>OX463228.1:2205407-2820907 GCA_949820135.1 Sylvilagus floridanus
TTGGGAGCCGGCGGGGCTGCGAGGGAGCCCCCGGCGTTTGTTTCTTAACCAGCATTTGCTCTGTCAAGGTTCCGCTTGGCTCTGGCGGTTGCGGCCGAGGGCTGCCTGGATGTTCGCCCCGGAGTCAGCCTGTTTGACCCGTAACCCCCCTGTCCCTGGTCTCGGGTCACAAACCGCACCTCAGCTGGCTCGAAAGATGATCGAGTTGAAACCGAGTGTGACGTTTCAGTAGATGGTTTCTGGAGTGTCCGGAGGCAGGGAGCGTCCTGGCTGTGGTTTTTTTGTTCTTTTTCTTTTTCTTTTTTTCCCTAACATCCCTCTGTTGTCCTACGTCGTGTTCCTGTTCCCACCTCGGATCTGTCACCCTCCCTTGTGGGCTCTGAGTAAACAGGTGACGCCAAGGACCGGCCTCTGATCATGTGGCAGCACCTTGGTCAGTCGTCTTTAAAAACTGCCTGGTTGCCTCGTAACTTCTGGAGCTTTCGAATCGTGCCTCTTCGCTTGCCAAGTGAATGTGGCTTCTCTTCTGGTGCTCGGAGTACACGATAGGGTCAGCTCGGCACTGCCGTGGGACGGTTGAGGTTGTAGGACTCCTGATGCCGGCTGAGTTGTTAGAAACGTTCGGGGCCTCTCTGTAGGTGCTGCCCGTGGTGGAGGAACGATCTGCCCAGCTGTCCCAGGAGTGAAAACCAGGTGGTCGGAAGGCCCGTGGGAAACCGTGGAACTGGTCTAGGAGCCAGAAAACCTGGCTTATGTAGTTTGCAATGGGACTGATTAACCAAGGGGTGGTTGATCCTTTGGTGTCTGACTTTCCTCCTCAGACACGGAAAAGGAATCTGTGGGGCCCACCTTGCAGGAGTGTTTGGAGGAGCAAGTGAATGATGCATGCTTTACGAACTTGCACTTGTGCTAGAGACGTGTGTTCTACACACACCTTCAGCATTTGTGGACGCTTTCGGTGCTTTTATATTGTTTATTTTTTAATCTTTGGGATTGGCTAAAGATACTTCTCTAACTTATTCCAGGGTATTGTCATGGCTTATTAGTAATACAAGTTAATACTGAGCGTTAATTCTGTGTCAGTCACTAAGCACTTTACATGTATTAATGGGTTAATCTTCATATCAGCCCTATGAGGTAGTTCATTTGTTATGGCCGTTTTACAGATAAGGACACCAAGAAGGAAGGAGTAAGATACCTAACAGGAAAAGGAACAAACATTTCGTGTTTCCTTTGTGCTAAGCACTGTGAGGTGTTTGCTGAGTCCTCTCTGTTTTTCAGTCCAGCCCATGAGTTAGGATGTAATTTTCTCCAAAGCTGAAGTGTAGTTTGCTCAGAATTGGAGAAACCAAGATTTCAGCTCAAGAGTGCTTGACTACGATGCCTGTGCTTGTGTCATCGGCAGCTGTTTCTTAATTTTTACTTAGAAAAGAGTTTAAAAGGCACACCTGGGGTCAGCAGAAATCAGTTAGCGATGTCTGCCTTGGGAAGGGACCGGATAGAGAAGGTTTGGACCATACCTTTGCCAACCCCGTGTCCTCTGAGTTGAAAAAAGCCAGGAAGAAAGAGCAGAGTGTGAGTCATCGAAAGCCTCAACAAGGCCACCGTGATGAGCTTTTACTGAGAAAGCTGCTGTTGAAATAAGAGGAGAAGCAGATTGATTGCTTTGGAGGTGATTTGTGGTGCTAGAAAGTTTTAGTACTTGGTTCTTGGCTCTGACTTACTTGGCATTGATAGTTTAGTTTGTAATCCTAGGGCAAAACTTGTTTTTGCAGGGTGAAATCTAGTTTTAGAGTAGTTGTGAGAAAGACTGTGGTCTTCTGACTGATTTCTTACATACTTTCTTTTCTTGGCTATGTCCTCATTTCTCATATTCTGGTCAGCAGTTGTTTTAAAAAAAAATCATAATTTGAAGATACAGCCGTGATCATTCTTCTTTGAATTGCTTTGTTTTCGTTCTTTCAGGCGCTTAAGAAGCACATGGGCGAGAAGGTTCTTTGTCCATTTTATTCATGGAAGTATCCTCAAACCTAGAACGGTGCCTCACAGATGGTACTCGAGAGATACATGCTGAATACATGAATGCAGTTATTAATCTGTTTCTTTGTGTCTGCAGCAACGTTTGTGGTGGATTCATTGTAATTTATTTATTTTTTATTTTATTTGAGAGAGAGACAGAGATATTCCTTCTGCCAGTTCACTCACCAAATGCCCACAATAGCCAGAGCTGGGCCAGGCCAAAATCAGGAGCCCAGAGTCAGTCTGGGTCTTCCACGTAGGTGTCAGGAACCCAAGAACCTGGGCCATCATCTGCAGCCTCCCAGGGTGCACAATAGCAGGAGCTGGATAAGATGTGGAGGAACCCAGACTTGACTCGGGCACTCCTGTATGGACTGGGAGTGTACCAAGTAGTGACGTAACCACTGCACCAAACACCTGTCTTCTTACTGGATTCTTACAGCATTTTCCTGCCTTGTACTGTTACCTTCATGTATGTCTGTGCTGAGTACTTCAGCTCTGTTGTACGGCCCTAGGAACAATGCTCTAGGAACAATGATTACTTCTGGGTGACTACAGAATCAGTTGGAGACCCAGGAGTCTGATTTTTATGACTGGTTCAAATATTTGCTTTATTGGCTTCTTTTCTACATTCCTATTACCTTGGAGCAGTTAGTAGTGGAGGCTCTTGCTGAGGGGTGTTATGAGTTGGTGTGTGTGCGAAGATGTAAAGGGCCACGTATCTGTCTTCCTCTCATTTTAGATGAGTCGGACAAAGGGTGATGAGGAGGAGTACTGGAATAGCTCCAAGTTCAAGGCTTTCACTTTTGACGATGAGGATGATGAGCTTTCACAGGTAGGTTTGCACAGATAGCTGCTCAAGGTCACACCTCCTCCACAATGCCACTCTAAAGTGACCTCTCCTTGCATCCTAGGAACCTGATTTTTGACCCTGTCCCCATTAGACTCAGGAATGTTTTAGGTTAGAAAATCATATGGAGAAAAAGCTTAGGAAAGAGCCAGACTGAAGGACCCAACTCTGCCTTTGCTGCTTTATCCTGTTAAGATGATCTATTCCTTTCATTTTTTAAGAACCCCACGTTTTTTATTCATGTATTATAATTTATTATTTCTGAAAGATGAACCCGGTTGCAAGATTCATCTTTATTGGGTCTATTTTACAAGCAGAAAAACAGACTCATTTTTGGAGAGGTGAATAAATCTGCTCAGGTTTATACATCAAGTCATTACTAGGAAAATAGCGACGTGGCTTTGATTCCCTCAACTCTTTTACTGCTAGACTGTAAAGTTGGCTAGAAAGCTTTTTTTTGGCATCTGTTGGTAGGGTAGACTCTAGATTGCAGAATGAAAGTGCGAAGTGTTGGTCATTTTCACATCCTCATTGCTCGGCCTCCTTGGTTGTTGAAGAGAGAAGTGGGAAGTGAAGACCGCCTGAGCGCCCTTCATTATGTCCCTTTGTAGTTGAAGGAGTCCAAGCGGGCAGTGAACAGCCTTCGGGACTTCGTGGACGATGATGATGACGACGACCTGGAGCGAGTCAGCTGGAGCGGGGAGCCTGTGGGAAGTAAGTAGAAGAAGCCTAGGAGGGCATTGCTGTGTAGAGTCCTTGTTACCAAGGAAGGCTCAAGTGGCTGTCTCCTGAACACTAGTCAGGAAAGGGAAGGAGTGTACGTCTGGAAATGTAACCCCAGAGAAGGTCATCGGAGAAGTGCAGCAGTGGTTCCCACGTGGCTCTGGGGCTCTGTTGTCGTAGCACTTATTCTTTTTTTTTTTTTTTTTAGATTTATTTATTTGAAAGACAGAGTGACAGAAAAGAGAGAGAGATCTCTTCCATCTGCTGGTTCACTCTCTGAGTGGCCACAACAGTGGGCCAGGATGAAACTCCATCCACATCTCCCACGTGGGTGTCAGGGGCCCAAACACTTCAGCCATTTTCTGCTGATTTCCCAGGCACAGGACCAGGGAGCTGCATCAGAAACAGAGCAGCTGGGGCTCCAGCTTGCAATCCAATGTGGGATGCCTGTGTGGCAGGTGGTGGCTTAAACTGCTGTGTTACAATGCCAGACACCTAGTGCTAATTTTTTTAATGGATCAAATTAGACGTATATTTTGAATGAAATTACAGAATAAGAACACATTGAAAAATATCAGCAGCAAAATATCTTAAAGGATAAAAATAAAAAAAAATTTAATTTAGAATTGTTGATTTGCTGCCAACAGTTTATCTTCTTTGTTTTGATGGACAGCTTGTGTACACATCTTCCAGCTTCTCCTCCGAGGGCTTTGGAATCTAGTGCTGATTCTCGGCTGGCTGTTTCAGAGTCATTTGAGGTGCCTGTTGAAATAACAGAGTCCTGGGCTTTACCCCAGACAGCCTGATTTACTAGGTCTTGGGGGAACTCTGAGATGGGGATGTTTCCATTTTTAGTAAGCATTACAGGTGATTTGAATATGTAGTTTGTTGGGGAACTGCTGATTTAGATGTTCATAACTGGTTGACAGAACTGACTTCCCTAGCTGCCAAATCTTACTGCCAGCTGTTACATGGTACCACTGAATGTCTTTGCAGAGTCTATCTGAGCTTTAAGAAATATTTTTAGTGGGGCCGGCACTGTGTTGTAGCGGGTAAAGCTGTTGCCTGTGGTGCTGGCATCCCATATGGGTGCAAGTTCGTGTCCTGGCTGCTGCATTTCCTATCCAGCTCTCTGCTATGGCCTGAGAAAGCAGTTGAAGATGGCCCAAGTGCTTGGGCCCCTGCACCCATGTGGGAGACCCGGAAGAAGCTCCTGGCTCCTGGCTTCAGATCAGCTCAGCTCTGGCTGTTGCAGCCACTTGGGGAGTGATCCAGCAGATGGAAGACCCCCCCCCCCTCTCTCTCTGTGCCTCTCTGTAACTCTGCCTTTCAAATAAATAAATAAATAAAAGGAATATTTTTAGTTAAAAAATTTTTAACAGGAGATATACATGATTTAAACATTTAAAAAGTACTGAAAGTACATAGTGAACTTTCTGTATCATTCTGTTAGAATTTTCTCAGTTTGCAGTCCCTGCCTCTCAAAAAGCATTTGGTATTTTTGATTCTTATGAATTCATCTAAAGATTTCTTTTTCCATTTGGAAATACCTATAGGAATATATCTATATTTTTAAAAGATTTATTTATTTATTTATTTGAAAGGCAGAGTGACAGAGATGGAGAGACAGAGATCTTTCATCTCCTGGTTAACTCTCCAGATGTCCTCAAGAGCCAGGGTTGGTGCAGAACAAAGCCAAGTGGCAGGAACCCAAGTAGTTGGGCCATCATTTGCCGCCTCTTAGATGCATTAGCAGGAAGGTGATCTGACGCGCTAAGTAGTCAGGACTCGGAACTGGCACTCCGATATGGGATGCAGGCATCCCAAGTGGCAGCTTAACCTGTAGTGGGTAAAGCTACAACACCCATGCAGGAAATGTTTGTTACCCCTGTTTTACATAGCAGTAGCACACTTTATACTTTGCTGTTTTTATGCGATAATATAGCTTATCAGAATTTAAACAAATTTCTTATTTTTTTTTGTAGCAGCGTGGTGTTACACTGTATGAATTTACGACAGTTTATTTAACCAGTGCACTGTGGATGAACTTCAGATCATTTCCAGTCTTTTCTTTTCTATGGTCCTATTCTATAGCCTTGAATTCTGACCGTGTATGTAAACAAAAGATCAATTTTTAGAGTGGAATTACTGGCGTAGCATATTTATATCTGAACTAGGTAGATATTAGCCAGTTGCCTTCCACAGAGGTCGTGTTCCCACCAGCAATGTAGGAAGTTTCTGAGTTCTCACAGGCTTGATGATGAGTGTATTATGAAGCTTTTAGATCTTTGTCCGTATTATAGGAGACCAATGGTATTTCGTTGTACTTTGAATTTGTAATACTGTTGCTGGGAGTAAGATTGAGCATCTGTTCATATGTTTAAAGCCATTTGAATTTCCTTTGCTGTGATCCATTTACTCACGTCTGCCTTTTTTTCTGTTGATTAGCATATTTGATTCTTTTCTGTCTGCCCATGTTGGCCAGAGCATTAGGACCTCTGGAGAAAAGCTTTGAGAATGTATTGAGTGTTGGCTGTCAAAGATTTGTTTGGGATGAGGATTACTGATTTAGTTCTTACTATCTCGCAGGTATCTCATGGTCCATCAGAGAGACTGCTGGTAATAGTGGGTCTACCCATGAGGGGCGTGAACAGCTAAAGAGCCGAAACAGCTTCTCCTCCTGTGCACAGCTGCCCAAACCTGCTTCTACCTACTCCTTGAGTAGTTTTTTTAGAGGTAAAGCATAATGGTTGAAAGAAAAAGAAAGTCCTCTTTTCCTTTTTCTTTTTTTTTAAAAACAGATTTATTTATTTGAAAAAGTTACAATGACAGAGAGAGAAGGAGAGACAGAGAGATTTTCCATCTACTGTTTCACTCCCCAAATGGCTGCAATGACTGCTCGGCCTGGCCAAAGTTGGCAGTCTCTTCCAGGTCTCTCGTGGGTAGCAGGGGCCCAGGGGTTTGGGCCATCTTCTTCTGCTTTCCCAGGCACATGAGCATAGAGCTGGATTGGAAGTGGAGCAGTCAGGACTCAAACCTTTAACAGCTTTAACCTGCTGTGCCACAGCACCGCCCGCCCCCCTTTTTAAAGAAAAATGCTCCTTTACTCTGGAAGAAAAGACTACTGGAGGATAAAGAATTATTGTTAGAGCTGGCAGCTAGGTATTAGGAATGGAAGTACTGAGAGAAATTCAGGAAAATTGGACAGGATTTCTAGAACATGATGAGTATAACTGACATTAAGCTTTTGTCAGGTATTAAATTGCCTGGATCAGAGTTCCTCCTTACTCCTGTACATTGTTGTTGGGAACCCTTATGCATTGCTGGTGAGATTATGAAATGGTTTAGCCACTCTGGAAGATAGGATAGCATGTTTTCATAAAAATTAAACTTGGACTTACCATATGCTCCAACAGTTCCACTTCTAGGTATATACCAGAAAGAACTGAAAACAGTGACCCTTTTTTTTTTCTTCTTTGTTTCAAAGCTTTATTTATTTGAAAGAGTGAGGGGGGTGGTGAGGGAAGGACAGATATCTTCTGTTCCCTGGTTCACTCCCCAAATGGCCTCAATGGCCAGGACAATTAAAAATTTTTCTCTTGGGGCTGGCACTGTAGCTCACTTGGTTAATTCTCCGCCTGCGGTGCCGGCATCCCATATGGGCGCCGGGTTCTAGTCCTGGTTGCTCCTCTTCCAGTCCAGCTCTCTGCTGTGGTCCAGGAGGGCAGTGGAAGATGGCCTAAGTGCTTGGGCCCCTGCACCCACGTGGGAGACCAGGAAGAAGCACCTGGCTCCTGGCTTTGGATCGGCGCAGTGCTGGCCCAGGTGGCCATTTAGGGGGTGAACCGATGGAAGGAAGACCTTTCTCTCTGTCTTTCTCATTGTCTATAACTCTACCTGTCAAATAAATTTAAAAAAATTTTTTCTCTATGGAGTGGTTGTTTTGGCGCAGTAGATTAAGCTGCTGTTTGGGATGCCTTAGTACCTAGGATCAGGTGCTGCCTCTACTTCCAATCCAGTTTCTTGCTGGCATGCCTGGGAGGCAGATGATGATCTGGGTACCTGGGTCCTTGCTACCTGTATGCAAGACTGGGTGGAGTTCCTGGCTTTGGCCTGGCCCAGCCCCGGCTGTTGTGGGCATTTGGGGAGTGAATCATTGGATAAAAGATCTCTCTCTGCGTCACTTTACCTTTCAAATAAATTTTTAAACAATATTTTTATTTATTTATTTGACAGGTAGAGTTTCAGACAGTCAGAGAGAGAGAGACAGACAGAAAAGTCTTCCTTTCGTTGGGTCACTCCCCAAATGGCCACTACAGCCGGTGCTACGCTGATCTTAACCAGGTGCCAGGTGCTTTTTCCTGGTCTCCCATGTGGGTGTAGAGGCCCAAGCACCTGGGCCATCCTCCACTGCCTTCCCAGGCCACAGCAGAGAGCTGGACTGGAAGAGGAGCAACCAGGACTAGAACCCGGCACTCATATGGGATGCAGGTGCCACAGGTGGAGGATTAACCTAGTGCACCACCGTGCCGGCCCCTAAATACATAAATCTTTAAAAGTATTTTTAATGGCACTTCATATTTCTGAAATTGAATAAAAGCTTATTTAAGCCTTAAGTTCTCTCATTGCATAGTAAAATTCTGTAAACACTGTGTCCTTAACCAAGTGCTGATGGCTCTGGCAAGTGGTCCTCTCTGTCTTCTGTTCTTTACCTTTAGGTAGAACTAGACCTGGAAGTTTCCAGTCCCTTTCTGATGGTAAGCATCGACCACTCTTCTCTCAGTTGCTATGGTTAATGTTCCAGGTCTGGGGTACAGCCTAGAGAGGTGTGAGGATAGATGACTAGATGAACCGTCTTCTTAATCCACCATCATTAGTAAAGAAAACTTCTGGTGCTAAATGAAGAATTAGAAATCATTCTGGCTACAGGGGCAAGGAATTACTTCTAGGGATGCCATCTTTGGAGAAGAACGGAAGTCTGCGTTTGACCCTAAAGATATCTTGGGAGACCACAAGTTAAAAAAATGAAGTGAGTTAGAGGGGATCTCCAGGAAAAAGGAACAGGGAACAGGACTCACGGTGGCCCTCGGAAGCAGCTGTCTGTTGTTTTCCAGCTCTGTCGGACACACCTGCAAAAAGCTATGCTCCAGAGCTGGGAAGACCCAAAGGAGAGTACCGGGTGAGTTGTATCTTGGGCTACTGTGACGCTTTACAACACAGAATGTGTCTTGACATGTGTTGCCTTGCTTGATCTTCTTAACTCTTTGAGCAGCTATCCTCTTTTGTGGATAAGAAAACCAGGTTTCTAAATGTGAAGGGTTGCCTGTGGTCTTACGCTTGGGAGGGTGGAACTTGAACTCAGATACTATTTTCTAATTCAATCCTAGTATACTCTTCTCCTGTAAATTCCAACTCAGTGATCATCACTACAATCTGAAAGCTTTGTGGAGCTCAAATTCCCATGAAGCATTTAAAAAAGCAAATTAACTCATAAGAAACTAGATTCTAAAATCAGAAAAGGAACATGTCTCACACTTCTGTCTTCTGTTGACCAAAGGCTTAGTTATTAGGATCTAAAACATGACTCTATGTATGTCTAGAGGTTGGAATCTTAAACCAGTAGGTATAGGGTCACTGGTTTTGTTGATTGATTCATCCCTCTTTGATCTGTCTCCTGCCTGTGTTGTTCCTGGTGTAGTCCCTTCAGTAACTCAAAACAGGAGCATCCCAGTTCTTCATTTCTCTTCCCCTCTCACGAAATACATCTCCCACGGGGCCCAAGACCGCGACTCTGAGGGGAGGAGCTGGTGCACTATTAACTTGCATGTGTTGCTTGTATTCCAGGATTACAGCAATGACTGGAGCCCTAGTGATACAGTGCGACGCCTCCGGAAAGGAAAGGTAAGGCCACTGGAGAGAGAATTCTTGTGGGATTCTTTGGGAAGCTTGTACCCACAGAGAACATTTCTTGAGTTCTCTCCTCAGTTTCTATTTGTTAAATCAGGTGACTTTCAGAGGAAAATAAATTCTCTGAAGTTGAAAGCTACAAGATTTCTGATTCTCCAAAGCTTATGTTTCTTAGATGGGGTAGTGAGGAAGTAGTGATGGATGAGAGTGAAAAGTACATTAAAGAGTGGAAGCAGGGTTGGACATTTGGCCTAGTGGGTAAGATGTCCTTGCCCCACATTGAAATACCTGTGTTCAGTGCCAGTGTCTAGCTCCCAACTCCAATTTCCTGCTAATGCAGATTTTGGGAGACAGTGGTGATGGCTCAATTGATTGGGTTCTTTTTGCCCACAAGGGAGAACTGGTTTGGGTTCCTGGCTCCCCAGCTTCGGTCCTCTGCTCCAGGCTGTTGCAGACATTTGGGCAGTGAGCTAGCAGATGGGAGCTTTCTCTCTCTCTCTACCTCTCAAATAAATTTTTTAAGAAGAGAGAGAAATCTTGTGTTTAGGTCTGTGATCTGTTGTGAGTTTATTTTTTATATGGTTTGAGCTTCATTTTTCTCCCCATATAGATCTCCATTTTTTCAACACTGTTTATTGAAAAGGCTATCCTTTCCCCACTGAATTATCTTGGTTCCTTTCTTGAAAATCAGTTGACCATGTCTGTGTAGGTCTATTTCTGGACTGTGTTCTTGTTCATCAATTTACTTGTCTATCCTTGCGCCAGTACCACAGTTTTCGTTGAACTATAGCTTGGTAGTCAATCTTCAAAGCAGATAACTTTAACTTTGTTGAAGCTTTCCTTCAGCTTTGTCCTTTTCCAAATTTGATTTGACTAGATCCTTCATATATATATACACACATATATATGCATATATGTGTTATATATAATAAAGATTATAAAGATTTATTACCTGGAAACAAAAAGCATGGACCATAAAAGAGAAAGTTGATAAATATATATATTTAAAATATATATATATATATATATATATTTTTTTTTTTTTTTTTTTTAAAGTTAGAGGTACACAGAGAGAGAGTGAGAGAGAGGTCTTCCATCCACTGGTTCACTTCCCAAATGGCTGTAATGGCCAGGCTGGGCTAGGCCAAAGCCAGGAGCTAGGAGCTTCTTCCAGGTCTCCCACATGGGTTGAGGGCCCAAATACTTAAGCCATCTTCCACTGCTTTCCCAGGCACATTAGCAGGGAGCTGGATCAGAAGTGGAGCACCTGGGACTAGAACTAATGTTCATGTCAGATGCAGGCACTGTAGACGGTGGCTTTACCTGCTATGTCAAGGCACCGGCCCCAAAATCCTTTATGTTTCAGTATAGCTTTTAGTAGCTGCTAATCAGGATCTGTAAGAGAGCTGCTTGATTTTGATTGGAATTGTTGTTGGAACCTATAAATCAACTTTGAGAGACTTGATATCATAATAATTAAGGATCAAATGAATCATAGATCTAAATACAAATAAATACTAAAGCTATAAAACTTCTAAAAGGAAATATAGGTGAAAATCTTTGTGACCTTAGGTTAGGCAAAGATTTACTACCTAGGAAACAAAAAGCATGGACCATAAAAGAGAAAGTTGATAAAATGGATTTCATTATATGTAAAACTTTGAACCAGGCCAAAGCTAGGAGCCAGGAGCTTCTAGGTCCTTTCAGTTTCTTCTAGGACCTAGACCTTCTTATAGGTCTCCCACATTTGCCTCGGGACTTGGGCCATCTTCTGCTACTTTCCCAGGTACATTAGTAGGAGCTGGCTTGGAAGTGGCACAGCTGGAACTCAAACCGGCACCCATATGAGGTGCCAGCACTATAGGCTGTGGCTTAACCTGCTGTACCACAGTGCCAGCCCCCAAATAAATCTTTAGAAAAAGAAAATTGGCACAGTACCAGCATAGTTGGTAAAGCCGCAGTCTGTGATGCCAGTGTCCTAAGTGGGATTTGTGTCTTGGCCTGGGAAAAGCAGTAGAAGATGGCCAAAGTGTTTAGGCCATTGCCACCTATGTGGGAGACCTGGATAAAGCTCCTGGCTTCTGGCTTCAACCTGGCCCAGCCTTGGCCGTTGTGACGGTTTGAGGAGTGAACTGGCGGATGAAATATCTCTCATTTTATCTCTCCCTCTCTAACTTTGAAATAAATAAATTAATTTTTAAAAATTTGGCACAAGATTTGAGGCAGACATACCACAAAAGAAATACACAATTGCCAAAAGCACTTGAGAAGATGGTCAGCATTACAGTTATCAAGAATGGAAACCATGAGCTATCAGTGTATTGCCACTAGAATAGCTAAATTTAGGGTCCGGCGCCGTGGCTTGGTGGGTTAAGCCATTACCTGCAGTGCTGACATCCCATATGGGTGCTAGTTCAAGTCTCTGCTGCTCCACTTCCAATCCAGCTCCCTGTTAACGCATCTGGGAAAGATGGCCCAAATGCTTGGGCCCCTGCACCAACGTGGGAGACTTGGAAGAAGCCTCTGGCTCTTGGCTTCAGATCAGCCCAGCTCAATCCATTGCAACCATTTGGGGAATGAGCCAGCAGATGGAAGATCTCTCCCTCTCTCTGTCTCTCTGTAACTGCCTTTCAAATAGATATATATATATATTTTTGACAGGCAGAGTGGACAGTGAGAGAGAGACAGAGAGAAAGGTCTTCCTTTGCCGTTGGTTCACCCTCCAATGGCCGCCACAGCCGGAGCGCTGCGGCTGGCGCACTGTGCTCATCCAATGGCAGGTGCTTCTCCTGGTCTCCCATGGGGTGCAGATTGTCGCAGCTCTGGCCATTGCAGCCAGCTGGGGAGTGAACCAGAGGATGCAAGCTCGCTCGCACTCACTCGCTCTCTCTCTCTGCCTCTCCTCTCTCTGTGTAACTCTGACTTTGAAATAAATCTAAAAAAAAAAAAATGAAAAGCTAAGTAAAGAGTGAATATTTTGTGATTTTGTCTTATTAATTTTTTAGAAGATTGTATTTTTTGAAAGGCAGAGTTTGAGAGATCTTTCACCCTTTGTTTCACTTCCCAAATGGCTGCAGCGGCTGGAGCTGGGTCAGTCCAAAGGCAGGAGCAGGAGCTGCTTCCAGGTCTCCCACATGGGTGCAGGGGCCCAAGCACTTGGGCCATCTCTGCTGCTTTCCCAGCTGCATTAGCAGGGAGCTGGATTGGAAGTGGAGCAGCTGGGACTTGGAAACAGCACCCATATGGGATGCTGGCACTGTATGCAGCAGCTTTACTGCTACGTCACAGCACCAGCCACAGTGTGATTTTATTTTTATGAAATCTTAGAAAGAGCAAAACTGGTAAACTGATGAGTAGTTGCCAGGAGAGGGGAATGGAAGGAGAGTGTTAATGTCATTGTGGACAAGGGAACTTTCTGGGGTGATGGACACATTGTCTGTTTTGTTAGTGGTTATGTGAGTGTATGTACTTGTCAAAACTCACTGAAGTATTCACTTAAATAGGATAGTAGGTTTTATTGCTCTCATTCACAAAAGAGCAAGTGATCTCTTCATTTATGTTGTCAAAACTTGAGGACATTAGCATCTTGTGGGGCTGAACTAAGAGAGTGAGTGGTGGCAAGGCACTATTTCACAGGATACTGAGGACTATGCTGTAAGCATAAAGAGGCTGTTCTTGAAGCAGTCACTTTTCATTGTTGCCCATTCTTCACTGTCCAGTGACAGATAACAGAAAACCGTCTCCTACACAGTGATTGTGTTTGTCTCTGCCAGGTCTGCTCTCTGGAAAGATTCCGCTCCTTACAGGACAAGCTGCAACTTCTGGAAGAGGCAGTAAGCGTGCATGATGGAAACGTCATCACTGCAGTAAGTTGGGTTATTTCAGTTGTTGGAGTTTGTTCTCATTAGTTTCTGAAAATCCAATCAAAGTAGATGTTAACATTTTGGTTTAAACATCAAGTAAGTGATCCTATTTCCCCTTGATGTGTAAGGTTTTCAGTAATCTGTTCTCCAGGGCTCATCTGCTGGGAGATGCACTGTGTGTGGAACTCTTGATTATAACCAAGAAACAGAAGATTGGCTACTCCATGTTGTAAAAAATATCTAAGGGAGGCAGGCTGTGAGGACAGCCTCTCTGAGGGAAGTGTCTCTGTGGATTCCCGAGACCAGCTCAGTCCATTGCCTGTGCTTCCATCACACAGAGCTGTTGTCTCTGCCTACAGAGATTCCTAGTGCGTTGCTGGCCTGTTTCTAGATTTGGGTAGAGGCCTTTGTGTTTGTAAGTTTGCACATTCTTTGTTCTCTTTTCCTCTAGGTTCTGATTTTCCTGAAGAGGACTCTGAGCAAAGGTGAGCACAGTTTCCCGGAAACCTTCCTCAGCAGGGTGTCACGATATCAGGAGAGAACGGCATGTGGCCTTTGTGTTCACCAGGATCAGGCGTCCCAGAGGCAGTGGAGGTGGCCTGGGACTTCACATCGCTGAAGGCATCCTTTGGGATAATGAGCACATTAACAAAGTCCCCTCTATTTAGCGGCCACAGAGATGGCTGTGTTGGTTTAGGTAACTCAAAGGCCATGCTAACAGCCTGCTGTTTGCATTGATAACTCAAATGCGTCCAAGACCATAGAGTTGCTGGGGACTGAAACGGAGGGGTAAACATTCTTAGCTGGCCCTAGGCTTTGAAGAGATTGTGTATGTCTTATGTGAGTGGGGAGGCCAATTTGCATTTGACTGACAGGCATTAATCTTCCTCTCCCTAACTTCTTCCTGCTTGGCAGAGATCCTCTTCCGAGAGCTTGAGGTGCGACAGGTAGCCCTGAGACATCTTATCCACTACCTGAAGGAAATAGGGGATCAAAAGCTGCTTTTAGACCTCTTCAGGTAAGAGCTGATTGTCTGGTCTATAATTTTATGAAGTACTGTTTTTAAAGTACTCTAGGGACATAAAAAAATAGAAGACACTGTCCCTTTCTGAAACATTTAGAAGACAAGATATTGAAGTGTGGTAGGATAACGGACAATAAACCACAGCCTGTGACAAAGTGAAAGTGTGATAGGGCAGTTAAGAACCAGGCCCTGGAGTCAGACATACCTGGGTTGAATACTACCTCTAGGTTTGTAGAGTGACCTTAATTAAGCAAGTTACCACACTTTGGGGGATACAGAACACACTATATTACATACATGAAAAGAATAAAGTGCAACACAGAAAATCTGTTTCTAAGATTGTATTGACAGAGGAGAGTGCTCTAATCTTTCAAAATTTTGAGTCCATGTATATGAAGAATCTTCAAAAAGTTAATGAAAAGTCGTATGAAAAAAGAACTGTGCATGGACTACAAAGATATTTTGCACAAAATAAACTTTGAATTCCATAATTCCATTTTCCGTGAACTCTCATGTTAGTACCCTGCAGTGCCTTCTTCTCCACTTAGAAAAAAGCAGGACTAGTGATAGTGATCTACCATGTGGTGGTAGAGGAGAAGGGCTTATTTCCTGTAGAGAGGGAAATGAGTGAACTGTGCGTCTCCTACAGCAATTGCCCTATTTTGTGAGGTTATGCTGCCACCTCACAAAACAGATAAAAACGCCCTGCTCCCTTCTGCTTTTTCCCAGGTTCCTAGATAGAACAGAAGAACTTGCGGTAAGTGTGGCCTTCATTTCAGTTGGGGATCTATGTAACAGAAATCTAAGCCAAAACCCAGCCTCTGAGATCCCTGACTCAGGCAGGCTTTTGTAGTTAACCAACCAGTTGGGATGCTCTCATCCCATATCAGAGTGCCTGGTTTTGATGACCAGCTCCCACTGAGGATTCCGGCTTCCTGGTAACGCAGGTCCTAGGAGGAAGCAATGATGGCTCAAGGAATTGGGTTCCTGTCTGTCGCCTAAGTGGGAGACCTGGAATTCAGCTCACAGCTTCTGGCTTTGACCTTGGCCCAGTCCCAGCTGTTAAGGGTATTTGGGGAGTGAACCAATAGATGTGATCTTTGTTTCTCTGTCCATTTGTCTCTGTCTGCCTCTCACAAAAGAGAAAAAAATTAAGACCCCAGACTAATTGAAGTATTTTCTTTCTTTTGATATTAATTGTATCTAGATGAGAAAGGCATTTGGGAAACCTGAGAATTTGAGATGGCATATTTTCTTCTTGTGTGTTCTTTTGGTTGGGTTTATGAGTTATTTTTTAAAATAAGTTAACTGGCCGGCGCCGCGGCTCACTAGGCTAATCCTCCGCCCTGCGGCACCAGCACACCGGGTTCTAGTCCCGGTCGGGGCACCAGATTCTGTCCCGGTTGCCCCTCTTCCAGGCCAGCTCTCTGCTGTGGCCCAGGAGTGCAGTGGAGGATGGCCCAAGTGCTTGGGCCCTGCACCCCATGGGAGACCAGGAGAAGCACCTGGCTCCTGCCATAGGATCAGCGCGGTGCACCAGCTGCAGCGGCCATTGGAAGGTGAATCAACGGCAAAAGGAAGACCTTTCTGTCTGTCTCTCTCTTTCACTGTCCAAATAAATAAATAAATAAATAAATAAATTAACTAAAACTGGCCTGATCAATTTATAATTTGTTTTTTAGTTGCTTTCAAGTCCTGGTTTTGAAGGAGCTTTTGGGTATTGGATTCTAATATGAAAGAAAATATTGAAAGCTAAGAAGATAAGAAACCAAACATAAGTCAGTAAGAAACCAGATGTAGGTCAAGCTGGTGATGCACCCAAGGTACATTTTGACCTATGGCTCAATGGCCAAGGATTAAAATTGGTTTTTGGCAGATTTTCACCAGCATCTGGACTCCTAGAATACAAAAATAAATCTGAAACTTTGCCAAAAACTTAATGGTATTATGAAAGTTGTAGCAGTTCCATTTTTAAAGTTTTGATGTGAGAATAAGAATGTCTTGGCGTTACCCATGACAGGATTATTCCTTTAGTCCTTGTTCTGTACATTTTGATTTACTGATGCATATGTTCAGCTGGCACATTTAATAATGTTGTTAACCTTTGCATAGCAGAATTAATTCAGGAAAATGTTTTATAATAACGTTTTCTAGAAGGAACTCATTTTTTAAAACTTTTCTTTGTATTCAGTTTGAATTGAAGATGATTTATCATGCATATTATTGTATATAAACTTCGAGCTTGCCAACTTTGTAAATTTTGGAAACGGCAAAGCTGATAGTTTGTATTTATTTTTATTTTTTACAGATTTATTTATTTGCTAGAGTGACAGAGAGAGAGATACAGAGGGAGAGACAGAGGTAAAGAGAGAAAGAGATCTTTTATTCACTGGTTCACTCTCCACCTGACTGAAACAACTAGGTTTTGGCAAGACTGAAGCCAGGGCCATGAACTTCATTCTGGTCTCACACGTTAGTAGTTGGGTCCTAACTACTTGATCTGTCCCCCACTGCTTTCCTAGGCACATTAGCAGAAAGTGGGATCAGTAATGAAGGCACTCAGGGCCAGTGATGTGGCACAGTAGACCAAGCCTCTGCCTGCAACACTGACATCCCATATGGGCACAGGTTCAAGTCCTGGCTGCTCTACTTCCAATCCAGCTCTCTGCTATGGCTTGGGAAAACAGTGGAAGATGGCCCAAGTTCTTGGGCCTCTGTACCCACATGGGAGACCTGGAAGAAGCTCCTGGCTCCCAGCTGTTGTGGCCATTTGGGGAGTGAACCAGAGGACGGAAGACCTTTCTCTCTCTCTCCTCCTCTTTCTCTGACCCTGCTTCTCAAATAACTAAATAAAAACCTTTAGTTAAAAAAAAAAAAAATTAAGGCACTTCATATGGGATGCTACTGTCACAAGCAGTAGCTTAACCTGCTGTGCCACAACGCCATCCTCTCTGTTTTTATCCTCATAAATGATTTCTTCAATAGAACTTTTTATTGAAAGACAGACTGAATTGAATAACAAAAAGTTAACTATAACTTTAACTGCACCTCTTAAAGGTTAACTTTTTAAATATTAGAAATGATTAACCGTACCTCTGTTTTTAAGATTTATTTTATTTATTTGAAAGGCAGAGTCACAGAGAGAGAGGGAGAGACAGAGAGAGGTCTTCCATCCACTGGTTCACTCCCCAAATAGCTGCAATGGCTGGAGCTGGGCCAGGGGAAAGCCAGGAGCCAAGAGTTTATTTCAGGTCTCCCACAGAGGTACAGTGGCCCAAGGATCTGGGCTATACTCTGCTGCTTCCCCAGGTACATTAGCAGGGAGCTGGATTGGAAGTGGAGCATCTGGGATTCGAATTGGTGCCCAGATAGAATGCTGGTTTTGCAGGCAGCTTTACTCACTAAGCCACAACAGGCCCCTAACTATACTTCTTAAAGGTTAACATTTTTTTTAAAAGATTTATTTATTTTACTTGAAAGTCAGGGTTACACAGAGAGAGGACATGCAGATACAGTGACAAGAGGTCTTCCATCCAATGGTTCACTCCCCAATGGGCTGCAACGGCTGGAACTGCGCCGATCCAAAGCCAGGAGCCAGGAGCTTCTTCCAGGTCTCCCATGTGGGCACAGGGGCCCAAGGACTTGGGCCATCTTCCACTGCTATCCCAGGCCATAGCAGAGAGCTGGATGGGAAGTAGAGCAGCTGGGACTAGAACTAGCGCTCATATGGGATGCTGGCACTTCAGGCCAGGGCGTTAGCCCGCTGTGCCACAGCGCCAGCCCCAAAGTTAACTTTTTAAATATTAGGAATGATTACATAGCAGATATTTTGCAAAGATTAAGTTATGTCATTTCTGTTATTCTTATATTATCATTTATTTTTTATATTCATCTGAAAGTATATATTATCTTTTCTAAAGCTATTTGTCTAATATTAATGTTAATCTGTTTCTTTTCTGTTTTATCTGTTTATTAACCTATTTAATTTTTCACATCTTTATTTTTCTCTCTCAATTCTTAGAGTGTTTTAGTAATTATATATAAAATTATAGCTTTCACAATCATCACTATTACATCATTTAACTTTTGTAATGAATGGACATACTTCAAGGTGTTTTTTAGAATTTCATGATAGAAATCGCATAAAGAAGTTTTTCATTGAGTTACATATAGAGCCTATAGTATTTGTGGTGAGCAGTGAATCAGAATGATATACCCTGTTCTTGTTAGTGATAATGTTGTTAAATAGTTTCATGATTATACTACCCACCACACCACAATGCCAGCCCCCAGAACTTCTTATAGTGATCAAATATTCTATATTTGTGCTGGTGTGGTAGTCACTAAGGACCTGAATATTTAGTTTAAATTAAACAACCAAAAAAATGGTTACCATACTGGATAGTATAGTGACAAACTATGGCTTTGAATCACTCTATACTCCGCCCAGCACACATAAACGTCCACACCCAGAGGGAATCTCTGATAATGTGGGAAATCAGCTTACTCAACTACCTCTCTTTCTCAAGGAGACAAAAGAACTCAAAGCCCTTCTCTTTTCTTATAGCTATCCCATTATCGAGAGCATTTGAACATTCAGGACCCTGAGAAACGAAAAGAGTTTCTGAAGACCTGCATTGGGTAAGTATAGGACAGAGTTCTCAGTATGAACACCTTTATGTAGAAGGAATGAAGAGGATGTATTAGAAGTTAAAATGATAGATAGGAAGGGAAAGGCTGGTAGAATCAGTCACACAGTCTCATCTGCTGGTTCCCAGACACTAACCTCCAACAGAAAGTTTCACTGACTGGTGGTAAACTGAGAAAATAAAGACAGTGTAGGGAATTTTCTATTCTTCTCCCCCCCCCCCTTTTTTTTTTTTTAAGATTTATTTATCTGAGAGGGAGAGGGAGAGAGAGGCAGAAAGAGAGAGGGAGGTCTTCCATCTGCTGGTTCACTCCCAAGATGACTGCAATGGCCAGAGCTGTGCCGATACAAATCCAGGAGCCAGGAGTTTCTTCCGGGTCTCCTACGCGGGCACAGGGGCCCAAGGACTTGGGCCATCTTCCACTGCTATCCCAGGCCATAGCAGAGAGCTGAATGAGAAGTGGAGCAGCTGGGACTCAAACTGGCACCCATATGGGATGCCGGCACTGTAGGCAATGTCCTTACCTGCTATGCCACAGCGTTGGCTCCTCTTTCCTTTTTTAAAGGCAGAGTTACAGAGAGAAAGAGAATCTTCGATCCACTGGTTACTACCCAGATGGCTGCAATGGCTTATCAACAGCCAGGAGCTTCATTCAGGTCTCCCATATGGGAGCAGGGGCCCAAGTACTTGGGCCATCTTCTGCTGTCTTCTCAGGCACATTAGGAGGGAGCTGGATAGGAAGTGGAGCAGCTGGGACTCGAACCAGTGCCCATACAGAATGCCGGTGCTGCAAGTTTACCCATCATGCCACAATGCTGGTCCCAAGTTTTTTCTTCTGAAGCTAAATTTGGAGCCAGTGCTGTGGTGTAGCGGGTAAAGCTGCCACCTCCAGTGCTGGCATCCCATATGGGCACCAGTTCGAGTCCCAGCTGTTCCACTTCCTATCTATCTCTCTGCTAGGGCCTGGGAAACCAGTGGAAGATGGCCCAAGTGCTTGGGCCCCTGTACCCACGTGGGAGACCCTGAAGAAGCTCCTGGCTCCTGGCTTCGGATCAGCTCATCTCCGGCTATTGCAGGCACTTGGGGAGTGAAGCAGTAGTTGGAAGACCTCTCTCTCTCTCTCTCTCTCTGTCTCTTCTCTGTTTAACTCTGCCTTTCAAATAAATAAATAAATCTTTTGGAAAAAAAGCTAAATGTATTTAATTTCATAGATTATCTTGTATTCTAGGATTTTGTCCATGCCTCTCTCCATTTTTTTTTTTTTTTTTTGACAGAGTGGACAGTGAGATAGACAGAGAGAAAGGTCTTCCTTTTGCCGTTGGTTCACTCTCCAATGGCCGCTGCAGCCGGCGCACTGCAGCCCGCGCACTGCACTGATCTGATGGCAGGAGCCAGGTGCTTATCCTGGTCTCCCATGGGGTGCAGAGCCCAAGCACTTGGGCCATCCTCCACTGCACTCCCTGGCCACAGCAGAGGGCTGGCCTGGAAGAGGGGCAACTGGGACAGAATCCGGCGCCCCGACCGGGACTAGAACCTGGTGTGCCGGCGCTGTAGGGCTCTATTTGGTTTTAAAATGGATTGTAATTTTAAAAAATGACTTTATGTAATACAATAAATAGTTGGCTGCACTGTATGCATTGAAACTCCAAAGAATCACTAATCCAGTACAAACTTTCATCTAGAATATAAATTATTTTCTTTTAAAGATGTATTTATTTGAAAGGCAAAATTACAGAAAGAGAGAGAGAGAGAGAGAGGGAAAGACAGAGACCTTCCATCCTCTGATTCACTCCCCAAATGGCTGTAATGGTCAGGGCTGGGCCAGGCCTAAGCCTGGAGCCTAGAACTCTGTCTGGGTCTCCCACATGGATGCAGTGACCCAAGTACTTGGGTCATCTTCCCCTTCTTTCCCAGGTGCATTAGCAGAGAGCTGGATTGGAAGTGATGCAGCCATGATTGGAGCTGGCACCCATAAGGGATGCCATTACAACAGGTCGAGGCTTAACATGCTGTGCCACAACACTAGCCCAGATTATTGTAAAAACCAGCTGTGTGTATTACTACTCCTGTGATGGGACACTTGCTTACTTTTAGAACTAGCCCAACTTATTGCTGGACAACCTTCATTATTAGAAAGTGCTTCCTTATGTTAAGCTGAAACTTGGTATCTTAACATAGTTAAGGGTAGGTATAGAGTCGACCCATTAGTCCTTTGCTCTCCATATTCAGTGTTCACAGTTGTTTGAGCCATTCTTTATGTGACATGATTTGTAGGCTTCACAATTAGAAACTTTGTTTATGTCAGTGAAATTCTTATTTTAATGTTACCAATACTGAGCTATGTCATGTGGCCTCTTGAAAACAAAGAAAACTACAGTAGTAGAATAACCTGAACCTGTTAACTCCCTTATCTCTTCTAAAAATTCACTGTGGCTAATAGTTAGCTGGGATATTTTAGTTGAATTTTACAGTTCTTCCTAGAGTGAATGGAGTAGAGTAATAAGGCAGAATTTTCTAAAGGATAGATCTGTGAACTGAGAGTTTAAAATCTGGGGCTGGTGCTCTGGCGCGGCGGGTTAACACCCTGGCCTGAAGCGCTGGCATCCCATATGGGCACCGCTTCGAGGTCCGGCTGCTTCACTTCTGATCAAGCTCTCTGCTATGGCCTGGGAAAGCAGTAGAAGATGGCCCAAGTCTTTGGGCCCCTGCACCCATGTGGGAGACCTGGAGGAAGCTCCTGGCTCCTGGCTTCAGATAGGCTCAGCTCTGGCCATTGCAGCCATCTGGAAAATGAACCAGCAGATGGAAGACCTCTGTCTGTCTGCTTGTCTCTCTCTCTACCTTTCCTCTTTCTGTGTAACTCTGACTTTCAAATAAATAATTGAATCTTAAAAAAAAATCTGGGTTCTACTTCTGGCCTTAACCCACTGACTTAATAATCCCTTGACTTCTTCATGTGTAGTGACATTTGCATAGATCTTTGGCAGTCTACATGTGTACCCCCATGCCGTGTAATTTAGTTTACCTTTATTACTCTGCAATAAAAAAAGGCCTGACAAGTGTACATGCCCATGAAGCCGAAGTAAATAATTACCCAAACCGCAGAATTTCACTGGGATGTGGATGATGGGCAGTTGGATAGTTATGAGCTTTGTGACTCATTCATCAAATGAATTAAACTCCCACTACCCCCATATAAGAGGATTCATATTCATTTTGCAGCAAAATTACTAATGAATGTATGTATTTTGTGGACTTTCAGGATCCCTCTTGAACTGGCAAAACACAAAACTCAAGCAAAAGATCTATTCTACTTTGTGCTTGCTTTCTCTGCCTTTATGGGATGCTCTAATGGCAAATTGAGATTAGACTTTCATAGCACTGAGAACTTCTTATGGTTATGGTGGTGATTTAGTTTAATTAGATATGTTTCCTCTTTGAATTGAAAAAGAGGTACTAACCTGCTGACCCTCTACCAGTTTGCCATTTTCAGCAGAAGATTCTGCACACATTCAAGACCATTACACACTCCTGGAACGTCAGATCATCATTGAGGTTAGACTCTTCACCCCTGTTTTGTGCTTCAGTGTCGGGGCTCAGGGCTCAGGGCGCAGCCTCTGAGAGACATCTGTGTTCCACACATATCTGTCATTGTTGTTACAGTCTCTAGAACCTTTCATTTTCTTTCTCTGCAACAATAGCCCCCTTTCTAGGCATCCTTTTCCTTCTTCCCTGCTCTTAACTTGGGAATATTTCCTCTTCCTCCCGGATTCCTGTATCATCATCACTTCTCTAGTCAACTTGGATCCATGACCATTTTATGGATTTTAAACTCCCCTGGGGCATCCTCGGGCATTTCTTTTTTTTCTCTTTTGCTTCATGCCTAGAGTGGGAAACATAACTGCTATAGTATAAAAGGTTTTTCTCTGGCCTCTCCTCTGTGGATATTTTTTTTTCTCTCGGCTCACTCCACCATAGGCAAATGACCGACATCTAGAGTCAGCAGGACAGACGGAAATCTTCCGAAAGCACCCCCGCAAGGCCTCCATCCTCAACATGCCGCTGGTGACGACGCTCTTCTACTCCTGCTTCTATCACTACACGGAGGCGGAGGTACAGGCACAGGATGCAGGGAAGACCGTGCAAACGCTCACTGTGCAAGAACCGGGTTCAAATCCAGTATTTTGGTTTACTGTAATAACAATGGATATATATTGTTCTCAGAAATCCACCTAGCTTGGCCGGTGCCTTGCGGCGCCGGCACACCAGGTTCTAGTCCTGGTCGGGGTGCTGGATTCTGTCCCGGTTGCCCCTCTTCCAGGCCAGCTCTCTGCTGTGGCCCGGGAGTGCAGTGGAGGATGGCCCAAGTGCTTGGGCCCTGCACCCCATGGGAGACCAGGAGAAGCACCTGGCTCCTGCCTTAGGATCAGCGCGGTTCGCTGGCCACAGCATGCCGGCCGCGGCGGCCATTGGAGGGTGAACCAACGGCAAAGGAAGACCTTTCTCTCTGTCTCTCTCTCTCTCTCACTATCCACTCTGCCTGTCAAAAAAAAAAAAAAAAAAAAAAAAAGAAGAAGAAGAGGAAGAAGAAATCCACCTAGCTTTTCTGGCCCTCAGCAGCCGGGAGCCAAGAGGAAAAATAAGTTGTAAGAGTTTGCATGGGTTCAAGTGAGTTGACATGCTGGTACAACACATTTTATCTCTGGTCCTGGGAGTAGTCTTTGTTTATAAGTCCCTGTTTTCAGATGGATTGGCATGGCGTAGAAAAGAGTGGCAGTGGTGTCAGGTAGCTGTGGATGCTTGTTTTTTTATTAGAGAGAGAGAGAGATCCTCTATCCATTGGTTCACTCCCCAAATGGCCACAATGGCCAGGGCCAGGCCAGGCAGGAATCAGGAGCTTCTTCTACGTGGAGCCAGGGTCTCCTACATGGGTTCAAGGTCCCATATACTTGGGCCAACCTCCATTGCCTTCCCAGGTGCATCAGCAGGGAGCTGATTGGAAGTGGAGCAGCTGGGACTCCAACCTGTTGGGGTGCACAGTGAGAGCAGGGACAGGACATGGGAACTCTTCGGCAAAGTGCCGCCAGGCTAGCTCAGCATCTTTTCTGTATTGATAAGGATTACAACAGCCTACTGTATAGTGCATGCCCATCTTCATATAACTCTAAGGTTTTTCTGAAGTTTACTTAGAAAGACATACTAGATAAGCATGTCTGGGAGAGCAGCTGCGTGTCCTGGTGAAGCCAACGTTCCCTCAAGGGCTCAGTGCTCCTCTGCTTAGCAGGTCATAAACGATCCTTAATCAGTCCCTGCAGTCACACTCGGTGTTCTGGGAAGGAATTATCTTCACTAGGAGTGCATTGGCAAACATTCTCCACACCAAGGGGCACTCATATGGGATGCCAGCACTGCACAGGCACAGCCCTCTATGCCACAGTGCCAGCCCCTGTGGAGACATTTAAAACAAATCTGTTTTTTTAAAAAGATGTTTGGATTTAAGCGTCACGGGTAGTGATTTCCCCTCATTGGGATTAGCAGAAAATTGGAAACATACCATATTTATGAATCCAGTTCTGAGTAAACTAGATCGTAGTGATACCTGATTAGATCTGTGGAGATTTTCTCTTGATTTCTGGGTTCAAATGGTTACAGAGTGACATGTAAAAGTCTGTGTCGTGGAAAAGAAACGTGTGGGATTGGGTGGGAGGTGGGAAAGTCAGCATCACTAACGTTCCTTTTTCACTTGCATTCTAGGGGACATTCAGCAGTCCCATCAACCTAAAGAAGACATTTAAGGTAGATATTAAACTGGCCAGTGTTTGATAAATTGGTCAGTATTTTATAAAAGTATGGAGTAAATGTGCTTTGTCACTCTGTAACAGTAAATCCTTTGATAGTCACGGTTATAAGTAGAAAGGAACGAGTTTGTGAGAAGTGAGAGAAGACAGTAAGGGAATGGTCTGTAACAGTGCTGGACTTGGAATTAGGGATTATTGATGACCTGAGAAATTTCTTGATTTTAAGGGGGCAGAATCAATACCAGGGAGTATTTATGCCCATCTTTAAAATTTCTCAAGCACCCTTACACATTTCTAATTCCTTTTAATTTCTCTTGATCTCTGCCCTCTAGATCCCAGACAAACAGTATGTCCTGACAGCTCTGGCTGCTCGTGCCAAGCTCCGAGCCTGGCATGATGTAGACGCCCTCTTCACCACAAAGGTGGGTGTGCTGGAACTGCTGGTGCTGTTGAAACCTTGGGAGACAAACGGGTCCTCAGACCACACTATGAGTGCTACTTACCCGTCTCCACGTTTCCTTCCACTTCTTATTTTCCAAACTTTCAAACTTAAAGAAAAGTTGAAAGAATATTGTAATAAACACTCTTAGTCTTTACTCACTTCACTAATTTATTAACATTTTTGCTGTATTAGCTTTCTCTTTTGCTATACACATGCATTTTTTTCTGAACCATTTTAAAGTAAATTTCAGATGCCAGAATAATTTTCTTTTAAATACTTAACTGTTTATCTCCTTCATAAACACAGTGTTGTCAGTATATTTTTTTAGCAATAGGGCAGTACAATGATATTAGCATATATAGTCCAGATTTAGTGTTTTATAGCTTTTTTTTGTATTTATTTCCTATTAGGATCCAATCAGGGATTTTACATTGCATTTGTTGTCATGTCTCTACTAGTTTACATTAAAACATAATTTTTAGAAATAATTATTTATTTGAAAAGCAGAGTAACAGAGAGATCATCTGTCTACTGGTTCACTCCCCAGATGGCCACAGTGGCCGGGGCTAGGCTGGGCCAAAGCCAGGAGCCCAGAACTTCATCTGGGTCTCCCACGTGGTTGGCAAGGGCCCAGGTATGTGGGTCTGCCTTCCCAGGCTTATTAGCAGGCTGCTGGATCAGAGGCAAAACAGCCCGAACTTGAACTGGTGGGCCAATGTGGGGTGTCAGCAGCGCAAGTTAACAGCTTAACCCCTTGCACCACAATGCAGAGTGAAAGAGTGAGTGTCCATCTGCTGGTACACTCTCAAAATGCTCGCAACGATTCCTGGCAAGGGCCCAACACTGGGATATAGGATCTCAGTCTGGGTCTCCCGCGTGGGTGGCAGGGATCCAATCAGTTGACCATAACTACTGCCTCTCTGAATATGCATTAGTAAGAAGCTGGATTCAGGAGCCACATCCTAGAATAAAGGGCCCAGGCACTTTATTGTGGGGTGCCATCATCTTCTTTTCACTTTAAGATTTATTATTTGAAGGTAGAGCATCAGAGAGTGAGGGAGAAACAGATCTTCCATCAACTAGTTCACTCCCTAAATACCTGTAACAGCCAGGGCAGACATGGGTGCAGGCTTCCATCAACTAGTTCACTCCCTAAATACCTGTAACAGCCAGGGCAGACATGGGTGCAGGCGTCCAAGCCCTTGGGCCATTATCTGCTGCCTCCCAGGCGCATTAGCATGAACGTGGATGGGAAGCAGAGCTTGAATTCAGCCAGCGACTCCTTCCTAGAGGCAGCTGAAACTACTGAGCAACAGCACCTGTCTAACTCATTGTTTTTTGTTTTTTTTTGTTTTTTGTTTTGTTTTGTTTTGTTTTACAGGCAGAGTGGACAGTGAGAGAGACAGACAGAAAGAAAGGTCTTCCTTTACCGTTGGTTCACTCTCCAATGGCCGCTGTGGCCGGCGCACTGCACTGATCCAAAGCCAGGAGCCAGGTGTTTCTCCTGGTCTCCCATGGGGTGCAGAGCCCAAGCAGTTGGGCCATCCTCCACTGTACTCCCTGGCCACAGCAGAGAGCTGGCCTGGAAGAGGGGCAACCAGGACAGAATCTGGCGCCCCGACTGGGACTAGAACCCAGGGTGCCAGCGCCACAGGCAGAGGATTAGCCTATTGAGCCGCGGCGCTGGCCTAACTCATTTATTTATTTATTTGAAAGAGTTAGAGAGAGACACCACCTGCTGGTTTACTCTGCGGGGGCTGTGCCAGGCTGAAGCCAGGAGCCCACAGCTTCTTCCGAGTCTCACATGGGTGCAGAGGCCCAACCACTTGGGCCATCTTTAGCTTCTTTCCCAGGTGCATTAGCAGGGAACTCGATCAGAAGTGGGGCGGCCGGGTCTTTTTTTTTTTTTGACAGGCAGAGTGGACAGTGAGAGAGAGAGAAAGAGAGGAAGGTCTTCCTTTTTCCGTTGGTTCACCCCACAACAGCCATTGTGGCCGCCGCGCTGCGACTGGCGCGCCGTGCTGATCTGAAGCCAGGAGCCAGGTGCTTCTCCTGGTCTCCTATGGGTTGCAGAGCCCAAGCACTTGGGCCATCCTCCACTGCCTTCCCGGGCCACAGCAGAGAGCTGGCCTGGAAGAGGAGCAACCGGGACAGAATCTGGCGCCCCAACCGGGACTAGAACCCAGGATGCTGACGCCACAGGCAGAGGTTTAGCCTAGTGAGCCGCGGCATAGGCCAAGAGTGGATTTTTTTTTAAAGATTTATTTATTTTAGAGAGTTACACAGAGAGAGGAGAGGCAGAGAGAGAGAGGTCTTCCATCTGATGGTTCACTCCCCAATTGGCCGCAACGGCCGGAGCTGCTCAGATCCAAAGCCAGGAGCCTGGAGCTTCTTCTGGGTCTCCCACACTGGTGCAAGAGCTCAAAGTCTTGGGCCATCTTCCACTGCCCTCCCAGGCCACAGCAGAGAGCTGGATCAGAAGTGGAGAAGCCAGGACTTAAACAGGTACCCATATGGGATGCCGGCACTTCAGGCAAGGGCGTTAACCCGCTGTGCCACAGCGCCGGCCCCTGAGAGTGGATTTTTGGCACTCTTACCATACACACTGAAAATAGATAACTAGGGGCAATAATAGATATTAATTGGCTTCACTGTTAGAATCATTTCATTATGTATAGCAAAATGTCATTGGGGTGGGTGTTGTGGCACAGTGGGTTAAGCTGCAGTATGGGAATGCTGTATTGATGCCAATTTTAGTCAGGGCTCCTCTGCTTGTGATCTGGTTTCCTGCTAATGCACCTGGGAAGGCAGTGGATAATGGCCCAAGTATTGGATCTCTGCCACCACATGGAATACCCTGATGGAGTTCCTGGCTTCACCCTGATCTAGCTCTGGCTGTTGCAGATATTAGGACAGTGAACCAGTAGATGCAAGATCTCTCTTTCTAGCTCTCTCTGTATCCCTGCCTTTCAAATAAATCTTTTTTTTTTTTAAAGATTTATTCTATTTCTGTGAAAGGCAGAGTTACAGAGAGGTAGAGACAGAGAGAGAGGTCTTCCATCCTCTGGTTCACTTCCTCAGATGGCCACAATGGCCAGAGCTGTGCCGATTTGAAGCCAGGAGCCAGGAGCTTCTTCTGGGTCTCCCATGTGAGTGCCAGGGCCCAAGGACTTGAGCCATCTTCTACTGCTTTCCCAGGCCATAGCAGAGAGCTGGATCAGAAGTGGAGTAGCCGGAACTAGAACCAGCACTCATATGGGATGCCGGCACTTCAGGCCAGGGCGTTAACCTGCTGCACCACTGTGCCAGTCCCCAAATAAATCTTTAAATAAAGAAAAAAAAATTTGTTGAGTTTTGGGCTCTGTATTCTGTTTTATTGGTCTCTGTGTTTGCTTTTATGCTAGCAGCATACTTTTTTTTTGAAAGAGTTGTTTCCCAGGCACATTAACAGGAAGCTAGATCAGAAGTGGAGCAGTTGGGACTCAAACTGGTGGCCACATGGAATGCAGGTGTTGCAGGCAGTAGCCTAATGCCCAGTGCCGCAATGCTGGTCCCAGTATACTGTTTGGATTGTTGTAGCTTTGTTATATAATTCAGAATCAGAACATGTGATGCCTCCAAGTTTGTTTTTCCTTCTATTATTTTGGCTATTCAAGGTCTCTTATGGTTCAAATTGGTTTACATTTTAAATAGCTATTTTTCCATTATGGCTTTTAGAATTTTCTTTCTCCTTTCTCCATTGTTAATTATTTAATTAGTTATATCAACTGCCAATTCACACTTACCTGTATCAAAAACAAATATAATATGTATATAAAGATTGATTTTCCTTTCATTGCCTGCCTGCTCTTGTCTACTCCTTCCTCAAGGAAAAAAAAAAGTTAGAAAGAGGGGCCAGTGCTGTGGCATAGTGGGTAAAGCCATCGCCTGCAGTGCCAGCATTCCATGTGGGCACTGGTTCAAGTCACAGCTGCTCTACTTCCAATCCAGCTCTCTACTATGGTCTTGGAAAACAGTAGAAGATGGCCCGAGTCCTTGGGCCCCTGCACCTTTGTGGGAGACCTGGAATAAGCTCCCAGATCCTGGCTTCATACCAGCCCCGTTCCAGCCATTGTGACTAGTTGGGGAGTAAACCACCACATGGAAGACCTCTCGCTTGCTCGCTCGCTCGCTCGCTCTCTCCCTCCCTCTCTGCCTCTGCCTCTCTGTCACTCTCTGCCTTTCAAATTAATAAAAGAATGATAAGTTCCCAGACCTATCTATATATACATATATGTGAAGATAGAGCTTTTTTTTAAACACTGGTAAGTTCATATAAAAATACTAAATTACCATCTAGTAATAATTCATAGACTTTTTTTCCTATATTCATGCCTATAGATCTAAGAATTTGTTTCTTATCTCCAATTTTTTTCTGCCCTCTCAGGTTCCTTGACTTTTCTGAGAAGTTCGTTTCCCATCGATTCTCTGTGCATCATCTTCCATTTCTCTACCCGCATTACTCTGCTCTAACCATAAAACAGAGACTAGTGTGTTGTGTATGTCTGACCTAGCTCCTGCTGCCTGTCTTCCTTTTTCAGAACTGGCTGGGTTACACCAAGAAGAGAGCTCCCATCGGCTTCCATCGAGTTGTGGAAATTTTGCACAAGAACAACGCTCCTGTCCAGGTAGTGGGTTCTAAAAGAAAGCCGGGTACAGGATACTCCAAAGGACCTAGCTTTTACCTTGTGCTGGTCAGTGATAGGGGTTCTGACCTGTTCTGGTTTTTCCTTAAAGGCAGCACAAGGGCTTCACTGGGCCTTGAAATAGAAAAGGCCAGGGAGAGAATTTTCTGCTCTTGAGAAGTAATCCTGACTTTCTGCTCTGAGGAGCGTCGACTGAGGAGCAGTGATGTGCCGTCTAGACGGTACGAACGCAGAACTCCCAGAGGAAGGGCTGCAAGGGCAGTGGGCACAGTACTGGTTCAGACTAGAGCCCTGCCATCGCTGGCATGTGTATCTAGCTCTGGAAGGCGGAATGTGCTCTTCCCCCTACGAGACAGCTTGCAAGTCTGCCTGGTGCCCTCACTGGCCATTGCAGAACTAGTCTGTGATTAATGATGGGCTTTATAGATGTCAGATTGACCTCGTTAGCCTTCTTGAGGACTTTTTTCCCAATTTTACAGGGCTCTGTGCTTTCTGGGTCTGGGAATCATTAATCAGAAGTCCCTCCTCCTACAGATACTACAGGAGTATATCAATCTGGTGGAAGATGTGGACACAAAGTTGAATCTAGCCACCAGATTCAAGTGCCATGATGTCGTCATTGATGTGAGTCCCTGAGAAATGAGTACCTTGAGTTACACCCTCAGTGGGGAGTGAGGGGGTCACAACATCTCCTGTCCTAGATTGTGACGTGTTTCCGTGAGTTTGGACTGAGTGGACAAGATAGTCTGGTAAGAGGTAGTTTGGAGATTAGCACTCCTGTGTTGTTTTCCCAACCCTTTGACTGGTTTCTGTGTACTTTTATAATTTGTTGCACTTCAAAAATTCATATACATGAATCAAACACTTACAAGCTCCAATATGAAATTTTGTGGGCGCTTTTTTTTTTTTTTAAAGATTTATTCATTTGAAAGGCAGAGTTAGAGGGAGAAAGAGAAGAGAGAGATCTTACATCTGCTGGTTCACTTCCCAAATGGCATTAATAGACAGGGCTGGGCCAGGCTGCAGCCTGGAACCTGAACTTCAACCAGATCTCCCACATGGGTGGTAGGGGCCCAAAGACTTGGTCCAACCTCCGTTGCTCTCCCAGGCACATTGGCAGGGAGCTGGATCTGAAGTGGAGCAGCTAGGACTCAAACCAGTGCTTTTATGGATGTTGGCATTGCAGGTAGTAGCTTAACCCAGTGTGTCACTACACTGGCCCCTCTGTGAGCACTTGACACACAGACACACACGCGTATCATCCCACTGTTGGCTCTTGCCTCATTTGGAGCTTTGGGTCACAGTGATAGTGACAGAGTGATAGAGAAGGCTCACTGGGGTTTGTGTCTGTCCTTTGTTTTGCTGTACAGACATATCGGGACCTGAAGGATCGTCAGCAGTTGGTAGCCTACAAGAGTAAGGTCGATAAAGGATCCGCCGAGGAGGAGAAGATTGATGCCATTCTCAGCAGCTCGGTGAGCAGCTCCCGCTGACCCCTCCAGCCGTCCCAGGAGACAGACCGTTCACAGAGCAGCCTGGGCAGGATTGCAGTTAGCTGAACCATGTGGATCTATGTCTTGCTGGTAGCGCGAAAGGTCAGAGGCACTGCTTTGAGCAACAGAAACCACTTCTGATCTGTGTGATGGTAGAATGATGAAGCCGCAGGTTGACGTTTAGCTACCATGCTCTAATAACTAAGCTACCTGGTAGGGGCACTAACTGCTCTAAGTACAAAAAAGTTAGGGATTCGGAATATAATTGTCACCAGGGATGCATGTAACCTATGGAAATAAGAAGCAGATGAAATAGACTAGCTTCTTGGGGAGCACAGTTGGTTGATCTCTCATTGCGTGAGGTTTCTGAGCTTTTTGTTAACATGGAACTTAGTTTCCTCTTAGGTATTTTGGGACTTACACTGGGGTCATTGAAAGCTAGTAAATCCTGCTCCTGAGGGCAGGGCCAGGATAAAAGCCCTACATCTATTGTTCTGTAAAATACAGAATAGGTATTTAATCCATCCCTGAATAAATGAATTCTCCCTCACATTAATAAAAAATTTACTGGGGCAAGTGTTTAGTGTGGCCACTAAGGCATGCAGTAAGATACCCTTCTGCCATATTGGAGTACCTGGGTTCAGTAACTGGCCCCAGCTCCTGACTCCAGCTTACTGCTAATGCAAACCCTGGGAGGCAATGTGATGGCTCTGGTAATTAGGTTCCTGCCACCCATACGGGAGATCTGGATTGGATTCTTGGCTCCTGGCTTTGGCCTGGACTAGTCTGGCTGTTGTGGTATTTGGAGAGTGAACTAGAAGATAAAGAGTATTCTCCCTCCCTCTGATCCCTCCCTCTTTCTCTCAAATATTTTTTTAAAAAGGAAAATTTTTAAGACTTTCCCAATCAGATTCTTCCTTTTCCTTTCTCTAAAAAACATTTTTTTTTTCATCTCCAAATTTATCGGAGAGGCAGAGAGAGAGAGAGAGCGAGCGAGCGAGCTCCTATCCACTGGTTCACTCCAGGGTCAGTGCTGCCCTGGCAAAAGCTGGAGTCGGGAGCCAGATCTGGCTGATACGGGACACGGGTATCTTAACTGACAGCTGCCAGGCTGAACACTCAGCCCTGCTTTCCCTCTTTCTTATTACCTGGCTATGAGCTTGTTAGTGCATTCCTGCTGCCCTTCTGTAGGGATGAGTAGAGACTGATCGTACACCTTCATTGACTGATCTTTCCACAGCAAATTCGATGGAAGAATTAGGTGGCGTTAGCTGCCCTGAAGCTGGCCTCACTTCTTCCTTCCCTGCCTGTGGACGTGGGAGAATAGCACCATCACATCACTGGGGCCCATCAACAGGCAGTGCCTGCTACTCCTGGGACGGAAACCAACATCTGGGCACGGAGAGCTGCAGATTGACTGTCCAAGGGTTGTCACTGAGGGCCAAGCTTTGATTCATGAGAGATTCTCTCCACCTGGTGCTCATGTGAAGGTGGGAGTGATTTCTGGATTGGGCCCACATTGGGTTAAGATCTCTCTTGGTCTGAGAAAAGTGACTGCTCCAGAAAGGAAGTCTCCTAGACTAAGAGGTATGTGTGTCAGCAGGGTGGCCACTGCATTCCACTCAGCCAACTGTGACCCAGGACTTGGTGCTGGACATGGGCAGTTCTGCTCTGAGTGAAGTCAGAACAGAACCAAAATGACTGTATCTTCCAAGGGGATTCAGGAGTGCGGCCAGTGTTGCCCAGGACCTGCTGGAGACCCCCCTCACCAGGCTGCAGAGTCCTCCATGCATGACAGATGTTGCCCAGAGGTTGTTTCTTCAGCCAGTGTTTTTCTGCTGCCCAGTCTGTCTGTCCAAAAACTTAGGGTTCCTCTCAGCTGCACACTGAGATGACCTTATTTGAGTGAAGAGATATCCCCTATCTTTCTCTACTTCTATTCAGGACCCCTAGCCTTATGCAGAACTGAGATCCAGCAGTGTGAAGAACTCTCCCTTTAGGCAGAACTCTCATTTTGCCATAAGTTTCCCCTGGACTGACCTCAGCAGCATTTATTAGGATATTTAGATTGCGATTTTGTTTTCACAGTTGGCTGTGGAGAGAGTATTCTGTAATGCTGAATTCTGCCCTGTAACCAATACTAGACTCCCTCTGGGTGACTGACCTGGCTTTTCCTGCCATGCCTGGACTCCTAATAAAGCTGTTTCTTCCTTGGAGCCTCCTCTTCCCTTCCCCGTTGTTCTGTGCAGAATGATGAGATTACTGCTCAGTGTCTTGGACTCTTACAGGTCTGCCTCAGTGCAGTCTGTCCACACACGTCAGGTTATGGAGTCCTTGTGCTTCTGGCTAAACAGGACTGTGCAGTTAACAGACAGCACTGAACTGGGAGAGAAAAGACCTTCCTTTTCCCAGTGCTCTCACTAACAAGCTGTGTGGTGCCTAGAGCCCCTTTCTCTAGACCCGTTACGTGTAAAGTGAGGGCGTGGCGGTGTCCGAGCTCAGGATTGCACCTGTGAGCAGAGCAAGAGCGAGGCAGCTGCTTGTGCAGAGGCACAGCCTGCGTCACTGGTGTCTCAGCTGGCCACACTCTGCTCCCTCGGGAGGCATTTAGCAGTGTCGGAAGATACGATTTTTTTTTTAAGATTTATTTTTATTTATTTGAAAGGCACAGTTACAGAGAGAGAGAAGGGGAGGAAGAGACACAGAGAGAGAGAGAGAGAGAGAGAGAGATCTTTCATCTGCTGGTTGACTCCAAAATGACTAGAACACCTAAGGCTGGGCCAGACAGAACCCAGGAGCCAGGAGCTTCTTCCAGGTCTCCCACATGGATTCAGGGCCCAAGCACTTGGGCCATTTCCACTGCTTTCCCAGGCACATTAGCAGGGAGCTGAATCAGAAGTAGAGCAGCCAGGACATGAACTGGTACCCATATGGGATGCCAGCATCACAGGCAGCAGTTTTCCCCGCTGTGCCACAACAGTGGCTCCTAGAAGATATTTCTTGTTGCCACACTCGGGCTGCTACTGGCATCTCATGGGTAGAGGCACGAAATGTTGCTAAACATCCTGTAATACATGGGACAGCCCCTTACAACAAAGAAGTATCCTGCCCAGAATGGAAATGCCAGCTTTGAGAAACCTTCTTCAAAAAGACAAACCCTTTTTTTAAAATTTATTTGAAAGGCAGAATGACAGAGAATAGGAAGGAGAGAAAGATCTCCCGTATGCTTATTCTGCCCCAAATGCCCAAGACAGCCAAAGCTGGTCCAGGAACTCCATCTGGGTCTCCGGGATGGGTGGCAGGGATGCAGATATTTGAGCCATAATCTGCTGCCTCCCGATGCAGATATTTGAGCCATAATCTGCTGCCTCCCAAGCACACTAGCAGGAAGCTCAATCAGAAGCAGAGTACCAGGACTTGAACCAGGTATTCTGATATACTAAGTGGGTAACCCTAGTGGCGACCTAGTCCACTGTGCCACAGTGTGCACCTCCAGACTCCAACTTGTGTGTGTGTGTGTGTGTTTTAAAGATTTATTTATTTGAAAGGCAGAGTTAGAGACAGATCTTCATCTTCTGGTTTTCTCCCCAGATGGCCAGAGCTGGGCCAACCCAAAGCCAGGAGCCTGGTACTCCATCCAAGTCTCCCTCGGTGGCAGGGGCCCAAGCACTTGTACCATTTTCTGCTGCTTTCCCAGGCTCATTAGCAGGGAACTGATTGGAAGTAGAGCAGCCAGGATTCAAACCAGTGCTCACTGGGGATGCTGGCATTGCAGGTGGCAGCTTCACTCACTGCATCAGAGCCCCAGTCCACAGACTGCAGCCTTTGCCCTTCCACGTTGCAGTCTCCTTTGTAAGTCCAGGTAGCTTCGTATTTAGTTGCTTTCCTGACCATCCTGTTGAAGAAGTAGTTGAATTTGCTAGGTTGCATTGATTGGTTCATTACCAGACATACAGTGATAACTTCACGAGCTAGTATACCAGGGTTCATTCACTGATGCAGAACTACTAGGAGAGTGAATGCATTATCTAATCCAGTCTGTCTCTGCGGTTTACTACAGGGATTTGACCTTGCTCGGGTATTGCAGTCTATGTAAGGTAGTTGTCTCCGTGTCTAGTGGTAGAACTTGAAATCCATAGGGCAAGCAGTGGGGACGGGAAGACACATAGAAAGTGAGGGTGGGTAGAACCCAGGAGAACGGCCTCCAGCTTTGATGAAGTGGGTGTCCTGAAGGAGAAGCTGGTGGCCTTGGTCATGGACCTGAAAAACCCTTGGCCCACGAGTAAGCAGCTGAAGGAGGGTCTGCAGGAATGTGTAGCAGTGACAGCTCACCTGCTGTCCCACACCTACATGGGGGCCAGCAGACAAGCAACAGTTTGTGTTCACTACAGCAGTGCCTGTGAGCTCGAACGGAGAGTGGTTGCTGTTTCATTCCTACCCTCCAGGTCTTCCCAAATCTCTCTTGTAGCCAGCCTAAACCAGAAATGTACAAAGAGAGGAAGTCTGGAAAATGTAATTCAGCCTAGCTAGGTGGACATGTTATAAAGGTACAACTGAACCCCTGCTTTGGGGAATGCATAAGAAAAGGATAGGCCTAGAATTCACATCTGTACAGTTAACTGCATGCTGCATGGGTCATGCTGGTCTGGGAGGTGTTTAGTTCCTCTTCCCTTTGGAGCAGGAAGCATCACAACCTGAGGGTGACTAACCCACTGTTTTGGTATGGGCAGGTGTTTCTTATGCGTCAAGTGCTGGAGACTTTTCTTCTAAAGAGACTGAGAGTGTGACATACACCTTCCTATTCAGGGCCTTAAGAAGCCAGACAAATCACATGTCAGTACTGTATGATTCTATTTCTTTCCCTAAAGATTTATTTTATTATTTGAAAGGTGTAGAGAGAGTGACAGAAAAAGGAGAGAGGGAGAGAGAGAATCTGCCATCCACTGGTTCACTTCCCAAATGTCTGCAACAGTCAGGCCTGGACCAGGCTGACACAAAGGACCAGGAACCCTATCCAGGTCCTTACATGAGTAGCAAGAGCCCAAGTACTTGATCCATTCTCTGCTAATTTCCCAGGGACATTAGCAAGGAGCTGAATCAGAAGTGGAAGAGTGGGGCAGGCGTTGTGGCATAGCAGGTAAAGCCACTGCCCACAGTGCCAGCATCCCATATGGGTGCTGGTTCGAGTCCCAGCTGCTCCGCTTACAATCCAGCTCCTTGTTAATGTGCCTGGGAAGGTAGTGGAAGATAGCCCAAATACTTGGTTCCCTGCTCCCTTGTGGGAGACTCAAAGGAAGCTCCTGGCTTCGGATCAGCCCGCTATGGCTGTTGCAGCTATTTGAGGAGTGAACCAGTGGATGGAAGCACTCTTTGTTCTCTCTAATTTTCGAACAAATATATAAATATTAAAAAAAAAAAAAGGAACAGCTGGAACTTGAACCTGCACTCTGATACGGGATCCCGGGATCATAGGTGGCAGCCTAAGCCGCTGTGTCGCATTGCTGGCACCTGTATGATTCCATTTCTATGAAATTATCTGGACTAGGTAAATCCATGAATGGAAGATTGTTGTTTCAGGGGCTGGAAATGAGCAAGGGTAGGGAGTAACTGCCAACTAGGTATGGGGTTTTCTTTTGAGAGGTGTGAAGATGCTTTAGGACTAGATAAAGGTAGTGGCTGCACAACATTCTGAATGTGTGACTGAACTGTTCCCTTTAGAATGACTGATTTTGGGGGGCCAGCATTGTGGCATAGTGGGTTAAGCACTGCTTGTGATGCTGGCGTCCCATGTCGAAATGCTGGTTCAAGTCCAGACCGCTCTGCTTCCAATCCAGCTTCCTGCTAATGCACCTGGGAAGGTAGCAAATGACAGCTCAAGTAGCTGGACCCCATGTGGGAGGTCAGGGTGGAGTTTCTGGCTCCTGGCTTTAGTTTGGCCCAGCCCTGTTGTAGCCATTTGGGGAGTCAAACAGCAGATATAGGATCTCTCTCCCTTACCCTTCCACTGCCTTTCACATAAATAATCTTTAAAAGAAACTAAGTAAGATAACTAATAATAGCTAATGTGGGGACAGGTGTTATAATGCAGCTGATTAAGCCGCTGTGTAAGATAGCTGCTTTCCCACGTTAAAGTGCCTGGTTCAAATCCCAGCTACTCTGTGCTTTTGATCTAACTCCCTGCTAATGTGCCTGGGAGGCAGTGGATGATGGCCCATGTACTTGGGCCTCTGCCACCTATGTGAAAGATCTGGATGGAGCTCCTGGCTCCTGGCTTTGGCCTGGCCTAACCCTAGCTATTGGAGGCATTTGGGTAGTAAAACAGAAGATGTCTCTCCCTGTCTCTATGTCACTCTTCTTGTCAAATAAATAACATGGTTTTTTTTTGTTATGTGAATTTTCCCTCAACATTTAAGAAAAAAAAATTTAACAAGAATTACCAAGATGAGTATATTTGAATTCTGATCCCAGTTTCACCATTGCTATAAAATAGATCACTGATTTCTTGACCACAAAGAAGGAGTTAGAAAAATTAACTCATGTAGTGCTAAAATCTGTATGAAATTCTACTTGTTTAAAAAAAAAAAGCTTAGTGATCCTGAATGCTTTGTTGGGAAAAAGAGGGTCCCATACTGCCCTGATGACGTAACCCGAGAAATAGTAAAAGGAACATGTGCCCTCATGTTTAGGTCAGGAAAGCCTGTAGGTAGAGTGGCCCTTTAAGAATCAGAGACTGTAGTAATCTGGTAGCTAAGGAGTCATAATGACAGCTCTCTTGGGTAATTCTCCTTAGAAATGTACTTCTTACCTGTCAGGACCGGAAGTACTGAGAAGAGCCCGTTGTCCCAGTTTGAGGTGAGAGATGTGATGTAGATTATTTATGCAGCTCTTGTTTATTTTCTAAAATATAGATGTCCCTGCTTTAGGCAAGGGACCAGTGATAATCTGTGCCCTTCTCTGCCCTGTGGAAAACACAGAGTATCGCATAAGGGAATAATTTATTTGAAATGTGGTCATTCTTATTTTAAAAACCTAGAGAGAATGGAAGGGAGAAGGCTCTGGCCCAAAAATACCTGTGAATCCCATTGCTAATGTGAATCCATCTGCTGAAAGAAGTGCCTGTAGCCTGTGAGGAGAAACATCACTTTGGGTTTCTGTTCAGATTTTTCATGGATCCAGGAAACAGTGATGTGAACCACAAGTTCAAAATGTAGAAGGAGAGGTGCTGAAGACCGCCATCATGCCTACTTGTAACCTGGGTGCACATGCCCTCTCTGAAGTACACCCCTTCCCCCCGACCCCTCTTTTTCCAAGACAGTGAGCAGATTGATTGGTGTCTGTCCCTGCAGGAGTTGGTGGCTTGGAAATGGACATGCTAGAGGACCTTGAGTCCCTGCAGTTTGAGTCTGGGGTTACAGAGGAAGATCGATCCTGGCTGTATTTGCAGGGCCGTTCTCGGGGACTGACACTTGAAGCCTGTGCCCACGCAATCTTCTTCTGCAAACTAGTCCATACGTTGAGGTAAGATAGGTATGCAAGTTCAGGAAGATAACGATCTCACTGCTGAGAATTCAAATGACTTAATACTTGCTTACACAGATAAACTTGGCCGTCATTCCTGGTCTAAAAGGACCAGGAAAATCCAACTCAGGGTCCTGTGTGGATTAGTAGCAACTCCTTTGAGTGGGTAGATTGATTAGTAATTATTCATTCGTTCATTCATTCAGTGGGACCAGGAGCTTGTCACCCATGGCTGCGGATGACAAGCCGTTCCTTACCTATTGGCTGCGAAGTGGATCAATTCTTTCTTTTGAAGCTGGTGTACCAGTGAAATGTTTCATCACGGGGAAGCTGCCTGGTATCTGCCTTCCCTATAGCCAGATGCTTTGCTGGAAACCAGGAATCTTGATTTGGAGAGAAACTCCTTTCAGTCCTGGTTTTTGAAACCTTTCTGCGATGTGGCTTTAGAAACTGAAGTAGAAGGTTTGTGTGGGAGCTGCTTACCTAGAATTAGGTTCTTGGATTCTGTTAACCTCAGGCCTCTCCTGGAGCATAAGTCATCTCCTCACTCTACTTTTAAGGCTCCCCCCTCCCCCCGAAATTAGATTAACTCCTGGACCAGATCTGAATTAAACATATATGGAGATACAATGTATGTCCAAGGAGGCAGACTGCTTTGTGAGTTTGTTGACTGGTTTACTGATAAGGATGCAGGAATCTATTGGTTGTAAGCAAGATGGCTGATGAGAAACCCACAGATGAAACTTCTAGGAGGCATTTTATACTTGGAGGGATCAGGCACTAAGAGAAAAGTGTGCTCCTTTCAACGAGAAGTCTTCAGTAGAATGTGGCTTATATGGAAAGTCTATGGCTTTGAAGCCTGTAAGGTATTCGTTTTTTTTATTTTTATTTTTATTTTTATTTTTTTGACAGGCAGAGTGGACAGTGAGAGAGAGAGACAGAGAGAAAGGTCTTCCTTTTGCCATTGGTTCACTCTCCAATGGCCGCCGCGGCCGGCGTGCTGCAGCCAGCGCACCACGCTGATCCGAAGCCAGGAGCCAGGTGCTTCTCCTGGTCTCCCATGGGGTGCAGGGCCCAAGCACTTGGGCCATCCTCCACTGCACTCCCGGGCCATAGCAGAGAGCTGGCCTGGAAGAGGGGCAACCGGGGCTAGAACCCGGTGTGCTGGCGCTGCAAGGCGGAGGATTAGCCTAGTGAGCCGCGGCGCTGGCCTAGTTTTTTGTTGTTGTTGTTGTTGTTTTTTGTTTTGTTTGTTTTTTTTTTTACAGAAATAGAGAACATAAATAAGGTTTTGCAGCAATAAAGTAACACTTTACGTAGTTGGAAGTCAGACTTGGTTAAACTTGGGCCAAGAAACACATCCAGGACCAATAATAAGTGCACCTCTGAGAAAATGGCCCCAAATCTTTCATCCTCCATTTCTCGAGTGTTTGCTTTTGTAAACTATTTTCTTTTATACATCATACTTCCTTTTTTTAAAAAAAATTAATTTATTTGAGAGGTAGAGTTACAGAGGGAGAGTCAGAGAGAAAGGTCTTCCATCCACTGGTTCAGTCCCCAGATGGCCGCAATGGCCAGAGCTGAGCTGGTCCAAAGCCAGGAGCCAGGAGCCCTTTCCAGGTCTCCCACATGGGAGCAGGGGCCCAAGTACTTGGGCCATATTCTATTGCTTTCCTAGGACATAGCAGAGAGCTGGATTGGAAGAGGAGCAGCTGGTACATGAACTGGCATTCATATGGGATTCCAGCACAGGCAGAGGCTTAGCCCACTGTGCCACAGCGCCAGCCCTATATATCATACTTTCTTAAAAAGCTGAGTTAGCCAGCGTCCCAGGTCTGTGCAGAATTGAAATAGCAAATTAGAAAGAGTAGGAGGGAGATTTGCACTTGTCCTAATAGCAATAAAAGTTGACAGGTGTCTGAGATGTCACCAAGATGGAAGGATGGGACTCCCCAGACTTTATAATAAACCCACAGAGACACTGACTTAACAACAACATATGGAGGTTGGGAGGTGGTACAGCAGTTAAGTTGCTGCTTGGAGTGCCTGTATCCCATATTACAGTGCCTGGTTCAAGTTCCAGCTGCTCGGCTTTCCATTCAGCTTCCTGCCAGTGTACATAGGAAGCAGCAGAGGATGGCTCACTTAGGGCCCTGACACCCACTGGGATAGAAGTCTAGGCTCCAGGCTTCATCCTACCCAGCCTTAGCTATTGTAGGTATTTGGGGAGTGAACCAGGGGATCGAAGATCTCCATCTGTCTGCTTTTTAGATCTTTTAAAAAAGTGAAAATTAAAAAAAAATCAACATTATATGCCTGAAAAGCCTTTATGGAAACTCCAGAAGCCAAAAGTTCAGTACCTCAAGTGTAAAGAAAAGCTGTATTGAAAAGGCTAAGAAAAGCTATTGTACTCACCTGGGGTAACCCTTTCCCCAGGTTAGCACAGCTCAATGTGATCAGGAGAAAACACTCAATTTTCAGCTTCCCCCTTGGATAAAAGTGGAATGTTTGCCTAATGTCCTACTTTTGCAGAGCCCTCAGAGGGATTGCCTGATGGGAAACCAACATACTTTGGATGAAAGCAAAGGAGAGCTCAGTGGTGTGTTGCAGCACAGACAACCTAAAGTACTGCCAGTAGACACCAGAGAGAGCAGGAGGTTATGACTTCTTACAAAAGGAACAGGCAGGCTTCTCTACCTGGAAATTACAAGTACAAGCCCAGGGAAGACACATACCCTGAAAAGGTTGAAACCTAGAATCTCTAGCTAGGCTGATTGCTGAAGATCTTTCCCTGTATGAAGTCAGCCTGTGAAGATTGGGAGACATGGCTATTTTTCCAAATGCCCAGACTCACAACAACAGCAAACATAAAGCATATCAAGAAGCATGAAGCCCATTCAAAGGAACAAATGTGACCTCCAGAAACCAGTCCTGCAAAAGCAGATCATGGCACCTAACTTGAAAACATGAGGTGGGTGTTGTGACGCAGTATTTAAATTGCTGCTTGGGATGCCACCATCCCAAGTCAGAGTACAGCTCACACCTCTGCTGATCCAACTTCCTGCTAATGATCACCCTCAAGTGGCTCAAGTACTTGGGTCCCTACCATCTACCTAGAAGACCCAGATGGAGTTCCTGGTTCCTGGTTCCAGGCTTCAGCTGGGATTGGCCCTGGCTATGGGGGCTTTTGTGCAGTGACACAGCAGATGGAAGATCTCTCTCTCTCTGTCTGTCTCTTGCTCACTGTCTTTAACTGCCTTTCACATAAAAAAAGAAATCAAGATAATCTGTAACAAGATCAATGAGCTGCAAGAGAACACAGATAAACTACATAAAATCAGGAAAATGGTATATAAAGAAATGAGAATATTAATGAATAGAAACAATTAAAAAAAAGAGAGGGGGGGGGGGCAAAGAAACTCTGGAGCCAAACAACACAACAACTGAATAGAACAGATTCACCAGAGTTCCACATCAGGCTTGATGACGCAGAAGAAACAGGGAACTCAAAGACGGGTTTCCTGAAATGATCACATCAGGAGAACAAAAGGAAAAAAAGAATAAAGGGAAGAAAATGGGACACCATCAAGCAGACCAATATATATATATGGGAATCTCAGAAGAAGAGAAAAGAAAGGGCTAGAGAACTTATTTCAAGAAATAATGGGGAACGGTGTTGTGGCACAATGGGTTAAGCCACCACTTGCAATGCTGGCATTTCTGATCAGGGTGCCAGTTCTAATTGTGGCTGCTCAGCTTCCAATCCAGCTCCCTCTTAATGCACCTGGAAAAGCAGCAGGGGAGTGGGCCAGTAGATACACAATTACCCTTTCTCTCTCTGTTTCTCTCTGCCTTCCAAATAAATCAGTCTTTAGTAGCTACCAGATACATAGAAGACAGTGAACAAAATGGCAATATTGTCTTTTCCTTTCCATAATTACTTTAAATGTAAAGGATTAAACTTCATAAACAAAATAAGCAGTGGATGAGACCAGGATCTAACTATAGGCTGTCTACACCAGACTCACTTTAGATTTAAGGAAACACATGGGCTGAAACTAAAAGGATGGAAAGATATTCCATGCAAATTTTAATCAAAAGAGAGCAGGAGTGGCTATACTTGTATCAGACAAAATAGACTTTAAGTGAAAACCTGAGGACGTGGAATGACATCATATAAAGATGAAAAGATCAGTCCACCAGGAGTGTATAATAATTATATACGTATTTGCATCAGAACATCCAAATATCTGAAGCACATATTGACAGAATGGAAGGTACACAATACTAGTGAATGTCAGTGCCCCACTTTGAATACTGGATAGAACAACCAAACAGATCAATGAGGAAACAGAGGGCTAGAACAAGACATTAGACCAGTTGGAACCTAACATGTAGAACACTCTACCCAATAGCAGCAACTTGGTCTTCTTAAGAGCACATGGAACAGTATCCAGGGTAGACTACATGTTTGGCCACCAAAGAAATCTTAGCAAATTTTAGAAGGTATAAATCACATCAACTTTTTTTTTTTTTTAACCACAACAGGATGAAACTAGAAATGGATAACAAAAGGAAAACTGGAAAATTCGCAAATATGTGGAAATTAACACTCCTGAGTAAATCACATAGGAAATATCTTGAGATAAAGGAAAAATGAAAAAAAAATAACATACCAAAACTTATGGTATACAGCAAAGTCAGTAGTAAGAGAGAAGTTTATAGGAACAAATGCCTACATTAAAGAGAAGGATATCACGGGCTGGCACTGTGGCCCACTGGGTTAAAGCCTCAGCCTGCAGTGCCAGCATTCCATATGGTTGCCAGTTCAAATCCCAGCTGCTCCACTTCCCATCCAGCTCCCTGCTAATGTGCCTGCTAATGTGGAGGATGGCCCAAGTGCTTGGGCCCCTGCACCCTGTGGGAGACCCAGAGGAAGCTCCTGTCTCCTGGCTTCAGATCAGCTCTGCTGCAGCCATTTGGAAAGTGAACCAGCGAATGGAAGACTGACTCTCTCTTTCCCTCTTCCTCTCCCCCTCTCTCTATAACTCTTTCAAATAAATAAAATGGATTTTTAAAAAAATCTCAAATCAGCAATCTAACTTTATAGCTTGTCTTACTTCATTTTCTGTTTCTATGTTAGAATACCAGAGACTGCATAAATTATAAAGGCAATAAATGTATTTCTCACAGTCCTGGAAGCTGAGAAATGTAAGATCAAAGAGCCACATCTGGTAAGGGCTTTCTTGCCGTGTCACCGAGTGGCAGAGAGTATCACAGGGTGAGAGTACACATGGGGAAGGAGGACGACACGCACACAGGAGAGCTCGCTTGTGTGACTGACCCATGCGTGAGGGAGGCGCCCCCAGGACCCAGCCACCTCTCAAAGGTTGTACCTCCCAACACTTACAGTGGCCATTACATTTCAACATGCATTTTGGAGGGGGCATTCAAACCAGAGCAAGCCTCTAGAAAAAGAAAAACAAACCAAGCCCAAAGTTAACAAAAGAAAGGAAATCCTCAAGATTAGAGCAGAAATAAAATGGAGAATAGAAAAAAATCAACAAAACTGAATGCTGGTGTTTTCAAAATATCAACAACATTGACAGATTTACCTAGACTAAGAGGAAAAAAAAAAAAACCAGAATCATAAGTGAGGAGGAGACGTCAGCACGGATGCCGCACAGACACAGTCCTAGAGACCACTCTGAGCAGTCGTATGCCAATCATAACCTAAAGAACCAGAAAAACTGCTCGGAACAAACAGCCTATCAAGACCAAGTAACAGAGAAGAAAAAACCCAAATAGACCATAACTGGTCAGGAGGCTAAATCAGTAATCGAAAAATCCTCAGCAGAGAATCCTAGGACCAAGTGTTTCATTGGAAAATTCTAAACATTTGAAGAATTCACACCAATCCTCCTCAAACACTCCTAAAACCTTCCAAACCCATTTTATGAGGCCAGCATTACCCTGACACCAAAACAAGACATAGAAACTATGGAGAACTACAGACCAGTATCTTGATGAATACTGATGCAAAAATCCTTAAAAAAACCTTAACAAACAGAATTCAACAGCACATTAAAAGGATTAATATCATGACCAAGGGGAATTTATTCCTGGAATACAGGGATGATTCAACATAGAGAAGTTAATGTAATACATCCTTAACAGAATGAAGAGTGAGAACCACATGATCATTTCAACCAATGTAGGAAAAGCATTTGATAAATTCAGGGCACTCTCCTGATAACAACATTGAACAAGCCAGAAATAGAGGGAAATTGCCTCTACCTAATAAAGGCTGTATATAAAGGCCGGCGCTGTGGCTCACTTGGCTAATCCTCCGCCTATGGCGCTGGCACCCTGGGTTCTAGTCCCAGTTGGGACGCCGGGTATTAGTCCCAGTTGCTCCTCTTCCAGTCCAGCTCTCTGCTGTGACCTGGGAGTGCAGCAGAGGATGACCCAAGTGCTTGGGTCCCTGCACCCACATGGGAGACTGGTAGGAAGTACCCAGCTCCTGGCTTTGGATCAGCACAAGGCCGGCCATAGCGGCCATTAGGGGAGTGAACCAATGGAAGGAAGACCTTTCTCTCTGTCTCTTTCACTGTCTAACTCTGCCTGGCAAAAAAATAAAATAAAATAAAGGCTGTATATGAAAACGTCATAGCTGATATCATACTCGATGGTGAAAAACTGAAAACTTTTCCTTTAAGATAAGAAACAAGGGGGGCCAGTGTTGTGGTGTAGCAGGTAAAGCCATGGTTTGTGATGCCAGCATCCCATTCTGGAGTGCCTGCTCTTTGCTTCCAATCCAGCGTCCTGCTAATGTACCTGGGAGGGCAGTGAATCACTCGGGTGCTTGGGGTCCTGCCACCCACGTGGGGGACCAGGATGGAATCCCTGGCTCTTGGTTTCAGCCTGGCCCTGCCCTGATGGTTGTAGCCTTTTGAGAGGTGAACTAGGGCGTGGGAAATCTTTCTGTCTCTCCTCTCTGACTCTGCCTTTCACATAAATACATCTATATATATATATATATATATATATATATATATATAAATACATCTAAATACATATATATATATGAGATATATATATATATATATATATATAGAGTTCATGATAATACATATCAGAAACAAAGCACTCTCACCACTTCTATTCACTGTAATACCGGAAATCCTAGCCACAGCAGTTAGGGAAGAAAAATGAAAGACATCCAAATTGGAAAGCAAGAAATTGATCTCTGTTTACAGATAATATGATCCTATATGTAGAAAAACCTAAAGATTCCGGGGCTGGCATTGTGGCATAGCAGGGTAAAGCCACTGCAGGTAATGGCAGCATCTTATATGGGTGCCAATTCAGGTCCTGGCTGCTCCATTCTGATCCAGCTCCCTGCAAATGGCGTGGGAAAAGCAGCCGAAGTTGGCCCAAGTGTTTGGGCCCCTGTCACCATGTGGCAGACGTAAAAGCTCCTGGCTCCTGGCTTCAGCCTGGTCCAACTTACATGGCTGTTGCAGCCGTCTAAGGAATGATGCAGCAGATGGGAGATCTCTCTCACTGTCTCACTCTCTGTAACTCTTAACTTCCGTATATGTAACTAAATTTTTAAAAAAATTTTTAACCACACACATATCATAAAGGCAGGGTGTCGGGCGGGGGAAGGAGGGGCGTTTAGGAGGGCAGGACGTCGGGCAGGGGAAGGAGGGGGAGCTTATCTTGTAGCTGCAATGCTTGTGAAAGTAGGGGAAAGGTTGCAAGGTCTTAAGGCACAAGGTCACACAAGGTTGCGTTATCAGTACTCTGGTCTGGGCTGTGTAGCCTTGCCTCAGTAGTTTTCCACTAAGAGGCCACATGCTGCGTGGTCCCCGACATATCCCCCTTTCTTATCAATTAAACAGAAATGGCTACCGATTAGGCCAGGTGTGATGAACGAGCAGTGCCTGTCTTAGGAATCGACCTGGAGCTGCATCACCTCTTACCCGTCATTGGATATCCTTGCCAGTCCCCAAGGACTCTTGTCTTAGGCGGAAAGGTGCCCGTCTTTGGCTTACTGCTCGTCTTATTGATAGGCCTGGGGCCCTTCCTGGGCTCCCGACTGGGGCAGTGGCAGACCGGAGGGGAGAGTCAGTTGTTGGAGGGACCGTGACCTCACCAGCCAGACCTCACCAGTCAGAGAGAGAGATAATGTTCTCCAGGGGATCTTCCATGGCCAGACTTTGGTAATGTATTTGAATTGGTCTGGCTGCTAAATTATCTACTTGCTGTCTGATAAAAGTCATCAGCTTATTGAAAAGACAAGGACCTACAGATAGTATAACAAGCAAACCAGCAATGGGGCCTAAAAGCGGTAGCAAATAGGGAAGCAGTCCATTCCATCCCGTCCAAAAGGGGTTTTCAACCATGGCACGTCGACGACGCTCCAGATCTTCTTGAAGTGTCTTGATTTTATCTAGAACAATGCCGGACTTGTTAGCATAAAAACAGCATTTTTCCTGTAAAGCCAAGCAAATACCTCCCTGTTTGGTGGTAAGCAAGTCTAAGCCTCTACGATTTTGTAGAACCACTTCCGCTAGGGAATCAATTTGATCTTGAAGATCCTGGATGGTGGTAGATAGGATTTGCACATATTTAATAAGTAGTTGGTACCTGGCTTCAGATCGGCCCAGCTCCAGCCATTGCGGCCATTTGAGGAGTGAACCATCATGGAAGACCTCTCTCTCTGCCTCTGTCTCTCTGTAACCCTGCCTTTCAAATAAATAAATAAATCTTTAAAAAAAAGTAGATAAACCTTTTAAAGTTACAAAAAAATTAAGGAAGACACAAATAAATGGAAAGATATCCTGTGTTCATGTTGGAAGATGTAATAGTTTTAAAATGTCCACCCTACCCAAAGTGATCCTCAGATTCAGTGCAATCCTCATCAAACTCCAATGTCAATTTTCTATAAAAAAATGTTTAGTAAATCATTGAAAAATTCATAGAGGAACATCAAATTACCCAAAATAGCCGAAACAGTTTTGAGAAAGATAAACAAAGCTGGAGACCTCACATTAAAAAAAAAAAGATTTATTTATTTATTTGAGCAGCAGTTGTATATAGAGAGATCTTCCATCTGCTGGTTCTCTCCCCAAATGGCAGTGGCTAGGGCTGGGCCTGGTTGTAGCCAGGAGCCAGGAGCTTCTTCCGGGTCTCCCACATGGGTGCAGGAGCCCAAGGACTTGGGCCATTCGCCACTGCTTTCTGAGGCACTTTAGCAGGGAGCTCGATCAGAAGTGGAGCAGCCTGGACTTGAACTGGCCCCCATATGGGATGTTGGCATTGCAGTTGGCAGCTTAACCTGCTATGCCACAATGCCGACCCCAACCTCACACTTCGTGATTTCATTTATTTATTTTAAAGATTTATTTATTTATTTGAAAGGCAGAATCACAGAAGGATAGTGGCAGAGAGAGAGGGAGAGAGAGATGTCTTCCATCCACTGGTTCACTCCCTAATGGCCACAATGGCCAAAGCTGGGCTGATCTGAAGCCAGGAGCTAGGAGCTTCTTCCGGGTCTCCCACGCGGGTGCAGAGGCCCAAGGACTTGAGCCATCTTCCACTGCCGTCCCAGGCCATAGCAGAGAGCTGGATTGGAAGTGGAGCAGCTGGGACTCGAACTTGCGCCCATATGGGATACTGGCACTGCAGGCGGTGGCTTTACCTGCTATGCCACTTCGCAGGGCACACTTCTTGATTTTAAAATGTATTAGAAAGCTACAGCAATCAAAACAGCATGGTACTGGTATACAGACCAGTAGAACAGAAGAGAAAGCTAGAAACTTTCACATATATGGTGAAATGATCTTCAACAAAGATGTCAAGTGCACACAATACTTTGGGGAAAGGATAGTTTCTTACAAATAATGTTGGAAAACTGGATAGACACATAGAGAAAATGAAGTTAGACCCCTACGTGCAAAAATAAACTCAGAATGCATTAAAGATGTAAGACAAACTATGAAAAAGTACTAGATGAAAATACAGGGAGAAAGCTTCATGACATTAGATTTAGCATTGATTCATGGAAATGATACCAACAGCACACGCAACAGAGGCAAAAAGCAAACAATGGGCTACATCAGACTGTAAAGCTTCCGCACAGGAGTGGAAGAAATGTTTGCCAACTGTGTATCTGACAAGGGGTCCTAGCTAGAATGTAAAAGGAACTCCTACAACTTAGCAACAAATTCACCAAGAAGCCCAGTGGAAAGTGACCTTTCTTTAAAGACTTTATAGAAATGGCCAAGTACATGAAAAGATGTTCAACATCACCAATCATCAGGGAAGTACAAATCAAAACCACAATGAAATATCACTTCTCATCTGTTAGAATGACCACTATTTTTTTTAAAGCAGAAATTAGCAAGTTTTCGTGAGTATGGAGAATTTGGAATAGATTTCTCAAACAGTTAAAGACAGATATAGCAATCCCACTTCTGGGTATATAGCCAAAAGAACTGAAAACATCTCAAAGAGAGTTTCATACGCCCGCCATTCACAATAACCAAGAGGTAAGGGTAACCTAAATGCCCAGATATGGATAAAGAAATAGTGGTAAATAGATACAAAGGATTGTTATTCAGCCTAAAAAATGAAGGAGGTCCTGTCATGTACTATAACGTGGATTAAGCTTGAGGGCATTATACTAAGTGAAGTAAGCCAGTCACAAAGGAAAAATACTGTTGATTCCACTTGTATGAGGCACGTATCTAAAGTAGCCAGACAGACAATAGCATGGCAGTTGCCAGAATGTGAGGGAAGGGAGAGAAGAGCTGTTCAGTGACTGTAGACTTGTGGGTTTGCAAGTGAGAGGTTCTAGAGATCTGTTGCACAACAGTGTGCATACAGCTGACACTATCCAGTTGTGCCCTTAGAAAGGTTAAGCAGGTAAACTTGATATCACTATGTTTTTCACAATAAAAATATTGGCAAAAATCGTTTACAAAACAAAAAATAAAGGAACTGACAATGTGTTATATATTACAGTATGATGTGTACAGAACGGTAGCTGCTCACAACGATGGTCTTGAGTCAAGAAAATTATTAATATTCAGACCTTGTGTTAAAAAGGCAGCAAATTGGGGCAGCATTTTCTAGCATAGCAGGTTAAGCCACTGCTTGTTACGCTGGCATCCCGTATCAGCTGAGTCCTGGCTGCCCCACTTCCAATCCGGCTTCCTGCTAATGTGCCTGGGGAAGCAGCAGCAGATGGCCCGAGTGGGCCCCTGCCACCCACATGAAGACCTGAATGGAGTTCCTGGCTCTTGGCTTTGGCCAAGACCAGGCCAGTGTGGGCACCTGGGGAATAAACCAGCAAATGGAAGCTTTCTCTCTCTCTCTCCCTCTCTCTCTCCCTCTGTTTGTCACTCTGCCTTTCAAATAAATAAATAAAGCTTAAAAATATGTAAAAAGCAAAATGTATAATATCTGTAACAAAAATGTGCTCATCTAAAAATGTTTTAAACAAGTTTTTTCCCTTGATAAGGCTTACGCTTTAGTTTCTGGAAAGCTCATTCAGGAGGAACATTTCTTTTTCTTTTTTTTTTTTTTTTTTTGACAGGCAGAGTGGACAGTGAGAGAGAGAGACAGAGAGAAAGGTCTTCCTTTTTGTTGCCGTTGGTTCACCCTCCAATGGCTGCCGCGGATGGCGCGCTGCGGCTGGCGCACCGCGCTCATCCGATGGCAGGAGCCAGGTGCTAGGTGCTTTTTCCTGGTCTCCCATGGGGTGCAGGGCCCAAGCACTTGGGCCATCCTCCACTGCACTCTCGGGCCACAGCAGAGGGCTGGCCTGGAAGAGGGGCAACTGGGACAGAATCCGGCGCCCCGACCGGGACTAGAACCCGGTGTGCCGGCACCGCAAGGTGGAGGATTAGCCTGTTGAGCCACGGCGCCGGCCAGGAGGAACATTTCATTCCTAGTGAGACTGGATAACTGCACATGACCAAAATGTCTCATCTCGGGACTGCTTTAGGTGCCACCCCATGAGAAAGATAGAGCAGAAAACATCAGAGGTTGACAGTTAAGAAGAGCCGAGTGTGTACGTGTATTCTTGTATATGCCTGTCTTTTCGTTCTCTAGAGAATCATTAAATGGGAATCAAAGCTTCCGAGGCCTCCCGATTGGATCACTTAATGTGGCCACTGATGAACACGAAGAGTTAAAGGTGGGCATCATTGGAGGTGGCCACCTTGGGAAGCAGCTGGCTCGGGTACTGCTGCAGCTCGTCCCTCTCCCTGCCGAGAGCCTGCGGATCTCCACTCGGAGGCCAGAGGCCCTGGGTGAGGACCAGTGTGTGTTAGAGAGGGGCTTGGTGGTGCTGGGCTAGGCGCTGATGAAGCCATCCTGAAAAGACTCCTTCAGAGAGGAGTCTTGGAGTACAGTGTGCTGAGTTCTCAGCCTGCTACCCTAGACAAAAGCTAGAATGATTTTTTTAAAAAAACATTTATTTATTTAGTTGAAAGGCAGAGTTACAGAGAGGCAGAGGCAGAGAGAGAGGTCTTCCATCCACTGGTTCACTCCCTAAATGGCTGCAACAGCCAGGGCTGGGCCAATCCAAAGCCAGGAGCCAGGAGCTTCTTGTGGGTCTTCCGCGTGGGTGCAGGGGCCCAAGAACTTGGGCCATAGAATGATGTTTTTTTTAACTCATTCCTTAAAACAACTTTCTTCTCCACTTAAATATTTTCTATGTGTCTTCCCTGCACTCTTCATGGCGAATGATCTTTCTGGGTTGCTGATACAGCATTAAATCTTACTGGAGGGGCAGGCACTGTGGCTCACTTGGTTAATCCTCCACCTGCAGCGCCAGCATCCCATATGGGCGCTGGGTTCCAGTCCTGGTTGTTCCTCTTCCAGTCCAGCTCTCTGCTGTGGCCCGGGAGTGCAGTGGAGGATGGCCCAAGTGCTTGGGCTCCTGCACCCACATGGGAGACCAGGAAGAAGCACCTGGCTCCTGGCTTCGAATCGGCGCAGCTCCGGCCATGGTGGCCATTAGGGGAGTGAACCAGCAGAAGGAAGACCTTTCCTTTCTCTCTCTCTCACTGTCTAACTCTGCCTGTCAAATAAACAAAAAAATCTTACTGGACCAGTTAGAGTTTGGTGAGTGTTAAACATTCCAAATGTTTGCACTTGGCTTTATATTTTTAAAAATAACATTGAATTTTTGAAAATGTCTTGTATTAATTTTGTTTACTAACAGTGATTACTTCTGGGGAGAAGAGCAGAGAAAACACCCTGAGGGCCTGTCTGGAAAAATGGAAATGTTCTTGATCTGGAAAGAAGTATGAGTTCCATGGCTGTATTCATTTGTTGAAACTTATCAGACCATATACTTAAGATCTGTGCATGGTATTGTATGAAAGTTATAATACAGCCGATCAAGCCTCTCCTTTGGATGCTCATCCCATATCAGAGGGCCTGGGATGGAGTTCTGCCTCAGCTTCCCATCCAGCTTCCTGCTAATGCGCATCTGGGAAGCAGTAGGTGGGGGCTCAAGGACTTGGATCCTCCTACCTGCATGGGAGACCTAGTTTGTGTTCCAGGCTCCTGGCTTCATCCTGGCCCAATACTGGCCTATTGCAGGCATTTGGAGAGTGAAACAGCAGATGGAATATTTCTCTCTGGGTCACTCAGATTTTATTATTATTATTATATTTAAAGATTTATTTACTTGAAAGAGTTACAGAGAGGCTGAGGCAGAGATAGAGAGAAAGAAAGAGATCTTCTGTTAGTTCATTCCCCAAATGGCTGCAACGGCTAGGGCTGAGCCAGGCCAAGGCCAGGAGCCAGGAGCTTCATCTGGGTCTCCCATGTGGGTACAGGAGCCCAAGCACTTGGGCCATTGTCCACTGCTTTTCCAGGTGCATTAGCAGGGAGCTGGATTGGAAGTGGAGAAGCCAGGACTTGAAGTGGCACCCATATAGGATGCCAGTGTTGAAGACAGCAGCTTCACCCATTACACTGCAGCACTGGCCCCTGCCTTTTATTATTTTTTAAAAATGTATTTATTCATTTGCAATGCAGAGTTGCAGAGAGAGAGGGAGAGACGCAGAGAGATTATCCAGGGAGCTGGATCGGAAGCGGAGCAGCTGCCACTCAAACTAGCCTTCACATGGGATGCTGGTGTCATAGGAGGCAGTGCCACAGTACTGGCCCCTCGACCTTTGAAATAAATAAACTTTAAAAAATGCACTTAAATTCAAAATGTAAAATAATAGAATACAAATTATTTTAAAAAATCAAGGAAGAAAATAACTATTTGTAATCCGCTTACCCGAGTTATCTCCTTCCTATTTGTTTTCCTAATGCGATCCATCATTGACACTATGCTTATTTGTATCCTGCTTTGTTCACTGAATGTCTCACTGGCATCCTCCCTTATCATGGGAAACCTACCATTCTTCTGGACACTGATTTTAAGCCCTCCACTGTTCAGCAGGGAGACTGTGACACGGGCAGGCTTCCAGAGCAGCGCCCGCCTCTCCCCAGCAGGGCGTGCTTGCTGCACCTGTGTCCAGCCCACAGATGCTCTGGAGTGCTGTGTGCACTGTGCCACAGGCCACTGTCCTCTCTGTGTTTTCTTCTCACAATTTAACATTTACATCAGTAAAAAGATTAAAGTTTTTACTTTGTAGAATATTCCAAATCATGGATGTACCATAATTTATAGAATTCTGCCTTAGTTAGTTGAACTTCCCTGTACATAATTTTTTTCTTTTGACAGGCAAAGTGGACAGTGAGAGAGAGAGATAGAGAGAAAGGTCTTCCTTTTGCCGTTGGTTCACCCTCCAATGGCCGCCGCGGCCGGTGCTCTGCGGCCAGTGTACCGCGCTCATCCGATGGCAGGAGCCAGGTGCTTTTCCTGGTCTCCCATGGGGTGCAGGGCCCAAGCACTTGGGCCATCCTCCACTGCACTCCCGGGCCACAGCAGAGAGCTGGCCTGGAAGAGGGGCAACTGGGACAGAATCCGGCGCCCTGACTGGGACTAGAACCCGGTGTGCCAGCGCCGCAAGGCAGAGGATTAGCCTATTGAGCCATGGCGCCAGCACATAATTTTCAAACTAAAATTACTAGATCAAAGAATAAGTACAACTTTATTAAGATATTATTTATATACAATAAATTGCATGTAATTTGCAGAACTTGATATTTTGATGCATATGTACACCAATGAAACCATCAACAATCAAAGTATTGAACATATTGTATCTATCACCCCCTTTGTCTCTTGCTCTTGGTAACCCCTATTCCCTACTCCCTGAATCTCCCCATCAAAAAAACAATGATCTGATTTCAGTCACCACAGACTAGTTTGCAATTTCTAGAATTTTATAAAAATGGAGTCATACTTTATTGTCTTTCACTCTGCATAATATTCAAGTTGTTTCATGTGTTGGTATCCTTTTTTATTTTTTTTAAAGTTTTTTTTTTTTTAATTTACTTGAAAGGCAGAGTGATAGAGAGTGGGAGAGACAGAGATTTTCCATCTGCTGGTTCACTCTCAAATGGCCACAACAGCAGGGCTGGGCCAGGTCAAAACCAGGAGCCTGGAATTCAATCCTGGTCACCCAGGTGGATGGCAAAGGCCCACGTATTTAAGCCATCTTTGCTGTTTTCCCAAGCACACTAGCAGGGAGCTGGATCAAAAGTGGAGAAGCTGGACTCAAACCAGTGCTCACATGGGATGCTGGTGTCATGGGAAGTTGCTTAACCTGCTGCTCCACCACACCACCCCGTTTTTAAAATTTTCTGAGTAGTATTTCATTGCCTGACTATTCTACAGTGTATTCATCTGTTGTTTTGAATTGTTTCCAGTTTTTGGATATTACAAATAAAGCTGCTATGGAGTGTGATTGGGGGAGGGAGAGATAAAAGGAAGTATGGTTATCTTTTCTCTCTCTCTCTCTCTCTCTTTTAAGATTTTATTTATTTATCTGAGAGGTAGAGTTACAGAGAGAGGGAGAGACAGAGAAAGGTCTTCCATCCTCTGACTCACTCCCCAGGTGGCCACAATGGCTGGAGCTGAGCTGATTTGAAGTCAGGAGCCAGGAGCTTCTTCCAGGTCTCCCACATGGGTACAGGGACCCAAGCACTTGGGCCATCTTCTACTGCTTTCCACGCCATGGCAGAGAGCTAGATCTGAAGAGGTGCAACCTGGACTTGAACCAGTGCCCACATGGGCTGCTGGAGCAGGAGGCAGAGGCTTAGCCTACTACACCACAGTACTGGTCGCTAGATGATCTTTTTATATTAAGGAAACTACAGAAGTCTTACCATCCAAGGTCTCTCTCCTAATTCTATCTGCAGCAGTAGTGTGTATGATATTTCAGTAAAGTATACATATTCCTCAGGAAGCATTATGTTTATTAGTATTAAAATTGCAGTTTTATTTATTTTACACATTTTTATTTATTTTCATTTTATTTGAAAGGCAGCAAGAGAGACAGAGCGCTTTCATCCGCGGGTGCACTCCCAACATGCCTGCAACAGCCAGAGCTGGGGCAGGTCCAAGTGAGGAATCTGGAAGTCAGTTCAGGTCTCCCTCATGGGGAGCATGGACCCAGATACTTGAGCCATCACCTGCTGCCCTGGGATGAGTATAAGCAGGAACCTGGATCAGAAGCAGACTAGCCAGGCCTTAAACATCAGGCTCTCAAATACGGGATGTGGTTTTCCCAAGCAGCAACTTAACTGCTCACCTTCAAATTACAGTTTTAAAATGGCACTGTGTGGGGCTGCTGTTGTGGCGTAGCAGTTTAAACTTCCGCCTGCAACACTGGCATCTCATATGGGCATGGGTTCAAGACCCAGCTGTTCCACTTCTGATCTACTCCCTGCTAATGTGCCTGGGAAATCGGCAGCGGATGGCCAAGTACCTGGCTCCTGCACCCACGTGGGAGACCTGGAAGAAGCTCCTGGCTCCTGGCTTCAGCTTGGCCCAACCCCATTGTTGTGGCCATTTGGGGAATAAACCAGTGGATGGAATATTTCTCTATCTCTCTGTCTCTCCTTCTGTCTCTGTAACTCTGCCTTTCAAATAAGTAAAGAATAAATCTTTTTAAAAATAGCACTCTGTATTGTATGAGGAAACACACGTTGCAAATGCCATTAGCTTCTATACATTTGAAAAGAATGAGAACAACACATGAAGAGGGATGGCTGTGCCCATTTTCTAAGTGTACTCTTTGTCCTATCCATCTTCAGGTTTCTGTTTAAGATAAGAATTCACCTCTCCAACAATAACTCTTAAGCATTCTATTAAAATATGTGTGTGCATTTTGTATTCTTCCTTTTGAAAATGTCCCTGTTGTCAAAAGTACAATCAGGTGATTAACTTCAGTGTGTTTTTATGCAGCTCCCCAGTTAGCACATCTCCCTCTGGGTTTATCATGTCCTATTAACTAGGACGTACCTTACAGAATCCAGCTTGCAAACTCTTCCCAGAAGAGCAAACTCTTCCATTCTACAGACACTTCCACTCTCCTCATCTGCCCGCTAACTCAGGCCAGTGCGCTGGAGAACTCTGGGCAAGCCTCTTAGCTTCTTGAAACCTCACTCCCCTCACCTATCACACGGAACAGTTCTAGTCTCTGTCTCATAAGGTCCTTGTGAGGATTGCCTTATGTGATGAACCCAAAGTACAGGGGCTGCTGCTTGAGACGGTAGCACCCCGGATCAGGCACTGGTTCAATTCCCGGCTGCTCCACTTCCCATCCAGCTCCCTGCTAATGTGCCTGGGAAGGCAGTAGAGGATGACTTAAGTGCTTGGGCCCCTGCCACCCAAGCAAAAATCCCGGAAGGAGTTCCAGTCTCCTGGCTTTGGCTGGGTCCCTGGCTTTAGCCTGGCCCAGCCCTGGCTGTTGTGGCCATCTGGGGAGTAGACCAGCGAATGGAAGATCTCTCTCCCTCCCTCCTCTTGCCTCTCCTCTTTCCATGTCTCTCTGTCACTCTGCTTTCAAATAAGTAAATGAAAAAAAATTTTTTAAGATAAAGTACACACTTTATACATTATCTGGCATACAATAAACTGTCAGTGAACTAGAGCTGAAGGCATCTTTGAGACTTTGTTCTGAAAGTCAGATGGAGATTAATTATTTCATAACCTCAGCCTGCTGCAGTGGGCTCAGCTGCTTTAGTGACAGGGTAGCACGTAGCTGCACAGCTCCTGGAGGGCCTATGGGAATATTTTCTGACCCATGTGGAAACAAGACGTGGGTGGATTTACGGGGATGAGACAATGATCAGCTTCTCTCCAAGATGAAATTCCCGGCACATGCCTTTGCTCTGTTTCCCTTCACTCCTTACAGTTGAATTCCAGAAACAGGGCATCCGCTGCTTTTACCACAACACTGGTCTGGTGGGCTGGGCCAACGTGCTGTTCCTCTGCTGCCTGCCATCTCAGCTGCCTAACATCTGCATAGAAATTCAGAACAGCATCACGAAGGCCTGCATTGTGTTCAGCTTTGTCGCTGCCATCCCACTACCCAGGTACCTTGTGAGGGTCATTCCCAGTAATAAAGGAGCAGCTTTATCTGCAGAAGGACCCAGGCAACCTCTCTCGTTTTGTCTTCCCCATTTTCCTAGGAACAGCACAGGTGGGTGGGATATTTCCTTTGCTGTGTACAGAACATTGCCTCCCTCTACCTAAAGCGGAACAGTTTTCTCTTCAATGAGAAGGAAAACCACCAGTCAACAATGTGAAAAGTTACTGAAAGTGGGTGTCAGATCTTATTTTTGTGCCCCTGGTGTCTAGCCTAGTGCCTAGCCCTCTATGGCATTCAGTAAGTGTTTATTAGGGAGATGCAAGAACAATCCAGCTAATTAGTGCCCTCAGCATGGACTCAGAGCTGTGTTTGCCTCTGGCCAGTGCTCTCTAGGGGAGTCTGTTGCTGGGGTTGAACACAATGGATTTTATATTCCTGTCCTGGCACTGCACAACCTGTCTTGGTGGCTTTACTTCCAGATTAAAACTGCTGCTGAACAAGACCAACATCTTGCGGCCTCAGTATCATTATCATTATGCCAAAGATGGCGTCAACATCTGGGGAGCCAAAAAGGAAATCACAGCTGCGCTCCAAGACCCCGTGATTCTTCAGGCTACCTGCCCCTACAGTGCTGCTGGTAAGGGCCTGCTGCAGCTCTGGCGCTCTCTTGAAAATTATCTTCCTTCTGGCCTGTTGTTATCGTATTAAATCCGTGTGTGTGTGTTGGGTGTACAGATACATGTCAACTATTTCCATTTTGTTTTGCATGGGAAATGTTTTTTTTTAACAACAACAACAACAAAAGAAAAACAGCCTTTATTAGAGAGAGCTGAGAAACCCCATTATTTGGTCCCTTCAAAGGTGAACTAGAAATAACCAGAGAGGAGTGGAGCCAGCTTGTTTCTTGCAGCGCCTGGGACTGAATAGCTTTTCTCCATTCTAATCTTGTTCCTTTTCCTTATTAGCAAGGGCCGTTCTGCATTTTTGCCATTAGCCATGTCTCCATGAGTCCTGACTGTCCTTTGGCATGGCCAACACATAATGTGTGTGTGTGTGTGTGTGTGTGCCTGGTTTTTAAAAAAGATTTATTTAGTTGAAAGGCAGAGTTGCAGAAAGAAAGGGAGAGGAAAAAGTTGCAGACAGAAAGAGAAAAAGATCTTCCATCTGCTGCTCCACTCCCCAAATGGCCGTGATGGTAAGGGCTGTGCCTTTCTGGGTCTCCCATGTGGGTGGCGGGGGTCCAAGTACTTGGGCCATCTTCTGCTGCCTCCCAGGCACATTGGCAGGACTTGAACCACTGCCCAGAGATGGGATGCCGGCATTGCAGGCAGCTGCTTAACCTGCTGCACTGCAGCACTGGCCCATGGCACGTGTGACTAGGAGCAAACAGGGCTCTTGGCCTGGGGAGAGTGCTTGCTCACCACAAGCCTCATGTGATCAATCTGTGTTGGAGACAAGGTGGCTGCCTCTGAGGATCCGGGGTTTGTCCTAGGTTCCTGCAACTCCTTTCTGGTGGCACTAACTGGTGTTTGCCTTTTTGTTGATGTGCAGGGGGAATTCGCCTCAATATCAAATGGTTGGAGGGAGTGTTCTACGCAGCCCTAAACATCTGCACGGAGAAAAACGTGGGCCACTCCACAGCGCTGCTGCTTATGAATGAGCTCTTTCTGTCCGTGCACGTCCAAGGCTGCGGGGAAGACACAAGTTCTTGCCCCAAGTTTCAGCTAACGGATGTTGTCGGCAAAGACTATGTCAAGAACCTGTCTGGGAACAGGTGAGCCGTCTGCCACCGTTCTGGCTTCTCCCGCGCTCTCCGCTCAGCACCTGCTTTCCGTCTCCTCCTGTTCTCTTTAAAACCGATAAAAATCATGTCTTGGTAAAAATGGCAGCTGGCAGGAAAGTGCTTGCCCACCTTTGCCGCTCAAACCCCTTTTCACAGGTTTTACCTTCAGTATTTTGATATTTTTGTCTTTCTATCTATGCGTTTCCAAACCTATATGTAGTCAGTATAATATCTATCTGTATCAATTTCTATATACAGAGGGTTAAAAATGTGAGCATATACTGCTTTTTTACTTGCTACTAGAGGGCTTCAAAAATTTCATGGGAAAATGCACATTATCTTTTTCTTAAGAATAAAATCCTGTTTATTTTCATCTTACTTGAAAGGCAGAGCAACACAGAGACAGAGAGGAGAAGGCAGCAGGGAGGAGAGAGCTTCCCTCCTCTGGTTCACTCTGCAGGTGCCCTGCAACAGTTCTTGGCCAGGCCCGAGCCAGGAGTCTGCAGTTCCACCTGGGTCTCCCACAGGGTGCCCCAATCACTTGAACCGTCATCTGTTGCCTCCCAGCATGCATTAGCAGGAAGCTGGATTAGAAGTGAAGGTGCCAGGACTGGCAGTTCCGTATGGGATGCCGGCATCATGCCGCAAGTGGTGGTTTAACCTGATATGCTGCAGCACCAGTCTCTGATCAAGCTTTTATAGCTCGCTACTTTTTACAGGGAGTTCACGTGATAAGAAAGTGTTACATGACACCATGGGATGTAATCTGCAAAATCCAGAATGTATAGGACAAGCAACCCAATTCCTTAAACAAACAAACCCCAAAGTGGGGGGGGGGGTAAATTTTTTAAACAGACTTACAATTCATGTTATCCAAAATGCACGTGTAGATTTTGGATCATTATTCAAACTATTTTTTTAAAATGAGGCTGCATAGTTAATAATATTAAGGAATTAGTATTATGGTTTATTTTATAAAAATAAAGTCCTGAGGTAGGCATTTGGCATAGTGGTTAAGATACAGTTTGGGATGCCCACAACCCATGTAAGAGCGCTTTGCTTCAACTCCCAGCTCCACTCTCGATTCCAGATCCCTGCTAATGTATAGCCAGGGAGATGGCAGGCGATGGCTCAAGTGCTTGGGTCCTTGCCACCCATGGGGGAGACCTGGATGGGGTTCCCAGTTGCCGGTTTAGGCCTGGCCCAGGCTAGACTGTCGCGGGCATCTGGAGAGTGAAGCAGTGCATGGGAGTTCTCTTTTTCTCTGCCTCTCAAATAAATAAAAAATAAATTTGAACAAAATTAAAGTATATGTTTTAGAGATACATACTCAAAAAGTTACACATCAATGATGTAGTGTCTGATATTTGCTTCAGAATTATCCAATAGAGGGGGATAAAAGGGTGGGAATAGGGTAATGGATGCAACAGGTGTTAGTTGGGGCCAGAGTTGTGGTGCAGTGGATTAAGTCCTGGTTGGAGTCCCGACTACTCTACCTCCAATCCAGCTCCCTGCTAATGTGCCTGGACAAACAGCAGATGATGCCCCAAGTGCGTGGGCTCTGCTATCCACATGTGAGACCCAGATGGAGTTCTAGGATCCTGGCTTTGGATAGGCCCAGTCCTGGCTATTGTGGCGATTTGGGGAGTGAACCAGCAGATAGAAGATTTTTCTCTCTCTCTCTCCCTCTCTCTTTCTCTCTCTCAGTGTGTGTGTGTGTGTGTGTGTGTTCTGTATCTGTAACTCCATGTTTCAAATAAATAAACCTTTAAAAAGTTAGCTATGAACAGATCATTGTTAAATCTGGGTGACAGGCACATGAGGGTTCGTTTTACTATTGTATTTTTGTTTTAGAATTTCCATAATAAAGACAAAGTTTCCTTCTATTAGTGCACCAATCCTAATTTACTAGTTCTACCTTTACTCTTCCTTTGCTTTCTTAAAATAAACCCTATTTAATACATTTCTAAATCTGTTTTCCTTCATTTGATTTAAGATGTTTCTGTCAATATTTAAAAGTAAAATTGGTCTGTAGTTCTCAAATGTGGGTATCAAGGTTGTGTTAACCTCATAGTATTAGGAAGTCTTTATCGTTATATTCTGGAACAGTGTAAGCTTCATAGGAACTATAGATTTCTTAAAGATTAATTAACAACACTCAGTGTCTACTGTGTACTTTGCAGGGCAAATGGCATATGGCTCAGCACGGGGTAGGCAGTGCTCTGGGGCCTGCCCACTTAATCTGAAAGATCCCTTGGGCTGATTGTGATGATTCCACAGTGGGAAACAGCTGAGGAAGGAATAAAGCTCCAGGTTCCAGGTCTTCAGAGGTCTGGACTAGTTCCGAGTTCTCGCTCTATGACGCGGCACCATGAGGGCATCTTCTTTCCACTGATCCTCACTTCCCATCACCACGGCTGAACTTGTCAGCTGCACAGAATTGTTCCATGAGGTCTTTCCACTCTTGAGTTCCAAGATTTTGATGAAAATGGAAAAGTTCATCCTGGCAAATTCAAAACTCTTTGCAAACTTAACACTTGTTGAACATGTGCTCTTGATTTCTGTGTCTTCGTGAGATTTTTCTGAACTCCTTTATCTGTACTCTGACATTCATGTAGGGATGTAGTCATTTCGCTTAGGACCAGCCAGTGAGGTCCTCCTGCTGGGACTCTGAATAAAACTCAGCAACAGCCAAATGGAAGCAACGCACAGGACAAGGAGCGGGGTAGGGGTGCTAGGAGCTGGCTTGCCCTCTCCCAAGCACCACTCTCCCAGCAGCTCCATGCCTTTACCAGCCAGGAAGCTCCTTACAGAACGTAACTGTAGATTATTTGATCCTACTGTCAGGGGGGCAGGTGAGGGCTGAAAGTAGACTGCTTTTCCAGTTTTTCTAGTTTATGATATATTCAGCTTTACAATTTCTTGGGTCAGTTTCACATTGCCTTTGTATCTGGATTACAAGTTTATTGGTATAAAGTTATAATTTTATAGTTTGTTTTAAAAAAGCACCTCATCAGATTATATGTCATCTTGCATTGTGTTAAGCTTTAAAATTTTTTCAGGGTTGGGGGCTGGTGCTGTGGCATAGTGGGCAGAGCTGCCGCCTGGAGTGCTGGCATCCCCTATGGGCACTGGTTTGAGTCTCAGCCACTCCACTTCCAATCCAGCTCTCTGCTATGGCCTGGGAAAGCAGGAGAAGATGGCCCAAATCCTTGGGCCCCTGCACCTGCATGGGGGACCCGGAGGAAGCTCCTGGCTTAGTTCTGGCCATTGTGGCCATTTGGGGAGTGAACCAGTGGATGGAAGACCTTTCTCTCTCTCTGTTTCTCCCTCTCTCTCTGTAACTCTTCCTTTCAAATAAAATAAAGAAATCTAAAAAAAAAAAAAAATACACATAGAGTGCCACAGAGGCATTTAAAAAAATTTCATGGCTAAATTTGCTAGAAGCATGTCTATTTTATTGATCTTTGAGAATAACCAGTTTATGGTTTTATTTAGTTCTACTGAGTTAATTCTTTTTAAAATGCAAGCATTTTCATTGTGTCTTATAATTACCTCCTTTCTGCTTTCCTTTGGTTTACTTTGTGAGATTATTCTTAGCTTCCTGAATATTTATGGCTCATTTAATGGCAATCATATTATTATAATAAAAATAACAAGACCTAAGAGATTTTCATCTAACTTCTTCAGCTGTGTGCTAGGCCTTAGAAATAATGATTACATTTGGGGGCACAAGTTCCGGTATTAGTCAAGCCTCTTGCATCCTCACTCTTCAAACGACTTGGCATCCAGAGGCATCATCTGTAGAAATGTGGAATCTGGTACCCAAGACCTATGGAATCAGAATCTGTATTTTCACAAGATATTCTAGGTGATATTTATGCACATTCAAATTGGAGAAGCGATGTTCTCATTTTTTACTGTTAGCAAGAGATGGCCATGGCATATTAATATTTTCATAGTGATTACAGTTTCTCAAATTCACTTCATAGTTCTTTTTCAAGAAGAATTATTTTCTTTTTATTTGAAAGGCAGAGGCAGAGAGAGGGAAGAGAGAGAAAGAGAGAGGTTCATTCCCCAAGTGCCTGCAGACAGGCAAAGCAGAGCCAGGCTAAAGCCAGGGGTCAGGAACTCCATCTGGGTGTCCAGTGTGGGTGGCAGGAACGCAAGTGCTCAGACCATCACCTGCTGCCTCCCAGGCACACTGGAAGAGCAGAGTAGCCAGGACTCGAACTGGCACTCTAATATAGGATGCAGGCATCCCAAACAGCGGTTCAATCTGCTGGCCCAGAAAACCGTGTGTTTACTTGTTTTCATGGCTGAGTAGTGTCCAGGGCACAGCTGTATCATGTTTAACCATTTACCTGCTGGAGAACATCTGGCTTGTTCTGGTTTTCAGCTACCATCAATAAAGCTGCTGTGAACATTCATCAGCAGAGTTTTGTGGAACATAGCTTTACCAGTATATCTGTGATCAGTTTTTGGAGAAATGGCATCTTGATTATCATGAGTCTTCCCATCCATGAATACAGTAATTTTCTCCACCTGTAGGTCCTCTTTATTTCATCAGCATTTTAGTTTCCATGACACAAATCTGGTGTTTTGTTATATTTACGCCTTTAAGCATTCTATTAATTATAAATGAAATTGCATTTTAAATTTTTGTTCATTGCTAGTATGTATAAATACCATTTATTATTGTATGTTTATTTTGTATCCTTCAAACTTTCTGAACTTACTAGTTCTGGAGATTTTTTTTTAAAGATTTATTTATTTATTTGAAAGTCAGTGTTACACAGAGAGGAGAGGCAGAGCGAGAGAGAGAGAGAGGTCTTCCATCCATTGGTTCACTCCCCAATTGGCTGCAATGGCTGGAGCTGCACTGATCTGAAGCCAGAAGCCAGGAGCTTCTTCCCAGTCTCCCACGTGGGTGCAGGGACCCAAGGATTTGGGCCATCTTCCTCTGCTTTCCCAGGCCATAGCAGAGAGCTGGATTGGAAGTGAAACAACTGGGTCTCAAACCAGCACCCATATGGGGTGCTGGCACTGCAGGTCAGGGCGTTAACCTGCTGTGTCACAATGCCGGCCCCTATAGAGATATTTCTAAAAATAGATTCCTTTGGGGCTGGCGTTGTGGCATAGTTAAGCCTCAGCCTGCAACACCAGCATCTTATGTGGGCACCAGTTCAAGACACAGCTGCTCTGCTTCCCATCCAGCTCCCTGCTAATGAGCTTGGGAGAGCAGCAGAAGATAGCCCAAGTGCTTGGGCCCCTGCATCCACATGGGAGACCTGGAAGAAGCTCTAGGCTCCTGACTTCAGCCTGGCCCAGCCCTGGCCACTGCAGTCATTTGGGGAGAGAACTAGCAGATGGAAAGATCTCTTTCTCTATCTCTCCTTCTCTGTAACTTTGCCTTTCTAATAAAAAAAAAATCTTTAAAAAATTCCTGGGATTGTCTGTGTAGGTAGTTATATCATCTATAAATATGGACAGCTTCATTTCTTTCTTTCCAATCTGCATGCCTTTTCTTATCTTATTGCACCGGCCGGAACTGCTAGTGCTATGTTGAATAAGAGTGGTGAAAGCCAATAGCTTTTTTAAGATAGCTAAGGAGGCTATCTTAAAAGCAGTTAGATCTTTTCCTTGCCTAATTTGCATGATTCTCTTATGTATATTCTTTCTAAATTTAAGGAAGATATATACAAAAGAAGATGCTGATGTCAATATTATAATTATTATCTAATTACAATTTCCTTTCCAATTGCACTTAGAAAAAATATATCTTGGGGCTGGCGCTGTGGCACAGCGGGTTAACACCCTGGCTTGAAGCGCTGGCATCCCATATGAGCACCAGTTCAAGACCCAGCTGCTCCACTTCCGATCCAGCTCTCTGCTATGGCCTGGGAGAGCATCAGAAGATGGCCCAAGTACTTGGATCCCTGCACCCACATGGGAGACTGGGAAGAAGCTCCTGACTCCTGGCTTTGGATCGGTGCAGTTCCAGCCATTGTGGCCAATTGGATGTGAACCAGTGGATGAAAGACCTCTCTCTCTCTCTCGCTCTCTCTCTCTCTGCCTCTCCTGTCTCTGTTTAACTCAGACTTTCAAACAAATAAATAAATCTTTTTTTTTTTTTTTGACAGGCAGAGTGGACAGTGAGAGAGAGAGAGACAGTGAGAAAGGTCTTCCTTTTGCCGTTGGTTCACCCTCCAATGGCCGCCGCGGACGGCGCGCTGCGGCCGGCGCGGCGCGCTGCGGCCGGCGCACCGCGCTCCTCCGATGGCAGGAGCCAGGAGCCAGGTGCTTTTCCTGGTCTCCCCATGGGGTGCAGGGCCCAAGCACCTGGGCCATCCTCCACTGCACTCCCGGGACACAGCAGAGGGCTGGCCTGGAAGAGGGGCAACCGGGACAGAATCCGGCGCCCCGACCGGGACTAGAACCTGGTGTGCCGGCGCCGCAAGGCGGAGGATTAGCCTGTTGAGCCACGGCGCCGGCCTAAATAAATCTTTAAAAAAATAAAAAATATATCTAAGTGTGGAAAATCACCATAACTACAATTAAGTCCACAAATTGAACACTTCCAGCTGAACTTCTAGTTTAATTATGCTTTTTAAAGATAATTGAGAGACTATTTCTTTTTTTAAAAAAAATATTATTTTTTATTTGACAGGTAGAGTTAGACAGTGAGGGAGAGAGACAGAGAGAAATGTCTTCCTTCTGTTGGTTCACTCCCCCAAATGGCTGCTATGGCCAGACTATGCCGATCCGAAGCCAGGAGCCAGGTGCTTCTTCCTGGTCTCCCATGTGGGTGCAGGTGCCCAAGAACTTGGGCCATCCTCCACTGCCTTTCTGGGCCACAGCAGAGAGTTGGACTGGAAGAGGAGCAGCTGGGACTAGAACCTGGTGTCTATATGGGATGCCGGCGCTGCAGCTGGAGGATTAACCAAGTGAGCCACGGCGCCAGCCCCTATTTATGTATTTGAAAGTCAGAGTTACACAGAGAGAGAAGGAGGTGCAGAGACAGAGAGAGAGGTCTTCCATTTGCTGGTTCATTCCCCATTGGCTGCAATGGCTGGAGCTGCACCGATCTGAAACCAGGAGTCAGGAGCTTCCTTTGGGTCTCCCACATGGGTGCAGGAGCCCAAACACTTGGGCCATCTACTACTGCTCTCCCAGGCCTTAGCAGAAAGCTGGATCAGAAGTGGAGCAGCCAGGACTTGAACCTGCGCCCATATGGGATGCTGGCACTGCAGGAGGCAGCTTTACCAGCAACACCACAGCGCTGGCCTCTCACTGTGATTTTTAATTAGTTTGTTTTTCCAAGTAGAGGATAACTTTACTAGAGGAAGAGTTGAATAGCCAAACCAGATGTAGTGAACAGACATAAAAAAGTAACAATATTTATTTTGTTTTCACCCTAGGCCTTTCCCCTGGTTTGAGCTGACTACCGTACAACTCAGAGAAACTCCCTTCAGCCAGTGTCTCTCAGCCAGTACTGTCATCCAAGACCACCTTACTCATCTATACTGTGATTCATTTGGCATCTCCCCAAGCAAAGAACAGCCAAATGTTTCCACAGGCCTTCCATCCCAGTAAGAGACCTCAGGAATCAGAACTTTTCCCTTAAGGTTTGTTTAACGATTGTTGGACCCTGATTATCAAAATTCACTGTGGGAATCATGTGGCTATATTATGTTTGAAAATTGTAATTGATGGCTCTTTAAAATGTAACATAAAATAAGAAATTCTGTACATCAGTATACTTGAGTGTCTGTCCTTTAGAAGCAAACAAAGCAAAGCAAAAAACTGTACAACCTAAAACACTTAAGTAAGCTGTTTCCCAGAAAACTTTGTTAATACAAATTATTTCCTTTAAATATATATATATAATTATATATAATATATATATATATATATATTACTTATTTGAAAGGTAGAGCAACAAAGAGAGTGAGAGATCTAGATTGATTTTCCACTTGCTGCTTCACTCCCCAAATGGCCACAACAGCCAGGATTTGGCTAAGCTGAAACTAGGAGTCAGAAACCCCATCTGGGCCTCCTCCTCCTTCTTCTTTTTTTTTTTTTTTTAAAGATTTATTTATCTATTTGAAAGTCAGAGTTACAGAGAGAGAGAAGGAGAGAGAGAGAGAAAGAGGTCTTCCATCCCCTGGTTAACTCTCCAGTTTGCCAGAACTGGAGCTATGCTGATCTGAAGCTAGGACCCAGGAGCTTCTTCTGGGTCTCCCACGTGGGTGCAGGGGCTCAAGGACTTGAGGCATCCTCCACTGCTTTCCCAGGCCTTGGCAGAGAGCTGGATTGGAAGTGGAGCAGCCAGGACACGAACCGGCGCTGCAGGCAGCAGCTTTACCGGCTAAGCCCCCATCTGGGTCTTCTACGTGGGTAGCAGGGGCCCAAGAACCTCAGCCATTTGAACCAGGATTTGAACCAGCACTCACAGGGGATGCTGGCATCACAGGTGGCAGGTTAATCCACTGCACCATGACATTGGCCCCTGCAGATTCATTTAGTAAAATAACTGGCATTCATAGTCAATGGCTAAAAATAATTCTGCAAAATATAGATCCTATTTCTATCATGAAATTTTATTTCCTTTATGTTTTGCAAATACTTTTTGTCAACTAAGACAGAGATGAAAACAGCAGCAGTGAGCCCCATCCAGGGGTGTTACAGACTTTGCTCTGTAGGTGAACGGGACCACTGTTTGCTGAATCTTAAGGTGCTTTTGAACAAAAGCCTTTCACTATAGGAGTACATGCAAATCACCATGGTCTTACATTAATCATTTACATTTTGTTTCTTTTTTTGCATAAACATCAGTCAGGCAAATTCAATAGCACGGTGTTAGTATGGTTACTTACAAAACACTATGAGTCCAATGTGGGAAAAAAATTAAGTTCTAGCATTAATGTTAATTTTAGATATGATCTTTCTCTTAATGGGGAGAAAGTAAGAACCATTCTTTTTACTGTTCGCTGAGGTGTGGGAAACTGAGTACAATACATCACTGCTTCTGCATTAAGTTAACCCTGTACTGATTCTTGGGATTAAGAAATGAGATGAGGAGAGAAAAAAAGCAGTGAAGTAGTGATGCCTCTAAACCACAGAGGAACTGCAGTCATTCAAGGAACAAGAAGTCTTTCAAAAAATTTCTTTTGAGAAGTCCAGTCATTAATAGGCTGTAGCCTGAATTGCATTTTTAAAAAAAGATGTATTTATTTGAAAGGCAGAGTTACAGAGAGAGAGGGAGAGACAGAGAGAATCTTCCTTCTGCTGGTTCATTCCCAAGTGGCTGCTACAGCTGGGGCTGGGCCAGGAGCCAGGAGCTTTATCCAGGTCTCCCATGTGGGTGCAGGGGCCCAAGAAGTTGGGCTGTGTTCTGTTGTTTTCTCAGGTGCATTAGCAGGGAGCTGGATTGAAAGAGGAACAGCTGGGCCGGCGCCGTGGCTCCACAGGCTAATCCTCCGCCTTGCGGCGCCAGCACACCGGGTTCTAGTCCTGGCTGGGGCGCCGGATTCTGTCCCGGTTGCCCCTCTTCCAGGCCAGCTCTCTGCTGTGGCCTGGGAGTGCAGTGGAGGATGGCCCAAGTGCTTGGGCCCTGCACCCCATGGGAGACCAGGAAAAAGCACCTGGCACCTGGCTCCTGCCATCGGATGAGCGCGGTGCGCTGGCTGCAGCGCGCCGTGCGCGGTGGCCACTGGAGGGTGAACCAACGGCAAAAGGAAGATCTTTCTCTCTGTCTCTCTCTCTCACTGTCCACTCTGCCTGTCAAAAATAAATAAATAATAAAAGAAAGAGGAACAGCTGGGATTCGAACCAGTGCCCATATGGGATGTGGCAGCTACCCTGCTGCACCAAGGCGCTGGCCCCTGAATTTCACTTTATACAGGTCTGCAAGGTTTCACATAAAACAGCTTTGTAAGGACCCCGGATTCTACTTCGTGGTGGTGCTGTGCAAGCAAGGTATGTACAAGTCTAAATCAAACTTTAGAAAAATTTTTCCCTAATGCCAAGAGAGAGAACTTTTCCCTCCTTTTTCTTTAAGATGTTTCCTTTAGGAAACGTGTGATTCTAAACCCTTGTCCAGTGTTCTGAAGATATCTGTAAACCTATGGAAAGCCAGTTTTACACGCAGGACAGCTTTTGTCAGGGGTCTTGGAGCATCTTTCTACACGTGGGCTTGAGGACAATGCTGCCCTGTCTGTCCCTGTCTGCGGGAGCTTAGCCTAGATGCCTGGTGCCAAGCAGTCAATTCCTGTTCACTGTCAAGAGGTGAGACGTTTTCCTTTGCATATAGAAAATTAATGTGAGTGCACTGGGAGATACTTGCCTATTTAAAAGGGTAATCTTTGTTTTTGCAATTTCTTTAACAGCTTACCTGTAACGTGCATCACAATTTAATGCTTGTTCCATAATAAAATGGCTTCTTTTCTGCCCTGGTGGAGAGGATTTTCTGGGTTGGCAGAAGAGTGTATTTTTAATTATATTTGCCCCAACGTGTTCCTACTACTAGATGTGTTGCTAGATTCTTAAGAATCAGAAATTCTTAAGTTACCCAGGAAGGTAAGTATTGCTGTCTTTGCTTTAATGAGGAGCTACACTGAAACACAAAAAAAGGGACGGTGCCGTGAGTCAGTGAAGAGCTGGGGATGGAGCCTGGAGTTGGAACCCTGAGCCTTAAGGAAACCGCACAAAAAGAAAAACCAAAGAAGACCACACCTCTTCCCCCAAGCAACGGCATGATTTTTCAAGCTGGGTGCACGCAATGGCTTTCCCTATGGCTCAGTATAAACCCCATTCTCTTCAAGGGCAGCTCGCTGTGGAGCATAATCCTGTAATCTTGCTGCTTTGACAAATTCAGAAAAGGTCAAGGAATCAGATTTTGCTCCAGTATGAGCCTTCTGCTCTAAAAAGAGGCCAATGTTGTCCCTATAGGGAAGTCGGATGGTGCGTCTGAATAACGGCTCTTCAATTCCCAGCAGCTCCCGCGTGTGCCGAGAGATTGTCTGAAATGCAAGCATAGTTCTTTAGTGGAACGGACCTGAAAGCACAGCTAAGTCCCATTTTCACGACGTTTTCTAGGCCTCTTGAATGCTAACCCCTAAATCACTTCTAGGGAAAATGAAACAATGAAATAACATTCGAAGGCTTACTAGCCTGGCCTTACCAAAATCAAGGTGACTTTTTTTTTAAAGATGTATTTATTTATTTTGAAAGGCAGAGTTACAGAGAAGGAGATGCAGAGGCAGAGAGAACTCTTCCATCTGCTGGTTCACTCCCCAAATAGCTGCAATGGCCAGGGCTGGGCCATACCAAAGCCAGGAGCCAGGGGCATCATCCAGGTCTCCCATGTGGGTGCAGCATCCCAAGCAGCTGAGCCATCTCCTGCTGCTTTCCCAGACACATTAGCAGGGATCTGGATGGAAGTGAACAGCCGGGACTTGAATCAGCACCAAATGGGATGCCGTGTCGCAGGTGGTGATTTAATCCACTACGCCACAGCGCCAGCCCCCAAAATCAAGTTCTTAAGAGAAACATAATTTGACTTTCTAGCTTCTTCAAGGTATCAATTAAAAATGTTTCTGATGGGGCCGGTGCTGTGGCATAGCAGGTTCAAGACCCGGCTGCTCCACTTCTGATCCAGCTCTCACTATGGCCTGGGAAAGCAGTAAAAGATGGACCAATTCCTTGGGCCCCTGCATCCACTTGGGAGACCTGAAAGAAGCTCTTGGCTTCAGATCAGCACATCTCCAGCCATTGTGGCCATTTGGAGATGAACCAGCAAATGGAAGACCTCTCACTCTCTACCTCTGCCTTCTATAACTCTGGCCTTTCAAATAAATAAATAAATCTTTTTTTAAAAAAAAAATGTTTCCGGGGCTGGTGCCATGGTGCATCCTCCTCCGCCTGCAGCACCAGCATCCCATGTGGGTGCCAGTTCTAGTCCGGCTGCTCCTCTTCCAATCCAGCTCTCTGCTGTGGCCTAGGAAAGCAGTAGAAGATGGTCCAAGTGCTTGGGCCCCTGCACCCACATGGGAGACCAGGAAGAAGCACCTGGCTCTAGCCGTTGTGGCCATTTGGGAGTGAATTAGCAGATGGAAGACCTTCTCTCTGTCTCTCCCTCTCACTGTCTAACTCTACCTCTCAAATGAAATAAATAAAAATCTTTTAAAAAGTGTTTTCAGGGAAAGACTGGCCTAAGGTTAAAACTTGAATTGAGGTGCCAATGCTGTGGCACAATAGGTTAATCCTCCATCTGTGGTGCTGGCAAGCCATATGGGCACCGGTTCTAGGCTTGGCTGCTCCTCTTCCAATCTAGCTCTCTGCTATGGCCTAGGAAAGCAGTAGAAGATGGCTCAAGTCCTTGGGCCCCTGCACCCACTTGGGAGACAAGGAAAAAAAACTCAGCGCAGCTCCAGCTGTTAAACATTTTGGGAGTGAACCAGCAGAAGGAAGACCTTTCTCTCTGTCTCTCCCTCTCACTGTCTGTAAATATACTTCTCAAATAACTAAATCAAATATTAAAAAAAAAAAAAAAAAAAAGAATTGGGATGCCTGCACCCTCTGTGGGAGTTCCCGGATTTGAGTTCCAGCCCTGCTCTGGATTATTTCCTGCCAGTGCACACCCTGGGAGGCATCAGGTGATGTCTCAAGTACTTGGGTCCCTGCCACCCTCATGGGAGACCTGCATTAAGTTTCAGGTTCCTGGCTTGGGCCTGGCCCAGCCTGGACACATTGTGGACATTGGCGCAGTGAACCAGCAGATACGAAATTTCTGTTTGTCTGTATCTGTTTCTCTGTCTATGTCTTTCAAGAAAAAAGAAAGACCCACTACTGGGTATAACCCAAATGGTATGGACACAGTATGTCAAAGAGATAACTAAGCCCCAAGTCTATAGCAGCAGCGTTCACAGTAGTAAAATTTGGAATCAACCCAGGTGTCCATCAGCAGGAGAGTGGTTAGAGAAAATGCGGGGGCCAGTGCTGTGGTGGAGAAGGCTAAGCCTTTCCCTGTGACAGTGGCATCTCATGTGGCATCCTGGTTGCTCCTCTTCTGATCCAGCTCTCTGCTTGTGGTCTGGAGGGCAGTAGAGGATGGCCCAAGTGCATGGGCCCCTGCACCCGCATGGGAGACCCACAGGAAGCTTCTGGCTCCTGGCTTTGGATTGGCTCAGCTCCAGCCACTGCAGCCATCTGGGGAGTGAATCAGTGGATGGAAGACCTCTTTCTCTGTCTCTTCTTTCTGTTGGTAACTGTACCTCTCGAGTAAATGAGTAAAATTTTTAAAAAAGAAAATGTGGTATATATACCACAGATCTCTCTGTCTATCTCTGTTTCTATAATTCTGCCTTTTTTTTTTTTTAGATTTATTTATTTATTTGAAGGTCAGGGTTACACAGAGAGAGGAGAGGCAAAGAGAGAGAGAGAGAGAGATCTTCTATCCACTGGTTCACTCCCCTGTTGGCTGCAATGGCCGGAACTGGGCTGATCCGGAGCTAGGAGCCAGGAGCTTCTTCGGGGTCTCCCATGTGGGTGCAGGGGCCCAAGGATGTGGGCCATCTTCTACTACTTTCCTAGGCCATAGCAGAGAGCTGGATTGGAAGTGGAGGAGCCAGGACTCGAACCAGTGCCCATATGGGATGCCAGCACTGCAGGTGGAGGCTTTAACCATTCTACCACAGTGCCGGCCCCCTTGCCTTTCAAATAAATAAATAAATCTTTTTGTGTGTGTGTGACAGGCTGAGTGTACAGTGAGAGAGAGACAGAGAGAAAGGTCTTCCTTTTGCCGTTGGTTCACCCTCCAATGGCTGCCGCGGCCAGCGCATCACGCTGATCCGAAGGCAGGAGCCAGGTGCTTCTCCTGGTCTCCCATGGGGTGCAGGGCCCAAGCACTTGGGCCATCCTCCACTGCACTCCTGGGCCGTAGCAGATAGCTTGGTCTGGAAGAAGGGCAACCGGGACAGAATCCGGCGCCCTGACCGGGACTAGAACCCGGTGTGCCGGCGCCACTAGGTGGAGGATTAGCCTAGTGAGCCGCGGCGCCAGCCAATCTTTTTAAAAAGCAAACAAGGAAAGGAAAAGGAGGGAGGAAGGAGGGAAATCATACAAATGTTTCCAGGCACTTGTTATTTATGATGAAAACTCTGATCAGCTATAACAGCAGTTAATATATTCGTATTAGGAGCCATAACTATCCCCAAGGTTAATAAATAACTTATCTACATAGGGGCTTAGTTAATCTACAACTAAGAAAAAAAATCATTACTCAAATAGTTACCTAATTTGTTTGATAAAAAAAAAAAAAACTCAAAAACTATAAAAGGCAGACACTAAACTTCCAGTGATTTCATTAGTACCTTTATTTGTAGATTCTTTTAAAATCCCAGGGCCAGGAGGCAGGCATTGGTGCAGTAGTTGAGATACTGCTTTACTGCTTCCCTGGGTTCTAGTCCTGGCTCTGCTCCACTTCCTGGTAATGTGCTCCCTGGGAGACAGCTAATAGCTTAGCTACACGGGTCCCTGCCACCCATGTGGGAGACCCATACTGAGTTCTGGGCTCCTGGCTACATCTTGGCCCAGTCTTGGTTATTATGGGCATCTTGGCAGTGAACCAGCAGATGGAAGATCTCTGTCTATCTGTGTCTCTCCCGCTCTGCCTTTCAAATGAGCGAGATCTACACAAAGAAGAAAAAGTTTTAAAAATATTTGTTGCAGTTCTCAGTGTCTCTAAAATATAATTGTATTAACTAAACAACATGCCACTTAATAATTGAGATTAAATTGTGGCCACCTTTTAAATTCTAGTTATTTATTTATTTATTTGACAGGCAGAATGGACAATGAGAGAGAGAGACAGAGAGAGAAAGGTCTTCCTTTGCCGTTGGTTCACCCTCCAATGGCCGCCACGGCCAGCGCGCCTCACTGATCCGAAGCCAGGAGCCAGGTGCTTCTCCTGGTCTCCCATGAGGTGCAGGGCCCAAGCACTTGGGCCATCCTCCACTGCATTCCCTGGCCACAGCAGAGAGCTGGCCTGGAAGAGGGGCAACCGGGACAGAATCTGGCGCCCCGACTGGGACTAGAACCTGGTATGCCGGTGCCGCAGGTGGAGGATTAGCCTAGTGAGCCCGGCGCCGGCCTATTTTTATTTTTTAAAAAGATTTATTTATTTATTTGAAAGTCAGAGTTACACACAGAGAGGAGAGGCAGAGAAAGAGAGGTCATCCATTTGCTGGTTCACTCCCCAAGTGGCTGCAACAGCTGGAGCTGAGCTGATCTGAAGCCAAGAACTAAGGAGCTTCTTCCAGGTCTCCTGGCAGGTGTAGGGGCCGAAAGACTTGGCCCATCTTCCACTGCTTTCTCAGGCCATAGCAGAGAGCTGGATTGGAAGTGGAGCAGCTGGGACTTGAACCAGCACCCATATGGGATGCTGGCACTGCAGGTGGTGGCTTAACCTGCTATGCCACAGCACTGGTCCCAAGTTTATTTTTATTTTTTTTATTTATTTATTTTTTTATTTATTTATTTTTATTTATTTATTTTTTTGACAGGCAGAGTGGACAGTGAGAGAGAGAGACAGAGAGAAAGGTCTTCCTTTGCCGTTGGTTTACCCTCCAATGGCTGCCGCGGATGGCGCGCTGCGGCCGGCGCACCGCGCTCATTCGATGGCAGGAGCCAGGTGCCAGGTGCTTTTCCCTGGTCTCCCATGGGGTGCAGGGCCCAAGCACTTGGGCCATCCTCCACTGCACTCCCGGGCCACAGCAGAAGGCTGGCCTGGAAGAGGGGCAACCGGGACAGAATCCGGCGCCCCAACCAGGACTAGAACCCGGTGTGCCGGCGCCGCAAGGCGGAGGATTAGCCTGTTGAGCCACGGCGCCGGCCTCAAGTTGATTTTTAAAAAAGATTTATTGGGCCCGGCGCCGTGGCTCACTTGGTTAATCCTCCCATATGGGATGCCGGGTTCTAGTCCCAGATGCTCCTCTTCCACTCCAGCTGTCTGCTGTGGCCCAGGAGGGCAGTGAAGGATGGCCCAAGTGCTTGGGCGCCTACACCCGCATGGGAGACTAAGGAAAAAGCACCTGGCTCCTGGCTTCAGATCGGCACAGCGCTGGCCGAGGCGGCCATTTGGGGGGTGAATCAACGGAAGGAAGACCTTTCTCTCTGTCTCTCTCTTGCTGTCTGTAACTCTACCTGTCAAATAAATAAATAAAATCTTTAAAAAAAAAGATTTACTTATTTGAAAGGCAGAGTGACAAACTGGCAGAAACAGAGAAAGAAAGAGGTCTTCCATCTGCTGGTTCACTCACCAAATGGCTCTCTAGGAATGGCTAGAGCTGGGCCAGGCTGAAGCCAGGAGCCTGGAATTCTATCTTGGTCTCCCACATTTGTGGCACTGGCCCAAGTACTTGGGTCATCTCCCACTGCTTTCCCCGGTACATGAGATTCTACATGAGATTCAAACTAGCACTCCAATATGGGATGCTAGCATTGCAGGAGATGGCTTAACCTACTGTGCAGCAACATTGTCCCATAAATTTTGATTTTTCAAAATTTGGTTATTTTCATTTTATTTGAAAGAGAGGGAGAGAGAGAGGGAGGGGGAGAGAGAGAGAGAGAGAGAGAGAGAGAGAGAGAGAGACTCTCTTCACTGGTTCATTCCTCAAATGCCTGCAAAGCCAAGGCTGAGCCAGACTGAAGCCAGGAGTCCAGAGCCCAATGTGGGAATCCCATGTGAGTAGCAGGGACCCAAGTACTTGAGCAGTCACCTGCTGGCTCCCAGGAATTAATGCCTTCCATGAGCAGGAAGATGGATCAGGAAGGGGAGTTAGGACTCAAACCAGGACTCAAACATTAATATGGGATGCAGATACGTTAAGCAGCAACTCGGGGCCACCAGTGCTGTGGCGTAGAAGGTTAAGCCTGCGCCTGCAGTGCTGGCTTCCCATATGTGTGCCCATTCAAGTGCTTTCTGCTCCATTTCCAATCCAGCTCCCTGTTAATGCACTTGCAAAAAGCAGCAGTAGATGACCTAACTACTTGGGTCCCTGCACCTGTGTGGGAGACCAGCGAAAGCTCCTGGCTTCAGATCGACACAGCTCCAGCCATTGCGCCCAATTGGGAAGTGAACCAGTGGATGGAAGACCTCTCTCTCTCTCTCTCTCTCTCTCTCTCTGCCTCTCCTTCTTTCTCTGTGTAACTCTGCCTTTCAAATAAATTTTTTTTAAAAAAAAGAGATGGGTTTATATTTCTTTTAAAAAAAGCAGCAACTTAACTGCCTCATCAAATGCCTACTGTAATTTTTAAAAAAGATTTTATTTATTTATTTGAGAAGTAGAGTTACAGACAGTGAGAGGGGGAAGTAGAGGTCTTCCATCCTCTGGTTCACTCCCCAAATGGCCACAACGGCCGGAGTTGTGCTGATCTGAAGCCAGGAGCTTCTTCCGGGTCTCCCACGCGGGTGCAGGGGCCCAAGGACTTGGGCATCTTCTACTGCTTTCCCAGGCCATAGCAGGGAGCTGGATTGGAAGGAAGAGGAGTAGCTGGGACCAGAACTGGCACCTATATGGGGTGTTGGCACTGCAGGCAGAGGATTAGCCCACTGCGCCACAGTGCTGCCCCAAGGATGGATTTTTAAAAGAAAATATAAAGCTTCCCGGTCATAGTTAGAATACTACCAGATTCATGCTGTAGACTACTCAAAACCCGATGCAAAACTGCCCACTAGCAATGGATAGACAGATGTCTGTCTGCTCAGTATGGAGAGATCCCAGTTACTACAGGCAGCTCTAAGCGTTCTCATGTAGCTGACGCTGTGACACTGAGCCCTTGTGAGGTGCCCTGACTAGCAAAGGCCATTGCACGGAGCCCTCAGGTTTACAGATGGTTCCCCAGGAGGTGCAGTGCAGTCACCACACATTACTACAGGTCGAGCGCTCCTACTTCAAAATCCAAAACTTTTTGAGTGCAAACGTGATGGCCCACCTGGAAAATCCCACACCTGACCCCCTATGCTAGCTTGCAGTCAGAACATGGGAGTGCTAAGACGATGGTGTAAAATTACCTTCAGGTATGCGTATGAGGTAGATGTAACATACAAATGAATTTCCTGTTTAGACTTGGGTCTCAGCCCCAAGATAGCTCATTATGTATCTGCAAATATTCTACAGTCTGAAAAAAAATCCAAAATCTGAAGCACATCTGGTCCCAAGCATTTTGGATAAAGGGTATTCAAACTTATTTTGTTTTGTAAAATTATTTTCATCTATTTGAAAGGCAGAGAGATCGATTGATTGATCAAGAGATCTTCTTGCTGGTTCACCTCCCAAATGCCTGCAACAGCCAGGATTTAGTCAGGCAGAAGCCAGGACAACAAAACTCCATCTAGGTCCCTCGCATGGGTGCCAGGGTCCAAGCACTTAAACCATCTCTTCTGCCTCCTAGGATGCATTAGCAGGGAGCTGGATTGGAAGCAGAGTAGCAGGGATTCCCAAACCAGAACTCAGTGGGGTGCAGGTGTTCCAAACATCAGCTTAACCTGTCTTTCCACAGTGCCCGCCCCTCTACCTTTATTAACAGAAAAGAGCAACATGCAGTATTAGAAATTCTAATTATAGTTTTTCTTATTTTGTAAGAAACAAAAGATCTGAAAAATCTCCTGAAATTCTCAAGAGAAAATGATGAAGCCAGTGGTCTGTGTTGATATCCTACAAGTTTAAATCAGCAAACTTTGGAATATATATATATATAGACAGGAGAGAGTGAGACATCGAGAAAGGTCTTCCTTCCATTTGTTCACCCACCAAATGGCCACTACAGCTGGCGCTACACTGATTTGAAGCCAGGAGCCAGGTGCTTCCTCCTGGTCTGCCATGCAGGCACAGGGGCCCAAGCACTTGGGCCATCCTCCACTGTCCTCCCGGGCCACAGCAGAAAGCTGGACTGGAAGAGGAGCATCCGGGACTGGAACCCGGTGCCCATATGGGATGCCAGTGCCACAGGCGGAGGATTAACCAAGTGAGCCACAGCACCGGCCTGATTTTATACTGTAAGAATTTGAATATCAAGGAAGCAAAATGAATTGGCAGACCCTTAAAAAGGCCTTTTCATGATAAAAAGTTGAAGATCTTGGTACTTAAATATTTCAAGAATTTGGATTACAAATTACTATTTTGCTAATTTTGTTCCTTATTTTCATTTAGGAAATTCAGTACAGTATAAATATAAGTAGAAATTATAGTTCATAAACACTGGAAGTATCACCTTTAAAAATATCTATCTGGCAGTACTTGGTAGCTATGTGAGGGCATGGCCGGAAATACTAAAGTATAAGTGGTCCTTTGAAACAAGTTAGGGTAACCTGTCTGGACACCAATTTCCCATTATCTCCAGCACCAACAGTCCATGGTCACCCTTCCTTTGCATAACAGGACCCACCATTTATAGTGTTTTGCCATTTACATTTATAGTGTTTTGCCATTTGTCCCCATTTTAACAGTGGTTTCACTCAGTACACCCGTGTCCATAAATGCTCCAAACTTGGAAAGTCTTCAGATTCAGATGAGATTTTTTTCAAAAAAGGTAGTTTCTGCGACTCCATCATGCTTCACGTGGGGCAGAATAGGCCCTGGAGTGATCCCTAGATGACTCATAGAACCATATGATTTCAGCTGGCGCCGCGGCTCAATAGGCTAATCCTCCACCTAGCGGCGCCAGCACATCAGGTTCTAGTCCCGGTTGGGGCGCTGGATTCTGTCCCGGCTGCCCCTCTTCCAGGCCAGCTCTCTGCTGTGGCCCGGGGAGGCAGTGGAGGATGGCCCAAGTGCTTGGGCCCTGCACCCCATGGGAGACCAGGAGAAGCACCTGGTTCCTGCCTTTGGATCAGCGCAGTGCACCGGCCGCAGCGGCCATTGGAGGGTGAACCAATGGCAAAGGAAGACCTTTCTCTCTGTCTCTCTCACTGTCCACTCTGCCTGTCAAAAAAAAAAAAAAAAAAAAAAAAGAACCATATGATTTCATACTATGAGAATTTGAATATCAAGAAAGCAAAATTAATTGGAAGACCCTTAAAAAGGCCTTTTCATGATAAAAATTTGAAGTTCTTGCTACTTAAAAAAATCCTATGGGTCAGAAACAGATTTCAAACCCATTCTGTGACTTTCCAATCCATGTTCTAGTTTTCTCTTTTTGCTTTTGTCTTTTTTCATTTCATTTGAAAGGGAAAGACAGACAGAGACATTTATAGTGTCCTTTAGATCTGCTTGTTGATTTACATAACATGATGGGTGGATTTCCTATCTTCTTGTTCACTCCTCAAATGCCCACAACAGCCAGGGCTGTTCCAGGCTGAAGCTGGGACCCAGAACTCAATCTCAGTCTCCCATACTGGGGGCAGGGACCCAGTCACCTGAGCCATCACCTGCTGTGTTCCAGGGTGCACATGAACAGAAAGTTGGAAATGGGAACAGAAATGGGACTTGAACTCAGGCACACTGATATGGGATGTGGGCATTCAAAGTGGTGTCCTAACTGTTATGCCAAATGCCTTCCCCTAAAATGTTCTTTGTTATGCAACTTTTTTTTTTTTTTAATTTTTGACAGAGTGGACAGTGAGAGAGAGACAGAGAGAAAGGTCTTCCTTTTCCATTGGTTCACCCCCCAATGGCCGCTGCAGCTGTTGCGCTGTAGCCGGCGCACCGTGCTGCTCCAAAGCCAGGAGCCAGGTGTTTTTCCTGGTCTCCCATGTGGGTGCAAGGGCCAAGCACTAGGGCCATCCTCCACTGCACTTCCGGGCCACAGCAGAAAGCTGGCCTGGAATAGGAACAACTGGGACAGAATCCGGTGCCCCAACTGGGACTAGAACCCGGTGTGCTGGCGCCGCAGGAGGAGGATTAGCCTAGTGAGCTGCAGCGCCAGCCTGTTATGCAACTTTTAAACATTGAATTATTGACTTTATTTTTATTCAAAAGGCAGATAGACAGAGAGAGAGATCTTCCAATCACTGATTGACTTCCTAAATGTCCAGAATAGCTGGGGCTGGGCCAGGCTGAAGCCAGGAGCCCAGAATTCAGAGACCAGAAATACTTGCGCCATCACCACTGCCTCCCAGGGTCTGCAGTGGCAGGAAGCTAGAACTGGATGTGAAGCCGGGACCCAAACGTGGCCATTCTGACATGGGACATGGACAACCTGAATGGCGTCTTAACCTCTGCACCAAACACCCACCTCTAAGCTTATCTTTTAATTCCATTTTCCATGAACTTTTTGAAGTATCCTTGTCTACTGGGTATTAGAGAAATAGAGTATTATGAGAACTTGGGAGGAGAGGTTACTGTGGGTTGAACAGGGAACTGAGAATGAAGAAGGAAGATGATTCCGATTCACAGGGAAGGAAGAACTCAGCAAAGACACAGGACTGCACCAGACAGGCTTGTGAGAGAGAATTAGACCCAGCAGGTGGGAGCAGATTTACGTAGAAGATGGTCAGGAAAAGAATGGTGACTGGAGAACACTTGTGCGCAGCCTTGAACTTGAAACTATGGCACTGAGACTGTCTTGAAAGCAGAGGGGATCCTACGAAGGTTTCTGAATAGTACAAAAATAGTTGGAAAGTAAGGGCCTAACAGCGGGGCCCTTAAATACAAAGGACTTATGGAGAAACATTGAAAGCAGGAGGCCTACACGGTGTTCTAGGTCTGAGGCACTAAAAGGTCTGAAGAGTGGGAATGGAGAAAACCAGATGGCCTAAGTGCCACGGGTGGAACTGACAGTTCCTGGGACCTCTGTGTGGATCAAGGGAGAGAGGAAGCAACCCCTGAGAGCCTGGGGATTTGGAGTACGATGACGCCATTGACACAAGTTGGCAGCACTGTTGAAGAAACACTTTGTACACAACTCACCTTCATGTGCTCAAAATCTGTTATCCCCATCTGCGGGAGGTTTGAGCAGTTTACGTGGATGAGTTTCCGGCCACTGATGAAGTTTGCAGTGAAACACTCCTGTCAGTGCAAGAACATCACTCAAAACATGAACCATAAATAGAAGGGGAGCAGGGACGGAAGGGGGGAGGGAGAGAAGGAAGATGGAAAATTATGTATCTATACTAAGAACAAAATCTCAACTTATTTTCTATCTTAATAGTTCTATACTTTTTTCCATCCCAGCTCTGAGATTACATTTCTCACTGCTGTGTAAATTTCTTTTGGCAGCTGCAACCAGTGCCTCTTCATGTCTTAATCACATTTTTAAATACAGGAAGGTACAGAAGAGCTCATGTTGTTTGGTGGTAACCTGAAAACAGTTGACATCGGTAAAATAAGAAACTTACACTATCTTTTCAATAAAATGATTTTTGGCTAATGGGATCACTGTAATACTCTTAGGTTTTCACGATACATATAACCTATGAATCCTTGCGGGCAGGCACTGAAAGATTAATAGTGTAAGCTGCCACTAAAACAACCTGACAAAGTAACAAAAAGCCTGCTTTAGACAGAACCTATTTAAAAATAGGTGTTTTTGTTTGTTTTGGTGGAAAGGAGCCATATACATTTCTTGGTCCTCAATCAAGTTTTGCAGAGTAATTACTGGAATGAATAGGAAAGACAAACAAACGTGATCCTTCTTTACTCCCCCAAAGTACAAATACATTAGTGGCAAAGCCGTAATTAAAATCCAAGTTACCTTTATCACAGTCTAGAACTTTTTTATACTGCTGCTAGTGAAGAAGAGCTAAGAGCACAGGTCAAGGGGGAGGCACACAGGAAGCAGAAGGATGAGAGCATGTGATTTCAGGAAGTGGTATACCTTGTACTGAGGGAAGCCTAACTCACTAATCCACTCTGCAACCCTCTCTGGGCTCCACTGAAGATAATCAAATTGTGGCACAATTCTTTCTGTAGGTTGCATTCGTTTCCCTTTGGGTACTGGTTGCTTCAACTCTTGGGACAAATCTACAGTCTCTTCAGTAAGGTCTCCAAATCCAATCTGAGTCTCTGAGGGATATACGTTTGAGTACTGAGTACTGGTATCATCAGGTGGAGCCACTTTTTGGAATTCTGGATAATAATCATAATCTGTAGAAACTGATATGACTTCACTGTCTCTGACAGATTCTAATGCAATGTCTTTCTTAAGGTTTTCAGGGTGCTCTAGCTCATCCTTGTCTCCAGAGGCGACTGGTTCTGACCTGTCTCCCTGGGAAAAGTCTACATGGGTCTCTCTCTGTTTGGTTTCATCTGGTAACTCGAGACTTCTCTCCTCAGCTGGCTTGGTTATTGTCTTCTCTTGAGCCTCTGGTTCAGTCTGCTGTGGTGGCACTTGACCTGTCTCCTCAGCTGGTTTTCCAGGTTCTTTCTCCGGAAATTCTGGCTTAATCTGTTCTGGTGGCTCTAGACTTGTCTCCTCAGTAGAGTCTCCTAGTTTCTCCTCTGTTTTGGACTTCTGTGGCAGTCCTATCTCCTCCGTTGACTGTGTCTGCTTCTTGGTTTGATCCTCTGACGGAGTGTCCTCTGTTGGCTCCAGAACTTGCCCGGGGGATTTTCTTTGTGTCTGCTCTTGAACTTCCTGCAATGGTGTTAGCCCAGTAGCCTCTGGTGGCTTTGCTTCCACTCCCTCAATTGAGTTTCTTCTTGTCTGCTCTGGAACTTCTGATACTTCTGATGGCTCCAGACTTGGTTTCCTTGATTCTTCCTCGAAAAACTCCGATTTGATCTCTTCTAGTGGCTCTGGAACTTCCTCTGTGGACTCTGTTGGTTTGTCCTCTGGAAACTCTCTTTGGGTTTCCTCTGCAATCTCTGGGTCGGTCATCTCGGGTGGTTCTAGATCTGTCTCTTCAACCCATTTTCTTGGTTTCTCACTTAGAAAATCTGGTTTGGCCTGCCCTGGAGGCTCCAGGTCAGTTTCTTCAAATTGCTCTCTAAGCGATTCCCCTGGCATCTGCTGTCCGATCTCCTCCAGAAACTCAAATATCTTCTCATTCATTGTGGCCACGGGCACCTCCGAGGACAGCTCTGTATCCTCATCTGACTCCAGGCCTACGTCCTCTGTAACGTCGGATTTAGCCTGCTCCCGTGGCTCCAGCCCGGGCTCCTCATGGTGCCCATCCGCAAGCACCTCCAGATCCTTGAAAATCTCCCCTTCCACCTCTCCGGAAGTCTCCGACTTGACCTCTCGGGGAATCCTTGGCTCAGTTTCACTGGAGAAGTCCGTCTCGGCGTCCGTGGCAATGTCGTCCTCCGGCGTCCAGGTGGGTCGTAGCCAGACATTCGGAGCACCCTCCGGCTCCCCCTCTCCGAAATCCTCTGGCTCAATTTCTGGCTGTGGCTCTTGGTTAGTCTCTGAGGGCGGCTCCCGGCTTGCCTCTGCCGCGGAATCTGTTTCGGCATCTTCAGACAAGTTAAGAGGTCGGGGCAGTCCCGGGGTCTCAGGTTCTGGCGTCTCTTCTTCTGGGCCAGCATATAAATCTTCTGGGACTTCAGCCATTACGCAGCTCGGCGGACGCACCCAGGCCTCCTAGCAACCCCGACTTCCGATAACGTCTCCATGGACACCACGATTTCCGGCAGCATCTTCCTGAATCTTCTCCAGGTTTTGTTGGTTCTTTCAACCCTGACTTTCAGAACTGGCGATCAGAAGCATACAGTAACGTTGCCCGCGTCCGCGTGGCCGGAGCGTCTGTGGGGAGCCGGCGCGCTCTTCCCGCGGCCCGCGCGCCCTCCTTCCGGCCCCGGGCGCCGCTCGGCTCTTCTCGGTGCGCCGCGGCCCCGCTCGCTCGGCCTTCGGCTGTTTCCGGAGCCACTCGGCGACTAGCGGCGGAGACGCTCCGGGCGCGGGCTGCAGATGTCGGACCGGCAGGCGGCTGAGGGGCCGGGCTTCTGGAGCCCCGCAGCGCGTCCGGGGGCGGCCGGCGGTGTTGGAGGAGACGGCCCGGGAGAGCAGGGGAGCCGGGCGGCGGGCTCAGGTACGCAAGGCCGGGACGCCGGCGGGGGGGTGCCAACCGGCCTCGGGGCCCCGCACCCCGGCGCCAGCCCCGCCGCGCTCTGCCCCGCGCTCCCGGCGCAGCTGCCCACCGCGGCAGCCCCTGTGCGCGCGGGGCCTGGCTCCCCACGGGGGGCGCGACCCCGGTCCCCGCCGCTGCCTGGGCTGCGCTTGACGTTATTTTCCACTCTGTTTCGAAATGCCTTGGTTCCTGTCCCGCTTCCTTTCTCAGATCTGCCGGGGCGGTGGTACAGGGTTCCCCTGCCCCCGTTTGCGCTTGAGCCGGGGTCCAGATCCCATGCCCGCCGGCCTGGCCGCCCCTGCTTCTGGCTCCTCACCTCTGTCCCCTGCCCCAGCCGTTCCGTCGCCTCTGCCCCCATCCGGGTTGGCAGCCTCCCCTTCCTCTGTCCAGAGCTCGCTTGGCCCTGGCCTCGGGGCACAGAGGCCCCTGGCTCGCCGCCTTCCTTCCATCAGCGTTAGAGCGGGTCGGCGCGGGGGGTCTGCGGAGTGAGCATAGTGGTCCACGCCGAGCAGGCGGTGGAGGCTGGAGCAGAACTGGGCGACCTCGCTCGCGCCCCCAGACTGCCACCGCCTTGTTCGGCGCCTCTGCAGCCCCCCACGGAAGGCTTCAGCCTCCTCATGACCACAGTGCAAGGGTGGAGGGCAGGGGACAGGCCACGTTAAGTACATTAATTTGTGAGATCTGAGTTCCAGATACTCCATCGAGTGTAGGGACTGAGACACCGCCTTGGCGCCCGCATGCCTGGACTGGAGCCGCGGCCTCAGGTTACTTGAGTGACCTTAGGCGAATCACTTCTGTGAAATGTGGGTCCTGGCCGAACCTGCCTCTCAGGACTGGTGGGGGGCTCACATGAGCCTCTGTGTCTAAGGCAGTTGGTGCGGGGCCCATGGGCTGCCGCAGGGACGCATTGCCCGCTGGGAGAATAAGGCCTGGTTTTGCCCTCACTCCCTAGCTGCCCAGGGCCGTGTTCCTAAATGTATCTCGCCCCCTCTTGTACTTCCACCCAGCTCTCTCATCCTGTAATGGGAGCTCTCACTCGCTGTCTCTGTCACACCTGTGAATCACTCAGCTCTTTCCTGCGGATTTATGTTCTTTAAAATAATTTCTGCCCTTTTCCCCTTTTAACATGCTATACTTGTATTAAGTTAAAAAGTGGTGGCATATTTAAATATAGCAATAGAAATTCTAAGCATAATAAGCAAATAAACACTTTATGAAGGTATACACGGCTCGTAAACACCTGTCCCCTGAATGTGCCAGTATTTATAACTCAAGCATGCTTTTACTTCCTCTTTTTTTAAAAACAGATTTGTTTTTGTGTATTTGAGAGGCAGACTTAGAGGGAGAGGCAGAGAGGTCTTCCATCTGCTGGTTCACTCCCCAAATGACTCCAATGGCTGGGGCTGGGCCAGGCTGAAGCCAGGAGTTTCTTCCAGGTCTCCCACATGGGTACAGGAGGCCAAGGATTTGGGCCATCCTCTGCTGCTTTTCCCAGGTGCTTTAGCAGGGAGCTGGATTGGAAGTGGAGCAGCCGGAACTTGAACCGGCACCCATATGGGATGCCAGCTCTGCAGGTGGCAAATTAACCCACTGTGCCACAGCACCAGCCCCTTTTACTTCCTCTTTAGGTTCTTACCCAAGCATTTTAACTAGAAAGATGTTCTCTATTTTTTCAAAGGGTTTATTTTATTTCTTTGAAAGGCAGAATTACAGTGGGAGAGAGGGAAAGAGAAAAAGGTCTTCCATCTGCTGATTTACTCCCCAACTGGCCACAATGGCCGGGACCTGACCAGGCCTGTTTGCTGTGGATTTGTTCTGAGAGGAGGAGCTGCTCACCTCTGGCCTGCTTTCACCCAGCTCCCGGGGTCTGTGTGGTGACTCCGCACCTCTTGCCCCCATCATGCTCCTCCTCTAGGAACGAATCCACCGCAACATCCGGCACCCAACGTGGGTGCCGAACCCACGAACCTGAGATTAAGAGTCTCATGCTCTACCGACTGAGCTAGCAGGGCGCTGTCTTCCAGTGTTGCATTTTCCTTGCATCCCTAGCTTTTAAGACAGTGGCATCTGCCCCCGTATCAGTTAAACCCACAAAAGCAATGCCATCTAGGTATAGGGTCAATTTTGGCCTCAGCTTGAAGAAAGGCATGGACCAGCTAATGGGGGTGGGACTCCCTCTTACTTGCTGGGCTAAGGGCCGCCTCGCTGGGAGTTTAAAGGCTTGGTCTTGCAATCTTTTGCCCATTGAAAGCCTTTTTTACATCTGGGACACAGCGTTTTGGGCTTGTCCCGTCTGTCAGCGTTTGGGCAGTTTCGCCACAGGTGTCCTGTTTCCTGACATCCCCAACAAACCGGAGAGTCATTAGACTTCCTTGTGTTCAGTTTGTTAATGGCCGCAGCTAGGGCTTGTATGGGTGTATCGGCAGGGTTTACCTCCTTTGTATCCATTTAGAAATGTCTTCATTACGGGCTGGGGCGATTGCAGCTTTTGCCTCTTTGGTAGCACCTTCCCGAGCTAATTGTTTGACCAGATTGTCTTGATCGGGGCCAAGCGGTAATCTTTTCTCTACTGCCTCCAAGATTCTGGCAAGGAAATTGGGGAACCATTCGCCTGGGCCTTGAACTAGGTTTCTAAAGAGTTGACTGTAATTAGGAGGATTTATATTTTTTAAGGCTTTGAGTGCCAAATCTCTGACCTGATCAAAATAGGCAACTACTCCAATGCAGGCCTGTTCATGAGGATAGATGTAGGTGCCGCGGCCTGTAAGCATATCAGAGGTCACTGCTATTCCATAGGCAGCATTATTCCTCGCCACGCTTTCAGCCTCTTCCTCATAGGAGGCTTTCCACTGTAAGAACTGTGGTCTCGACAAACATGCCTTGAGCAGTCAAAATGAGTTTGAAGGTTCGCTGCCCATTGTATGAGCACCTGTTCAAAGTAGGGAGAGTCGGTGCCTGACTCTTGAGAAGCCTTTTTTAGCATAGTAAGGTCATGGACCATCTTTCACCGCCTTCCAAGGTGCATTAGCAGGGAGCCGGATCAGAAATGGGCAGCCAGAAGTCCAACGGGCACCCATATGGGATGCTGACATTGCAGGCGGCCACTTAACCTGCTATGGCAGAACTCTGGCCCCTGGGAAGATCTTAAGAGTACACTGGATCCAGGAGTACACGGGATGGTACACTGGGTTTCTCTCCCAGCGTGATCCACCTTCCCCTCCAACTTCTAGTTGGTTCCTGCATCCACTTCTTCCTCCTAGGACATTAGTAGAAATGTTTTCAGTTACTTTCCTTCCTCTTGTCCTCAGAAAGCACGTGATAGTGGATTTATTTTTTATGTCATGTAGGGGTTATTGCAGCCCAGAGCAAGGTCTTCCTCTTGAACTAGGTAGGGTATGTTACTAATAAGATAGTGGTGATAACTTATGTGCCTTGAATGCCTACTCTGTGCCAGTGTGTGGAGAAAGATTTACTTGTATTATTTAATCCTCTCAACTTCTGTTTTCTTCCAGTTTTACAGGGGAACACACTACAGCTGAGGCAGGTTCAGTTAACTCTGGAGTCTTTGCTTTCTAGAGTTATGATGAAGTTCATGGTTGTTCTTACCGGCCATTAATCAGGTGTTGGGACCCCCGGGCAGGTCAGGGTCCTTGTCCTTGAGGTGTTTCAGTTTGATGAGATGAGAGTTCCAGAGGGGGAAGAGGTCAGTTCAAAACGCTTTCTAGCTGGTGTCTCTTATTAGAGTTCTTTGGTGGGCCTGTGCCCCAGGAAACCTGTGCTTCAAGGCAGGAGCAGTGTCTGTCTCCCAGAGCCCCTGATGTTGTGCCTTCGAGGTGCTGTGAAGCTTGGCTGAGTCGGATGGAGAGAGAACATCTCCATGTGGAGATCAGAAGGCGCATCAGGTGAACGTGAGGAGTTATGGCTGAAACAGCCAGGACTGGTCTTTGAATTAGAACAGTGGCCCTCGGGGCCGGCCCCGTGGTGCAGTAGGTTAATCCTCCGCCTGCAGCACCAGCATCCCATATGGGCCCCAGGTTCTAGTCTCGGTTGCTCCTCTTCCAGTCCAGCTCTATGCTGTGGCCCGGGAAGGCAGTGGAGGATGGTCCAAGTGCTTGGATCCTGCACCCGCATGGGAGACCAGGAAGAAGCATCTGGCTCCTGGCTTCGGATCGGCGCAGCGCTGGCCATGGTGGCCATCTGGGGGGTGAACCAACTGAAGGAAGACCTCTCTCTCTCTCTCTCTCTCTCTCTTACACTGTCTGTAACTCTACCTGTCAAATAAATTTTTAAAAATAAAAAAAAAGAACAGTGGTTCTCAGCCAGGAGCAGTTCTGTACACCCGAGGGACGCTGGGTAATGTCTGAGGGCAGCTGTCACTGACGTCTCATGGAGATGTCACCTAGCATCCTGGAGTGCACAGGACAGTCCCTGCAGTCAAGCATCTGGCTCCACGTGCTGCGTTTGAGAAAGCCGGGGGTAGAGAGGATGGCTTTCCAAAGCTGCGTGGAATTGCTGCATAGCCGAGTCGTACGGACTTAGGGGTCAACCCCAAATAACTGCTTTAAATGAAGAGATTGGGCCCTTCTGCCATCTTTTAGAAAGTGGCCCAAGAAGCAAGCAACGAAGAGCTAAGGCAGGATGAAATTCAGAGCATCTGTCTCCCCTAAAGAGAAAACAGCAGTCAGAAACGAGCTTGGACGTTTGGTGGTTCTTGGGTTCAGGATTCTGGCTTTTCAGGGTCCCTCACTCCTTCAAAACAAAGCCCTTGTCTGTAAACAGTATTCTCTACAGGGAATAACTTTCAGTCTTCCTGTTTGCGACCTGAAGTTTCATGAAGAGGAAGCAAAGGGCTTATCTTCTTAGGAGCTAAGCTCTGCAGTGACATGACGCTCTTTCTGTTTATGAACCGTAATTGTTTTTAATGGTCTTCTGACGGGGCACCTGGGTTCCTCACTTCCCTAGGGGAGAGGGAAATCATGTTTTATGCCAGGAAACTCTCTGAGGCATACGTGTTGCATCACTGCGGCAGAGGGGCCTTTTTTGTTTTGTTTCTAAATTGTTTCTGGAGCTTTGGGGGAAAATAAAGGAGCGAAGCTGTGTTGGCCGTCAGGTGGGCCACAGAGGTTGGTTTGGTGTCTGTGAGCCCAAGAGCTGTCAGTGCGTTTCGATGTAAAGATCTAGAAGCTGGTCAGGGAAGGTCGTTCATGGCCCTAATGTAGGGCTGGGGGTAGTGGGATAGGTCGTTCAGCGTGGATAGAGATGTTCTGTATCTGTCTGTGGCTATTTCGATTTAATCACAGTTCAAACTTTGTGGCCGCCCTGTTGGCTGGTAGAAGAGCCATTGTGTTTTTCAGCTCCACGTTAGGTTTTTATGTTAAAAATGTGTCTTTCTGTGCCTTTTTCTTACAGTGGTTGTGCTTCTGCAGTGTTAAAATAGTAGTTGATTCATCACATCATAATTCAATCTGTCTGGTGCACCCCAAGCTGAGTGATCACTTAAGAACACGTCCCGTGCTTAAAGGCTGAGGAAAAACTGGATCGCTTGATCCCTGGATTTGTGGAAACATAAAGTCAGCTTATTTGTTTTTTGTAAGCCTCGCGAGTCTGTAACCTACACTGGGACAGGCCAGGCCAGCCTGATTCTCCCTCTGCCACCTGTTCCTGGAAGGGGAAGTCCTAGGGGATCTGTTCTAAAGAACTCTGACCTGATATTCAAATGTTTTTGAAAAAAAAAACCCTGCTTTTTAGTTCTCTTTAATTAGAAAGTACAAAATACACGGTAAACTTGACTTGGTAGTATGATCAGAATGTCTGAAACCATACTCTAGAAACACAGAAGGAAAACTCACATTTTTTAAATTGGCAAATAAAAAGTAAATTACTTTAGTAAATAAGTTTCATTTTCTTGCCTCTGACTTTTGCTTTAGGCCCTCAGTTCTAATTCAGTTATTCTTGAGCTTATGGTTCCGCTTTACCTTTCTTTGTTTCCAAGATTTTGACCATTTTGGAACCGTCGCAATGATTTTACCACATTAGAGGATACCATTCTAATATTATTGTCTTTACATTAACATTTAAAACTTTGTTTTGTGAAAAAAATGCTGCTAGTTTTATGTGTCAGTATTTTTAAAGATTTACTTACTTATTGAAGGGCAGAGAAAAAGGAAGAAAGGGAGAGCGATTGATCTTCCATCTTTCCATCTGCTGTTTCACTCCCCAGATGGCTGCAAAGCCAGGTGTGGGCCAGGCCAAAGCCAGGAGCCATCGGAGCCTCTCACATAGGTGACAGGGACTCGAGTCCTTGAGCCATCACTCGCTGCCTTCCCAGGTGCACTAACTGCACAGCAGCCAGGCCGCCAAGCAGGGCTCTGACTCGGGACGCTGCGGTGGCCAGCAGCAGTTTAACCCTCTGTGCCACAGTGCCAGCTCCTCAGTTTTTCTTAATACATAGTAAAATAAAAGTATATATGTTTCTTAAAATAGAGACCATTTTCTCATGTGCCACCTAAATTTCAAAACCTGCCCTGGCTTCTTATAGGAATACTTGCAGAAAAGGCTTATATTTGGCTGATATTTTATGCTACAGAATAGTAGGCTTTTTCTTCTTTCTAGTGGTTTAAATTTCAGTAGATAAACTCAGGAAATCTGAAAAACTGGGTTCCTGGTTGTTTTCCCTCTCCGTGAAACTGGACTGCATTTCTTATACTTTAAACTTCAAATAAACTTGTGTTTTTTTTCTCCCTTTTTCACTTCCTGCCTCTTTGAATCCAATTATAAGATGTTTTTACCAATTTACATAATTTAAGGCATTTCTTTCTTAAAAAAATTTATTGGTTAATTTGCGAGGCAGAGTTACAGAGAGAGGGAAAGACAGAGAGGTCTTCCATCTACTGGTTCACCCCCCAAATGTCCACAACTGCCCGAGCTGGGCCAATCCAAAGCCAGGAGCTTCTTCTGGGTCTCCCACGCAGCTGCAGGGGTCCAAACACTTGGTCCTTCTTCCACTGCTGTCTCAGATCATTAGCAGAGAGTTGAATTGAAGAGGAACAGCTGGGACATGAGCTAATGCCCACATGGGATGCTGATGCCGAAGGCAGAGGGTTAACCTACTGTGCCTCAGTGCCAGCGCCAGACGAAAATTCCTTTAAACTTAAAAATACAAAGCAATATCTTTTTTTCTTAAAAAAAGATTTATTTATTTATTTGAAAGTCAGAGTTATACAGAGAGAGAAGGAAAGGCGGGGGGGGGGGGTGTCTTCCATCTGCTGGTTCACGCCCCAGTTGGCCAAAACGGCTGGAGCTGTGCTGACCGAAGGCCAGGAGCTTCTTCCAGGTCTCCCATGCAGGTGCAGGGGCCCAAGGACTTGGGCATCTTCTACTGCTTTCCCAGGCCATAACAGAGAGCTGGAAGTGGAGTAGCTGGGACTTCAACCAATGCCCATATGGGATGCTGGCACTGCAGGTGGCAACTTTACCCACTATGCTACAGCGCTGGCCCCAGCAATATTTTTTGTTTCACATATCTAGTACCTGATATACAGCAAGTTGTTAAAATGCTGTGAGAAGTGGCTCTTTAACATATGAAAAATGTTCAACCTAACTCATAGTAAGGAAAACAGTAATTGGGATTACACTGGTAGTTTGCTAACTCACTGTATTGGTCAGAAACATGCTTTCATGCAGTGCTGAAGGGATTGTAAGTGGCACAGATGCTGTGAAGAGCAGTTGTCAGTATTCATTAAAATTACAGTGTGTTCCCCAGCTGACTTCTTCCTTCCATGGCATGGCCACAAGGTCATCATAACATTGATTGTGGTGACAAAAGGTTAGAAGGTACATGAGCATCCATCAGTAGGGAGCTGGGTCAGCCGATGATGGAGTATTTACCCAAGGAAACAGTCTGCTCCGGAAGAGAGCGAGGAAGCTGTTCATGGGCAGGTATGGCAAGTTCTGTGTGACATAAAGAATAAAACAGTGCCCGCTGTGTCCACTGTGCTCATTATTTATGTGAAAGAGTGTCAAAGAATATACAGAGTATGTTGTACTCATTTATATACATATAAAATAGTGCATTTTACTCATTTACTTGTATATGTATATATGTATGTATATGTGTATGAACACACACATAAACATACACACATACCATTTTTATATGCATCAAGTGTCTCCAGAACACTACACAAAATCTAATACTATTCATTACTTTTGGAGGTAAGGACTGACATGGAAGGAGGGTTTTCACTGTGTACTATTTTAATAATATTGATACCTTAACTGTTTAGGAAAAAAAATGACACACACACACACGCACACACACACACACACACAAGCATGCCGTGAGATTTTCACTGTGTTTATATCCTGTCCTCCAGCCTTTCTCTTCATCGCTGTTGCCTTCCTGCTCATCAAGAACCCACCTTTTCTGGGCCTCCTCTCAGATGACTTCTTTCCTGAAATGAAGGTTATAAATCTCCTTGAGAGTTAATCTTAGGTCAGTCTTCCAAGTCCACTGGTGCCCTCCATTATTTTTGTGCTAATTTCGTTTCTGTCTAAAAATTCACCTACTGAAGTCTTCATTATCAGCAGCAGCGTAAGCCGCAGGGAGGTAGAACTGCTTAGAGAAACTGATGCTCTTAATGACAGAGAGAAAGCAGAATTTTTAAAAATCTTTTGTTTCTATTTTATTCACAAAGGCTATCTTCAACTTGAAAAGAATAAAGAGGCAGGATAAATTTATTTTTTCAGTAATTGCAAAGTGGGTCCATGGGACCAGTTCTGTCCCTAGGGAAAATTAGAAACCATGGGTGGGGGCTGGCGTCATGGTGTAGCAGGTTAAGCTGCCACTGGGGACACGTGCATCAGTGCTGGTTCAAATCCCCACTACTGCACTTCTGATCGTTTCCTGCTCATGCATCCTGGAAGGCAGCATATGATGCCTCAAGTCTTGGGCCCCTGCCACAATGTGGGAGACCTGGATTGAGTTCTGGGCTTCTGGCTTTGACCTGACTCAGCCCTGGCTGTTGTAGGCATTTGGGGAGTGAACCAGTGGATGAAAGATTCTCTCTCTCTTTCTGTCTCTGTCTCCTTCCCTCCCTTTTCCTGTGTGTGTGAATGTGTTGCTCTGCCTTTGAAATAAATTAAAATATAGATTTAAAAATATAAATGAAATATGAACATATGCTTGAAGATACCAAGAGATAGCAATATAATGAAGAATTTCCAAGCTGTGATCCGGAAGAGAGGTATAAAGAGAGTAGTGCAGAGATGAGAGTCTCTTTGGGGGCTCCTTTGTCCCCTGGAGCAAATAAAATTGGAAATCTGAGTGGAGATGCTGAATGGCAAATGCTTTTCTGGACCAAAGTAACAGGGATTAATGTTGGAACTCATTAAATAGGGGGAAGCCTGGGAACCCTGGTTCCTCTGCAGTGGGACCTTGACAGGCTGTGCCCTTGAAGGAGGCCATTGCACAGACTCAAGTTCATGAATTTGGTTGAATTGACCCAGTGTCTAGTTAGTGCCCCAGGTATCTAATGGAAGCAAATGCAGATCCTCTCTGAAGGCTCACTGTAGGCTTCAAATTACTTTACCATTTGCAAGAACAGTTTCTGGCATGTATTAAAAATGAGTCAGCACGGGAAGAGACAACGTGAACAAATATCAAAAGAAACAACAGAAAGTAAAAATGGACCCAAAGGGGTCCCAGATTTTGGAGTTACCAGTTAAAACTGCTGCAAAACCAAAGCAACGAGAACTGTTAAAAGTAGCCATAGAAAATGTTAGTCTGGGCCAGCGCTGTGGCTCAACAGGCTAATCCTCCGCCTTGTGGCGCCGGCACACCGGGTTCTAGTCCCGGTTGGGGCACCGGATTCTGTCCCGGTTGCCCCTCTTCCAGGCCAGCCCTCTGCTGTGGCCCGGGAGGGAAGTGCAGGATGGCCCAAGTGCTTGGGCCCTGCACCCCATGGGAGACCAGGAAAAGCACCTGGCACTTAGCTCGCAGCGCGCCAGCCGCGGCCGCCATTGGAGGGTGAACCAATGGCAAAGGAAGACCTTTCTCTCTGTCTCTCTCTCACTGTCCACTCTGCCTGTCAAAAAAAAAAAAAAGAAAATGTCAGTCTGCCATCAAACGAGTAGCAATTTGACAGACATCTGACTTGTGCATAGAGAAATAAATGGTAGGTTTTTTTTTTTTAATAGTACTGAAAGAAGATGATGACTAATGTAGAATTTTTAAAGTGAAAGTAATATTAAAGAATGAAGGTGAGTGGCTGGTGCTGTGGCATATCAGGTAAAGCTGCCGCCTGCAGTGCTGGCATCCTATATGGGCGCCGGTTCGAGTCCTGGCTGCTCCTCTTCTGATCCAGCTCTCTGCTATGGCCTGGGAAAGCAGTAGAAGATGGCTCAAATCCTTGGGCCCCTGCACCCAAATGGGAAACCAGGAAGAAGCTCCTGGCTCCTGGCTTCAGATCAGTGCAGCTCTGGCCATTGCAGCCAGTTGGGGAGTGAACTATTGGATGGAAGGCTGACCTCTATGCCTCTGCCTCTCCTCTCTCTGTGTAGCTCTGACTTTCAAATAAAGAAAGAAATCTTTTTAAAAAGTATTTTTTGTAAGATAGTCAAAACCAGGATTTATTGCCAGCAGACTTACATTAAAGGAATAAATAAATCCTTGGCATATTCAGAATGCTCCCGGGTGGCTTCCCATCCAGCTCCCTGCTAATGTGCCTGGGAAAGCAGTGGACGATGGCGCGAGTGCTTGGGTCGCTGTCATTCATGTGGGAGACCTAGATGAAGTTCTCTGTTCCTGTGTTCAGCCTGGGCCAGCCCTGGCTGTTGCAGCCATTTGGGGAGTGAATCAGCAGATGGAAGATGTGTGTGTGTGTGTGTGTGTGTGTGTCTGTCACTCTGCCTTTCAAACAAAGAACTAACTCTTTAAAAAAAAAAAAAAAGCTCCCAGATGGAAGGAAAATCGTTTGATCTCACTCATGAATATAAGTGTAAAAAGCTATCGACATAATATTAGCAGACTAATATATATGGTAATATAGATGCCTGGGGCTATCGCTGTGGGACAGCGAGTTAAGCCGCTTTTGGCAGTGCCAGCATGTCATATGGCTGCTGCTCTGAGTTCTGGCTGCTCCATTTCTAATCCAGCTCCCTGCTAATGCGCATGGGAAAACAATGGAAGATGGCACAAGTCCTCAGGTCCCTGTAACCAGGGGAGACCCAGAAGAAGCTCCTGGCTCCTGGTTTCAGATCGCCCAGCTCTGGCCATTGTAGCCATTTAGGGAGTGAAACAGTGGATGGAAGACCTCTCTCTCTCTCTCTCTCTCTCTCTCTCTCTCACCCTGCTTCTTCTGGGTCTCTCATGTGGGTGCAGGGGCCCAGGTACTGGGCCATCTCCCACTGCTTTCCCAGGTGCATTAGCAGGGAGCTGAATCAGAAGTAGAGGAGACCCGCCATGTCTGATTTCCAGTTTGGGTCAGGTTCTAACGATTTGGCCTAGCTATGTGGTCCCAGTTTCTTTGTGGCGCGGCCTGGTGTCTGTGGGCACGGCCGGCCCTTGGCCCCAGCCGCGGGCCTCTCAGCTGTGGTCACCCGGCGGTGGAGGAGCTGTTTGCACGTGACAGGCCTTTTTTGACCTTTCTGGAGCGCCAGGCAAGGTCTGACGCCCCATTGCAGGTCGGGAGGCCCGAGCTGGTGGCGGCCGCCAAACTCCTGAGCGAGAAAGAGCAGGAACTGCGGGAGACCGAGCACCTGCTACACGATGAGAATGCAGATTTAAGGAGACTTGCAGAGAATGAAATGACTCTGTGTCGAAAAGAAATTACACAGCTGAAGCAACAGATCGTTTTCCTTTTCGTTCCCTCAGAAGAAACAGATGAAAATGATTTGGTCCTGGAGGTAACTGCAGGAATCGGGGGTCAGGAGGCAATGTTGTTTACTTCAGAGATGTTTGATATGTATCAGCAACATGCTGCATTTAAAGATGGCATTTTGAAACCCTGGAATATTTTCCAAGTGAAATAGGTGGCCTTAGACCTGCATCCGCCAGCACTGGGGGTTCAGAAGCCTATACGCTCGTGAAATTTGAAGGAGGTGTGCACGGAGTACAGAGAGTGCCAAAAACAGAGAAGCAAGGCCGCGTCCATACTAGCACTATGACTGTAGCAATACTACCCCAGCCTACTGAGATCAACCTGGTGGTTAATCCGAAAGATTTGAGAATTGATGCAAAACGAGCCAGCGGAGCTGGGGGGCAGCATGTACATACCACAGACAGTGCCTTCCGGATAGTTCATCTTCCCACAGGAAGAAGAAAAAGAGTGAGAAGGAATTGAAGTATTCCTTAATAAATAAGAATTTTCTATTAAAATTCTTTCATTCTCATAACAATATTCAGGTATTGTTTCTGAATGCCAACAAGAGAGATCTCAACTGAAAAATAGAGAGATGGCCATGAAAAAGTTATGTGCAAAACTCTACAGCATGCATCTAGAAGAAACAAGTAAAAGATATAATGCTAGGGAGATCCAGGTTGGAACTAAAGGAAGGTCGGAAAAAATAAGAACATATAATTTCCCACAAAATCACGTCACAGATCACAGAATAAAAAATCAGTGCATGATCTGGACACTTTTATGAAAGATTACCAACTGGATGAAATGATACCGTCATTTAAAGACTATGCTAATTATGAATCTTTAATAGAAATTATTTCCAAAAAACTCTAAGCCCATTTGTTGTTAATGTGCCTGGGAGAGCAGAAGACGGTCCAAGTACTTGGACCTTTGCCCTGATGTCAGACCCAGGTGGAGTTCCAGGTTCCTGGCTTCAGCCTGGCCCAGCCCCGACCACTGCAGCCACTGGAGAGTGAACCAACAAATGGAAGATCTCTGTCTCTCCCTCTCTTTCTGTAACTCTGTCTTTCAAATAAATAAATCTTAACCAAAAAAAAAAAAAGAAAAGAAAAGAAAAGAAAACTGGAGCAGCCAGGACGTGAACTGGCACCCGTATGGGATGCCACAGGTGGCAACTTTACCTGCTATGCTGCAACACTGGCATGCTTATTATTGTTTTGTTGTTGTTGTTGTTGTTGTTGTTTTGACAGGCAGAGTGGACAGTGAGAGAGAGAGACAGAGAGAAAGGTCTTCCTTTTGCCATTGGTTCACTCACCCAATGGCCGCTGTGTCTGGTGGCTGCGGCCAGCGCACTGCGCTCATCCGAAGCCAGGAGCCAGGTGCTTCTCCTGGTCTCCCATGGGGTGCAGGGCCCAAGCACCTGGCCCATCCTCCACTGCACTCCCGGGCCACAGCAGAGGGCTGGCCTGGAAGAGGGGCAACCGGGACAGAATCCAGCGCCCCAACCAGGACTGGAACCTGGGGTGCTGGTGCCGCAGGTGGAGGATTAGCTAAGTGAGCCGCAGCGCTGGCCGCTTAATGTTGTTTTAAAAGACAGTATAAATCACCACTTTAACACATTAAGGAAAAAAATTATAATCAGCTTATCTTCATCCATTTGACTAAAACTAGGAGACAGGATAAAAAGAAATTTCTTTTACTGAATAAAACTTATCTACAAAGTAGCCATAAGAAACACCAAAATTAATGATTAAATTTGGAAATTTTCTCCTAAGATTGGGAATAAGGTAAGGTGCCACTCTTACCATTTCTAGTCATCATTTTACTGGGTATACTAGGTAGTATATTTGGGCAAGAAAAACGAAAAATATGGGCCAGGGGTTAGAAAGTTGAATCTGTGTTTATAGATAACAACGGTATACATAGAAAATCCAAAAGAATCAACAAATAAATTACTGGAATTAATAAGTAGTTTTGTCAAGATTATTGATGGCGCCTATACACAAAATTCCATTGCATTTCTATATACCAGCATCAGAGAATATACAAATAGTATATTGTACTTATTTACTTATATATGTGTGTATATATATAAATATGAACTCATAAACATACACACATCATTTTTATATGCATAAAATACTATTCATTATTTTTTAAGGTAAGAACTGACATGAAATAAATTTTCACTGTGTACTATTTGAATAATATGGATACCTTAACTGTTTAGGAAAAAAATGATAAACACACACACACACAAGCATGCCGTGAGATTTTCACTGTGTTTATATCCTGTCCTCCAGCCTTTCTCTCCACCGTTGTTGCCTTCCTGCTCATTGAGAACCCACCTTTTCTGGGCCTCCTCTCAGATGACTTCTTTCCTGAAATGAAGGTTATAAATCTCCTTGAGAGTTAATCTTAGGTCAGTCTTCCAAGTCTACTGGTGCCCTCCATTATTTTTGTGCTAATTGCATTTCTGTCATGTAAAGAGAAATGAATGGCACAAATAGAGAAGACATTCTTGAGTAAGAACAACATGTAAAGATTTGCCATTTGGGGAGTGAATCAACAGAAGGAAGACCTTTCTCTCTGTCTCTCTCTCTCACTAACTCTGTCAAATACATTTTTTAAAATTGTAAATAAATAATAAATTTATAAAACCACTTGTGGGCACTAGGGAGTGAACCACAGGATGGAGGATATCTCTCTCTCTCTGTCTCCTCTCTCTGCCTTTTAGAGAAATAAAAATAAATAAGCATGAAAGCCTTTTAAATAAATAAGAATAAATAAGCATGAAAAAGAGTCTACTTTCTTTGCTCACCTGTTAAAGTTTTATCATGAGAGTACAGTAGTTCAGTCACATTGTCAGGTTCCACATTTTATTCTTGTTTTCTTTTTCTTTTTTCTTTCTTTTTTTTTTTTAAAGATTTATGTATTTATTTAGGCAGAGTTACAGAGAGAGAGAGAGAGAGAGAGAGAGAGGTCTTCCATCCAATCGTTCACTTCCCTGTTGGCTTCATGGCCGGAGCTGCGTCAGTCCAAAGCCAGGAACCAGGAGCTTCTTTTGGGTCTTCCATGCAGGTGCAGGGGCCCAAGGACTTGGGCCATCTTCTACTCCCTTCCCAGGCCACAGCAGAGAGCTGGATCGGAAGAGGAGTAGCTGAGTCTCGAACTGGCGCCCATATGGGATGCCAGCACTTCAGGCCAGGGCGTTAACTCACTGTACCACAGCGCCGGCCCCTTGCTTTTTCTACCATATCTGAAGTTACTTCCTCCACTGAAGTCTTGAACCACTCAGAATCATCTATGAAGGTTGAAAGCAGCTTTTTCCAAACTTCTGTTAATGTTGCTGTTTTGACCTCCTTCCATGCATCATGAGTGTTAATAACATCCAGAATGGTGAATCACTTCCAGAGGTTTTCAGTTTACTTTGCCCAGATCCATCGGAAGAATTACTATCTATGGCAGCTATAGCCTTATAGAATGCATTTCTTAAATACTAGGACTTGGAAGTTGAAATTACTCCTCGATCCATGGGCTACAGAATGGGTATACATTATGTATATGATGTGTATATGATGTGTGTGTGTGTGTGTGTGTGTGTGTGTTTATAGTATGCAGCTGTTGAGTCTTGGTTTGTAGTAATAATGATCACAATGTAGTTCAGATTTCTGAACCCAGACAGATTCTATCCAGGAATTTTGTTCCGAGCAATAGAAGCTCGTCCTGGCTCCTAGAAGCAGATAGAGGATGCATTAGAAGGAAAAAGGAGGCTCACCAAATTGTTAGGAGGCTGGAGTAGTAGACTCTAGAGGTCCAGCAACAAGTACTGTTTGGTTGTAGCTCTTTGGCTGCTGTCAGATGAATTCTGTCTCCCTGTTGTGCCATTCCTATTTAAAATTCTAGCTGAAATTTTTTAGGTCATATGACTGTACCCTGACTTCTGGGCACCGGAAGAGAAAGATCTTCCATTTTGAACTCCTCTGTGTGCTACTTACAATGTCAGTTCCTTGCAAGGAGGAGAAGGTTGAATATTTGTGGGTTTTGGTTTTTATGTTTTTACATTTTATTTATTTATTTGAGAGGCAGAGTTATAGACAGAGAGAGGGAGAGACAGAGTAAAATGTCTTCCATCTGCTGGTTCACTCCCCAAATAGCCGTAATGGCCAGAACTGGGCTGATCTGAAGCCAGGAGTCTGGAGCTTCTTCCTGGTCTCCCAAGCAGGCGCAGGGGTCCAAGCACTTGGGCCATCCTTCCACTGCTCTCCCAAGCCACAGCAGAGAGCTGGATTGGAAGACGAGCAGCCAGGATGTGAACTGGCGCCCATATGGGATGCTGGCACCACAAGGGCAGGCTTAGCCTACTACACCACAGCGCCAGCCCTGAGTATTGGTGTTTTTAAAAAATTCTTTTGAGAGATAAGTGGCAGTACTAGATAGAAAGAGCTCTCATCTGCTGGTTTTCTCCCCAGAACCCACAGTGGCTGGGCTGAAGCTAGGATCCTGGACCTCAGTCCAGGGCTCCTAGGTAGATGGCAGAAACCCTATGACTTGAGTCGTCACTGCTGCCTTCCAGGGTCTGTGTTAGCAGGAAGCTGGGATGAGGCGCCAGAGGCAGGAGTTGAGCCCAGGTACTCCTGTGGGACATAGGTGTCTTAATTGCGAGGCTAAATGTCTGCCCCAAAGATTGAATGTTTGAAAGCCAAATGTTGCAGGTGACGACTAAATCTGGGATCCTGAAAGAACTCTAGATATAATCATGTACCATCTCTGAGGGATGTCAGGGCTACAGATGGACATAATGTACCAACTATTCCAAACAGAAAAAGTGAAATGCAGAATCTGTGTACAGATGTTTAGCAAAGTTCTATAATGTGTGACAGATGATTTCTGAACATTTAGTTAAGAAAATAAGGGTCACTAGGAGCCAGCATAGGCAAACCACAAACTAGTTTGACCCCCTAATTGTTTTCTCATCATGTCGCTTCTGGTCTGTCTCCACTGCCGTTACTAGTTAGGTGCCTCCTATCTCAGAATCTCTGCCGAGGGCCTCTGTCCTCCCGTCGGATCTGGGAAAGCCCACGCTGCCTACGGCTGCCATAGTTTACCAAAATGTAAAAACTTGGTCATGTCATTTCCTAACTTAAAATTCTTCACCGCCTTCGGCATAAAGGGCCTTTACACATCTTACTTGCCAAACTGAAAGTGGACTGTCGTCATGCCTGCTTTCATGCGTTTTCATCACCAGTACCTAGCACGTGGCAAAGGCACTTAGCAAGAACGGAGTTAAGTCGTGGCACCTGTGTCTTTCAGCTCATTGGCCTGAACTTTTATTTTGGCATCCAGCCTCACTGTGTTGCCGCTGTGCTTCTTGTGTGTGTGTGTGTGTGTGTGTGTGTGTCCTTGCTTTTGTCCACTTAACCTTCTCTGCCTACAGTACCCTACACCTTGGCCAAGTCCTACTTATTTTGACAGTGTAATTGTCAACTCTTCCATGAAGCCTCTTTTGACGCCGTTCTTCCCTAAGTTAGTTAAGTGTCTGTCATATTCAGTGTATACTTCTATTCTCAATGATACCACACTTACAACTGTTCTTGAGTTTATCTTTGTCACTAGACTGAACTGTTGGAGAGCACAAACCATTTCTAATTTAACTCTTTTCACAGTGTGAAGCATCATACCTGGCACATAGCAAGGGCCCAGTTAAGGACTATTGAATTAAGTCAGGTTTCCTTTTTGATGTGGTTGCTTTATATATAATATATTTTGATTTTGGCAAAAATGTTTGGCAGAGTGATATCTGAAATGCAGATCCAGTGGTATGCTTTAAATTGGTAAAAGCCATTGTCAAATGAAGGAGATAGATTAAATCGTATGGCATAATCTCATTTTTTAAACAGCAACAACAACAAAAAAACCCAACTGGTACCTGACTTTATATGCATACAAGAGTTTGTTTTGACCTATGAATTATCAAAGAATTGCATATTGAAAACAGTAATGCCTTACAGTGTTCTACCTATTAGATTGGCAAAAAAATGATAAGGAATGATTGATTACACTTAGTGTCAGAATGTGGACGATGAGTACATTTCAGTCCCCGTAAGTGAATTGGAGAGCAATGGCTAGCATTTAAGAAAGTCTTATTTATTTTTTTTTTTTGACAGGCAGAGTGAACAGTGAGAGAGAGAGAGACAGAGAGAAAGGTCTTCCTTTGGCTGTTGGTTCACCCTCCAATAGCCGCCGCGGCCGGTGCACCGCACTGATCCGATGGCAGGAGCCAGGTGCTTTTCCTGGCCTCCCATGGGGTGCAGGGCCCAAGCACTTGGGCCATCCTGCACTTCCCTCCCGGGCCTCAGCAGAGAGCTTGCCTGGAAGATGGGCAACCTGGACAGAATCCGGCGCCCTGACTGGGACTAGAACCCGGTGTGCCGGCGCCGCAAGGTGGAGGATTAGCCTGTTGAGCCACGGCGCCGGCCAAGAAAGTCTTAATGTGTTGACCCTTTGACAAGAATTTCAATTCTGGGGATTTGTCCTAAGGAAATAAAGTAAAAAGATGTTATCAAGTTTAAAAATGCTTGAATGTGTCCAAAAATAAATGCAAATTAAAATTGAGATACTGTCCTCACATGTCAAGTTTGTAAATTTTCCAGGAGTTTGATGACAAACTCTAATGGTAGAAGCTGTTGAGGGAAAAGCACTCCTACATTGCTGCTGTGATGTGAAATGATGGATGATCCCTATGGAGAATTTTCAATCCCTGGAATCTATTCCAAAGATACCCTAGCAAAAATATAAACTATATACTAGGCACTGTGGCACAATTTGTAATATTATAAGATTGGAAATAACTAATGTCCATCAGCAGGGACATTAGTATGGTGTACAGCCACATAATCAAGTATTCTAGTTTTTTTTTTTTTTAATTTATTTGTTCCTTTGAAAGGGAGAGTTACAGAGAGAAAGGGAGAGACAGAGAGAGAGGGAGATTGAGAGAGAGAGAGAGAGAGAAACAAGATCTTCCATCTGCTGGTTCACTCTCCAAATGGCCACAACAGCCAGGGTTGGGCCTGGCTGAAGCCAGGGCCCTGAGCTTCATTCAGGTCTTCCGCATCCACATGGGTGCAGGGTTGCCCAAGCACTGGGGCTGTTTTCCGATGCTTTCCCAGGTGCATTAGCAGGGAGTTGGATCAGAAGTGGAGCAACTGGGACTGGAACCTCCAGGACTTGAACCAGTGCTCATATGGGATGCCAGCATTGCAAGCTGTAGCTTAAACTGCTACAACACTGACCCCAAATATTCTAGTTTAAAGATAATGAGGAATAACATTATACTATTTATTCGAGATATTTAAAAAAAAAAAAACAACTTGATTTGAAAGGCAGAGAGAGGAAGGGTGATAGAGAAAGGAAGTGAGATATTTCCCATGCATTGGTTCACATTCCTCAAATGCCTACAGTAGCCAGGGCTAATCCAGGCTGAAGTCTGGAACCCTGAACTCTGTCCAGATCTCCATGTGAATGGCAGGGGCTTATTCACTTGAGCCATCATCTGCTGCCTCTCAAGATGATTAACAGGAACCTGGATTAGAAACAGACGGGCTGGTGCTGTGGCACAGTAGGTTAATTCTCTGCCTGCGGCACCGGCATCCTATATGGGTGCACCAGCATCCCATATGGGTGCCAGTTCTAATCCCAGCTGCTCCACGTCCAATCCAGCTCTCTGCTGTGGCCTGGGAAAGCAGCAGAGGATGGCCCAAGTGCTTGGGCCCCTGCACCCACTTGGGAGACCCAGAAGAAGCTCCTGGCTCCTGGCTTCAGATTGGCTCAGCTCCGGCCATTGAGGCCAGTTTGGGAGTGAACCAGCAGATAGAAGACATTTCTCTCCCTCTCACTATATGTAACTCTACCTCTTAAATAAATAAATAAAATCTTAAGAAAAAAGAAACCAAGGAGCTGGGATTGAACTAGCTCTTCGTCATTGGATGCAGGCATCCCAAGCAACGGCTTAACCTTTTGTGCCACAACATCTGCCCCTAATTTTTTTTAAATAAAACCAAATCTGGAATGGTAGATACGTGCTTTCCTATTTGTACTTAATTTGTTCTAGAATGGACAAAGCATCATTAATATAATTTCAAAAAATTGAATAATATGAATATGAAAGGTCATGATTTAAGTGAAAAAAAAAAGTAAATTGTTTTCCAAAAGTCTATTTCAAAATAGAGCAGAAGAGAGAGTGGGCTTGGAAAAAGTTTATTTTTATAAACCCTGGAGATCTTGATTGACTTATGTAGGCCAACAGAGTAAGCTTGCAGTTAAAAATTCTCATATCTGGTTAGAGTGTTGTCTTAAGAAATAATTGTGGCCTTATTCAAAGGTTATTGTTATTGTACTCTGCATGTTTTAGAACATATCTAAAAAAAAAACCCTGTTCATTTGAGCTCTTTACTAACACGGAACAAACCAAATTGAACAACTAAACAAAGCCTTCACGTTCAGACGCTGGCTGATGTGGAGACAGCCAGCTGGGGAGGAGGAACCTGTGGGAAACGTGACAGCTGACTATATATGTCCGAGAGGGGATTGTGGGGAGGAGTGCTCGGGAGAATTGATTAGGAAGCAATTTCATTAGGTCAACACCAAGGAGCAGGGTTTTTGCCTCATCCCCCAGTGAAGCGGGCCTCTGCGTAGCGTGGCCGAGTCTGGGGAGCACCTGACAAGTATCTTGAACTCACTTCCTTTGTTGGGAGAAACATTAGGTGTCAGAGCTCTAAGGTCTTTCTGCCTATGACACTGAATAGGCAAGAGAAAACTAGATCCCATTCACATGAGAAAACGAGACTAGCTGTGGGCAGGGTCACATTGGCCTGTTTTCACCTTTAGGTTGCTCTGACACTTTCGGTGTCTGAGCTTTATTGTATCAGGTTGTATTTTGTATGGGGAGGTGGACTTCGGACTTTTTGCTGTCTTAATTAGAGGTGGTTTCACTAGGAACCATCCAAATGCACTGAGCCACATGTTATCTGAGTGTTCAGGGAAAGGCTAAATGAATCAACCACAAAACTAGGCAGCAGCTGGTGGTTCAGAGCACAGCTGCTGGTTGGAATTCTCTGTCCCTGCCTCAGTTTCCTTACCTGCAGAATGGCAATGATAATACGAGTGGGCTTGTTGTGAGCTTGGGAGCATGACCTTCATTATGCATTTCACCCACACACTCCGCAAGGGCCTGAAGTTATTCAGTAAATTGTGGGTGGATAAGTGGTTAAACAAATGCACGGAGTTACAGCTTGGATACAGGGAGCTGGGATTATTGAATAGCGAGCTGATATTCTGTTCTTTGACACTAGATTCAGTGCATTTCATCCCACATCCTACTCTGTCCTCTCTGTTCTCCCTAATTTAGCCAGCTACCTTTTAAGAAACAGGAGTTTTGAATTAGGATCAATTGTGTGGGGGCTACTTGCAGAAAACGACTTGTGCATATGAATGGGTTTTGACTGTGAGCACCCTTCAGATATGTTGACTAGAATAAGTTATGTGCTGGGCTTTGCAGAACATGAAGTTTATACCCACGTTATTTTTGGAAAGAGGAAACTGATTGAAACTGCTAGTCTTTTTTTTTTTTTTAAAGATACAAAATCATTACTATATTTTCACTCAGTATAGCATTCTTTCTGTGATTTTCCAGATAATGAAGATCTAGACAACGCCAAGACCACCACTCCATTGGCCTCTGTTTCGGATCCGGAACCCCATTCCTCCCCTGACAGGTAGGGACAGACAACTGCTTTTGATAAGATGCTTCCAGAGGTTTCATCTGAGATCAGGAACTGGCGAGGGAAGTGGGCAGCAGCTTCAAGGGGAAAAGGCAACTTGAATTAAGGGTGTGGGTGGTTTTGTCATAATGAACTCTGAAGTGTGTTTAGTGGCAATGTTAGATCTATTTCAAGTTGTAGATTTTGTTTGCTTGTTTGTTTTTTTTGGTTTTACTCTTGAGAGAACAAAACTGCGACATAATCTAGTGCAAGTGTTCCCATTTATCTTCTCTGGAAGGCCATTGTCAAGTGTTAAAGCGTTTACAGTAGATCCCAAATTGAAAGTGGCTGTGTTTACCCATAAAACGCGTAACCATGCACACACTCAATCTCATGAACAGCTGGAAGCCATGTTTTATTATGCGTTTGTCAGACTGATCCATTGTCATGACCTCGAGGTTGTCTTAAGTTCCTTCTCCGTCCATCCATCTCATCTACCCACCGTGATAGGCATCTCCGTGCAGGAGGAGAAGAGTTACACTGAACTCTAGAGTGAGTGGAGACATGAAATATTAATGGAATGATTCCTGAGAGGTGTTATCATCCAACTCATCAGTTCATGGAACAGTGTTGTCTGGGAGCACCTAAGTCTCTGTGTCTCACAGAACTGATGGCTGGAGGTAGAGGGAGATGTGGAGCCGTTTTGAAAACTGGTTATTCTTGTGTCCCATCTGGATGGTCTTTCATCTTTGCTATTTTTTTTTAAGATTTATTTAGTTATTTGAAAGGCAGAGTGACAGAGAGAAAAACATAGGAGTCTTCTATCCTCTGCTTCACTTCCCACATGGCCACAACGACCAAGGCTGGGTCAAGCAGAAGCCAGGAGCCAGGAGCTCCATCCAGGTCTCCCACATGGATAGCAGGGGCCCAAGCCCTCGGGCCACCCTCTGCTGCTTTGTCAGGCATGAGAGCAGGAAGCTGGATTGGAAACAGAGAAGCTGGGACTCACACTGGTGCTGTGATACGGGATGCTAGCATTGCAGACATGGCTTAGCCTGCTGTGCCACGACACTGACCCCTCCTTCCTTTTGTAGATGCAATAACTCATGTGATTAATGTAAGTTTAATGTAATTGGGGATAATAATAGAGTAGCCATGCTTTATTAAATGCTTCTCAGCAATGATAAGACAGTTACTTTCATCAAATGTTTCTATTTGATAAATACTTTGAGTATTTAAATGTATTATTTTATCAAGTCCTCTTAACAGCCCCAATAAGTATACTTGCCTTTTATTAAATTTGATTTTTAAATTTCGTATTAATATTTAATAATGCATATTTTAAGGGGTTTGCAGTGCAGCCTTTTCAACACGTACACATTGCTTGAACCAACCTTTCCAGGCAAACCAGCCTCTTTCTTTTGTTTGTGTTTGAAGCCTACCAGCTCCTGTCTTCCAGCTCTCTGTACAGGATATTATAGATCGTCATGAGCCATTGTCACCCCACTGAGCTGCCAAACCCCAGGATTTGTTAGATTTGCAGTACTGCGTTTAGTACCAGTTATCCAGTCTACCCCCATCCCTTGCCTTTTTTTTTTTTTTTTTTTAGATGAGGGCAATAAAACTGTGAGTTCCATAATTTACCGAAGTCCACTTAGCTCTAGCTTATTCTCATAGCCGGCAGTGGGAGGTCCTGACTCTCCGTGGAGCTGCTCGGTTACTGCATGTACCTGCCCTCTAGAGGACACAGCCTCCTCCAGGCCTCGATTCCTGAGACAATTCACATTCCGTGCAAGGGTCCTGAGGCACACTCCCTGCCGTCTGCCTGCCAGGCTTCTTTCCTGCACACGTGGACTTGGAGGCTGGGTTTGGGCACAGATGCTTTATCCTCCCAGAAGTGAGAAACAGAACATTCTTGCATAAAGGGAGATTCAATTTTAAAGTTCTGTTTCTAAAATCCAGCAAGGGAAGAAAAGAATCCAGGGTATTGACGCCTGAAGCACAGTGGTTGTGTTTTGTGTCTACTGGAAATGAGAGCGACGCCGACCTTCTTCTTTCTCAGGGAGCCTGGCAGCTGGTGGGGGCCGCCCCGCCCTTTGTCATGGCCTCAGTGCTGTGCCTCAGCACAAGCCAGAGGCCTAGCCTGGAAGATTTCCCTGCACATGACATTACGGCACCCAGTGGCTCGCAAGTTCTCTTTCCCAAAGTACCCATCAGTGATTCTCCAGAGCGTCAGCTGCTAATGTGAACACTGAGTTTATGTGGCTGATGCATGGCCTCTTTGGAAATCTTAAGCAGAGCCATTCTGGTTCAGAGGAGCACACACAGCAGTAGAGGTGACTGCCGCACTGGCTGCCACCTACAGTGAGGGTAGCTAGCGATGCGCAGTAACTGCTGTCCTTCCCCTATTCTAAATGATGGTCTATTCCCAATGAAAATTAACTTACCCACGTAGTCACTCAGCAGACTTTGGGGAGTGTCTGCCCTTTATCCATTCAGTCAACAGATCCTTGTTGAGAGCTGGCACTGTGCTGGTACTGAGGATACCACCAATGAGCCAAACGGTCCGGGTCGCTGCTCTCACGAGCTTGTGTTCTAGCATAGAGGCAGATGGAAGGCAGGTGCGCCTCGGGTATCAGAGGCTCTGAGTTGCTGCTGTCTTGTGTGCCATGAAGAAAGGAAAAGAGTGCTCAGGGTAAGGAGCCTGCCACGGACACCACCTGCACCATCGATGAGAAGAGCAGAGGGGCCAGCGCCGTGGCTCACTTGGCTAATCCTCCACTTGCAGCACGTGTATCCCATATGGGCGCCGGATTCTGTTCCAGTTGCTCCTCTTCCAGTCCAGCTCTCTGTTGTAGCCCAGGAAGGCAGTGGAGGATGGCCCAAGTGCTTGGTCTCCTGCACCCGCATGGGAGGCCGGAGTAAGCACCTGGTTCCTGGCTTCAGATCGGCACAGCGCCAGCCGTAGCGGCCATTTGGGGAGTGAACCAATGGAAGGAAGACCTTTCTCTCTGTCTTTTTCTCTCTCTCTCACTGTCTATAACTCTACCTGTCAAAAAAAAAAAAAGACTTTTTTCTCTCTCTCTGCCTCTCCTTCTCTCCCTGTGTAACTCTCACTTTCAAATAAATGAATAAATCTTAAAAAAAAAAAAAAAAAGAACAGAGGGAAAAACCCCTCCATGCTGAAGGTGTGGGGAGAACGAGATCGCCTGGGAACATGCATACAAGTTTGTTGTCCACATTCCCTCCACAATGTGGTCTGGACAGAACCCTTGAGCAGAGCACTGAATTCCAAGTGGCCTCAGGTTGGTGGCACTCCTGAGCAGGCATTCCCTCCTGTGGGAGGACTTGCTGTCAGTCCAGGCCATGGCAGTGGGAAGACATTTTCAGTTCTTAAGACATCCTGTGGGCTGGTGCTATGGCTTAGCGGATAAAGCTTCCACCTGCAGGGCCAGCATCCCATATGGGCACCTGTTTGAGACCGGCTGCTCCACTTCCAATCCAGCTCTCTGCTGTGGCCTGGGAAAGCAGTAGAAGATGACCCAAGACCTTGGGCCCCTGCACCTGCATGGGAGACCCGGAGGAAACTCCTGGCTCCTGGCTTCGGATTGGTACAGCTTTGGCTGTTGCGGCCATCTGGGGAGTGAACCAGTGGATGGAAGACCTCTCTCTCTTTCTCTCTCTCTCTCTCTCTCTCTCTCTCTCTCTCTCTCTGCTTTTCCTTCTCTTTGTGTGTAACTCTGGCTTTCAAATAATAAATAAATCAATCTTTAAAAAAAAAGACATCCCACATTTCAGGTATCAAGATCTGAGAACAAGTGTGAGTCTTTTGATCAACAAAATAGGGTCTGTCCTACGTCCTACGGCAGGGCAGGAGTAAGTGCTGAACAGAAAGCTGAAGCAGGGCGAGGTGCGGAGAGTGACAGCCCCGGGGAGACTGCTCAGAAAGTGAGAGTGGAGGGAAGCCTGGACTGGGGGAAGAGCGTTGCAGGCAGAGGCTCAAAGACCGTCCCGTGGGAGACTGCCTGCTGCCTGGTGTCGGAGGACTGTCAGGTTCAAGAGCCCATCGCGTGGGAGTGAGCTGGGCGAAGGGATTCTCGGAGCTGAGACCTGGGATTTCCCATCTAGGCACTGTGCACACAGAGGGAGTAAAACCTGGTCCAGGATGGCAAGCTGGCTCTCTAGTCACGGAGGCAGGTGACGATCAGTGTCGAGGAGCAAAAGGAACCGAATCTCTGGGTTTGAGGGCATCAAACAAGGCTCACAACCTAGGCCAGTTCAGAGTTTACACTGGATCACCCAAACAGACCTATAGAAGTCAGCAGTGTCCCACTCCATCTCACAGTCACTACCTTTTGTTTGTTCAGAGGTGTAGGTTGAGATGAGTTGGATATTCCAAAAGATGGCCTGTTTTAAAACCTATAGAAGAGGTAATTTGTAAACCAGGAGTGATTTTTCCTATTATTATTTTTATAAGATACAGTCTTATTTTATTTTTTAAAGATATATTTATCTATTTGAAAAGCTGAGTTATGGAGAGGCAGAAGCAGAGTCAGAGAGAGAGAGAGAGAGAGAGAGAGAGAGAGAGGTCTTCCATCCACTGGTTCATACCCCAGATGGCAAGAAGGCAGGAGCCTCTTCCATGTCTCCCACGCAGGGGCAGGGGCCCAAGCACTTGGGCCATCTTCTACTGATTTCCCAGGCCATAGCAGACGGTTGGATCAGAAGAGGAGCAGCCGGATTTTGAACTGGCACCCATATGGGATGCCAGCACTGCAGGTGGCAGCTTAACCCCCTATGCCACAGCACCGGCCCCTTTCCTATTCTTTTACAAAAGGAAAGAAAGAAACAGAATGCTAATAAACCCTAAAATAAAGCCCTGCTCCGTGTCCCCCATGCGGTGTACTAGACCATTTCCCAGGCGTTTCCTTGGCCGAAAGTAGGGGTTCTGAAACCTTTATGTGCTTCAAAATTATTGGGGGCCCCAAGATTTTATGTGGGCTCTATCTATCAGTGCTGACTATTTTAGAAATTAAAACAGAATCATTGCAATATAGTTGTTCATTCTTCTGAAAACAGTAATGTGGGCAGGCATTTGGTGTAGCTTTTAGACACTACTTGGGATGCCTGCATCCAAAATCAGAGTGCCTGGGTTTGAGTCCTGGCTCTGCTCCTGTTCCCGGCTTCTTGCTGCTGTGCACTCTGGCAGGCAGCAGGTGACAGCTCAAGTACTTGGGTCCCAGCCACCCTGTGAGAACAGGGTTTGAGTTCTGGGCCCCTTCCTGTCTTTGGCCTCAATGATCCCTGGGTATTCCAATAATAAATATAAATTTTAAAACCCACAGTAATGTACTAATTACAAGTTAGTATAAATAACATTTTTAATTAAAAGCGACTAATTTTCAAAGCAAGACAATGTAGTAAGGAGAGAGACATTGTAAGTTTTTTTTTAACACTTGGCTTAATAAAAGACAATTGGACTCTCTTCTCTGCTTCTGGATTTGTTCTATTGCAATATCACATGTCATGTAGCCTCTGGAAAATTCTATTGCATACTGTTGAGAAAAATGAGAATTTTAAAAAGGGAAATAATATTTGAGTACATTAGGAAACAGTTTTGAGCTCACAGACTCCCTTGAAGGATCCTGAAGACCCCAGGGGTTTCCAGGCCATACTTTGAAAACTCTTCTAAAAAATCCACGTCACCTTTGATTGGCAACAGATTTCAAAAATACCTTCAGTATTATGCCACAGCTCTGGCACTTAACTCATTTTCCAGTATTGCTGAAGCCAGTGGACATGGAAGAGGGCATTTATCATTCCCTTGCCTCTTTAAAATCAGCTACTCTCAGGGCCAGTGCTGTGGTGCAGTGGGTTAAAGCTCTGGCCTGCAGCACTGGCATCCAGTTTGGGCGTTGGTTAGAGTCCTGGCTGCTCCACTTCTGATCCAGCTTCCTGCTAATGTGCTTGGAAAAGCAGTAGAAAATGATCCAAGTCCTTGGGCCCCTACACCCACATGGGAGACCAAGAAGAAGCTCCTGGCTCCTAGCTTTGGATCAGCTCAGCTCCTGGAGTGAACCAGCAGATAGAAGACCTCTCTCTATCTCTCCCTCTCTCTGTAACTCTGTCTTTTAAATAAATAAATCTTAAATAAAAAATCAACTACTCGCACAGTTGTGTTTTAGGTCACTGGGATAGCTGATTGATGCACTTCCAAAGAGAAGAAAGTGATTGCTTCTGTCAGTGAACAGAGAGGGAATGACATGGAACTGCTGGAAGACAGACAGTCCTGGAACAACTGCAGAGAGGGACGGCCTTGACAGTCAGTTTGTACTTACTTATTTGGGAGGCCTTCTCTATTTGCTTCTCCCCCATGGCGTGTGTGTGTGTGTGTGTGTGTGTGTACATTTATTTATTTGAAAGAGTTACAGAAAGAGATCTACTGTTCACTTCCCAATTGGCTGCAACAGCCGGAGCTGGTCCAGGCCAAAGCCAGGAGCCACAGCTTCATCTGGGTCTCCCACATGTGTGGCAGGGACCCAAGAACTTGGGCCATCTTCTATTGCTTTTCCCAGGCCATTAGTAGGGAGCTGGATCAGAAGTGGAGCAGCTGGGACATGAACTGGAACCTACATATGGTGCTGGCATTGCGGTAGCTGCTTTACCTGCTACGCCACAGTGCTGACCCTAGTGACTCTGTGGTTTTGTGTAGAACCAAATTGGGAGTCTTTCTCTCTTTTGGCAAAAGTCCACGAGAGAGGATGCCGGCGCTCTGGTGAAGTATGCTAAGCCTCTAGCTGTGGCACTGCATCACATATTGGGTGCTGGTTCGTGTCCTGGCTGCTTTTCCTCCAATCCAGCTCTCTGCTATGGCCTGGGAAAGCAACAGATGACTCAAGTGCTTGGGCCCCTGCACCCACGTGGGAGACCTGGAAGAAGCTCCTGGCTCCTGGTTTCGGATCGGCCCAGCTCTGGCCTTTGCGGCCATTTGAGGAGTGAACCAGCGGGTGGAAGACCTTTCTCTGTGTTTCCCACTCTTTGTCTGTAACTCTACCTCTCAAATTAATTAATGAATTAAAAAAAAAAAAAAACTTCTGTGGGAGCAAATGGTGTGGACTCCAAAGTGAGGAATAAGGCAGTCAAAGAGGCAGAGAAGCATGGTGGCTTCCAGGGGTTTGGGGCAGGGAGCAGAACGAGGAGATGTTGGCTGGAGGGTGTGAAGGTGTCAGTTAGGAGGAATAAGTGCTGGAGATCTTCGTACGGCTTGGTGACTGCAGTTAATAGAGTGTACACTTGAAAATTGCTAAGAGCGTTCTAAATGTTCTAGTGACACACAAAAGTATCTGGGGTAGTGACTATGTCATTAGCTTGTCTGGATCACTGTACGATGCGTATGTGTATCAGGACATCGCACTATATACCATAAACATGTGCAACTCTTATTTGTCAGTAAAGTGCATAAATAAAAGACACAGACACAGAGAAAACCAGCTGTCCGGTCCCTCTCAGATGCCTGAGCTGTGTGTTCAGCATGGTTCTAGAGCCTGGGACCCGGCTCTGTCAGGCTGTAGTGTGCCCTTACACACTGTCACGCTGTCCTGTCGGCCGGTTCAGCCCTTGGCAGTGGTCAGCTAAGGTGACAGTCGACCCGAATGCCTAGGGTGGGCTGCGGGGGAAGGGGTGAAGGGCCCTTTGAGAGTGGTCCGGCTTTTCCAAGAACCCCTACTTGACATGCTCTCTTCCTCTGTGAGGCCGCAGATGGTGTCGCCGGGGAGCAAGGATGCCAAGGAAGACCTGCGGAAAGACGCCAGGACCTTGGAGGCTCAGGCCCTGGTGGACCAGGATTCGCTGCCGGCAGACCAGGCCCAGGTCCTCCACGAGGTAGGGAGCATGTTCGCTTTAGAAAAGGAGAAATTTGTGGCACCCAAAGTCAGACATGTAATGGGTAGTGAAATTAAAATCTGTCTGGGTAGCTTCCAGAGGTCTCTCCTTGGTCCCTGTAGGTTATCTTATAATTGATTATTTGGAAAAAGATATCTTTAAAAATATTTCCCACAGAGTCTACCATTTTCCAAGCACTTAGTAGGCAACTGTTTGAAAAACAAAATGTTAGAATGAATGTTCACGTGATCTCTAAAATCTCGGTGCGAGGAGCCTTCAATCACTGGGCTATGTTTTAGTCTGACTTTCCTTGCAGTGAATCTACTCCATGTTTATGGTAGATTCTGTAGAAGTGAAATTCATAGCAGCAGTCCCTCTGCCATGGAGATATGGGACATAAGGGTTGTTTGTGTCATCATTAGCATACATGTTACAGTGACAATTGACATTAGTGTCAGTAAAGACAACACCAAGCATCACAATTACATTTGCATAATGCCTTATAGTACATGAAATTTTCATCCACAACGTTTCATTTTTTCCTGAGAACAGCTTGTGAGATACAGGACACATTGTGGATGGTGGATTAATAAAGGAGGAAACTGAGGCTTAGAGATGTTGATGACTTACTAAGGCCATGTAGCTGTTAATTTACAAACAGAATCCTTTATTGAGCCTTTTGGAAAAGGAAGGATTTGTTTAATCACACTGGACAAAGTCTGATTCACTTCCTTTAACAACAGATATGAAAAGAACTGGAGAGCTTGCTGTCCAGAAACAGATGTTGTAAGAACGCAGCCTGGGAGGATTGCAAACTTCATTTATTTATTTATTGCTAATACAATTCCAGCCTCTTAACTGGATTGCTGACTCTCTGATTTGCTCTCCCCTGTGGCCAGTAGGTATAGATTTCTCGTTGAGTTGCCTACCAACTGTTTGGAAAAGGGCAGGAAATGATGCCTAATAGAATGAAACAAGAAACACTAGTCTGAAGGATTTGGAAAGAAACCCCCCAAGGAGAGAGTGCAGGCCCCTGGTAGGGTCGGCAAGGGCCCTGAGTATCAAATGCTATTTGTATCTTCCATGCGGGCTGGGTATGTGGCAGCACATGGGGTTGGCATCGATACAATTGCAATGATTTATCTAGACCGTTGTTAGTGATGTAAAGGGTAAGACAACCTGCAGCCCAGGGGAAGACACACACACACACACACACACACACACACAGCAAGCCCAAGCAGATTTCCCTTCTCTAGTGCTCTTGGGAATTGACTGACAGTGATGTAGAAGTTACCCTTGAGTGGGAATTGGAGCAAGAGAATGTGTAGCACAATGGGAGTTAAGCTAAATCTGGGTACAAGAGCTATCGGGAGAGGAGGCATAGGGAGGTACTGTGCAGGCTGAGGCAAGACCAAGCTATGGCCCAGAAACACCGTTGGTGTAAATGTCAGTACTTGATATTTGTGGGCAAGGGTTTTTTTTTTTTTTTATTTGGAGAGAGAGAGAGCAAGAGTGAGCGTTCTTATCTGCTGCTGCGTTCCCCAAGTGCCTGAAATGGCCAGACCAAAGCCAAGAGCTGGGAATCCAGACCGCCTGCTGTCTCCGAGGGTGCACGTTAGCAGAAAGCGGGAATCAAGAACAGAGCTGGGACTCGGACCCCAGCATTCTAATATGGGGTGTGGGCACCCCAACAGACATCTTTTTTTTTTTTTTTTGACAGGCAGAGTGGACAGTGAGAGAGAGAGAGAGAGAGAGAGAGAGGCAGAGAGAAAGGTCTTCCTTTGCTGTTGGTTCACCCTCCAATGGCTGCCGCGGCTGGCGCACCGTGCTGATCCGAAGCCAGGAGCCAGGTGCTTCTCCTGGTCTCCCATGGGGTGCAGAGCCCAAGCACTTGGGCCATCCTCCACTGCACTCCCGGGCCACAGCAGAGAGCTGGACTGGAAGAGGGGCAACCGGGACAGAATCCGGTGCCCCGACCGGGACTAGAACCCGGTGTGCCAGCACCTCAAGGCAGAGGATTAGCCTATTGAGCCATGGCACCGGCCCAACAGACATCTTAAGTGCTACTCCAAATGCCTATCTCCTGCAAGGATTTTGTAAAGGGTCTGAAATGAAATAGTTTTGAAGAATCTGGAAAGACGCTAACTGGTATTTGCCACTCTAATATGTTCTTTAATCAGAGTCCTGTCGTACAGATGGCCAAGTACCAAGTACCAAAAAGGTCTGGGGACATGGTTATGATCCAGTCGGAGCACACGGGAGCCATCGATGTTCTTTCAGCTGACTTGGAATCTGCAGACCTTCTTGGCGACCACAGAAAAGGTGAGACCGTTGGGAGCATGGAAGGTAGGTTTTCTGGGCATCCAGTACATGTTTAAGGCTGCCCAGATGGATGGGAGGCAAGCAGGTAGCTTGTGAAAGGGAATCAGAGAAGCCAGGGGCAAGGCCGTCCCTGTGTCAGCCTCCCTGGGCAGTGTCAGGTGTGGTCCCGCTCCCCTGGTCCTGGGCAGTCAGCCGCTTGTCCTTTCAGTCTCCCCGCCTCTGATGGCGCCTCCATGCATCTGGACCTTTGCCAAGGTGAAGGAATTCAAGAGCAAGCTAGGCAAAGAAAAGAACAGCCGGCTGGTGGTGAAGCGGGGAGAGGTGGTGACCATCCGGGTGCCCACCCACCCAGAGGGGAAGCGCGTCTGCTGGGAGTTTGCAACCGACGACTACGACATTGGCTTTGGAGTGTACTTTGACTGGACGCCCGTCACCAGCACTGACATCACCGTGCAGGTCAGCGATTCCAGTGAGGATGAGGATGAAGAGGAGGAGGAGGAGGAAGAGATTGAGGGTACGTCTAATTTCATGGAACTTTTCCAAGTCAACCTGGTTTCTAGCAGGCACTTCCCGGGTTGGATCAGCCTTGCTCTTCCTTAGAGTGCAGGCGAGGAATCCAGCATTGCTAGCTAGGTTGAGTGGTGCAAGCCAAAGTGAGATCCTCAGGGAACTTCTGCTGGGTGTTGGTTGGTCTTGATGCCTTAGTTGAAAGCTGCTTTTCTTTTTTAACCAGTGCCTGGTTGTTTCCCTCAGAATCTCCCTGACAATGGACTGGGGCAGGACCAGGGAGCGGGGTTATAAAAGTACCAGGAGCTTGGGGTCCCTTCCAGGTCTCCCGCGTGGGTGGCAGGAGCCCAAACACTTGGGCCATTCCCCACTGTTTTTCCAAGTGCATGAGCAGGAGCTGGATTGGAAAGAGAGCAGCCAGGACTCCAGCCGGCTCCTTGATATGGGTCGCTGGCTTCGCAGGCCGCAGCTTAACCCGCTGTGCCACAGCGTCAGCCCCTGTTGGTTGCTTCTTTACTTCATGCCCAGAACAGTTTTAAAAGTGTTTTCTTGTATCCCGTCCCGGTTGTTGTTTGTGGAGTCTACTCGGGATGGTCTCAAGAAATTTTGGAGGGTCATATAAGAGGAGGTTGTAAGCATTAGCCTATTCGTGGCTTTTCTTAGAGAATCTTAAAATCAGTTCCTTAATTTGCTTCTTCATAGAAAAGTGACTCTGCAGGGAAATCTGTAGATACCTGGGGAAGTGGACAACCTCGTGTCTTATTTGCTGCTCCTCAGGAAGCCACGTGGAAGTTTTAGGGGCCCTCTGTACCATCTGTCTGCAGTTCCCAGCTCCGGTAGCCAGTCCTTTACCTGCTGGGTGACAGGATGTCAGGATTCTCCCTTGTAAATCTCTCCCTCCCCCTTTGGAAAAATCCAGACACTTCTGAAGCTAGGAAGGCCCCCATCAGGCTCAGTCACTGTTTCTCAGTGGAGATGTTGTTAGCATTTGTTATCCAGGTTTTAGTACTCCTGAATCTATATCCTGTATCACCCGGTCGTCAGGGCGATGACCAGAAAGATAGCAGACATTTCCAAACGCCCACAGGAGGACAGCAGCGTCTCCCCACCCTCCCATGTCCTGGATGAAAGCCACCAGCTACCTGCTGCGTCCTCTTACCCTCGGGTAAGATGTGCTCGGTCTCTGGACTCACTTCCAAACCCTCTGCCGTTTTGCTCTTGCAGAACCTGTTCCAGCCGGAGATGTGGAGAGGGGTTCAAGGAGCTCCCTGAGGGGCCGCTATGGGGAGGTCATGCCTGTGTACCGGCGGGACAGCCACCGGGACGTGCAAGCTGGCAGCCATGACTACCCCGGCGAGGGCATCTACCTGCTCAAGTTTGACAACTCCTACTCACTGCTGCGCAACAAGACTCTCTACTTCCACGTGTACTACACCAGCTGAAGGGCCGGCCAGGGGGCGGGCTGTTACTTGCTGGCTGAAGCAGGCTGCCAGCCGGGGCCTCTTGCTTTGGATGGGCAGGAGCTGAGAGTCCAGTGGGAGGCTCCAGAGCCTCTCGCCCTGCCTGGCATGCCTGACTGTCGACCCCACGTAGCTTCTTCCCTTCCTGGCTGGCTTCTGCAGGTGGTGGTGTAGTGCCCCTGTGCTGTGGTCCCTGACACGTGCTCTCTTTGCTTCAGACTCCAGCAGAATCCCTCTGAGAAGGCACCTACCAGGCGAAAGCCTCAAAGGGAGTAGGTTGTCGTCTTTTAAAACTACCTGTGTTTCGGTACAAGGTTTATCATCCAGATGCTGCTCTCGTGAGCCCGTATCACCGATGCTTTAGTGGTGCCCAATCTTTTTACGTTGGGAGGTGCCAGAAGAGGGAAAAGCACATTGTCCAGGAAGGAGTCCAGTGTCTTGGATGGAGCGAGCTCCGTCCAACCTCTCACCACTGCCATACTCCCGCCTGCTGGGCATTCCTGGTCTCCGGTGCAGGCTGCGAGAGCCCACTGCCTTTGGAGGGACAGCATGGTTCCTAATGGTTGCCCTCCTCCTCTCTGCCCAGTCCTCGGCGCGTGTGTCTGCCCTTTCGGCAAGAACTTTCGTTCAGTCTAGGTGGTTCCGTGTGACCTGAGATCTTCCAGCACGAGAGCTGCCTCTGGCACTTCTTGTCCTGGGAGCTGCTTTCCCTCCCCAAGGCCACTGGTGGCCCGAGCAGGAAGGGCGGAAGCAGGTACCGAAATGGTCTCGGAACCCAGGTGTTTGAAAGTCAGGTGTTGTCATTTTTTTTTCTTTTATAAAAGAAGGAGGAATGTCACCTGAGAGAGAAGGTTAAACATAAAAAACACCATCCGATTCCCCGCCACCCTTTCCTTCTCTGTGCAGAGTAGAAGTGTCACTGAGAAATTTGGCTTTGCATTCAAATGCAGTGAGGCCCTGTCAGGTTTCCCAAGTTGCTGGATTTCCTCTCTTGCATTGAGGGCTTAAAGCTTTTGAGGTTCAGAGTCCCTTAGCAAAAGTGGTAACGAAGCTGCTGTGTTGCTGCTGATCGTGTTTGTTCTTGACCAACCAAAGCTTGTGTTTCCCTGGCGACGGCTTTTCCCGCTGGCCCAGGAGTGCATGGAGTGCAGGCGGTGCTGGTGTGGGGGCCTCCAGAGGAGGAGAAGGAGATGCGGTGGGACCCCAGCAGGCAGCTGTGCCTCCACCTCTCTTTCTCTTTGTGTTAAGTCTAATCTAGCTAATCCTGAGGAATAGCTAGATTTATTTATTACCATATTTATTTTTGTTAAGCACATTTCATTTTGCGTTTGAAACAGTTCCCATCTGTTTCTCAGAAGGCTTCCCACCTGTTCTGAGCCACAGGGCCACCTTTGTATGGAGTTAAAGGAGAATTTGAGAAGTAAGGCCATTGCATTCCTGCAGGTCAGTCCGGGATCAGTGGGGGAGGAGCTGCAGTGCCCTCCCTGTTTGGGGAACAGCCCAGTGCTCCCCATGCGGCATCCCACTGGGGATGGATCCCAATGGGGATAGAGCACCAAGGAACCCAGGCTTCTTGTCCTTTGTCCCCTCTGAGGAGTCACCTTGACTTGCTCTTCCCCTCAGCTGGCTCCTTTGACGTGTGGAGGCCTCACCCCAAGCCTCTCCCTGTGGGAGCAGAGCCCCTCCCAGTAGCTCTGTGGTAGCCACTGTCTCCCATACCCTCTCTCCCCTGGGAGCAAAGGCCCAAGTAGGACAGGATGCTGTGGGTGGCCAGCGCATCTGTGGTCTCCGAGCAGCGTCATACCTCCATCATTTTATATTTGCAAGTGCATTTTGTAGAGGATTACACTGGCCAAAATTTATATATCTTGTAAGAAATTCCTTTTGTGATGGTCTATCTCAGTGACTGTCTGATGCAAAACAGACGTGCTATGTGCGTCATTCCACCCAAGCGCCGAGTGACTGCTCTTTCATCATCAACGTCAAACCATGCCTTAGCTAATTGAATATAATCTTTGTAAAATAATTTTCTACTGAGCTATTTTCCAGTGAGCTGAAGACTTGCTCGCATTTCCTGTGTATCATTATTATTTTCTGACTTTCTCCTGAAACGTCTCGAATGAGCGTCAGGCCCTGCATACCAAGCTCCCAGGGGTAACACTTACTTATTTTGTGTTCCTGCCGTGAGAGTCCTTTTCTCACTGGAACCCCAGTCCTCTTGTGTCAGGTATGCCCGAGGGACTTGTTCCCGTCACCTCTGTGCGCCTGCCACCGTGCTGTCAGTCGCTTTGGAAGTTCCGGGCATGCTGGCGTTTCATTCCATGCTGAGTTTTCCTCAACAGTCTCTCTTTTGTTGTTGTTGCTGCATTAGCACAAAACAGCTAAAGGAAGATATCTTCATGTTCTAATTCATTTACAATTCTCGCATGAAATTTCTGAAATTGAACTTTAGAGATGAACAATATTATTCACTGAGGCACAGTGAGTCGCTGAGAACTGGTAGATGTAAGAGGTGGCCATTTCATCCGTCCCTCCCTGCTCTGTCTGTAGGACTGAACAGTGAGATGACAGTTGTTTGCTCTTATCCTCATTCTGTACTCTTGAGGAGAAATAGGTTGTTAACAGTCAGCTTAAAGAAAGCACTTCACAGTGGGGGAGAGATGAGACACGTCTGTGCAGGTTACCGGGGCTCCTCATTTTGTTGAGTTTTGCTGGTTTGTTGAGGGATGGGGCTTTTGAAAAGGAAAACGTCTTTAAAGTTAATTTTTTCCAACTTTGTATTATGAAAAAATTCCAGCAAAAAAGAAAATTTAGCTGAAGTATAAACACACACAGACCCATACACACACATACACACACACATGGATTTTTTTTAAAAAAGCAAACTGCCATTTTTTAAACAAAGGTGACTGTCGCTGTTTCTCTGGACAAGTGTCCAGCTGCGGAATGTTCCTTGCACAGACACAGCAGTGTCCAGTGTCAGAGAGCCCCCAAGTTTCCGCAGACTCCTCCGCTCACCATGGTTCCCTGGGAGGAGGTCTCTGCAGAAACCTCTCTTGGTGCTGGGTTTCCCCTTCCCTCCGCCTAGCCTCTCTGCTGTTCTTCCCTTAATTGGCACATCACTGGGCGGGCCATTGTGAACCTGCCCTCAAAGGACTTTATTCCAGCCTCTGTCGCATTAGACACGTCCTCAGGACTCTGAAATTAAAACTCAGACCGTGGGTACGTGTGGTAGCTTTGTCATGGAAAGAGGCAGCAACTTGCAGCGACGCCATCTTTAGTTATTTTTTTCCTCAATGAATTGGTTCATGCGCTTTAAAAAGATTTTTATTATTAATTTAGGAAAGAAAAGCTCAGACTTTTAAAAAAGGTGTATATTGTCCCATTATAAGATGGAATTGGAAGGATTAAATATGTAAGCTCACTATCTTATATTAATCACTGAAATTAGATATTGTATAATTTATAATCCATAGGAAATTATTAGAGTTTATGGCATTTTTTGGAAAATTTATTTATTTATTTGAAGGTCAGAGAGGGAGATTCTCCATCTGCTAATTCACTTCTCCAGTAGCCATAACAGCCAGGGCTGGCAAGGCTATACCCAGGAGCCAGGAGCTTCATCTGGGTCTCCCACATTGGGCAATCTTCCACTGCTCTTCCCAGGTCATCAGCAGGGACTGGATTGAAAGTGGAGTAGCAGGGACTCGAACCGGGGTCCACATGGGATGCCAGCATCACAGGGGGTGACTCTACTTGCTGCACCTCCACACCGGCCCCCGGAGCTTGTTTTTGATGAGCCCTACCCAGTCACTCTTTAAGAGGATTAAGTGAGGGGCTGGTGCAGTGGCGTAGCTGGTAAAGCTGCCGCCTGCAGTGCCGGCATCCCATATGGGCACTGGTTCAGGTCCCAGCTGCTCTACTTCTGATCCAGCTCTCTGCTGTGGCCTGGGAAAGCAGCAGAAGATGGCCCAAGTCCTTGGGCCCCTGCACCCTTGTGGGAGACATGAAGGAATCTTCTGGCTTCGGATCAGCGCAGCTCCAGACGTTGCAGCCAATTGGGGAGTGAACCCACTGGATGGAAGATCTCTCTCTCCCTTTCCTTCTCTCTCTGTAACTCTGATTTTCAAATAAATAAACAAATCTTTAAAAAAAAAAAAAAAAGAGAGAGTGTGTGTATTAAGTGAAATTCAAACCTTAGGGTCTGTGTTTTTATATTTGCTTTTTAAGGCCGTGTCTGCAAATGGTTGCTTTTTAACTGTGAAGACTGTGATTTGAAGGTATGCAGCTGAGTGATCCTAATATCTACAGAAACATTTTTTGTTTTCATGGAGACTGAGGGAGGGGCATGGATTAAACAGTTTTGTGCTGTTCCAGAACTGCCTATTAAAAATGGATATAGCAAGGCATGAAAGAATGAAATGAGGGAGAGAGGAGAGCAAAGCTGTGGAGTAGGCCCCAGAGTGCTGCTCCTGTCCTGGTCTCGTTGACGGCTTTAGTTTGCATTTTGTTGGCTGGAATCGTTCTTTAAGTCAGAAGCCTTCCTGGTTCTCACTGTTGCTTGCTCGAGAAAACCCAAGCCCGCTTGGCTGTCTTTCCTGACGGGGTCGACTTTAAAAATATTCCGAGTAGCTTTCCTCTGCTGCGAGTACTGCTGAGGAGAGGACTGACTTCACCTCTCTGCCCTGGAGAAGGCTCGTGGGTGACACAGGCGCGGAGCTGTAGTCACAGCTGGCTTTGACTGTTACCAAGAGAGGGGTGAAATGGGTTCATTTTGACCAGCGTCACAGAAGAGCCAAAAACTACCATGGAGTTTGGGGGACCCCGGTAGGCCGCCTCCCTGTAATGTGTGTGCCGTGGCCACACAGCAGTAAATGGAGCGTATCAGTTTTCTCCCGTGGACAGCTGTCATTCAGAGTTTGTCCTGGAGCGAACAGGTGCCCACTGGCCCCTTCACCTAGTTTCTTTCCATGTGGCCAAAAGTGTGGAATGCCTAGAAAGCTGAATCTGCTGGAAAGCGGATAAGCACCTTCCCTGCAGGATCCCATTGCTTGACAATCGTTAGAACGTGAGTTTCTGTTGGAAGGAAGGTAATTGCATTTGGTTGTTGTCGGGAGGGATCGCTAGGTAAGGGATTGGTGTTCTTTTAGAGACCAAGTCATTGTATTCCTTGTGTATTGGACTGTGCTCCGGGAGTCATGATGCACGCTTCTTTGGGAGTATAAGATGGGAATAGGTGTCTAAAGCCAGTCACTCTCTGGGTACCTTCTTTCCACTGTCCCAAGTTCCCTTTGTTCCTGGTGGCCCTCCTTGTTCCTGGTGGCCTGTCTTCTGAGAAGGGGAGGAGGCACTCACTTTGTGTCTGGTGATGGTTGGTGGCAGCCACACCCACCCAGCACCTGTTGACATCCCAGCTATTTAGGTTAAGGTAGCTGTTGTGACCCAAAGGGTTAGAGAAACTGCAAAGCATTGTGTGTCCAGATCGAGAACCCCACTGCACCCTCTGAAGTGTTTCAGTGTCCCTGGTTTGAACCAGGAAGCCACACAAAGCCCTTCCTGTTTGAACCCCCTGTGCCTAAGCTAAGAAAACATAGCCGCCTAAAGCCTGTAATGGCTCCTTTGCAAATAGTCACTCCTCGTGGACCAAGTCCAGAGGCGAGACATTGGCTTTGAAGTTATGGGTCCTAGTCACCGCACCTGTCGTTACAAGTTGCTGGTTTTGGCTTATCTGGGGGGTAAAAGAACTATGAGAATGACTTTCAGGGCACAAGGTGTGTTTTCTGAAGTTGTGACGTTTGGGTTGATATTCGTCGTATCTGAAGATTTGCAGTCAGTTTAAGGGACCTCTTCCTGAACTCTACCACTCAGGGTCAAAATGCCTACTCTGCAGCGCTCTTTGTTTTTGATTATTACAATTGATTCTAAGTCCAGGCTGAGAATCACCTGGAAAATATTATCTTAATATCCTTCTCTCATGTCCTCAACAGCACATTTTACTAAGACAATCTGTATTATAAGGATCACCTGTGACCTTCTCTAGCTTATTGTCTTGGAAATGAATTAGCTTTCACTTGACAAGGCTGGGTCATTTCTGTTTTGCTGTATGAGCGCGCGAGTGCAGATTGGAGGAAGCAGTCCTGTAACCAGGACTCTGGTGTTCCCATTTCCCTTTAAGAACGATGGGAAGTGATTTGAAATTCCCAGAAGTAAGCCGCTCTGGAATCAAAGTGATGGACAGAAAAGCCAGACTTTGGGTAATTAGGACAGAGGGAGGAGCTTGAAGGTGACCCCGGGCCACCGAGCCTCTGTTTCCAAAGGGCCTGCTGTGGCGCCACGGCCGCAGATACGTCCGGTGATGGAAAGATGATCGTGTGGTCTTGGTAAATATTTCAGCGATGGGCAGCCCTGAGGGTGTTCTTTCCTCGCTGATGTCTGCATCCTGCCTGATGCTGATGCCATAAAAAGGATCTGGAGGGGAAACTGTGTCACCGTCTTTTTTTTTTTTTTTCCTTCTAAAATACACAAGTACCCAGCGACTTGTGCTTGTTCCCAATCATGAGACATGCTGTCAGCAGCTACGATTTCTAAGTCCAGAGCTCTGTACCAAATTGTTACTGAATTCTTATATCCTGCAGAGTGGTTTTCCTTTTAAAATGCCCTATTTATAACCCTGTGGCATTGAGTATGTTACTGTGGCACATTGACCCTGGGCTGTGGTTCTTGTGGTTTTCTATCATGTAACAGTTTTGTGACGCTTTTGTGCATTCTTTGTCGTCTCTTCGAGTTTTGAAATCTGTCATAAATAAAATTTTTCCACTATGCACCTGAAACATTCAAGTTATACTGACTCACATTGTAAATACTGTCTTCCATCTTTCCTTTTTATCTTAAATCCATATGAATGATTCTATAATCTATTAAGATGATACAAATTAGTAAGAAATAGAAAATAAGCTTACTGGTAGATCTTTAATCTGCATTTAAATTTATGGCAGAGTATTCTGAACTCAGAGCTAGGTTGAAAGAGTTGGGTTCATGGTGATGATTAATAAATAGAACACTGAGTTTTCTGGCAGTATTTGGTCCCCAGTGATACTCGTTTTCTCATAAATGTATTCTGCTCAACTTCAGAACCAATACTTTGAACACTGGGCTAATGATTAGCATATGATGGATGCTGTATAATTCAGCCTATTTTTATTTACAAGATTAATACCATGACATTTTTGAAAAAAATTATTTATTTGAAAGTCAGTTACAGAAAGAGAGGGCAAGGCAGAGAGAGAGAGAAAGAGAGAGAGAGATCTTTCATCTGCTGCTTCTCTTCCCAAATTACTGCAGTGGTCTCAATGGCCAGGGCTGGTCCAGGGTGAAGCCGGAAGCCAGGGACTTCATCCAGGTCTCCCACAGGGTAGCAAGGGCCCAGGCACTTGGGCCATCTTCCACTACTTTCCCATGACATCAGCAGGAAGCTGGATCAAAAGAGGAGCAGCTGGACATAAACCAGCGCCAGGTGGTGGCTTTACCTGCTGTGCCACAGTGCTGGGCCTTCCATGACATATCTTTACATCTTTTTTATTTAAAGATTTATTTTATTTATTTGAAAGAGTTACAGAAAGAGGTAGAAAGAGACTGAGGGAGAGAGAGAGAGAGAGAGAGAGAGGTCTTCCATCTGCTGTTCACTTCCCAAATGGCTGCAACAACTGGAGCTGAGCCGATCCAAAGCCAGGAGCCAGGAGCTTCTTTCTGGTCTCTCTTGCGGGTGTAGGGGCCCAAGGACCTGGGCCATCTTCCACTGCTTTCTCAGGCCACAGCAGAGAGCTGGATCAGAAGTGGAGCAGCCGGGACTCAAACCGGCACCCATATTGGATGCTGGTGCTGCAGGCCAGCGTTCTAACCCACTATGCCATAGCACTGGCCCCATATCTTTACATCTTTAGGCCACAGCCTCTGCACACCCCTGGCATCTCTTGTAAGGACTCACATTTGAGTGGGGATTTTTCTCAGTGATATCTGTGATTCTAAGGTGAGCCTATTAGATCATTCTTTGCTTTTCTCTGCGATGGAGGCCAAAGTATAACGGAAGAAGGAATCTGAAATAATTGTGAGTAAATGAATGAAATCTTCTTGCCAACCTACACCAACAATAAAAAGCCCAGGAAAATCCCATGTAGCTAGGAATCTTTAATCATTCATGTCTGGGGCTGGCATTGTGGCATCACAGGTTAAACCTCTACCTGCAATCCAAGCATCCCATACAGGTGCCAGTTAGAGTCCTGGCTGCTCCGCTGAAAATCCAGTTCCCTACTGGTGTGCCTGGAAAAACAGTGGAGGATGGTCCAAGTGCTTGAGCCCCTGCACCCACATGGGAGACCCAGAGGAAGCTCCTGGCTCCTGGCTTCAGCCTGACTCCGCCCTGGCCATTGCAGCCATCTAGGGAGTGGACCAGTGGATGGAAGATCTGTCTCTGTCTCTGTCTCTCCCTCTCTGTAACTTTGCCTCTCAAATAGATAAATCTGTAAAAAAAAAATTAGGAGACAATGAAATGAGCATTTACCTTATAAATATGGGTATCCACCTGCATACCAGTAAGTTTACCACTTTCCTTAGTGGATATGTAAAATTTCTTTGGAACAAAATCGTATTTTTTTTTGAAGATTTATTTATTTGAAAGTCAGAGAGAGGGAGAAATACATAGAGAGAGATCTTCCATCTGCTGGTTTACTTCCCAGATGGCCACAACAGCTGGGGCTGGGCCAGGCTGAAGCCAGGAGCTAGAAGCTTCTTCTAAGTGTCCAACGTTGGTGGCAGGGGACTTGCAGGCAGTGGCTTTACCTGCTACACCATAACGCCAGTCCCAAATATCTTATTTTTTAAAGATTTATTTATTTGAAAGGCATAATGACAGAGAGTTACCTTCTATCTGCTGATTGACTTTCCAGATGCCTGTAATAGCTAGGGCTAAGCAGGCCTGAAGCCAGGAGCCATGAGTTTCATCCTGGTCTCTCATTGGTGGCCAGGGCCCATGTACTTGGGCCATCATCTGCTGCCTCCCAGGCACATTGACGGGAAGCTAGATTGATAGCGGAGGTGAGGGGCTGGTGTCGTGGTTTAGCAGATAAAGCCACCGCTTATAATGTTGGCATCCTTTATAGGCACTGGTTCAAGTCCCAGCTGTTCCACTTCTAATCCAGCTCCCTGCTAATGTGCCTGGGAAAGCAGCAGAGGATGGTCCAAGAGCTTGGGCTCCTGCACTCACATGGGAGACCTAGAAGAAGCTACTGACTTTGGCCTGGCCTTGCCCAGTCCCAGCCTTTAGGGCCATTTTGGGAGTGAACCAGCAGATGGAAAATCTCTCTCTCTCATTGTCTCGCCCTCTCTGTAATTCTGCCTTTCAAACAAATAAATCTTAAAAAAAAAAAGTGGAGCTGAGACTTGATCCCAGGCACTTCCGTGTGGGATCTGGGCATCCCAAGTGGCAGCTGAACCTGCTGCATCATAATGCCCGCCCCCAAATCCTGTAGTTTTTGCTTTGTTCGTAAGTGTTTCCTGATGGCAGCAGCTCACTGATACTTTCCTCCCGAAGTATTGCCGGACTTCTGCTTCCACCAGGCTGGAACTCCTGTTATCTGATTACCAGGCTACCCCAGCATTTGTTCTCCATCCACTGTAGCCATCCCACCCTGGATGGTGAAGGCAGGTCTCCCTGTGCTCTCCAGGGTCAGGTCCTTCACAGATTGGGCGCGTGCTACGGAATGAAGAGGACTTGACTGACCCAGTGGAAGTGGCTTAGCAGGTAAAGCCATGGCCTGCGACACTGGCATCCTTTATGGGCACAGGTTCAAGTCCAGCTGCTCCACTTCCAATCCAGCTCCCTGGTAATATGCCTGGGAAAGCAGCAGATGCCCCCTAAAAATGTGCTGACCTCTGCTGTGGTTTCAGTTCATGCTCCCTCCAGAATTCACGTTGAAGCTTAATCCCAATGAAGAGTATTTTAAGTGGGGCCTGTAGGAAGTGTATTAGCTTTATGTCACTAAAGTGAAGTGGTGAGTCAGGCGACCTAGGGAGAAGTAAGGTTTATTTTGGCTCACAGTTCTGGAGCGGCATGATGGAGGGGCTGCTGTTGGTGATGGTCTTCTGGTTGGCAGAGTCACAAGGCATCAGGAGTATCACAGGGCAAGGACAGGTAGTGCACGTGTGTCTCCGTCCCTCTGCAGGGTTGCCAGGAAGCAACAAATCCTCCCCACTTCCCAAAGGTCCCTCCTCCCAGCACCATAGTCAGGTTAGGCTTCCATCCTCTTAACACCTTGCAATGGGAAGTTAAGTTCCAACACATGAGCCCCTGGGGGACTCAAAGCCATATCCAAGCTATGGCAGGAGGGTGAAATTAGGCCCTTGAGGGCTGTGTCTTCATGAATGGGATTAGTGCCTTAAAAATTGGCTGGAGGGAACCAGCCAGGTCTTTTGTTGCCCCCACCCCACCCCAGTCCCTTTTGCTGTGAGGGCACAGCATTGCCGGTGCCATCTTGGACGCAGCATCGGGTGTCACCAGACACCGAACCAACCAGTACCTTGGTCTTGGACTTCCCAGGCCCCAAGAACTGGGAGAAAATAAATTCTCTTCCTTACAGATTGCGCAGTCTCTTGTGTTTTGTTAGAGCAGCCCAGACATACTGGCTGATCTGTGTGGTCTCTAAAACAAGACTGTATTTGCAGACTTGGAGTCTCAGGGGAGATTGTTTTTAAAGCCCTTGATAGACGCTTAATTAGTAAGTCTTGAAGCCATTTGGTCTGACCCCTAGAGACAAAGTCTGTGCTTGGGGAAATAGCTGTTCCTTCGTGATCTTCTAGAGGTACCAAGATAGGGATTGCCAGGGGAGGGAGGAGACAGACACTCCGGGACGGCAGGCTGGGGCCGCCAGCTGTGGCCAGAGAGAAGGGACGCCTTCCCATGGAAATGGCATTTCTGGAGCAAGGCTGTCAGGGTGCTGGGTGCTGGGATAAGAGGGTAGCGCAGGAGCCTGTCTCGAGAGGTGCCTGGGGGAACGGCACGCCTCACACTGGGCCGTTTTAGAAATGCTGTATTCTCATTACCTAGAGCACAGCTGAGCTCCGAGAACAGAGCAGGAAGTTCTGTCCCCCAGATAGCCAGTCCCAAGTCCCTAGAGGAAAGGGCCCTGTGGGGTGGGGCTGAGCTGGCAAATGCTCGCCTGACGTCTGCGTGCTCCTGATCAGCAGGGCCACTGACCACTGACCACCGGCCACACCGAGGGACAGGGCCCCGGGTCTGGAAACGCGAGATTAGCCTCTCTGGCTCAAAACCGCGGGCCTCAAGACCAAAGGGAGGGCTGCTCCTCCTGTCGGGAGAGTGTGGTCGTTCCAAGAGGACCTCTGCCCCCTCCCTGCCCTTCCCTGAACCCCCCTTTTCCATCCCTCAGTTGATCCTCACTGGTGGCTCCCCTGGGGCCGCCTTGTCTTGCAGTCCTCTCAGTTTCTTTCATTATTTCAAAGGCAGAGTTTGGGGGGGTTGTCATCCATCTGCTCGTTCACTCCCCAGATGGCCGCGGTGACTGGGGCTGGGCCAGGTCTCCCACATGGGTGCGTGGGCCCAAGCAGTGAGCCATTCTCTATTGCATTCCCAGGTGCATCAGCAGGGAGCTGGATCGGAGGCGATGCATAAACCAATGCCCACACGGAGTGCCGGCACCTGCCTGGCTTCCCTGGCTCCCTCGGCCCCTGTCTCCAGGGCCCAGCGGAGTCACCAGAAGTCGCTGCAAGCCCTTGAGAGCTGAGGCCCTCTCCTTGGTTCTGAGTGGAAGGGGAGGCAAGAATGGTTCCCTGCCTGGGGCTTGGGGCCAGTCTGTGTCACTGCGAACCATGGGGAGAGCTCCCATGACTTAGATTCTGGCTTTAACATTCAAAAAAAATCCTTTTCAAAAACATCGCAAGGTCAGGAGATGGGGCTAAACTAAAACCATCACAGCCGAGAACCAGAAGGGCCGAGTCCCCCTCTAGTGGCTGCATAGAGGGATCCCGGCGAGGGGCCTCCAGTAAGCTTCTCTGGTTTAGACACCTGTCTGTGGGGAAGGGTGTTCGTTTGGGTTTGGGGGAAACACGATGAGAAAGGAGGGTGTGGTGGTCAGTCCTCGGTGCCCCCTTGACCACAGTGCACCCACATCAAGCGTGCTGGCCATCAACGGGGTCTTGTGAGGAGATCAGCATCTGGAGCTGTGGCTGCAGGAGGCTGCCCTCCCCTGTGTGGCGAGGGCACCATCCAATCCACTGAGGGCCTGAAGAGAGCAAAAGGCAGAGGAGAGAACTGACCCCTTTCCCAGCCTCCCTGCTGGAGCTGGGACAACCGGCCTTCTCAGGCCTGGGACTGTCTCCAGCTCGCAGATGGCGGACTAGGGGCACTTCTCAGCCTCCACAATCTTGTGGGCTGGCCCCATAAAATAACTCAACCCCTCCCCCCACCCTGCCCATAGACTTCACTGGTTGCATTTCTCCATAGAACTCAAGAATGAGGGTGCTTCACGGAGGCGTCATGGACTTGGGATCCCGGGTGCATGCACAGGAAGAGCCACAGCGTTTATCCCCTGCCGCCTTCTCCCAGCCCCAGCCTGGCTTTCACATTGGAACAAATTGGAAAACACCCATTGAACTAGAAGCCTGGACTCAGGGAAGATGCAGAAGATGAGTCTCATTAGTTGATGAGCTACATCTCACGCACCAGTGAGAGGCGGGGCCTTCTGTGTTGTGTTTGATCAGGACGGCTGTGTCACCTCTTCACCTGCTCTCCTTACAGTCCTTGTGTCATTTGCCACTGGTTTGAGGATGGCTGGAGGAATCCCCGGTTAGAGAGGCTCCTCCACTGATAGGAAGAGACCCACCTGAACTGACAGGAGAAGACAGGAGACAGACCCACAAGCCTGAGTGCTAGGAGTTGGAACTGGTCAATTACAAACTGAGGAGCAGGTGGAGGGAGTCAGCTCCGTGGCAGTGGGGGTCCTGTTGTATTCCCGGAACCACCTGCACCCATCCTGAGTCGCAGCCATGGGTGTGTCGTGGAGGGCTCCACACGTATCAGTGAGCTGAGTGGAGACCAGGGACCAATCCTTTACTAGCCGGAGCAGCACAGCCACGAGCTTTTCTCCTAGGAGACACCACAGTTCACACTCTCATAAGATCTGTTCTCTGGCATCACTCAGGGCACGGGAGTGGCTCAGGTGATCAATGGCTCTGCACCTAGTCCTGGGTAACGGGGGATGTTCTATCCAGTTCTCTCACTTCCCGGAGGTCTCTTGAATGTCTCTGTTGCCTGGAGTTGAGACTGGGAAGAGGCAGGTCGGGGAGGAGCCTGGCGGCCTCAGCAGTGCTGGGAATCCTTTTAAAGGCACCTGCTGGTAAGAGGCAGACACAGCTGCCACCTGTGTCCTGGGACAGTGACAGCAGCACCCGGCTGGCCAGGCGTGGTCCCTGAGGCCTGCCCGCGGCTCCCACCACCTCTCCACGCCCAGAGGGGCACACTGCACTGAGAGGTGAAGGAACACACCACCTCTCCCTGGAGCTCGTTCTATCTGTAGAACCCACAGGAGTTTTGATCACCTTCAGTTTCAGAGTCTGCATCGGGAGGTGACAATTCCTGGCAGACATTCGTCTCCGGAGTCCCATCAAGAGCTACTAGGCCTCCTCCGGTGGGCACGTCTGGATACCAGCCTTGAGAAAACGGGTGCCCGGTGGCAGAGGGCAGGACAGGAGGTATCACAGGGTCTCCCTCACTGTAAAGTCTCAGCCACCGCCCTATGCTTCCCTCTGGCTTTGCTAGGACAAACCTACCTTGAGGACAGAGTGGCCCACCGTGGTCATTCGAGAGCTCCAAAGCCAGGTCATCTAAGAGGCAGGCCACAAAGGAGCCCAAGATGAAGGGACAGAACGAGGTGCCCTGGGCTGGGCCTGGAGAAATGGGACTCGAGGCCGAGAAGGCAGCTTCCAACTGAACCAGACACACGGGGCTCTGTTCTGGCCTAGCCTCAGCCATGCAGGCAAAATGCAACCTAGGCATGGGTCAAGAAAGTCACCCAGAAGCCACCCAGGCTCCCTCCACCGTCTCTGCTTGAACACTGCCATGCACAGGAACTGGCTCCTGCCAGGGAAGCCTGTGGAAAACTGTCACCTGGCTGGCGTCCTCAGGTGGCCTGGTCAGCAGCTGCCCACACTGCCCACGGGGAGCCTACCTCCTGTTCGCAGGGCCATCTGTCAGTGGAGTTGCCCCTGGGGCTGCGGGACTGGGTGGAGAGGGCGCCTCGCCCCAGTGCTGGAGTGGGACACTGAACCGTGGCACCGTCCCTCACCTGGGGGACTCGGCTGCTCACTAGATGCTGTCGTCCCGTTGCTGCTTCTGTCCTCTCGAGAGTCTATCAGGCAAGCTTTGGGGCCTATTGCTCTTCCTGGCCTTTAAATTTAGGGACCAGGCCTGCCACAGGGTGGGCAAATGGCTGACGGACTTCTTCCAGCATTCCAGACATGGGGTGGAGTCCAGCTGGGAGAGTGTTCATCTCTGGGACCCAGCTCAGTCGTAACCGAGCAAGGGTGTCAGCCTTTGAAAGGTGCACACACGCTGAGACAGAGAACAAGGGCACTCTCATCCGCTGGTTCACTCCCCAGATATCCACAGCAGTGGGGCTGGGCCACGGCTGGGGCCAAGGGCTGGGAACTCAGTGCAGGTCTCCCATGTGGGTGGCAGGGACTCAGTTACCTGAGCCATCACCACTGCTTCCCAGGGTCTGCACTGGCAGGAAGCTGCAGTCAGGAACTAGAGCCAGGAATCGAACCCAGGCACTCCAATTTGGGACACGGGTGGTTTAACTGCCGAGCGGAACACCCACTCTGGGCTTCGGCTGAACGACCAGGTTTAGCGTGGGCATCCTTCAGAGTGCAGTACAGTCGGAGGGGAAAGGAAGAGGCGCTCTGACTTCCTCATGGTGCCGTGGCAAATTTGCCAGGCATTTTAATGCACATCCTCAGGTCGTCTTCATCATTGCCCCATGACAGACAGCAGGTTAAGACCCCCCCCCCCCGCAAGCCCCCGCCCCAGGACCACCCGCTCTCCCTGCATCTGACAGCTGATAGGACTGAGGTAGCAGGAAGGCAGATCCAGGGCCACAGGTCAAAGTCAAGAGCTAGAGTTCTGGTCTCCTGCCTCCTCGGTTAGGACTCGCTCCTTTCCAGGCCTTTCTTGGCCACCCAGCCTCTGCTCCTGTGCCCTCCTCCCGGCCCCTGTCCCGGCAGGGTAGCGCTCGGGGTCTAGGCCCTCAGCTCAGCAGGTGTATCGGGCTGCCGGCAGGGGTGAGTCACTTGGAAGGCCTCCAAGGCCAGCAGCGTCTTATTGATGCGGTTGATGGTAGGGTACGGGCTAAGATCCACCTTGTACCTGTGGCAGAGAAACAACCCCTTCATCAGTGAGGGAGCAGAGCGGCAGGGCTGGGCAGGGTCCATGGGGCTGGCCGGGGAAGGTGGCCCTGTCAGGGAGAATCTTAGTCACAGGTAGCTCTCTGGGGATGGGTAGGTCTTGGGCAGTGTCACTGGCCTCTGTTACCTACTGTTCCTACTGAGAACCGACTGTGGTAAGGTCAGTGCTAGGCATTTACGTGTACTCTTGAGACACCCACGTGATGAGCTTCTGAGGGCAGGGAACATCTTGCATTCCATAGCTCTACTGCCTACCCGAGGCCTTCCACTGGTACCTACTGAGGGCCGATGGAGGAAAGCAGAGGTAGAGCTCACTGCTGTGGGAGCAGCATGCAGGTGCTCCTGGGTGTCCACCAGGGGAGCACCTCCACTCAGGAGCAGGGCCATCTGTACAGGATCACCTGGTGCAGGAGGCATGGCAGGGACAGTTCAGTGACTTCTGCTGCCCTGTCTCCTCTAGGCCCAGGCGGCTGGTGTGGCCTGGACAGTGGGCTCCTTGGCTGGCTGGGGTAGGGTCTACATGATTAGCTACTCCAGTAGCTGACATGGGGTGGGGAGGGGGCTGTGGGTGGAGCCAGAAGGGCGGGGCTATCCCTTACCTTTCAGCATTTGCCACCTGAGGCACTAAGCACAGATCAGCCATGGACACCTGAGAGAGTTGGGTGGGTTTGCATCAGGGTGAGCACCCCAGCCTAACTGGCTAGGCGGGGTATGTCCACTGCGATTGTCCTGGGACATCGGCCCCTGCCATCTGCTTCCGCTCCTCACCCATCCCCAGCCTCCTCCCAGGCCACCCTCCAGGAGCCCGGACAACCAACTCTGTGAGTGAGCAGGTTTGATTGGCTTGGTGGATGATACTGTGCTCGCTAAACACTGCCTTGGCCATTACCAGGTAGTTAGTGAGGGCTCCCAACAGTGAGCAGATGTCCCACAGGTCCAGGGCTTTGGGCTGTAGGAGTCAGGGCACCTGAATCCTAGACTCTCAGAATTGGGAGGAATGGCGACAGCATCTAGTCTCATCTCTCAGCTGATGCCTGGACCAGCTCATCACGCAGAGATGTGGCCATCTAGCTTGATCACCTCCAGGAAAGAGAAACTCGCTCCCTCTTGAGGCAGCTTGGTAGGAATGAGCTGACCGCCAGGAGGCTAACTGTGCTAGCACAGAGGTTCCCTGCCCGCCCCCCAGGTCCTCCCAGCAGGTGTCTGTTCTGGAAGCTCCAAGCCCCACTGCCCTGGGGGTGAAGATGGAGGACAATGCCTGAGTCCAAGAGGAAGGAGGTGACAGCCAGAGACCAGCCTTGGGGGGAGGCTGCTGGGGGCAGGTGGGGGCAGGCTCACCTCATCTCCCACGCAGTACTTCCCGGCAGTGCTCTGCAGGATCTGCTCCAGGGCTGTGAGAGGCCACATGAACAGCTTCACGCTGGGCACGCAAAGCAAAGGGGTCCCCGACCTCTCTGAGTGTCAGGCTGGCGCATGGCTGCTGCAGGGCATGAGACAGCCAGGTCTGGGGACGAGCTAGTTACCCCAGGATCCGCCAACCTAGCTGCCCCCCCTGCTCCCCCTCCCCACAGTGGACGAGGCCTGCCACTGGCCAGCCGCAGCTCCCTTGGTTTCCTGTCTGGAGTGGGCAATGAAGCAGAAATCGGGCCATCCAGCTCTGAAGGGCCAGGGCCCTCAGGTCGTGAGGTCCCCAGAAGTGCCAGTGCCTGACCAGGGCTTGCTCAGCCCACTGTCTCCGACAGCCATGTCCTCATGCATGCCGAGCCCAAAGCAGCAGGGGCAGCCGGTTCAAGCACGGGCGCTGAGGTGGGAGACCACCTGGTCTGCTTGCAGGAGGGGGACTCACCCTTAAAGCCAGAACTGATGACCTTCTGGGCCCAGGGCAGCTGGTTCTGCTCTCCCACTTGCTTCAGGACAGACAGGTTCTGTGTGGCCGAAGGAACACCTGTGACTGCTCCGGGAGCCTGGCTGGGCCTCGCCATCAGCCAGGTCCCCTCGTCGGTCCCTTCTGTCCCTGGCTGTACACTTACTCCTTCCCCCAGGTTTCTCGAGTCCCTTCTTCCCATCAGGGTGGAGGGAGGTGGCCATCCAGCCACCTTCGCAGGCTGACAAATGGCCCCTGTCAACCAAAAGCCGGGGGACTTTGGCAACTATGGGCAAGAACAGGGTCACAGGATGGTGCTGTGGCTGCAGCCACAACCTGAGACCCATTTCCCTTGCCCCCGGTGTTTCTCCCTTACACAACCCCTTGCAGGAGAGGGAGTGTGTCAGAGGAAAGGGGGGGTGGGGTGCACAGGACTGGCTGCAGGGATTTCTGCTCTCATTCCATCCTGGCCACTCCCAGAGCCTTTGACACCTGGACTGGTTTCCTCACCCGTTAAATGCAGAGGTCTTTCTGCTCTGACCTTCTTTGTTAAAAAAAAAAAAGCAACATGACAGAGCAAGTGGGGGCCCAGGAGCCCAAGGTCCCTGCTCTGCTATGGAGCCATGTGACTCAGCCAAGTCACTCCACCTTTCTAGGGCTGTTGCATCATTGCGGTGCCAGGAGGTAGCACAGATGCACTGTTTGAAACCCTACTGGACCCCCCCAACCCAGGTGTAACTCCGAGATACTGCGGGTCCGCTTGCAGACCACTGCCATAAGGTAAGTCCCATGAAGTTCTCTGGTTTCCCCGAGCATATAGGGGCACTTCGAAAAGTCCATGGAAAATGCCTATTAGGAAAAAACCAGGCGTGGATTTCAAAAATATTTTTGCACAAAAATAAACTTATTTTTAATTCCTTTTCCCATGCACCTTTGGAGGTACCCATGTTTAAAAGCTATGTTTACACTACATGAAGTGTGCAAGAGCCTCATGTCTAGAAAAGCAACGTACGTATGTTAATTAAAGAATGTGGCTGAGAAGTGCCAGTGATCATCTGAGCTCCCAGGACTACGGTGCCATAGACCTGCTCCGCAGAGGGTTGCCACGGACCTTCGATTTGTAAAACACACAGAGGCCACAAAGCACAAGGCGGAGCACAGTAGAATGAGGTGACGCACAGCCCATGGAAGGGAGCTGCGCCGGGTCCTGTGCCTGCTCAGCCTCTCCCCGGCCACTCTGGTCCTTTCCTCGCCTCCAACCCTCTAGATACATCCTTGGGCACCTTGGGCTCCTTGGAACGCAGCTGACGACCTGCTGGGTGGAGGACTTCTGGGATTCCCAGCCTCTCTCGCCACAGGACCTTGGTTGAAGTCCCCCAGGATCCCTTCAGTCCTCCTGCTGTCCCCCTCCCCAAAGCCACACCCCTCCCTGTGGGCTCACCACAGTCACAGACAGTGTATGAGAGGTGTGCAAGGGTGAGGTGTACAGGGGCCCCACCTGCAGGGGCTGGATGCCGCCGGCGATGAGGTCAGAGATCATGCGCACGCTGGCCCTCTTCTTTGGGTCCTGAGGCAGGAGTCGCGGGGTGGGCCGGGTCTCCTCCAGGTACTCGATGATGGCCAGCTGTTCGGAGGGGCGCAGGGAGGCAGGGAATGGGCTGGAATCCCCGCAGCAGAGGGACAGTGCTTCCTCCCCCAGTGCCACCACCATCACCCCACCTCCCCCTGCCTTCCTCAAATCCAGCCCTGGAAGTCTTTTTGAATCTCGCCCTGTAGAACGTGGTTCCCAAATGCTCAAGTCTCTCCTTGCTTCCCCGACACCCTCCTTTCCCAGCCCCCATGTGCTAGGTGCCCCGGCAATGCATGGGTGGGGGAAAGCTGGCAGGTGCTTCCCCAGGCCCTGTACTCACGGACTGGCCTAGGGTGAGTCCATCAATCTTCAGGGCCGGCACTTGCATCATGGGATTCAGTGCCTGGAATTCCTCCGAGAACTGTGGAGACATGTCCGCGGAGGGCTGGGTGGCAGGGTCTGAGCCGGCTTGAGCAGAACCATGGGAGCAGGAAAAGCCCAGGCCCGCTGCCCATCCACACGTCCCTTCCCTGGGAAGGCCCTAACTCCCGCACCCAGGGTAATACCTTGTGTACCCCAAGTCCCACCAGCTGCTGAGCTACAGCTTCCTCCCAATGGCCTAGCTGCGTATATCCCCCTGCATCTCACGCTGTGGTCACTGAGGTGGCTCTTACCCTGGCCAGCCAGCTAGGGGGCCCAGTACAGGGCAAGGACCCACCCTCCTGCAGTCAAGCATTGAAGAGCCCAAGCTATGGTAGAGACAGGCCCCTGGCTCCCACTGCTGCACAACTTGCCGCCTTGTCCCATGAGGGAGAGCTAGCAGGTTCACGTCTAGGGAGCAGACACCACTGCTGGCACCTCTCCAAGGCTTGATTCCCACACTGCAGTCTGGGGACCGCCTCCTTACCTGCTGCCCCCCATCCTTTATGAGGTTGATGGGCACTGTCTCGTAGTCGATGCCTTTCAAGACCAGAGCTGGGAGAGACCAGAGACAGCAGAGCTGGGGGCAGCCTCTGGCTACACTCCCAAGAAGACCACCCTCCAGGCACAACGTGAGGCTGCAAACGGGCAGCTCTCTCCGCCCTGCCGTGTGGCCAAGGCCCAACTCGGCACCATTTGCTCCCCAGCTTTCCTTGTCACCCCCACCTGCCACCCCAGTGCCTGAGGCTCTCTCTGCCTCTGACCCTGAACTTGTGGCCCTCACACCCCCCAGGTGGTGCTTTAAGGGTGTGTGCTTAGGCACACTGGGCCCTTGGACAGCAGGGCTGTCTTGTTCACCTCTGCACCCTGCCCCGGGCCACTGGTGGCTGGCCTTCGGTAAGGGCAAAGGAGTGAGGGGAGGAGGCTGAGGTGTGTCACGGGGTGAAGAGGGCCTGGAAAATATGGGGCTCCTCCTCGGCCGGTGCTCCACTCCTCCTGGAGAGTGGACGTGGCTGGGGCACAGGGCGGGAGGACAGAGCAGGCTGGCGCTCCCACTGCTCTGGATTCTGGCTCAGCCAGGGCAGAGGCTCCGTGGCCCAGAGCCAGGGATGTCAGCTCTTGCTCACTGATCCCAGCAAATCCCAAGTGACTGCAGGATAGGGGTGAAGGGGTCTCGGGGAATGGGTTTGCATTTAGGGCCTGGCTCTGGAGGCAGGCTGCTTGGGTTCAAACTTCATTACGTTCACTGGCTAGCTGTGTTGCCCCAGGCAAGTTAACTTCATGGGCCTCTGGGCCTCCGTTCTCTGATTCCCTGTGCCTCAGTTTCCTCTCTCTTTCTAGGCTGCAGATGTGGAAACAGAATCATGTGTGCAAAAGCACTCAGCGAGTTCTTCCTCTGTATGACGATGAGCTTGCTAAGGGCTGGGTAGGCCAAGGGAGGGAGGGGGGAAACCAGAACTAAACCAGGATGCCCTACTTTCTGCTTTCCCGAAGCCTCTGCAGTGGACGCTGATCCCATTCTGCTTAACTTGCCAGATCAAATAGAACCCCGGGAGGCCAGCTGTTCCTCTGCCGGTTGCCAGGGACCTCTGGATTTTGTGAGCCTGCTTCAAGCGCGGTTGCTAAGGGAGAGCAGTGTGGGGCAAACAGGCAGTCCCTGGGGGAAACATCCACTTCCTCCCACCCCCGCCCTCCTATTACACTTCCTGGTGCAGTGCCATTCAGGGCTAGGCGCTCCAGGAGCCCCGGTGAAGTCCGGTCGGGCAGGGCACCCCCTCAACTCCCTGGGGCTTCTGCATGCTGCCCAGACGCTCAGCGTGGCAGAGGTGCACCTCTTACCGATTCGAACTCTCCATGAGCAGGAGCTTCGGAAATAGGAATAGAGGATGGGCTGCGAAGAGAGAGGACAAGGGCGCGTGTTAACCCAGGCTCGGTGGGGTCCCCCTGGGAGGAGGCACCAGCCAGCACGCCTTCTTTTCCACCCCGCCAGGCCTCCTTCCTCAGGCCTCTGTCTGGGCAATTTGGGCCAGACTCAGCTCTCTGGGTCAGAGGCCCTGAGGTCCACATGAGGTCCCTCAGCTCCAAATGGTGCCGGCACCAAGTGCCTCAGGTCCAGTGGCCCCCAGCACAGCAGCTAGCCTGGGAGTGCCTTCCTTACCTTGCTAGACTCTGTCATGGTGCCCCAGTGATCTCTGACCTCCCGGGGAACAGTCCCCTCGTGGAGCTGCAGGGCTGGGGGAGGGACCCTGAAGGGGTGGACCCCATGAGCCAATGGGAACGCAGGGCTGGACAGGCGTCAGCCGAACTTTGACTCGAGTAGGAAAGGGCATCTCTTTCCAACTTGTGGGCAGTTTCTGATGCTCCTGGTGCAGACAGGCTTGGTGTCCTGGGAGACAGTGTGGCCTGCTTTGGGGCAGCAGCTTACGTGGTAGAGTGGGCTGGGAGCTGCCAAACCTGGGGTCTGGGTCCAGAGTAGGAACCAGCAAGGTAGGCTTGGACACACTCCTTTCTCTTCAGCTCCCTCATTTGTAAAACAAAAGGTTGCCCTACTGTGGCACAAAGGCCAGCAATTTCCACTTTGTTTTCCAATGCTTTGGTGCCCCTCTCCTTCAATCCCCCCACCCACCACTCCTCCCAGATGCTCAGCTGGCCACATAAAACACCTGGCATTCACCCTGGACGCGAGGTCACAAGCTGGCAGCCCCCAGGGGCTCTGTCTGAGCCTGCATGGTACAGCGGTGTGAAAGTGATATACACACAGTGGAAATCTGTTCTGTCCCCTCCTCCCACCCAATACTGGGCTGCCACCATGAGCCTTGGCTCCCAGCCACTCGATCAGGAGGAGGAACCTCTAGTACGCCATGGTTAGCCGTGTGGCAGCTGTGTTTCTCGAATGCTGTTTTGTGCTCCCGCATCCCATCACGTGCACAATGTGCCCATCTGTGAAGCCGAGGTCTTCAACCCTACTCAGGATAGCCTTAGCAGTAGAGGACTCTGGCCAACCATAGCTAACGTAGTGTTCTGAGCACACATACACCGCTCTGGAACAGGCAGGCAAGGCTAAGTAAACTACGACATCGACATCTGGTACCTTAGGCATACTAAATCAATTTCCAACTTGACAGTATTTTCAGTTTACTTACAGTGGATTTACCAGGATATAATCCCACTGTAAATCGAGAAACATCTCTGTTTTAGTTTACTTAAAGATTTATAGGGGCCAGTTAAGCCACGGCCTGCAGCACCGGCATCCCATACAGGCTCTGGCTCAAGTCCTGGCTGCTCCACTTCTGATCCAGCTCCCTGCTAATGTACCCGGGAAAGCAGCAGAAGATGGGCCCCTGCACACCCCTGTGGGAGACCTAGAAGAAGTTCCTGGCTCCTGGCTTCCACCTGGCCCAGCCCCAGCTGTTGTGGTTATTTGGGGAGTGAACCATCAGATGGAAGGTCTCTCTTTCTCTCCCTGTAACTCTATTTTTCAAATAAATATTTTTGTAGGACACAGCAGGGTGGCGCATGCATTCATGACACTACTCAGAAAGGTGCACAATTTTAAAACTTATAATTTCTAGAATACTCCTTTTAATATTTTTGGACTGCAGTTAACTGCAGGTAAAGGGGGACTGCTGCACATCAACTGTTCCTTTTTGCATTTAAAAAGAAAATGTGTTTATTTGAAAGGCAGTCACAAAGAGGCAGAGGCGGGGTGTGGGGGATCTTCCATCTGCTAGTTCACTCCCCCACCCCCCACAAACCTCCCACCCCCAACTGGCTGCAGTAGCCAGGGCTGGGCCAGGCTGATGGTCGGAGCCAGGAGCTTCATCTGAGTCTCGCACATGCCTGCAGGGGCCCAAGGACTTGACCCATCTTCCGCAGCTTTCCCAGGCGCATTAGCAGGGAGCTGACTCAGAAGCGGAGCAGCCAGGACTGGAACCGGTGGCTTTACCTGCTATGCCACAGTGCTGGTCCTTTCTTTTTTGCACTTGTGAAGCTCAAACTTAGGCCTGCATAAAGTATCCATCTCAGCAGTGCTCCTGGAAGAACTAGTTCCAACTCAAATATGCATTCTGATGCCCCTAGCAGGCGTTATTTTTAAATCGTCTCTTGCACACGGTATTAGAGCAAAACTGAAACTCCATCTGCAAGTGTGGGGCTACGCATTACCAGCGGGATGCAACGCCCCGCCTTCCTCGGAGCTACAACAGGGGCTCGCAAGCCTCAGGGCGCACAGGACTCATCCGGACCGCTTCTGTAACCGGCTGCTGGGCCGGTGCCACCGGAGACAGCGGCTCTGGGGCGCCGCTTCCTTTCTTCCCGGATGCGCTCGGAAAAGGCAAACGCCTAGGGAGAGAGGAGCTCGCAGCGCGGTGCGTTAACCGGGAGGCAGACACAAAAGGCGACAGAAAATGCGGCGAGTGCGCACCGCCCCGCGCGCTACAGCGAAGACGCCTCCTGGAACATGGCACTCCGAGGGCCACAGGCGCCAGCCAGCAACGCGCATGCGCGGCGCACTGTACGCTGGGAGTCGTTGCCGGACCTGTGGGCGGAGCGCGGCGGCCACCTTTGACCTCGCCCCCAGGGGATCTCCGTTTCTCTCCCGAGACCCTCTCCCAGAGGGGCGTGGCACAGACCTTGGCCGCTCGCATCTCACACGTCGGGCGACCCCTCTTCCAGACCAAGACCCTTGGCGCCTGGGACTCGCCGACGACTACGGCCCAGGACCCGCGGCTGCCGTCTGGACCGGGCAGGACTGGAATGGGCCCTCCCTGCGCTCCGGGCTCGGCCCCGGCCCGCCCCCTGGCCACGCCCCGACTCTCGGAGCCGCTGCGCGTTGCGGGCCGCTGAGCCCTCCCGGCCCCGACATGCTCTGCGCCACTGGCCGCCTCCTAGCGGCCCGGGCGGCGACCACGCTGTCCGCCCCGCCCAAGGCGCGGGGCTCCGCGTTCCGCTGCCGGCGGAGGGAACTACACTTCCCGGAGCACCCCGAGCTGCTCTTCTGTGACTCCTCGGCGGGGTGGCTGACGAGACCGAGCGTGCCTCCGGGCCGGAGGGCGGTCCTGAGGAGGGGGAGGATGCCGCCGGCCATGGGCGGAGGCCTGGCCGGGCCCGAGCCGCGTCCCCGGAGGGGCCGCAGTGCCTCCCAGGCTGCGAGGGCCGCGGGTGCTGAGGCGGCGGCGCGAAGCCCCAAACGGCCTGCCCGGGGCTCGTGGCGCTTCGAGGCGGTCGGCCGGTGGGCCCCGCTGGCCCTGGTGACGCTGCTGTCCTTCGCCACCCGCTTCCACCGTCTGGAGGAGCCGCGGCACATCTGGTGAGCGACTGGACGAGCTCGACGGTCACCATGGCAACCGGAAGTGCCCTCTGATTGGCCTGGGGACGCGGAGGGGGCGGGGCGGCGGTGGCGGGGAACCTGAGATTGGCCCCTGTGGGGTGTAGTGTGTGTGCGCGGGAGAACGATTTTGCCCCGGTGGTGGGGAGGGGCAGTGGGATTCTTAGGACTGAAGGGAGCAGTGTCCATGCCTCCCAGGTTGTGGGAGTGTCTCACCTGCCTCCGAGATGGAAGCTTTCAGAGGGGTTTTGAACTTTCCCCAGGGAATTGGGAATTCCTGGTGCAGGATCTGGCACGGCCCGAGTTCCTAATCTGCAGGCTTTTCAGGCATTAGCAGAGGGGTAAGGTTCTTAGTGGGCAGCTCCCTCCTATAGAGCAGGGTGTCAGGAGGCAGGCCTTCCTGTGAGAAGGAATCTGCTTTCTGTAAGGTTTTATTGGGTACGACCCAGATGATCATGGTCTCCAGCTGGAAGGGGGAAAAGTATACTACTTGAAAATGGTTAATTCGGCCAAGGAGTGATACCCTATCTGTTCAGTTAGCCTCAGCATTTAAGGCTACTCTCAGTGGGTCTCTAAGTAGCAGGGTGGGGCCAACCTGTGGTATTTACCTCAGCCATGCCCTCTGGCATTCTGGGTTCAGCCACCTGTGAATAAGCTGGGGGTGGGGGGGCAGTGAGTTTTATTTCAGGGAACTGGGATGTAGTCTAAGGCCAGTGCGTTCTTTATGACCTGTGCATGGGAGTTTGGAGTGACCTCTGATCTTCGTTGCCTTTGCCAGTAACCACCCCCGACTCCCAGGGGAAACAGCAACTCCTAGGCCCGGCAGGAAGACGTCTCATGGCGCATTCCAGCATGCTACCTGAAGTGGCGCAGAGCGCTCCACTCGGCGCCCTGTGTTATATTTTATTTGGATCACTGTTAAATTTAATTTAGCTCATCATCACATTGGGTTGGTTAACTCACACGGGCAGTGTCACTGCCAGTCATTGTACAGGACATCAGGGAAAGAGTGTGACTTCTGTCCGTCACACTGGTAGTGGATGGTGCCGACCCACATGTTTGCACACTTACTGGGGTGACCCAGGTTTGGGGGTTGTGTGACGTCAAGCACAGCAGAGCAGTTCCAGTCAGTGTCCACATTTTTTTTTTTTTGACAGGCAGAGTGGACAGTGAGAGAGAGAGAGAAAGGTCTTTCTTTTGAGGTTGGTTCACCCTCCAATGGCTACTGCGGTCAGTGCATTGCGATGATCCGAAGGCAGGAGCCAGGTGCTTTTCCTGGTCTCCCATGGGGTGCAGGGCCCAAGCACTTGGGCCATCCTCCACTGCACTCCCGGGCCACAGCAGAGGGCTGGCCTGGAAGAGGAGCAACCGGGACAGGATCTGGCGCCCCGACCGGGACTAGAACCCGGTGTGCTGGCACCACAGGTGGAGGATTAGCCTAGTGAGCCACGGCGCCAGCCATGGGTTTTTTCAGTTTTCCTAGTGCAGTGACACACTCAGAACAGGCTGCCACTTGCCACTTGATTTAGGTGACCATTGAGTGTTTAGCCGGCCTTGGTGCTGGACCTGGGGGGTCAGGAGAGCGCTAGGTGTCTCCCTTCTCTTTGTATTTCCAGGGATCTAGGGTGTTCCTTCTCCGGGGGTTGGGGCTCTTTGCTTCCTTTCACTGCCACGTGATTAGTGTGTCCCCCACTCTTAGTGTTGTAACGGTACCTTCTCTTCAGCTCTCCCCTGCTCGTATCCAGGGGCAGAAATGGCCACAGTGTCGTCATGTCTTCCACCTCGACACGTGTGGGCCCCTGTGAGGCACCTGAAACAGCAGTGCACCCAACCAGGCGGCCGCTGTCTTCATGCCACGGGGCTGCGCTGCTCCTGTACGGGTCCACCGACCGAGCTGGGTTTGGTCCCCTAGAACGGCCCTCTGGGGCTGATCCGGGGTTTCTTAAGGAAATAGACAGGTGCATAGAACCCTCCACCCCCTTTTCCTGTTTGTTGCTTGCCTGGCGGCCAAGAGGAGAGGAACTTGCTGAGGATGACTGCGTTAGGTGATGGGACTGTTTTCCTGGGGGGTGTGGAGCAGGCGGAGGTGAGGGGGGAGTCCGCCATCTTGTTGAGTCGGTTTTTGAGGAGACGGTCATGCATGTCTGTGGCAATATGCATGTCTGCGGGTGGTAGGGAGTGTGGAGTGGCCGCAGTGCCTTGGCTAGTGGCCCAGTATGTGGGACCATCATGAGAAAAAGGCGCATCATTGTCAGACTGGATACATTTGGAAAGCTAAAACCGAGTGTAGGTTCAAGGGCCACAGTGGTGCATCCAGAGTCAGATGACTGGACCGAAATAGCATCGTCAGCAGGAAACCCGTGAGTATTGGCTCCAGTGCAATGCCGGTGACCGACCGGAGGAGGGAACCAGACCTGCTGTGGTCCGCTTCCTAGGAGCCGGTGGCCAGGTGCCACGCAGCGTGTCTTCCTTTACTGCAAGGCCCGCTGGCCAGCCTCTGGCAGGAGTCTGGGGTGCCGCCGTGGGCTCTGCTTCAGAAGCCAGCAGTTCTTTCACGTTGCTCGGTCTCTGGCGCTAGATGTGTTTCCAACCTGGCACGTTGTTGATCCTGGTGGCTGTGGTAGCAAGCAGTCTGATCCCAGTCAGTGTTACCAGAGTGGCAGCCCTTGCTGCGGGCACTATGTGAATGATCCAGACGGCCCCATCGGCAGGCGGCCATGTTTGTTTCCACAGTTCTCAGCTGCTGCGAGGGTATCTCATCTCTGTAGGTAGTCTCCCAAGTGGCGTGCACACCCGATACTTCAGCCCACTGAGGATTGGCGTTGGGGCTGGATGACTGCTGCTGCTCAGTGGACACCATCAGCTTTTAACTTAGCCTCACCATCTGTGCATCAGGCACAAGCTTTTAGAGGAACGTCCGTGAATCGGGGCTCTGCCGAGCCACAGGCTGTGCTGGGGTGGAAGACAGTTTCTCCCAAAGGGGGAGCTGCTACTCCATGTAAAGCTGAGATGCCTCTAGGGCCAGGCTGGCTGTACTCTTGAGTGTCCCACGAGACCAGCAAGGCTTGTTGAGCCCTTCCCTAATTTTCTGTAGACTTCAAATTGGCCCGCTCCACTCCGGGGATATCAGGCCCGGGAATTCTGAGGTGTTGGTGGATCAGGAACCTAATTTTAACAGGAGCTCAGTAGATTAATAGTTGCCCTGTTTAAAACGATGTACTTTTTATCTGCTTCCAGCAGGTGGCGCAGTTTTCCTGGTGAATGGCCCCTCAGGAAGTCTGCAGCTGTTGAGTCCTTAAAGCTGCGATTTCCCTTCCTCTTGCAGGGATTTGTATTACTTCTCCTGGACCACTAGGCGGGGCGGGGTTACCTCTGCGTGCAGCAGGCCTTGAATGGGATAATCCTCTTTGACACTTGGGATCCACACCAGCTCTACTTGCAGCAGTGGCAACGACAGCGATAGTACATTGGTGTGGCCCCAAGGACCCTACTGGAAGGTCACGGCTTCCCTTCCCTACTGGAACTTGGCTCCAACTCTGTCACTTGAATTTGGGGCCTCTCTCCCCTTGAGCTAATGAGGGTAACAGGCTTATACAAGGGCTCTAGTGACAGCCACCTGGGGATGATGCCATTTCCCAGCTGGGCTGTGTGGGGAGTGTGAAGGTGCTGGACGCAGCAGGCAGGAAGAAGCTTTCTGCCCCCTGTGGCCCCCGCTGGATGTGAGGTGAGTGAGCTTGGGGACCTGTGTTCTTCCGGTGCCTGTACGTGCCGCTATCCTCCCCCTGCAGTTCTTGCCTAGTACCTCCACCCTCTGGGGGCTGGGAAGAATGGAGATGACAGTGGAGCCCTGAGTTGGAGTCTCTCTCCTCCCTGAAATTGCCCAGCATACTGGCATGGGTGTGTATGGCCCTTAGTCCCCGTTGGAGACATGGCAACCCTGGCCCCACCTTTCATCATCTTAAAGCAGCTGAGGTGGTGGGAGAGGAGGAGGCATCATGGGACATAAGGGAGTGGCTCTGAGCCAGTAAGCAGGCATGTTTACTTTTGAGGCCTTAACCCCCCAAGGGTCTTTCTGTGTCTTCATTTTACTCAGACTTCTTCATTGACTAGCAGAGTCCTTATCCCTGCACAGTTTAGTGAAGCTCTGGAAACTTCCAGGCTCAGCAGCCACATCCATACTGCCTGTCTGTCAGGCTGTCAAGCTTGCTGCCCCTCTGGTGGGGCACAGCTCGCCTGCTTTTGTCCAGAGGAGAGTGAACCGTAACCACGGCAGTGTCTGGACAGCCTGTTTCAGTGCTCCCCCCGCCAACTCCAGGCAGCCTCTTGAACAGGTGGACAGTGGGAATGGTTACTACTCCCACTGTCCGCCCCGTGGCAAGGATGGCTGCTACCTGACTCCAGGGACGAGTCGTCTAGTCCCTCATGCGGCTCCTGGGGCCCTCATCTGTTTCTTACAGACTTACATGTCTTTCACCATCCTGTGCTTGTCCCCAGACTTTGAGGATCTGGAATTTTATCTTCCCCTCTTGCAGGCTAATAAGTCAGCCCGTCACTGTTTCATGGATGCCAGCAGAAGACCCAGTCCTGGGCAGAGATGAACGACTTTGTTCCTCACAGCAGGCAGGATGTGCATCAGCGAATGGGCTTTGGTTCCGTTGTCCAGAGAATCTGCTGCGAGGCCGTGGGTCTGGCTGCATGCAAGGCAGTGGCCACAGCGCAGCCGAGGAGATTGAGCTTGGGGAATGTGCTGTTTACAGCAGAGCAGTAAGCAAGGCTGCGCTCTGTCCCAGAGGAGGCGCCGCTTTGTCCTCAAGGCTGTTTGCTGGAAGTGTAACCCCGAGAAATGGCCTGGGTACAGATGGGTCAGGACCTCGCATGCTTGCCATACCCTTAAGCCCTGTGGGCGCACAAGAGAACTGTGGAGGATTGTCCCAGCACAAGCAAGCCATATAAGTAAAACTGCTGCTTTTACTTTGGAAACGTTTGGAGGCAGAGCCTCGTACTCCTTTGTCAGTAAGTTTCCAAATAGACTTCTAAACTCCAGGCAGAGTTGGAGCAGTCTAAATAGCCCAGCACGTGAGGTACATTACAGTCTGCCGAGTCCTTCTGCGGGTTGTCTGGAGGGGGCACAACAGAGACGTGATGGCCTTCCTAGTGTAGACGAGAGGTGAGGTCTGGGGAGTGTGTGGTGGAGCCACAACTGGCGTGCTCTCCTTCCGCACAGCTGTTTGTCACACTCTTCGGGAGTGATCTCTCTCCTGGACCTCACTGTGCCGGTGTTGTCAGCTCACGTCAAGCAGTATGCTCAGCAGGTGCAGAATTAAGTGGACTCTTCTGCCCAACCAGGAGCCACTGAGTGAAAGGAGAAGCGGAGGGGAGGAGAGAGGGAGGAAAAGAGGAAGGAAGGAACGAGAAAGACCACATGGTGTCTGATAGCTGTCTGTATTAGAGGCACTTGTTTACTTGCAAAATAACTTAGGTGGTGAAGATAAGGTCTTTGTTTGTTTGTTTGTTTAACATTTATTTATTTGAAAGGCAGAGTGACACAGAGAGAGAGGTCTTCCATTCACTGGTTCACTCTCCAGATGGCAGCAACAACTACGGCTGAGCCAGGCCAAAGCCAGGAGCCAGGAGCTTCTGCTGGGTCTCCCATGTGGCTGCAGGGGCCTAGGCACTTGGGCCTCTTCCGCTGCTTTCTCAGGCACATTTGCAGGGAGCTGGATCAGAAGTGCAGCAGATAGGAAACGAACTGGTGCCCATATGGGATGTTGGCATCAGTGGTTTTACCTGCTACGCCATGGAGTCCATGGATAAGTTTTAGACATACTCTTCAGTTAGTAAGAAAACCTGAACTTTTTATATAGCTGTTAGCTCACTAAATAAGATTAATTAAATCAAACCAGCAGTTACATAACACAAGGTCTGTGAGCAACATTGAAGGCTCTTGCTGACCAGTAGCCCCCAAATGTAGTAATGTACTTTCTTTTTTTTTTTTTTTTTTTAATTTTTGACAGGCAGAGTGGACAGTGAGAGAGAGGGACAGAGAGAAAGGTCTTCCTTTGCCGTTGGTTCACCCTCCAATGGCTGCCGCGGCCGGCGCGCTGCAGCCGGCGCACCGCGCTTATCCGATGGCAGGAGCCAGGTGCTAGGTGCTTCTCCTGGTCTCCCATGGGGTGCAGGGCCCAAGCACTTGGACCATCCTCCACTGCACTCCTGGGCCACAGCAGAGGGCTGGCCTGGAAGAGGGGCAACCGGGACAGACTCCGGCGCCCCGACCGGGACTAGAACCCGGTGTGCCGGCGCCGCAAGGCGGAGGATTAGCCTGTTGAGCCACGGCGCCGGCCAATAGTAATGTACTTTCACATAGCAAACATATTCTCAGAGCTAGGAGTTACCAGACTTGGAAGAAAACTCTTATAAGCCCTTTACTATAAACGTATTACTTTTAAAATAAATAAAAAGTTGGGGCCAGCATGGTGGCGTAGTGGGTTAAGCTGCCACCTACAATGCTGGCGTCCTCTATAGGTGCCTGTTTGTGTCCTGGCTGCTACACTTCCGATCCAGCTCCCTGCTAATGGCCTGGGAAAGCAGCAGAAGATGATCAAGTGCTTGGGCCCCCACCACCCACATGGGAGATCTGGAAGAAGCTCCTGGCTCCTGGCTCAGTGCTGGCTGTTGACTACCATCTGGGGAATGAACCAGTAGATGGAAGATCTCTCTGTCTCTCTGTGTCTCTCAAATAAATAAATAAATCTTTATAAAAAAAGAAATAGGATAGTTTATTTATTTATTTGAGAGGTAGAATTATAGACAGAGGGAAAGACAGAGAAACTAGTCTTCCATCCACCGGTTCACTCCCAAATGGTCCCAATGGCTGGAGCTGGGCTGATCTGAAGCCAGGAGCCAGGAGCTTCTTCGGGTCTCCCACATCGGTAGAGGGACCCAAGGATTTGGGCCATCTTCCACTGCTTTCCCAGTTGCATTAGCAGGGAGCTGGATCTGAAGAGGAGCATGAACTAGTGCCCATATGGGATGCCAGTCTGAAGGCAGAGGCTTAACCTACTACACCATAGTGCCAGCCTCTGCGATAGTTTTAAAAGATATAAAAACTAAAGACACAGAGTGAGGATATATTTAGCTTAAATTTATGGTAACTGGTTGGCAGATGTTTTCTAACCTTTCTCATCTGTCTACTTGAAGGTCAGTAACCAGCTCGGTGCCTAACTTGCTCAAGTCACTTGTGTCAAAAGCTTTTTTTTTTTTTTTTAATTCAAACTTTGTTATTAATTGCTTGAAACAGCCTTTGGTTGTAACTGTAATTTAAACCATGCTTAATTAAGGCTGTTTGAGTTTTATGGTAATTTTAAAATTCTTGTTTCTCTTTCTCTTTTCCTTTAGTTGGGATGAGACTCACTTTGGAAAAATGGGAAGCTACTATATCAACCGCACCTTCTTCTTTGACGTGCACCCGCCCCTGGGAAAGGTAGGCAGTGCGCTGAGCGGCCGCTCGCCCATCTGGGATGGTGGCTCCAAGGGGTCGCAGCCAGGTCCTGGCTTATGTAGAAGGAATTCTTCGATGTCCCAAACCAGCTGTTTTATAGAAGATCTTCCATGGTTTTAGGGTTCTCCCAGCACAGCACAGGAGAGGGGCTCGAGCACCGGGAGCAGGGCTAAAGGACCCGTGTCGTTTCCGTGCAGGAAGCTCGTTCTGCACGCTGCAGTGTGGGCGCAGTATGAAGCACTGCCTCCGGGAGAGGCCACACAAGAAGTCACATTGTCTGACTGCGTCGAACTGGCAAATCTAGAGGGACAGGAAGGAGAGGAGGGGTTGCCTGGCTCTAGGGAAAGGAAGGGGTAGGGCGTGATTGCAGATGGGCCTGAGGTTTTGTCGGGATGGTGAAATGTTTGGAGCTAGGTGTGGTGGGAGCCGTGTAACCTCGTGAAAATATTTGCAGGCACAGGAGTGTCTTTCAAATGATGGATTCTATGCCCTGTGAATTTTATCTCAATTTTAAGAAAGAGAAGAGAAGTAAAAGGAATATACTGCATAAAGCGGAAGAGCTTAGGGGAGCTGAACTTATCTGCCCCTCCCCCCAAGCCACCCACACATTCAGTTTGACTTGTTCTTCTCATGTTTTGCAGTTAGAAATCCCACCAGTTAGAACTAGTTAATCTTACTCTTTCACAAACAGAACCCCTGGGAAGGCTAGTCGATTAGCCCTGGCATTCACCGAAGCCTTTCTTTCCAACTGGAGACTGAGACGTTGGCCCCAGGAAGATAGGGCTCTGCTTGTGGTGAAGTGGCTCAGGGACTTTGGAGCTTGCGGTGCTCGGGGATGAAGGCAGTGACGGGGTGGTTATCTGTGGTGGGTGGGCTTCAGGACACATAAGAGCATGGCGCTGAGACCAGGGTGGAGGTCCTTGCAGGTGAGAGGGGCGGGGAGGGAGGGAGGTGAGACAGGTGACCTGTTTCTTTCTTTCTTTCTTTCTTTTATTTATTTATTTATTTATTTATTTATGTCAAAGAGGGAAAAACAGAGAGACAGGTCCTTCATCCACTGGTCCACTTACCAAATGGCCACAGCAGCCAGAGCTGGCTCAACCTGAAGCCAGGAGGCAGGAGCTTCCTCCATATTTTCCACACGGGTGCAAGGGCGCAAGCAGTTGGGCCATCTTCTGCTGCTTTCCCAGGCCATAGCAGAGAGCTGGATTGGAAGAAGAGCAGCCTGGCCTGGAACTGGTACCCACGTGGGATGCCAGTGCTGCAGACAGTGGCTTTACCTGCTACACCACAGTGCCGGCCCCCAGGTGACTTATTTCAAAATTGGCTCTGAGCCCAGCAAACGAGTTGAAAATGTTATGCCTCTAGGTGTCTCTTTTAGTAGCAATGAAAAGAAGAGAGCCTGAACATTTGGTCTGTCCTAGTCATTTTACATACCTGAGAGCAACTTCATAAAGTGGGTGGGTGCTGTGTTCCCATTTTACAGATGGGGCCAGCAGGGCAAGGTCAATGGTTTACCACAGGGAACAAAGCTATGAGTGTCAGATTCAAGGTCAGACTGGCTTCACACGTGTCTCCCACTCGGACTACAGATGGTAGAGAAACGTGTTGAATATTTGGGTTGGGCTAGCCTGGGGACTAGCCCCTTTGCGAGAGGAGAGCTTTTAAAGGAAACCCAGCCCAGTCTTTGAGCGGGGGACTGTCTGTCTTTTTGTGCAGCTCCTAGCGCTCAGCTCAGTGTGGACGTGTGAGAAGGATGAGCTGGTTTGTTTCAGGACTGAAGCCTTCCCTTCCTCACACCCAGCCCCTGCGTGAAGGGAGAGCGGTGAGGCTTCTGAGGCTGAAGCTAGGGACTGTGCTCTGCCTGTGCCCCCAATTCCTCCTCGTGGTCCTGTGCTCTGCCTGTGCCCCCAATTCCTCCTCGTGGTCCTGTGCTCTGTCAGTTGAAAGATTGATGAGAACCTGGAAACTTGGGAGAGGCAGCAAAGCAGCTTCTACAGTTCTGAAGCCCAGCCAGTCAGAGAATCAAAAAGTCACCAAAGGGGCTGGCACTGTGGCGCAGCAGATTAACACCCTGGCCTGAAGCGCCGGCATCCCACATGGGCGCCAGTTCAAGACCCAGCTGCTCCACTTCCAATCCAGTTTTCTGCTATGGCCTGGGAAAGCAGTAGAAGATGGCCCAGGTCCTTGGGCCCCTGCACCCACGTAGGAGATTCGGAATAAACTCCTGGCTCCTGGCTTCGGATCGGCGCAGCTCCAGCCGTTGCAGCCAATTGGGGGAGTGAACCAGCAGATCTTGCTCTCTCTCTGCCTCTCCTCTCTGTAACTCTGACTTTCAAATAAATAAATAAATCTTAAAAAAAAATTCTCCAAAATGGCAAGTAGGGAGTTTATCCTATACTACTGGGACTGATTCTTGTCCCTTCACATGGATACCCAGCCCTGGTTCCCCAGGGGCTCCAAATAGGAACTTTAAAAAAAATAAAATTAGATAGGTAGAAAAGAAAGTAAAAGGTCCTCTATCCACATTTCTATCAGTGTTAACCAGTTTTAAGTTTCTTTTTTTTTTTCCTTCAAGGTTTATTTATTATTTGAAAGAGTGATAGAGACAGAGAGATCCTCCATCTGCAGATGTGCTCCCCAAGTGATCACAACAGCTGGGTCTAGACCAGGCGAAGCTGGGGGACAGGAACTCTGTCCTGCTCTTCCTCATGGGTAGCAAAAGCCCAGGGACTTAGGCCATCACTTGCTGCCTCCCAGGCACATAAGCAGGAAGCTGGATCAGAAGTGGAGCAGCTAGGACTTGAACTGGCGCTCCCATAGCAGCTTAACTCACTGTGCTGCACACTGGTTCCTGTTAACAGTTTCTAGTGTAAGAGATCTTCAGAAATTTAATGGAGAATGTATATTATGAAAAGACTACATGGATTTCAAATATTTTTTGCACTGGGTCTTGAACTGGCATCCATACAGGATGCTGGTGTCGCAGGCAGGGGCTTAACCAGCTTCTCCATGAACTTTTGAAATAACCTTGTGTATCATCTCACAAATTTTTATATTAATGTAAGTGTGTATATTTTTATATACATACTTTTTTTATAAAAATATTTATTTGAAAGGCAGAATTAGAGAGACAGACAGAGGCAAAGACAGAGGTCTTCTATCCGTTGATTCACTCCCCCAAATGACTGCAACTGCTGGGGTGGGGCCATGCTGAAGCCAGGTGCTAAGAACTCCATCTGGGTCTCCTACATGGGTGACAGAGACCCAGTTTCTTGGGTCATCTTCTGCTGCTTTCCCAGGCACATTAGCAGGGAGCTAGATTAGAAGTTGAGCCCCTGGGACTCGAACTAGCACTCATATGGGATTCTAGCCTTTCAGCCTCTAGCTTAATCTACTGTGCCACAAAGCCAGCCCCTACACAAGCTTTTATATACACACATAATCCTTTTATTTTCTTAAGATTTATTTATTTTATTTGAAAGAGTTACAGAGATAGAAGGAGAGACATAGAGAGAGCTTCCATCCACTGATTCACTCTCCAGATGGCTGCAATGGTCAGGGCTGGGCCAGGCCAACCCCAGGAGCCAGGAGCTTTAAATGGGTCTCCTATATGGGTGCAAGGGTCCAAGCACTTGGGCCATTTCCCCCTGCTTTTCAGGCATACTAGCAGGGAGCTGGATTGGAAGTAGAGCATCTGGGACTCAAATCAGCACCCATATTGTGGTAGAAGCCTTCCTGAAATAAGAAAAAAAAAAAAAAGGAGTGGGGAGCAGGAACATTTATCCTGGGAATGGAATATGGCCTTATCTGCTTGCTTGTGACTGGGCTTCTGCCAGTGCCAGATAGCCTACAGCTCAGTGTGTGTGGGCAAGAAATATAAGTTATCTACAACTATGTATACATGTCCAGTATTGTATCAATTCTTATAGCTGCCACATAACATTAGACTATCCAATCAAATGTATGCATGTTGCCATAGGAGGGAGACAGAGAAGCTAAAACCATATATAAGAAAATACTGCTCTCTGTTAGGGGCTGAGTGTTTTTGGATACAAATCTGAGTCTTATGCCAGCATAATAAAGCAAAACTGCTTCCTGGCCTTGGTATCTCATCTGTTCACAAATCCTGCTGCGATGAGGTGCTGGCCTCATAGCCAGGGGCTTGACCCACTGCACCAAAAAGACGGCCTCCTACACACAATGCTTTTTTTTTCATAGTCTCATTGTTCTTAATATATAATCATGACAGCTCAATGCTTGCAACATTTTCTTATTTGGTCTATACATTAGCTGTTATTATCAAAGTATATCTGTTTCTTTAAGTAGATTTTTAGTATGTAAGAAATGTAAAAGTGGCTTTAAAAATCAAGAATTGCCATTAAGACTTCAAAAATAGGTTAAAAACATAAGTTATATACAAAATATTATACACTGTGAATTGTAATCAAATTATCAATCTCAGTGTAAATGGCAGAGCTAAGATTTTCTATGGCAAAATTATCTCAATTATTCTAAGTTAAATAAAAATACCTAATACTCATGGTGAAGTTACTCTACCATATTTCTCATTTAAAGTATATTTCCAGGCATAGTTTCAAATGACATGTATATCTATTTGCTTTTCTACCTTTTTGTGCGATAATACGCTGATCATTTTAAACTATAAAGAAAGTTAATAACCCCTTAACTTATAACCACTTTTAAGTTTATTTTACAGCATTTTTATTGAGATACCATTTAACTACTGACCAGGACTATTTCCAGATGTAATGCTTGACCTTTTGAAACAATTTTTTAAAAAGATTTATTTATTTATTTGAAATTCAGAGTTATACAGAAAAAGAAAGAGAGGCAGAGAGAGGTCTTCCATCCGTTGGTTCACTCCGCAATTGGCGGCAACGGCTGGAGCTGTGCCGATCCGAAGCCAGGAGTCAGAAGCTTCTTCTGGGCCTCCCATGTGGGTGCAAGGCCCAAGGACTTGGGCAATCCTCTGCTGCTTTTCCAGGGCATAGTAGAGAGCTGGATTGGAAGTGGAGCAGCTGGGACTCAAACTGGCATCCATATGGGATGCTGGCACTGCAGGCAGCGGCTTTTCCCACTGCGCCACAGCACCGGCCCTGGCTTTTTGAGACAATTAAAAACGTTTAGGTACTAAAATTTTATATCATGATTTGATTAACTTAAGAAGTTTTATTATGGTGAAAACTAAGAAGAAAATCTAAAGCAAAAGTACAATGATTTCCACAAAGATCATATATTCTTCCCTTGTATGAAAGGGAGGGAGGGAAAGAAGGATAGAAGAAGAAAGAGAGGGAAAGATGAGGGGGAAAAAGATAAGGAAGAAAAATACTGGTTTTTTTCTCCCATTTGGAAAAAGAATGGAAACTGAGGATTCAGCAAATAATGCAATCAACTCAGTCAGTTTATAGTAAGGCATCTTTGCATATTGTTGAGTCCCATCATGCCCTGTTGAGACTGCCTCATCCTGGCTGAAGTCCTGCTGTACCACCCATGTGAGGAAGATCTTGGATCCATCATCTTGGCCATTTGTTGATTCAGTTTTGCCATCTGTGACTGGCTCACGTTTTTAGATCTGTCAGCACCTTTGAAAAGTCCTTTGATACCGCCCATTTTTTTTTAACCATCTGTGCAAAGTTGGTATAGTGTGTCAAAAGTTCCTGAACATCTCTTGTTGACACACCTGATCCTCTTACAACTCCGGATTCTTCCCAGTTGCTTCCTAAAAACTTTGACACTATCTGTACTGCCCAGTTCTTGATCATTCATACTATCCTTTATTGTCATCAATTTCTTTAGCCTTGCCATTGATTCCTGCTCATTTCCTTTGCTCATAAAATCTGTTCCAAAACCTGGAATCATCCCCAAGATCTGGCTGAAGGGGCCCATTTTCATGATATTTTGGAATTGTTTATACATGTCTCTTAATGAAAATTGACTGTTTCAACTTCCGTGTAAGTGCTTCATTGTCATCCAACTTCAACTCATTGACTTTATCTATCAGTCCTTCAGTGTCACCCATACTAAGAAGTTTGCTGATGAAAGGCTGAGTTTGTTTTTTTTTTTTTAAGATTTATTTATTTATTTGAAAGTCAGAGTTACATAGAGAGAGGAGAGGCAGAGAGAGAGAGAGGTCTTCCGTCCAATGGTTCACTCCCCAGATGGCCTCAATGACTGGAACTGCACCTATCCGAAGCCAGGAGCCAGGAGCCTCTTCCGGGTCTCCCACACGGGTGCAGGGGCCCAAGGACTTGGGCTGTCTTCTGCTGCTTTCCCAGGCCATAGCAGAGAGCTGGATCAGAAGTGGAGCAGCCGGGGCTAGAACCGGCACCCATATGGGATGCTGGAGCTTCAGGCCAGGGCGTTAACCTGCTGTACCACAGTGCCGGCCCCAGAAAGGCTGTGTTTTGAAAGGTTCAGAATCATCTAGATGTTCCCCTGTCCCAGTGAAAATAATTGTACTTTTTGTGGCAGCAGCTGCACTGAGTGCACCACCTCCTTTTGTGTGACCATCAGGTTTCATTGCTGTTCCTGGTGCCGCATCTACTTTATCTGTAAAAGCCTTAGCCTGGGCTTCACAAGCCTGCCCAGTGCAAGCACCCATCACATAAGCAATGTTTTCAGGTTGTATGGCATTAGCAACTTGAAGCATTTCTTTGAACAGAGTCTTTTTGTTTGTGGTGGCCTCTTGTATCAACAATAATAATTTCAAAAGTTTCATTTTTTAATTTTTCTACTCCTTCAGAAGCAGTGATAACAGGAGCCATTTCTGTATAGCTTCCGTAGAATGGAATTCTTGCTTTGGTAGCATTCTGGTTTAGTTGGTCAAAATCCCCTGCACTGCGTGTGTCTGCACGTATCAAACAGGTCTTCCAGCCTTTCCTCCGATAACAGTATGCTAACTTTGGACATGTTGTTTTGCCACTCCCATGCAACCCAACAAACATAATCGCATTCTGTTTTCCTTTAGTAGGTATCCATGCTTTAACTCAGGGTCTACTAGCTTTATAAGTTCTTTAAATACAGCATGCAGAATCATTTCTTCAAGATCAATAGCAGACTTAACATTTTCTCTCAGTTGCTTCACTAGTTTAATATTAACGTCTGCTTCCGATAATGCTGTACATGCTTCCTTTAGCATAGCATCAATACCTCTTCCTTGATAATGGTGGCATTGCCCAATGAGCATAATGCTGATGTTATTTTTCTTCCAAGGTCTGCGAGTACCATCTTGAAGGCTTTAAGATGTGCTTGTGACTCACGAGAGGCACCAGTAACGCCGTGGCCCTGAGAGGCTAAGGGTTCCTTCGAGAGGCCCTGCACCATAGGAGGAAAACCAGGAAAACTTGGGAGTAGACAGACAGGAGTGGTCCCACAACCTGACTTCCTGAACAATATAAACTAGGGGCCCAGCACCCAGCACTGCGACACCAACTCCCACCAGCTGGAAAACTGGTGACTTACGCGTGATCCTTTTAAAAACAAATGAGATGGGGGCTGGTGCTGTGGCACAGCAGGTCAAGCTGTTGCCTGTGGCACTGGGATCTCTAATATAGGTGCTGATTTGAATCCTGGCTGCTCCACTTCCAATCCAGCTCCCTACTAATGCACCTGGGAGAGTTAGTGGAAGATGGCCCAACTGCCCAAATGTACCCTCCTGGGAGACCTGGAAGAAGCTCCTGGCTCCTGGCTCCTGGCTTTGGGTCTGCCCAGCCCCAGCCATTTTGGCCATCTGGGAGTAAACCAGCAGATGGAAGATTTCTCTGTTTCTCTTCTTCCTCTCTTTCTTTGTAACTTTGCCTTTCAGATAAATAAATAAATCTTTAAAAAATGAGGTTAGGCTAAAATTGTTCAGAAACTTGTGTTTTTAAAAAAGATTACTTATGTATTTGAAAGAGGTACAGAGAGGGAGTTCATGGGGGTGGGGGAGATCACTCTTCCATCTACTGGTTCACTGCCCAAAACCCAAACCAGATGAGACTGGGCAAGGCAGAAACCAGGAGCCAGAAGCTCTGCCAGGTCCTCCCATGGGTGAAGGCCCAGGTACAGTCAGCAGGATTGGAAGTAGAGGCAGGACTCAATCCTGGACGCACTGGTGTGGAATGCAGGTGTCTCACGAAGCAGCTTAACATACTGGCCACAGTGTATTTGTACTTCAAACATGATATATCTTTTTACAACATTTTTCATAGATGTATTTATTTGAAAGGCAAAGCAATAGGAAGAGAGAGAGAAAGACCTTCCATCTGCTGGTTCACTCCCCAAATGCCTGCAACTAAACCAGGCCAAAACCAGAAGCCTGCAAGCCCATTGGGGTTTCCCACATGGGTGTCAGGAACCCGAGTACTGGGGCCATTGGCTGCTTCCTGGTTATTAGCAGGGAGCTGAATCTGAATGAAGCACAGAGTAGGCAGGACTTGAACCACATCTCTGATATGCAGTAGCTCAATCCATTGGACCACAGTGCCCGTCCTAACCATGGTATAACTTAACTTCTTTCCACAGTCATAGTCTTCTTAGCAGTTATATATTATTCCAGTACATAATATACCATAAAGTGTTTTACCCCTTCTGTTGATGGGCAAGTTATTTTACATTTTTAGCTGTTGAAAGGATATGACACATGTCTTTACATAGTTGTACAGGTATGTCTGAAAGAGTCTCAGCAGACAACTAAAAAGATCAATAAATTTCCATATTTAAAATTATAGTAATTAATTGCTAAGTTTTCCTGTGAAAATATTACAATAGTATATACTCCCACAGATGGTGTATGAGAGTACTTTCTCCCCCACACCATTTCCAGTATTAGCATGATCATACCTTACACATTATGTCATTTTTATTTGAAAATTTATAAATAAAAAATATTTTTATTTATTTGAAAGTCAGAGTTAGAGAGAGAGAGAGCAAAAGAGATTAAGGTCTTCCATCCACTGGTTCACTCCCCAAATGGCCACAGTGGCCAAGACTGAGCCATTCCGAAGCCAGCAGCTAGGAGCTTCATCTGGGTCTCCCACGTGAGTAGCGGGGCCCAAACACTTGGACCATCTTCTGCTCCTTTTCCCAGGCCATTGGCAGAGAGCTTGATCAGAAGAGGAGTGGCCGGGACACAAACTGGCGCCCATGTGGGATGCCAGCACTGCAGGCGGCAGCTTGACCTGCTATGCCAATGCTGCCTCTGTGTCAACTTATTATTTTAGATTTTTTATATTTATTTAAGAGGCAGAGACTGACAGAACTCCCATCTGCTGGTTCACTCCCTAAACACCTTTGGCTTTTGGGCCAGGGCAAAGCTAGCAAAGGGGAGTTCCATCCAGTTCTCCCGTGTGAATGGCAAGGGCCTAAGTACGTGATCATCATCTGTTGCCCTCTAGGGCGTGCATTAACAGGAGGCTGGAACTAGCAGCTGAGCTGAAACTTACTAAGGCACTGTGGTGTGGGATGTGGGTGTTCAGTTAGTGTCTAAACTGCTAGGCGAAATGCCATCCTCAGATAACTGTGTCAGTTGGAGAGTTAAAAACGGTGTATCACTGTTTCCATTTGCATGTCTTTATGAGTCAGGTTGAGCTTTTTAAGTTTTTTCTTTTTAGTAATTTGTATTTTGTTTTCTCTGAACTTGCTCATTTCTAGTATTTGTCTTTTTTTGTTTAAGATTTATTTATTTATTTTGAAAGAGTTATAGAGACAAGAGAGAAGAGAGATCTTCCATCTACTGCTTCACTCTCCAGATGGCTCTAACTGTGCCGGGCCAAAGCCGGGAACCAGGCTCTTCATCCAGGTCTCCTACCTGGGTGGCAGGAGCCCATCTTCTGCTTTCCCAGACACATTAGCAGGGAGCTGGATGGAACTGGAGCAGGTGGGACACAAGCCAGTGCCCATATAGGATGCTGGCATCGCAGGTGGCAGCTCAATCCACTATACCCTGATTGTTCATCTTTATCCTGACTTCAGTGAATTGTTCAGTTAAGAAATTGGCTCAGGGAGCCGGCGCCATGGCTCACTTGGTTAATCCCCCACCTGCAGCGCTGGCATACCATATGGGCACCAGTTCTAGTCTCGGCTGCTCCTCTTCCAGTCCAGCTCTCTGCTGTGGCCCAGGAAGGCAGTGGAGGATGGCCCAAGTGCTTGGGCCCTGCACCCACATGGGAGACCAGGAGGAAGCACCTGGCTCCTGGCTTTGGACTGGCGCAGTTTTGACTGTAGCGGGCATTTGGGGAGTGAACCAATGGAAGGAAGACCTTTCTCTCTGTCTCTCTCACTGTCTATAACTCTACCTGTCAATTAAATAAAAAGATTATTTTCATGAATGAATGTCAATGTGATCTTATGAGATATTACTATGTAGAATGATGACATTTGTAAAAAAAAAAAAAGAAAGAAAAAAGAAATTGGCTCAGGTCTATTGTGACCTTGAGGGAGCAGAATTTTGAGTGCCTGCTCTTGCTTTGCATAGTGTTTGGTGTTTACTTTGAGTAACACCCCTAATCCTCACAGTGCCCTATAGCTGGGACGATGGGCGCTGAGATCCAAGCCATCCCTGGCTCCACATCAGCCTAGCAGTCTGGGAATTTATGGCCAGCACCAGGCAGACGTGTCCGCCAGGATCCCAAGCAGAAGAAGAGTGTATGTTTGAGTAGCACCTGTCAGTTTTAGTTCATCTGGGCATTTGAATTGTTCCCTCTTTTCAATACTTTATATTATTCTGTTTTAAATTCACTTCTGAAACCTGCCCCCCCCCCTTTTTTTTAGGCTTATAGAATCCCCTCTCCTTTTTAAAATCGAACTTTACAGTCATTGGCTGCTAACCTTGGCTTCTATGCCTTGACATGGAATTGCAGATGGGAACTCTGTGTAGATCTGCTTAGATAAAAAAAAACAAAAAAAAAACAAAAACAGGCTGGCTGGTGGTCCAAGTCAGAGCCCCGGGAGCAGTGTTGGCTAGGAGGGGCTTTCTCCACAGGCCACCGTACCGTGTCCCTCCACGCAGCCTGAGCAGAGTGGGGCTCAGGCTCCAGCAGCCTGGGCTGTCACGGTTGCGTGGCATTTGACAGCATTTATATTTTAGTTGCTTTCTGATTACTTGTGTGGGAGAGCGAGTTTTGCAGTGCTCGTGGCCAAGGACATACAGAATCGAACAGGCTGAGTCTTGCAAATGTTTTGGAGCTTCATGACTTTCCCATCTCAGGTCGTGGCTGACCTATGGTCTGGGGGGTGCCAAGGTTCCTTTGCAAGACTGGAAACAGGAGAAACCAGTCAGCTTTTGACGTTTTGCTGCTATGGCTGTTCTGCTCTGGGGACGTGCATCTGCCTTGCAGCCCTCTCTCTCTCTCTCGTGTATTTCTCTCTATTCCCAGCGTGTAGCTGTTTGGTCACTTTGCGTCCCCCTCCATTCCCCTTCAGTGGCCTCATCGCTCAGGAATCAGCCTTGTTCTGTGCCTTCCCCCAAGAGCTGTCATGTTGTATTTCATAACAAATGAAAGAAGGCTGAACAACAGAGCCGCTCGCTGACCCTGCCCTTCAAATTGTGGGGTTTGTTTCTTTCTAAGTGTTTAATTTATACTGTTCCCAGGAACTTGGCCATGACACACGAAAGGGTTTGTTCAAGCATGAGCTTTGTAGACAGAAGAGCCTTTCTCTGCAGCTGCTGCTGGAGGAAATGTCACGTTGGCAGCTCCTTCGACGGACGGTTGTGAAGGGGAGCCAAGGCTGGGTGCAGCTGCAGTGACGTCTGGGGCACAGAGGAGCGACTCCCCAGGGTCTCTCAGGATTTTGTGTGTTCTTGTCTCCTCAGATGCTGATCGGTCTTGCTGGCTACCTGAGTGGATATGATGGTACCTTTTTGTTCCAGAAGCCTGGAGACAAATATGAGCACCACAGCTACATGGGAATGAGAGGAGTAAGCTTCCTGTTTTGCTATAGACAGACCGAACCCTGGGACCACACTCAGTCTGGAACGTTGCAGTTGGAAGTTCTAGAGTGGTGGCAAGTGTGGCTGAAAGGACTTCAGGGTAGTGGGCGGAGGGGAGGGGGATTGGATCCACCTGTGAAATACAGAGATTCAGAACCCGGGGGTGGAAGAAGGGAAGGCGAGGTTGCTAATGCAGAGACTACACAGATAGGAGCAAGCCCCTTACCCTATCCGTGTGTGGCATCAGATTTCAGGTGGCGAGCAGCCCGGAGCTGGGCCGTCAGGACAGCCGTCCTCAGTGCCGGGGCATGCAGCGCTCCTCCCTGTTTGCAGCCACAGCTGCTCCATGCTTGCCGCCTCTGAGAGCCTGTTCCGAAGAGTGTGGCATCCCCACACCCTATCATGAAGTTCCTGCGTCCTTCCCCATGAAGGTGTCAGGCACACACGTGCAGTTGGGAAGTTGACGTTGGCTGTGTGTTTCTGTGCCCTGGTCCCCAGCACTAGCCTTGGGGGACCATGGTGGGGCCTAAACACCCAAGTCTGCGGGAACCCTGTACTGTAGCTCAACGAAACCTGCAGAAGCTGACCGCCGGGGCTTACACGGCACTTCACATTCCTTGAGGATCTCAAAGCATTTTAGATAAATGGCTGTGTACTTATTTGGGGTAATCAGTGGATGATTTGCATGATCAGATCATGCCACATAAATGAGTGTTGGATTGAGTGCTTGGCGTAGCAGTTTAGCCACACATTGGGTCACCTGCATCCCATATTGGAAGGCCCAGGTTTGAGTCCTGGCTCCCGATTCCAGTTCCCTGTGGATGCATAACTCTGGCAAGCAGCAAGTGATGGCTCTAGTGGTTGGTTCCCTTCCACCCACGTGGGAGACTTGAATTGAGTTTCTGGCTCCTGACTTTAGCCTGGCTCAGCCCTGCCTGTTGTGGGCATTTGGGGAGTGTGCCAGCAGATGGGAGCTCATTCACTGTGTCTGTCTTTTGCTCAATTAAATAACGGCAAAGGAAGACCTTTCTCTCTGTCTCTCTCTCTCACTGTCCACTCTGCCTATCAAAAAATTAAAAAAAAAAATGTAAACAAAGAATTTCTCCTATCTGTAAGTTCATACCCTCCAGTGATTCTGTGTCTCCCTAGTAACGCCTGAACACCACGTAGTGTATGTAATTGGTTGCAGGCCTGACTTCACTGTAGACTTGCTACAGATTCTGAGAAGGCCAGACCTAACAGCCTCGTTTGTGCTTTTCCACGCTAGGATGCATTGCTTTACATTGTTCACAAAACATGCAAGCGCTTGTGGGAATTTCCCATTCTGTTGAACTTGTCTGTTTACTGGTGGTGGGTGTGGTGGGAAATGGAAGAAGCATGGTGATTTTGAAAGACTGAAGACTGAATAACCCTCTAGGTCCTGAAGTGTTGAGCAGTCTTACCAAGCTCAAAATATATCCTGTAGATTAAAGAGTAGTTTCTGGTGTGATTGAAGAAAAGAATTGGAGAAATAACATCAGAATTCTCTAAAATACCAAGATATTTTCAAAGAAGTCTCTGTTAACTTGTGTCCATTGTTTTGTAATAGAAGCTAATGTTTACCAGTTACTTTCTGTGTGTAACTAAAACTTCAGCTCATTCTGTTCTCAGGGTATGCCTACTAGGTGGGAACTTTTGTTTTTCACTTTACACACATGAGGAAGTTGAAATACAGAAATGATTTTCTCGGGGCCATAGCTAGCAAGGAGGGGGCAGTGCTTCCCCCCCTCTCCTGGGTGAACTTTGCTGATTTCATGTGAATGCAGAAGTTACTGCTGGGGTAGAGCAGGCGCATACGTGTGTGTATTGCTTGATTTTTTTAAAAGATGTATTTATTTATTTGAAAGTCAGAGTTACACAGAAAGAGAGGAGAGGCAGGAAGAGAGAGAGGTCTTCCATCCGCTGGTTCACTCCCCAAATGGCCACAACGGCCGGAGCTGTGCCCATCCGAAGCCAGGAGCCAGGAGCTTCTTTCCGGTCTCCCACGTGGGTGCAGGGGCTCAAGGCCTTGGGCCACCTTCTACTGCTTTCCCAGGCCATAGCAGAGAGCTGGATCGGAGGTGGAGCAGCTAGGACTCGAACCAGTGCCCATATGGGATGCTGGAGCTTCAGGCCAGGGCGTTAACCTGCTGCACCCACACTGGCTCCGTATTGCTTGATTTGACTCTTCACTATACCATCACCTCTTATTCATAAATATTGTAGGTAATTTTTGGTCATTAGAAGCATGCCTTATCAGGGTTTCCCATCTTAATTTGCACAGAGTCAGGTGGGTCCCCGATGCTTGGCCTAGCTTGCTGACAGCACTTCTGTTCCTTCCGTAGTTCTGTGCATTCCTCGGTTCCTGGCTGGTCCCCTTCGCCTACCTCACTGTACTGGATCTGTCAAAGTCCCTGCCAGCAGCACTGCTCACTGCTGCCCTCCTCACCTTTGGTAAGCTGTCTTGCACTATGTTTTTAGGGAAATGGGCTGCCACACTGTGACTGTCATTAAAAATCCACCTATTCAGGGATCCTGTCTCTGGGCCCTGTTCTTAATTAGCTTCAGGATTGGATAAAATGTATAACAAATCACATTCACCAGTGACACTCGCATATATAAATACTTTAATTTAGCAAGCTTTTATCTTATTGAAAGGGGCAATAAGCATGGGTAATCCTTGGGAATAGATTATCTCTGAGTTACCTACATTTGAGTTTGGAATGGATGGTAATATAAATTTGTGTGTGTGTGCATGCTGTGTATTTGAAGGAAGTTACAATTTTAATCTAACTTCTCTTAGATTATTGTTTAGATTAGTACATATTCCCTAAAAAATTCCAAAGGCAGGTGTTGTGAAAGTATCTAGGTGGCAGGGGACAACAAATTGGGAGCTTACATATTCTCATGGATAATCCTCTTATAGGTAAATGAGAGTTGATGATAGAAGTCCATTCTGTTCAGGGGCCAGTGTCATAGCACAGCCAGTTTAGAGGCCACCAGCAACACCTGAATCCTGTGGGAGTTCTGGTTCAAGTCCCAGCTGCTCCACTTCTGAACCAGCTTCCTCCTAATGCATCCTGGGAGGCAGTGGATAGTGATAGCTCAAGTGCTTTGTCCCCTGCCACCCACGTGGGAGACCCAGATTGAGTTCCCGGCTCCTTGCTCAGCTTTGGCTCTTGGGAACATTTGGGAAGTAAACCAGTGGATGGAAGATCTGTCTCTCTCTTTCTCTCTCCTTTATTTTTCTCCCCCTCCCTTCTTCTCTATCTCTCCCTCCCTCCCTCCCTCCCTATGTCTGTTTTTACTGCTCTGCCTTTCAAGTAGATGAAAATCAATAAATAAACATTAAAGAAATTGATCACATTTTAGCCTTGTTCTTCAAGGCTAGAGAAGTTTATGACCTCATGGAGCTTAACATTTCAAGAGGTCCACACTAGTTTAGGTGGGTATTGTAGAGGCTTGTATGAAAGATGGGCGCCTTTGTTTTGATGAATATTTGGCAAGATTATGGGATCTCTTTGTAGAGAACTGGTGGTTTTTCCCTTGTATCTTTAATTTCTCTCTTGAGTTACTCATCCCTTATTCATTAGTTCATTTTTCATTTGATCACTATTTCTCAGTGACTACTGCTTTTCTTGGCCTCAGAGGATACACTCCTGAGCCACTGTGCTCTCACGGGGCTTATCTCTAGTGGGGCAGGCAAATAAGCAAGTAGATTATTGTCTCCTCTGCAACATCTCAAGCAGTAAATGCGGTGTAGAAGATAACAAGGGGTAAGGGGTGGAGTAGGGGAGATCAGTGCTGTTGTAGGTAGGCAGTGAAGAGCTTTCTGAGAAGGTGGCTGTGAGCAGAGGTTTGAGTAAGGGAAAGGATCAAGTCATACAGTGAGCCGAGGGACGAGGGAACAGCATGTACAGTAGCTGTGGTGCTTAGTGCTTTGGTGAGGATGGAGTGAGTGAGTGTGGCGGAGGGTGTTGGGAGATGAGGTTGAAAGGGCCTGCTTGGCAGCCGTCACAAGAATGTGGTGGTCCGAGTGACATGGGAAGATACTGGAGGCTTAAATTACCCTAGTTCATGTTTGGAAGAATGGCCTCCAACAGAGACCGTTCATAAAGTGATAGTCTCTCTCATGTGTGTAGGTAGTTTGTGGCTATGTAAGGGAGATGGCAGAATTTCCTTTTGGATGATGGAAATGAGGAAAATATGATCTTTTTTTAAAAAAGATTTATTTATTTATTTGAAAGAGAGGGAGGAAGGGAGGGAGGGAGGGAGAGAGAGACAGGGAAGGAGAGAGGTCTTCCATCTGCTGGTTCATTCCCCAAACAGCCAGAGCAGCTGGGGCTTTGTCAGGCTCAAACCAGGAACCAGGAGCTTCATCCAGGTCTCCCACATGGATGCAGGGGCCCAAGCACTTGAACCATCTTCTGCTGCTTTCCCAGGCGCATTAGCAGGAAGCTGGATTGGAAGCAGAGCATCCTGGACTCAAACTGGTGCCTATATGGGATGCCATCACTGTAGGCAGTGGCTTTGCCTGCTATGCTACAGTGCTGGCCCCAGGAAAAGACCATCTTAAAGCTGCTCTGAGTGACATGATCCTCTCTTGGGTTGAGGGCCTAGAGGCAGTGTGAGATACTTCTCCCTGTCATTGGGCTTTGGTGTACCCCAAAGCATGGCCTTCTGCCTCCCTGATGACTCAGTGGTCCATCTAGTTGTGGCTGCACAAATGTTTACACACGTTTAGCAGGTGGGAGTAAGAGGGTGGGGTATTATGTCCTTCTGCTTGGGTGTTTGGTCTTCAGGGGTCCCCCTCTTGACTGCTTTCTGAGCTCATGTTTTTCAGACACAGGATGCCTCACTCTGTCCCAGTACATTCTCCTTGACCCCATCCTGATGTTCTTCATCATGGCTGCCATGCTGAGCATGGTCAAGTACAACTCCTGCGCTGACAGGTCAGAGCACCACCTCTGGGAGGGGAGGGCCAGGAGCTGTGGCAGCTGCAGAGTTTAATGGCCTCTGACAGAGTAGAAGTGGTTCATGCTCTTCAAACCACAAGAATTAGCACCTCCAAGGCTTTTCTGGAAGTCAACTTAGTTTCACCCTTGGCCAACCTCATCCAGCTGCATTATGTTAATTAAACCTGGTCTGGGGACCACCCACTCTGGCTTTGGATCTTCTCCTTCTACCACATGGACTTGTATCTATCTGCCTTTTCTAGAATACATACTGTGTGCCAGGTACCATGCTAGGAGATAGAGGTACAGAGGTCTATAGACCTTGGCTGTTAAAGAAAACTCACTCTGGCAGGAGAGGCAACCAGATAGTCAGAAAACTGCAGCACAATGTACCAGGTGCTACAGCACAGCAAAATAATGAGGAACATGGACCTTGGAAGTGACTCCCTGGGCTAGAGCCATGTTCCCCCACTTGCTTGCTATCTTAGCTTCTCTGTACCTGGATTTCCTCACATGTAGAAAGGATGATAATGGGATCTGCCTCATGGGGTTATGGTGAGTACATATGCAGACAGCACTTGGAATGACGCCTGGCTCATAGTAAGCTCTCAAGAACTGCCGACTCCAGCAGGAGCAGAGGTGATACAAAGGAGATACAAAGGCTGAGTGAATCTAGCAGACTTCTGTGGGTTTTCCTTTTCCTTCTACTTGGTTGGCCATGAGTGACAAATGAGCCCATTTACCTTAAGCCCTGCAGTTGGCCAGGAAGGCTGTGGATCCTTTTGCCAGAAAAACACCTGACTCACTCTCAAATTGTGAGGTGCCTGCAATTTCAGGGGTTTCACAGGTCACATCCTCCTTGGGTCCTTGCCATGGTGCCCTGAGGCTAGGATCCACGGGAGAGGGCACAGCACAGTCTCTGAGTCAGAGAACCTCTGCCCAGTCTCTCTACTGCTCTTGGACTTCCAGCTGCCAAATTGAACTCTGTGTCTTGTTGGTTTTCAGGCCTTTCTCTGTCCCCTGGTGGTTCTGGCTCAGCCTGACGGGCATCAGCCTCGCTGGTGCGTTAGGTGTCAAGTTTGTTGGCCTCTTTATCATCCTGCAAGTGGGGTTGAACACCATTGCAGACCTTTGGCACCTGTTTGGAGACCTCAGTATTTCACTGGTGAGAACCCAAGTGCTCATAGAAATATCTTTCCTTCCTGTTATTTCTCAGCAGGAACCAGTGGCCTTCCTGCCTCTGCCTTGGCTAGTGCAGCAGTGCATTCTGGGCCCTAGAGAGGCTGGACCGGTATCCTTGCATTACTCTTTTGGCATTTGTCTCTGTAATGCCTTTTACATTTTCTGCCAACTGCCCAATCAGGCCAAATCTGTGGCAACCATGACTGTTGGGAGCCGTAGGTAGAATGTGTGGGGTGACCTTCTCAGCATACTTGTCTTTTCCTAAACACTGTCTCTGTATCTGGGGAGCAGTGTAAGACCTGTCAGGGTTGTTACGATATTATTTATTAAGGGCTGGTTCTGTGCCAGTCACTGTGATGTGCCACACCTTCATCCTCTGATTTATCCCTTGTGTGAGCAATCGAGGCCCTGCCAGATGATAACTTTCCCAGGGTAGGTAAGAGGGAGAGCCAGGTTCCTACTTAGGACAGGCCAACTCCAGACCTCAGCTGCTTGGTTCTGGTGTTCTTCCACCACCTCTGAACCAAACACCCTACACATTTATTTGTTCATCCAGAAAATGTATAGAAACTGCCCACGGAGTGTGAGATGCTTGGAATATGTAGATGAATAATACCTGCTTCCTTCCCCTGGAGTCCCTGGCAAGAGAGAAGCAAACAGGCAGTTACAGCCCAGCTAGCAAGTGCTGTGAGAGCAGGGAGGAGGGTAGTAGTCCAGGAAGGCCTGGCCGGAAGCTGAGGCCAGAAGCAAAGAAAATAAGCAGTTAGCCACGTGGGGCTGCCCCAGGGCAGGAAGCATTGGGAAATGCAGGGAAGTCAGTGGGACTGGAATGTGGAGGGGACTGGTGGGCAGTGGCCCTGCAGAGGCAGGCAGCGCAGGGAGGCAGTGGAGGGCTGGCCCACGTGTATCCCCCTGCAGTGCCAGAGTGGTGGGTGTTAGACAGACATTGAGGGTTTCCACGTATTCTTCTTCCTTGTTGGCCAGTTATTTTTTATGATTATGACGCCTACTTAAAAAGGTACATGCCGTATAACGTATAAGGAATAATGAGGCCCCATGCCCCCAACACTGCGCACTGGCCTCTGTTTGCAGATGACGGTGGGGAAACACCTGACTGCTCGCATCCTGTGCCTCATAGTGCTGCCTCTGGCTCTCTACACGGCCATTTTTGCTGTGCACATCACAGTGCTGAATAAAAGGTATAGCTGGAGCCTTCCCAGAGTCTCCCTTCTGGTCTCTCTTTGGTCCCTAACTCCATGCATGGCCATGTGATTCCCTGGGTCTGGGGTCGGGATGATAGGAAGGGCCTGGGCTTTTTCCTCTTTCTTCCCTACTGTGTTCTATCCCTGGGTATTCCAAGGGCTCAGAGAGGCCAGCAGTCTGACCAGAGGGAAGAGGACAATTTTCTAATAGCCAAATACCTCTTCTCCCTGAACAAGTCCCTCATACTTTGCAAGGGTGGGCAGCCCTAAGGGTATGCTATGGGTGTGGGGTGGTAACCATCAGCCCTGCAGTCAGAGCTCCCATTTCAGGAGTAGCTCTCAGATGTCAGGAATCGTGTGCAGTGTTTTGTACCCATGATCTCATTTAGCTGCAGCCATTTCTGAGTTATCATTGAGGGCTGATGCTACACAGTACTCGATATGTTGCCCAAGTCACTGTGCTAGTAAGTAGCCAAGTTGGGATTTGGACCCCTGTTTCTCTGACTCCATTGCCCTAGGTTGTCTTGTGATACTTCACTGCCACTCTGATTCTACTTTCTAATGAACTGAGCTGAGTTCTCCCAGGGCTCCCGAGAAATCACAGTTTTTGCTCCGCTAACTTGACTCTCTTCTGCCCTTCTTCCCCCACAGTGGTCCTGGTGATGGTTTCTTCAGTTCTGCTTTCCAGGCCCGGCTTTCAGGGAATAACCTGCACAATGCTTCCATCCCCGAACGTGAGTGTCTCGGCTCTTCACAGAGGTCGAGGGTAGAGGGGTTGCTTGGGAGTTGAATTGGAAAAGAAGAGTGTGATCCCTTGAATTATTTTAGCCTATAGATGGCAAAGTAGGACGATTTTCCTGCCAGTTAGATCTGGCAGGAAAACTCAAGAGAGAGAATCAAGACTTTGCGGAAGAAGACATCCTGGGCAGTGAGCTCTTTGAGCCTAAAGAATCAGTTCTTTGTGGCTTTCGAAGCCAGTGCTGTGGAAAGGCCAGTCAGGGGGATCTGGCCAGTGGCCAGCTTCCACACAGTATTCTGAGACTCATATCCATTCGTTTATTCACAGGTGGTAACTGAGCCGATGTTCACCCCACAGAGCTAGAGTCTGGGGGAGAGGGTCACCACACAACGTGACATGTGTGTTGCATCCACACAGAGGGCACACAGAGCTCGGGGGCTGAGGGTGTGACAGGGCACTGCTGTAGGGCAGCTGGAGATCAGAGTGCATGGGTGGGCTGCTCTGGGGTTGGGGCCAGGAATGATGAGTAGATTTCAACAGATTGAGAGGGCATAATGAGGCAGAGGGATGGCATGGTCAAAGCCCAGGACAGGACAGGACTCCAGCGTAGGTTATCTGCAGAAAGGTACTGGAAAGATAGGAAGATTGGGTCCAGATGATGAGGGTTTGACATGTCGAGATGAGGAATTCATTCAGCAGGCAGTGGAGACCTGGTGGAGGCCTTTGGGCAGGCAGGAGGCCAGGAGGGTTGTGCTGTAGGGAGATGACCTGCCCAGGAGCCTCAGTTTAAGTGTGCTTCAGGATGTTTGCACAAGGACGAAATTGGCTATCGCTTCATTTCTCAAAACCTGCCCTCCTTGTAGTTAAGTGGCACCTGACTGTGTTGCAGAGTACGCTTTGATAACGATGGTGTTGAGATCCAGCATCTTCTGAAGTTCTTGCGGGGAGGGGAGAGGTGGGTGGGCGTGAGCTCCAGTGGTGGTCCCTCTCTTGAAGTGGCTCCTGCTAGAGGCAGTGCTGGGCCCAAGGGACTCTCTCAGAGGCTCAGTGAGTCCTGTGGCTTCAGAGGCCCCTCCCAGGCAGGAGGGAGCTTGCACTGCGATGCTCACCCCCTGCTGCCTCCCTTCCTCCTAGACCTGGCCTACGGCTCTGTAATCACCGTGAAGAACCTGAGGATGGCTATCGGCTACCTGCACTCCCACCCGCACCTCTATCCCGAGGGTGTCGGCGCTCGCCAGCAGCAGGTTGGTGAGCCTATTTGGCTCTGGACTGTTTGCCGTGACTGAAGCCACCATTCACCGTCCTGTTTCCTGACCTTGGCTCCCGCTGCTTCCCCTGCTTGAACATTCTTTCCACTCCTGCACTATGTTCTTTCCTCTGGCTAACCCCAGCTTCTTTATGCTTCAGTTTGGGTGTTCTTTGAGCACTGTGACCCACCCCTTCCTGGTGCTGGCTCAGGCGGCCCTCTTATGAGAGGCTTTCTCGGCACTGTCTGGATGCTTCTGTTGTAACCCTTTGCATAGTGAACTCTGAGACTTCCTTCCTCTAGTCTCCTAGCTACTTGATCGCCACTTCCTAGAAGGCTGGTGTGCCCAGGAAAGTGCCTGGCACGGAGTTGGTGAAGAGTGAAATGTAGTAGTGGTGAACACAGATCCAGGAACCTAAATCAGGGTTTGAATCTTGGTTCTGTAGGAAATATACCTGGACCACTTTCTTTTTTTCTTTTTTAAAGATTTATTTATTTATTTGAAAGAGTTACAGAGAGAGAGAGAGAGAGAGAGAGAGAGAGAGAGAGAGAGAGAGAGAAGTCTTCCATCTGATGATTCACTCCCCAGTTGGCCACAATGGCTGGAGCTATGTGGATCCGAAGCCAGGAGCCAGGAGCTTCTTCCAGGTCTCCCATGCGGTGCAGGGGCCCAAGGACTTGGGCCATCTTCCACTACCTTCTCAGGCCATAGCAGAGAGCTGGATTGGAAGAGGATCTGCTGGGTCTTGAACCGGTGTCCATATGGGATGCTGGCACCTCAGGCCAGGGTATTAACCCGCTGTGCTTCAGCTCCGGCCCTGTGGACCAGTTCCTTACCTTTCCCTGCTTTAGTACCTTCATCTTTTAATTGGGGGAAGATAACCAGTACTTCTGTCCATTCTAGGGTTGGCGTGAGGATTAAAGGAGAAAAATATATGTGAAGTGCACCTATGAGGCTTAGCTGCAAGTATCGTTGAGTTCGTGAACACTCAGTGATGGACGCCTTGTCCAAGTTAACGAGTGGTAGTTGGGGCTGTGGGGGGTGGGGCCTGAGGGGGAGAAGCAGGATTTTGGAGAGGTTAGTAGGGCCAGCTCTGTGAGAGGCCTTCCATATCACAGTAGATTTGACTTTGATCCACACACACTGGGGAGACAATGAAAGTTATTAAATGGTGACAAGATGTGCTTAGAGATCTAGAAAGATACTACAGGGGCTGGCACTGTGGTGTAGCAGGTAAAGCCGCTGCCTACTGTGTCAGCATCCCGTGTGGGAGCTAGTTCGAGTCCTGGCTGCCCCACTGCCTATCCCGCTCTCTGCTATGACCTGGGAAAAAACAGTGGAAGATGGCCCAAGTGCTTGGGTCTTTGCACCCATGTGGGAGACCCAGAAGAAGCTCCAGGCTCCTGGCTTCAGATCGACCCAGCTCTGGCCATGCAGCCATTTTGGGGAGTAGACCAGCAGATGGAAGGCCTCTCTCTCTCTGCCTCTCTGCCTCTCTGTAACCCTCTGCCTTTCAAATAAATAAATAAATCTTAAAAAAAAAAAAAAAGAAAGACAACTCCAGTGAGAATGTGATGGTTGCCAGGGACAGGTTAGGAGGTAGCAACCATGAATAAGGATGATAAACAGGCCAAGACCACGGGAATGGAGGTGGGAATTGCTTTAAGAGACACTTCTTCCCGGGTGTCGTGTAGGGCCTGTGCCTGATGCATTTCAGGATATGCAGACTGTTTTTTGAGAAGCTTAAAAGTGAAGTTTCTCTTCTTGCAAAGTGACCAATCTTCATTTTGCCAAAAATTTCGCTTCTCACAAAACTTACTTCCTTTTTCGCTACTAAAGTATTGACCTGAGGTATTGTTTTTTTTTTTTTTTAAAGAGTCAGAGTTAGACAAAGAGAGAGAGACCGAGAGGAAAGTCTTCCTTCCGTTGGTTTACCCCTCAAATGGCCGCTACAGCTGGCACACTTCGGCCAGCGCGCTGCACCAATCTGAAGCAGGAGCCAGGTGCTTCTCCTGGTCTCCCATGCGGGGCAGGGCCCAAGCACTTGGGCCATCCTCCACTGCCTTTCTGGGCCACAGCAGAGAGCTGGACTGGAAAAGGAGCAACCGGGACAGAATCCGGCGCTCCTACCGGGACTAAACCCAGGATGCCAGCGCCACAGGCAGAGAATTAGCCTGGTGAGCCGCAGCACTGGCTCGAGATATTGGGTTTTAATATTGGTTTTTCATGCTTGAGTCTCTCTTAGCTCTGGTGCAGTGGTTCTCAGCCCTGGTCATACTGTAAAATCAGCTGGAGGGCTTTTCCAGAGTCCCGGCGCCTCAGCTGCACAGCAGGGATTTGAATTCAGTTGACCTAGGCTGGGACCCAGGCACTCTGCATTTCTGTTTTGATTTAAAGCTCTCCGAGTGTTGTCCTGTGCAGCCAGGACAGAAACCACAGCTAGCTGTTCCATGCTGAGCCCTTGCTGCAGGTGTCACGTGGAAGATTTTCAAGGTACAGATTTGGTGGCCAGGAGCTTCTGCACTGTGCAGAGGGGGAGAAGGGGCACCTTCTGAAGGGCCCTGGTGTGAAGCTGGGGTTACACGCTTAGAGTCCGGATGTGGAGGTGTGACTCCACGGTGCTGGTGTGTGAAGTGCGTCTGTCTTTGTCTTTACTGAGTCACTTAGCCTCTCTCCACCTGGTTCCTCATCTCTAGAGAGGGGGTTGTGCTAAATAACCTCTTGTGGCCTTCCCTGCCCCACGGTTCAATGTCTTGATTGCAAACTGTTTTTAAGGCATAACATTTATAAGATACAATTGAAAAACATGCAAGAGTATATAAAAGGAAACAAAATTTATGCATAATCCCAGAAGGTGAGTATTTATATTTTGATGTATGACATTCTGCTATAATTGGATACCCATGTCCCTGGAAAACCTCATGTTATAAAAAAGCTCCACTGTGAAAATGAACATTTCTGAGAAAAAGGGGCCACAGACTAAACTCAAGAAGAAAGAAATCATTCTTCTTATAGGTATTTTAATAATAATGTCTTTTGTAAAAGCAAACGAGCAAGACGCTGTCCCCATGCACAGACACAGAGCACAAGCACAAGCGCCACCGGCTGTGCCAGCCTTGCACAGATCCGGGTCGCAGAGACGCCGTCTGGCTTTTTTCCAGGAATGTAGATTTCATTTTCTTTTCCTTATGACCATAAAAACTTTTTCAGGCCGGCGCCGTGGTTCAATAGGCTAATCCTCCACCTTGCGGCGCCGGCACACCGGGTTCTAGTCCCGATCGGGGTGCCGGATTCTGTCCCGGTTGCCCCTCTTCCAGGCCAGCCCTCTGCTGTGGCCCAGGAGTGCAGTGGAGGATGGCCCAGGTGCTTGGGCCCTGCACCCCATGGGAGACCAGGAAAAGCACCTGGCTCCTGGCTCCTGCCATCGGATGAGCGTGGTGCACCGGCTGCAGCGCACTGGCTGCGGCGGCCATTGGAGGGTGAACCAACGGCAAAGGAAGACCTTTCTCTCTCTCTCTCTCTCTCTCTCTCTCTGTCCACTCTGCCTGTCAAAAAATTAAAAAAAAAAAAAAAACTTTTTCAGCTTCTTGTTATTCTTGATACCATTATCAGAAAAAATTTTTTTCTGAGAAACAAAGCAAAAGCTGCTCAAAGCAGCCATAATAGTCAGACATGCAAAATGATTTTTCTTCTACATGCTATTTCCAAATCCTTTTGCAAGTAAATTAGCCACGTTCTATTCATTTGAGGTTAAAATATAAATTCGTATTGTAAGATAAATGCTTATTTTCCCACTGTTTCTTTCTTGTTGTTTACATAATTGGCACAATTATATATGTGAGGGACTTTTGAAGAATTCATGAAAAACACTTTTGCTATCTTTTAACTCCGTTTTTCATGAGTTTTTTGAAGTACCTTCCTATATAGTCTCTGGAACGTTGACTACTGGGAACGTTGGAATAAGCTGCCTTGGTTTGAATCCTGTCTCGGCAACTTCAAACTGGGTAACATTGACCAAACTACTTCACTTCCATTTCCTAGTGTGCAGAGTGGGAATAACCATAGCCCCTGCAGCTTAAAGTGTAATTGAGGCAAGGCTTGCCTGGTGCTTAGGGAGTGCCTGGTGATGATGGTGGCGTTGCCAGCGTCTGCATCCCATGCTGCCACAAAACTCTCTGAGATGCTTTCTGTGGTGGAGGGATATTCCATACCGCGGGTGGGCCACCATAACTGTTTCCCTCTTAATAGACACACATGACGTTCATGATTTTTGCAGTTAGGTTAATTGAAGCAGTTCAGATGTGTGCACGTGAGTGCACACATGCACGTAAAGCTTTCAAATCAGTGTGTACAAAATGTCAGGTAGACTCTAGGACGAGATACCTGTGCAACTTTGTAGTTTCACGTGGCCCTGTAATGGGAAATATAATAACATGACTTCTTCATTTAGAAAGTTTGAGGCACAGTCTTAATTACTTTTTAGGATGACACTAAACCCTCTTCTGGTGCTAGAAGAGGGTTATGGTTCTTCCCTCTGGAGGGCTGAGACTTTAAGGACAAGGTGCAGAAAGATACAAAGAGATCAAAAGGGCTTGCAGAGCGAGACATCTGAGTACAGAAGGAAAGAGTCTCACTGCTCTGTGCTCCTCATGAGCCCGCCTCGGGCAACACTGCTCCTCGCTCCTCGGGCTGGAGCCTGGGGATCCTGAAGGAGGCTGAAGCACTGTTGGTTTGCTGTGGATTGTCCTTGGCCAGCTGTGCCACTAGTGACTGTGTTCTCCCCACCCCTGACCCAGGTCACCACCTATTTGCACAAGGACTACAACAACCTGTGGATCATCAAGAAGCATAACACAGACTCAGGTAATGTGGTCAGGGACCAATGCCCCTTGTGCTGTTTCTCCTGCCTCCAAAAGAGTGACCCTGAGTGGGCTTCCCTGGCCATCTTCCACAACATGTCTACTGATCTCGCTTCTCCTTTCAAGAACTATTTATTTATTTATTTATTTGACAGGCAGAGTGGACAGTGAGGGAGAGATAGAGACAGAGAGAAAGGTCTTCCTTTTCCATTGGTTCACCCCCCAATGGCCGCTGCTGCTGGCGCACCGCACTGATCCAAAGCCAGGAGCCAGGTGCTTCTCCTGGTCTCCCATGGAGTGCAGGGCCCAAGCACTTGAGCCATCCTCCACTGCACTCCCGGGCCACAGCAGTGAGCTGGACTGGAAGAGGAGCAACCGGGACAGAATCCGGTGCTCTGACCGGGATTAGAACCCGGTGTGCCAGCGCCACAGGCGGAGGATTAGCCTATTGAGCTGCGGCGCCGGCCAAGAATTATTTCTTGAGCATCTGCTGTTTTCCCGGAGCTACTGTGGGCATAGGGAATAAGCAGTGAGCAAAAACAGATACAATATAACTTTTATATCTGTCCTTTTGAAGCCAGAGAGCAGGGCATGGCTCAGACCGAATCCAGCAGTAGGCACAACTAAGGTCACTTGTCATGTGGAGGACACCACGCCTTGCAGATGCCAGCATATGGCCCTGATGACGGAGTGGGCTACCCCTGCTCAGCCCTGGGCACGTCAGTCAGCTGGAGATCTGAGGGCTGTGACTGGAATGTCACGCGATGTGGATCTGCAGCTGGTCTGCCTCCGTCTGGTCTGGGCAGAGGAGCGCTGAGGCGCACTGTCAGTCTCTCTGGCACTAGGGCAAGAGCTACAGCCAGGTCTCAGCAGGGCTTCCTCTTTGCTTGGAGAGCTACGTGCGGGCTGTGCCTCCTGCTGCAGCTAGAGGGCAGAGGGCGTCTTCTCTCACCTCTGAGCCCAGCATCACCACTCCTGTCCTGTGTCACAGGCCTTCCCTGTGACTCCTCAGCAAACACCTCTGCCGTGGCCTGTCCAGTCTTCTGCTGAGCCTTTATGGAGAAGTGGAGAGCTGCTGTTCTGAATCCACCTCCCTCGTTCCTCCCCTCACCTCCTTACTGCCACTTTTGGGCTATGAACATGACATACACAGCTGTTGTCTTTGCGTCCTGTTCTTCAGTAATACAAGCTTTTACACCATTGGCGTTGGGGAAGACTAGTTTTCCTTCTAAGTGACCGTGAGCAAGTCTTTGAACATCCCTGGCTGTTTTCTGTTCTGAGTTAAGATGGCTGCATTTCACCCAAGTGACTAAGGATTTTGTTGGAACTTTATAGGCTAAGGTGTTTGTGTTCTTCATGGCCCCTGCCCACCAAATCCACATAAACTAAGATGTCCTCCTATTGACTTACTTTAGTTGGCATCCTGCTCATTAATCTTGAAAGAGACCTTAAAAGGCAGCATGGTGACAGGTATGTGTGCAGCTGAGGTATCCATTGGAGAAGCCAGTGATTTGCACTGGCAGATTTGTCCTTGACCTTGCTCTGTTTGTAGAGTATGGGTGCCTCGCTGTTTGGTGCAGACATTTGCAAGGATGTGTTCTGGGTTGTTCTGGTGACTGCCAGCCCCTTTTGCATCCCCTCACCTTCCAGAGGATGCACGGGTTTCTTTCTTTCATCATTTCCTGACAAGTGCGTCATCAGAGAAAAGATAATCACTAGAAAAGGTTGCAGGATTTAGCGTCTGATTTTGAAGAGAGCTGAGCAGAGTCATTTGCATGAATTCATTTTTGGAAGCCTCTACTATTACTACTAACAAGGCAATCTTACTCTTTAACCTCCTCGCTTAAGGTCCACTGGGGGCTTCGGTGCCTGTCAAACAAAGGCCACATTTGCCAGCCGGGCTTGCACTGACGCCTGCTCACCCCTCATCTTCTGGGTGCCGATCCACCCTGACCGGATGAAACCCATTTCCACTGGTCACATGAGTTTTGTTCTTTCCTATCTCACTGCCTTGTCCCTGTTGTTCACCTGATAAATGCTCCTCTTTTTCAAGCATTATCTCTGGGAAGCCCTTGTCTCGTCCTCAGGTGATCAGCCTCCCTCCGTGGCCCCACAGCACCAAGCCTGGATGGTACCAGTAGCACAGAACCCTGCTGCACCGACCCTGCTTGCCAGTGGCCCTCACTTGATACTGGCCTGTGAGCACGTGATTTGGGATTCCAGTGCTGTTTTCTCTTGGCAGATCCCCTCAACCCTTCGTTCCCAGTGGAGTTTGTGAGACATGGAGACATCATTCGGCTAGAGCACAAACAGTACGTTGACTTCCTGGTTGGGTAAAGGAGTGTTATGGACACCAAAAGCAGGGAGTTCTTGTAAGAAGTAAACAGAAACCACGTTTGGATGAGGCGCTAGTTAAAGGAAGAAAGCTTCTGCAGAGAATGAGGGAACCGTGGCGTGAGGAGGGAGAAACAAGCAGGCCGGCCTTTGCCTAGTTATTTCAGCTTTACGGAGCTCGGAACTTTGAAATAGTTTTCAGTGTCTTTTTCTTTTAGAGCAAAAAAAGTATGAGTAAATCAATACATTAAAAATATTTATTGATTTATTTTGAAAGGCAGAGTGACAGAGAGAGAGAGAGAGAGAGAGAGAGAAATCTTTCAGCCACTGGTTCACTTCCCAAATGACCACAACAGCCAGGACTGAGTCAGGCTAAAGCCAGGAGCCAGGAACTCCATCAGCGTCTCCCACATCAGTGACAGGGGCCCAAGTACTTGAGCCATCATCTGCTTACTTCTTAGGCACCTCAGCAGGGAGCTGGATCATAGCAGAGCAGCTAGGACTCGAATTGGTGCTCTGATATGGGAAGCAGGCCTCTCAAGTGGTGGCTTAACCCACTGTGCCTCAGTACCCACCCTGCCTTTAGAAAGATGTCAGAGTTAGTTTGTATGGCAAATTGGTTTATTTAATTAATGTTCTCCCAGGTAATGCCAAGATTACATAAAAACTTTCTTCTTAAAAGCATAAAAAAGCTGACAAGATACTGGAGTTACGAGGTCAAAGTTTGAGTGAAAAGGGGGACTCTGGAGAAGTAGGTGAGACCCTGGAGCCACATTTGCCTTGATCCCACAGTCTTTTTTTTATTTTATTTATTTATTTATTTTTTTACAGGCAGAGTGGACAGTGAGAGAGAGAGACAGAGAGAAAGGTCTTCCTTTGCCGTTGGTTCACCCTCCAATGGCCACCGTGGCCGGCGCACTGCGGCCGGCGCACCATGCTCATCCGATGGCAGGAGCCAGGTGCCAGGTGCTTTTCCTGGTCTCCCATGGGGTGCAGGACCCAAGCACCTGGGCCATCCTCCACTGCACTCCCGGGCCACAGCAGAGGGCTGGCCTGGAAGAGGGGCAACCGGGACAGAATCCGGCGCCCCGACCGGGACTAGAACCCGGTGTGCCGGCGCCGCAAGGCGGAGGATTAGCCTGTTGAGCCACAGCGCCGGCAGATCCCACAGTCTTGACCTTGGTCATGCGTTTTGACCACCTCGTGACAGAGAGAGAGGGAATTTAAAAGTCAAAGCTCTGTGCTTATCCAAAGTAGAAAATGTATTACGTGACCCTTCCCCCAAATTGGAAACCCCAGAAGTCTTAGGGCCAGGGTAAATCCACCTTTTCCACTTATTCCTAGGAAAAGTGACTTTGGTACCAAGCAGAAAGGTGGGAGGGGTTTGTGGGGAGCCCTGGTTCCTGAGAATGTGATTTTTTTTGACAGGCAGAGTTAGACAGTGAGAGAGAGAGACAGAGAGAAAGGTCTTCCTTCCGTTGGCTCACCCCCTAAATGGCCTCAACAGCTGGTGCTCTGCGGCCGGTGCACTGTGCCAATCCGAAGCCAGGAGCCAGCTGCATCCTCCCAGTCTCCCATGTGGGTACAGGGCCCAAGCACTTGGGCCATCCTCCACTGCCTTCCTGGGCCACAGCAGAGAGCTGGGCTGGAAGAGGAGCAACCAGGACAGAACCCAGCGCCCCAACCGGGACTAGAACCCTGGGAGCCGGCACCACAGGTGGAGGATTAGCCAAGTGAGCCGCGGCGCCAGCCCCTGAGAATGCGATTCTCATGTGGATTTTGTAGCTGTACTTCACGTTGCCTGGGTGGTCAAGGCCTTCAAGCTGTTAGTTTAAATGAACATGAGCCTAGACTGATAATGTCTTATAGGTGCCTGGCTAATTTCAAGTGTCAGCCCCCTTTGTGAAAAGACATTATCCTGGAGCTGGCGCCGTGGCTCACTTGGTTAATCCTCTGCCTGCAGCGCCAACATCCCATTTGGGCACTGGGTTCTAGTCCCGGCTGCTCCTCTTCCAGTTCAGCTCTCTGTTGTGGCCTGGGAAGGCAGTGGAGGATGGCCCAAGTGCTTGGGTCCCTGCACCCGCATGGGAGACCAGGAGGAAGCACCTGGCTCCTGGCTTCGGATCGGCGCAGTGCTGGCCATAGTGGCCATCTGGGGAGTGAACCAGTGGATGGAAGACCTTTCTCTCTGTCTGTCTCTCTCTCACTGTCTATCTGTCAAAAAAAAAAAAAAAAAACCTTGTCCTGAAGTCCTGAGATTTTTCAGCAGCAGTGAATGGTAGGTAGTCGGAAACAGCACAGCACATGAGGAAACGGGCAGCGTATGAATCAAACAGTAGACAGGTGAGGCAGCCCCTAGAAATTTTGTGCACTGGAATTACCAGATACAAATTTAGAAAATAAAGTTAGGGTGTGTGTACACCATTAGCAATGGTTTTTCTCTAATCAGTTGGAGATAGGTTACTTAAAAGTTTTATTCTATTACTATTCAATAAATTTCATTTTAGTATTAATTTTAGTATTAATTTCATTTTAGTATTAATAAATTAAAGTTGAAAGTAAATTTTATCTTTACAAATTTCTAAATATTTTATATCACTTATTGTGGATGAAATCAAGAATTGTTATAAAAAGCTAAGCAAATAAAAACATAATTAAACCTAGTCATTCCCTTAGAGTACCACTTTAAAAACTGATGATGGAAGTAGAAAGACTTGAAATGGGGTGGTTTACATATTTCAGGCATACATAGATCTCAAATTTTAATTTTCTTTACCCTATTCCTCCCTCAAAAGTCATCCATGCTCAGAGCCTCTATCCCAGCGCCTGAGGCTGTTCCCCTTCACCCGCAGTCCAGGACCCCCTGCCTTGGGCTCTTCTCTCTCCTCCAATTCTCTGATCTTTCTTTCCTGCTTTGTTGGCTGGTAATGGTTCAGATTCTCAGAGCTCTTACCCTAACGTGACTCTGAATGTCCTTGGTAAAAAGAAGAAACACTGTGCATTTCTCTTCTTAAGGGTAAAAGCATTTCTCTCTTCTTACTTTTAGGACTTCTCGTAACTTGCACAGCCACTATCATGAGGCCCCCCTGACCCGGAAGCACTATCAGGTCACTGGCTATGGAATAGTAAGTGAGCAGCTTGAGCACGAGGTAAAAAACGTTGGGGGTTTAGATTCAGGGCCATGTGGTAGAACACATTCTCCCCCAAGCGCTGGCATGTTCTGAGGACTAGAGGCCACACAGGGACACTTTTCACATTGGGGAATTCTTGGCTAAGCTTGCTGTGGGAAAAGCACATTGTGAAGTCTGTCTCCATCCCTCTCCTTGCATAATAGCCTTGCCATTTACATGTCCTGCTGCTTAGTACATGTCAAATGTGAGTACTATTTATAGCTCTTTCCAACTCAGGTTGGAGAGAACCCAACAACTCACGATATGGCCCTAGATGACTATGGAAGTTCATCTTTTGCTGGGTTCCAAATCTCATTGGCTTTCTTTTTAAGGATTACTTTCCTGTTTTGCAGAGGGATATAATCCACGTAGCTTTTCTTATTTTACTATCTCAGGATGCCATTAACAGAGTAAAAGCTCATGTGTTCTTACTAGTGTGGCTCAGGGAGTAATTGAAGACAAAACATTTTATGGAAATGTCTTAGTCGTCAGTTGCATTTCCTTCTGAGACCTTTGGTGCTTTACTGAAGATTCTGGCCCCTAAGGTGGATTCCCCAGTCCTGTTTCTAATTGCTCATCCCGTATTGTCCTAGGCCAAGACTCTGAATGGTCTCATTTTCACTGGTGGGCATCTCCTGGGGAGAACAACTGCCTTAATTTCCAATATGCAATGGGCCTTTCTGGCTTAGATGAGTGAGAATCCAGTTGGCTAAGGTAGTGGACGCAAATGGCCAGGATCTATTTCTGTTGACTCAGGGAGATGTCTGGAGTTTGTGTTAAGGGTGCCCCATCGGTTTAGAACTTATACTCAGTCCTGTGAACTGAGATATTGGACTTCTGGTTCCGAGAGTTATGTTCCTGCTTTGGGTCCCGAGTCACCTGGAATATTTCTGTGGCCTGTTCCCTTCCCCTCAGTCCTTGAGGCTGATTTGGTCTTTGACTTTTAAAATGTGGGGGCATCTGAGACAGTGGCCACTTCTCTTTCTGATGCCCTTCTCTAAGCTCATTTCACTTTGTGGTTTTTTTCTTGGTTTATGTGGCAGAATGGGACAGGGGATTCGAATGACTTTTGGCGGATAGAGGTTGTAAACAGAAAATTTGGAAACCGCATCAAAGTGCTGAGAAGTCGATTTCGCCTCATCCATCTGGTCACAGGCTGTGTCCTGGGCTCGTCAGGAAAGGTTCTGCCCAAGTGGTGAGTCTCTGGAGCTTTGATGACCCCTGTACTTTCCTTTTACACAACAGGGAATATCCCAGAAGCTCCGGTTTCCCAGTGGTCAGTGGTTGCCTCATGCACTCTTCTTAGTGGTAGAAGAGGGGAGAAAAGGTGCCGGCTTATCATGGAGCACAGTGCTTCAGAGTAGCTGTGTGCTCTATGTGTCTGGCAGTTGAAAATCCGTGTGTCTGGCTTGCAGTCATAACTCTCTGGATCTGTATTTCTAAAAGGGAGCTGTTAGATGCTAGACTACTCCTAGGATAGCTGAGGAATACAAAAGTGCAAGTTGAGGGGCCGGTGCTGTGGCACAGTGGGTTAACGCCCTGGCCTGAAGCGTGAGCGTCCCATATGGGTGCCAGTTCTAGCCCCGGCTGCTCTACTTCTGATCCAGCTCTCTGCTATGGCCTGGGAAAGCAATGAAAGATGGCCCAAGTCTTTGGGCCCCTGCACCTGTGTGGGAGACTTGGAAGAAGATCCTGGCTCCTGGCTTCAGATCGGCGCAGCTCCAGCCATTGCAGCCATTGCAGCCAATTGGGAGTAAACCAGCGGATGGAAGAACTCTGTCTCTCTCTCTCTCTCTCTCTCTCTCTCTGCCTCTCCTCTGTCTGTGTAACTCTGACTTTCAAATAAATAAGTAAATCTTTAAAAAAAAATAAAAAGTGCGAGTTGAAAAAGCGACAGCTACCAGGTTGAACAGAGAGGGGTCCCATGGGTCTGAGAGCAGTAGGCAGTGGGTTCCAGAGCTCCTGGGAGACATATGTGACAACTCTCCACAGGGGCTGGGAGCAGCTGGAAGTTACTTGCACCCCTTACCTAAAAGAAACCCTCAGCTCCATCTGGAATGTGGAGGACCATATCAATCCCAAACGTGAGTGAGGACACTTCCCGGGCTGGCTCTGAGGGGAAGCAGTTGTAAGCAGCCTTCGTCGACCCTGCTGTCACTTCATCTGATTGTTCCATATTCTTCTTCTTTCACATCTGGTCTCTGCACGAGTTGTCTATACCTCCATGGCTTCCCCTTTTTCTTCTCACCCACTCCATCCTTAAACTCTTCTCCCTAAAGTGAGCACTGACCATCAGCAGGTCCATGTCGTCTCCCTCTGGGCTCGTCTGTCCCCTGCACTGTGGATGTCTCCTGCCCTCAAGGCTTGGAGCAGGCTGGCACTTTGCCTTTATGGCCTCTCACCCTGCATCGAGCCGGCACCGTTTCAGAAAGCCCTGGCTGCAGCCCCGAGCTGACCCTACGTCTTGGCTCACAGGCTCCGCTCGACATGTGCACTTAACATCAACTCCGTACATCACTGTATTAGTCCTCTGTTTTCCTGAACTACCCCTTCAAATTCACGCCTGATTGCCCTTTCCCTCCATGCTTTCTGTCTCATTCTTACTACCTAATCTAACCCAAACTACTAATTAACTCATTGAACACCTCTTTCTGGGTGTGCCACAAACCAGGAGGAGCCCTGTGGATGCCCTCGTGGTTAGGTAGACTCGGTCCCTTCCTCACAGACCTTTTGCCTAACGGGAGGGCAGCATTTGAGCCCAGAGGTCAAGAGCTGCTGGGACCCCAGGAGGAGGGGCCTTGCTGTCTCTTTCCTTTGTATCTCTCAGAGTACCTGGTGCATACTTAATGCCCACTGAACAGATAGCCCTCGACACTCCCAGCTGCTCTTCAGCCCGTCAGGAAGTCAGTACCTGGGCTCTGATGGCCATGGGGGTTCATGGACAGACACACTGCGTGGGAAAATGTATGACAGAGGCTTTCTCCTGTCTATTTTTTCCAGTGCCAAACATCAGCCTGGAGGTGCTTCAGCCCAGTTTTCCTGAGATCTTGCTGGAGTCCCACATGGTCATGATCCGGGTACTGTGGCCCCTTCTTCCATGGCTTTCTAAGACATCTGGCAGGTGCAAATTTGCTATAGATCCACTGCCCCCTTGTGGGGGACTCTGAAAGCATCATCACTTGCTGGTTTGCTTCCCTATCCCAGAATAAGAATGGTCGTGATGATGATGGTGACACAAACACTGAGTTTGTATTAAGTCCTGTCATGTTTACGGTAGTCCTGTGGAGGTTATTACCATCCTCAGTTACAGATGAGGGCACTGAAGCACGGGGAGGTTGAGGATCTTGTCCAGGGCCATGCAGCTGAGTTTAAGAGGCGGACCCAAGCTCTGGAAGGGGCCATCAGGCTTTCAGTCACTGCCGGGTGCAGCCACACTCCCCTGCCTCCAGGTGATTTTTCAAATCTGTTCAAGTGACAGAGTTCATGAAAATCTCAGTTCCTGGTTGAGATCCTGAGATACTCATAGTTTGTTCTGTCATGTGAGATTGGGGTCAGTTAGGATGAATAGCCGGCCTCAGTGTGTGGTTTGGATGTAGCATGAAATCCTGTCCATAGCCAGCCCACTCGTATTTCTGGACAGGAACTATTTAAGGAGCATGGTTGATTTCTTTTTTAAGGTTTTCTAAGACTCATTATTTTCACTCTGTTTTTAGCTGATAGAATTGCGCATCAAAGCTTTAAGGAAAATTGAGAGATGAATCTTAAAGTTGAGACAATTCTATCACTAGCCTAAATTTCCCCCTGTGAACTGGGGGACACCCGCTATTCAGTGAGAGACCCCCTTCCTCGGACTTATGGGAAACCTGTTCTACACGTTGAGGAAGAGCTGTGTCTCAAGCCAGATGGTGGTTATCAGTCAACCCATAGGGCTGCGGGCCGAGTAGCAGGTGCCGCGCCTCCCCTGGTGAGCCGTTGTCAAGTGGAGCTCCCTGGAGGAGCTTGTGGAAGCCGTCCTCAGTAAACGCAGCTGACTGACTTCACACATTAAACTTTAAATTCAGATGTTGTCATTTCCCCCCCGGGAAGTGTGAATTGACATTGAGCAGTCTCTGGGTCACTTCTTCTCTGACAGTCTGCTTGTAGCTGTCACTGCAGCCTGATGACAGAGCTCTTGGAGTGTGTGCCTGTCAGGCAGAACAGCATTCTGAGTGTGGGTAGAATTTCAAGACGAGGTCCAAAGAGTTTCATTTCTCCTTTCGTTACCTAAGAGAAGTCTAGACTACTGAAACCCTAGGGACTAGGGTGCCGGTCTGCAGGCTAAGTGGATTCCTTCGATGTGCGTGGGGAAGGCTGGTTTGCCTGGTGCAGTTGGCTGGAACAAGCCTGCTCAGAGAGAAAGCCTGGAGAACCGACAGTCACGCGCCTGTACTGGCTATGGTGTTCCCTTCCTTCCATCTTGGTTAGTAGAAGAGCTCATCTTGGCAGCGTTTAAGGCAGTGGGTCGGGAGCCCTGGGCTTGTTGCGGGTCTGCTGGAGTGCTGCAGTGTCAGACGAAACTGAGCTGCTCTGAGGGAATCCGTTTCCCTCTCCCTCTACTCCAGGGGTCCCGGGTCGTTCCGCATTTCAAGGCCTTCAGGTGGCCAGAGTGCTGCTGGGGCTGTGCAGCTAGTCCTCGTGGGCCGGACACCCACTGTGCAGGAGTGTCCCAGCCGCCATCCGGAGGCCTGCACACTAATTCCAAACCCTCGGAGGTAGGGTTAGTACGGTTCTGGGAGGCAGTTCATTGTCCTTGGCTTAGCAGATGGGTGTTTTGTGCCCAAAGAAGCAAATCCCTTGTTCCTCTTTCTCTGCAGCCGAGGTCTGAGTGGACCATTTCTGGTGGCGAGAGGGGGCCTGCTTGTATGGCCGTAGGGAGAGAAGGAGCACCTGGTTCCCTGCGAGGCAGACCGCTGCTGACACTGCGCGCTGGGCAGCTCTCAGGGATGCTCGCGCTTCGCTGTCCTCTCTCTAGCTCTCTGTCCTGACCGGCCTGTCTTTGCACCTTCCTGCAGGGCAACAATGGCCTCAAACCCAAGGACAATGAGTTCACGTCTAAACCCTGGCACTGGCCTATCAACTATCAGGTAGGGCCCGAGGCTGGAGCTCCTCCCTGGAAACGGAGCTGAAAGAGACTGTTGAGACTTGGCAGGGCGGGCTGGCGTGCTGCGGTGGTGGGCGGCCCTCTGGATGGGTTACCCAGAGACTGGCCTTGCTGTCTGCCCTGATTCTGACCCTGCCTTCCCACAGAGCTCGTGCAGAATTTGCATATTCCGAGCCACCTGTGAAAGGCGACCAGTCTCCTTCCCCTAGAAGGGGGTGGCTGGGATGAGCTGGGCCCTGGGTCAGCAGGGTGTCCTCTCCACAGGGCCTGCGCTTCTCAGGGGCCAATGACACGGACTTCCGCGTCTATCTGCTTGGCAACCCGGTGAGTGGCCACCAGCCCCAGCCCAGGCCCGCAAGCACTTGCCCGTGGGGAGCTACGGGAGCTGCTGCTTTCCGTGCTCCTCCATTCCCGTCTCTCTGCAGGTGGTTTGGTGGCTGAATCTGCTGAGCATTGCTGTCTACCTCCTCTCGGGGAGCATCATTGCTGTAGCCATGCAGAGAGGGGTGCGGCTGCCAGCGGAGATCGAAGGTCAGGTCCCTGGGCTCTCCCTCCTTCGACCCAGCAGTTGGCAGTGGGGCCTGTGCTCCTGGGGCATGCTGGCTCCTGATGGGGCATCCCTTGCCTTCCACATCCTATGTTTTTCCTTCTTTTTTGTACTTTCCACCCTCCCAGCAACCCCGTGGAGTGGAGTGTTAGGCCCCGCTTTCTGTGGGTTTCTGTGGATTAGGCACAGTGAGATTGAAACGTGTCCCAGCACACAGCAGTGGTCGGTGGAAGAGCTGAGGTTCAAGCCGAGCAGTCTGACTTCACTTTGAACCTGTGCACTGTGGCTAGAGCAGCCCATCTTTCTTCGGCTCCTCCTCGTTCCACGGCCCTGTCCTCTAGTGTGTAGACAGAGCTGCTGGGCCAAGGGAGGAGCAACCCAGTGCTGTTCCTGGTGACTTTAGCTGCTGGACCATGGACCACAGTAGCTGAGATGCCCACACAGGCCTCTGACCCCTGCAGCCCCCTGTCTGAACAGTTATGTCCCAGATACACGTCCCTCCGTTCTGTCTGGTCTGTGTGTCTGACTGTGCTGCAAAGCTGTGAGCAATGGTAAAGATAGAGAGGTAGAGAGGGAGGGGGAAGCCATCTCCAGAGCGAGGGTTATGGCTTTATCAGAGGCGGGCCCTTTTCCCAGACACCAGCTGTGGCCTCATGCTGGTGTGTGGTGTCCTTGTCATTGGTGCCAAGAACCTCTCATGCTGGGTGTTGACCAGGGCTTTTGAGACCCAGTTCTTTCCTCTGGTTGCCATAGAGTTGTTTGGGTTGGTCTGCATGAGAGAAGGGATGAGGGAGAAGGGAGAGGTAGGGGTAGGGGTAGTGACTTAGTCACAGCACAAGGAAGGGACAGAGCTGGGCTAGAACTCCGGATCTCTGCCCTCTCCCTGCCTCTGACCGGGGCTGTGCTGTTTGGGGCCCAGGGCTGTCCCAGGTCCTGCTGCGAGGAGGAGGCCAGGTCCTACTCGGCTGGATGCTGCACTACTTCCCGTTCTTCCTGATGGGCCGCGTCCTGTACTTCCACCACTACTTCCCAGCCATGCTCTTCTCCAGCATGTTGACAGGTCAGCACCGCCCACTTGGCCTTGGGAGACAGAGCAGGGGCGGGGACCGGGAGCGGCAGTGCTGAGGGCAGTCTCTGCTCCCTGACTTCTGTGCTCCAGAAGTCCTTCCTCACGGGCTGCTGTGGGTTTCTCTCCCCACCAGGCATCCTGTGGGACACCCTCCTGCGGCTCTGTGCCTGGCGCTTGGCCAAGGGCATCCATGTGATGGGAATCCTGAGCCTGCTCCTGGGAACTGCCTACAGGTATGCATGTCCCCTACATGGGCTCAGTGATGCTTCAGCCTGGTGCATTCTGCCTTCCCCAGGCTGCCTGGCCCCCACCCCGAGGGCTCTGGTTCAGGTGAGCCCAGATGGGGCCCTGACAGCCCCCAGGTGACCCTAATGTGCAGCAAGTAGCAGCAGCAGGAAGCGAACTGTGCATTCTCTGCTCTGCCAGTAGTTTCCAGCTTTTGTGCCAGCCCTCTTTTATCCCACTGGCTCCTTGCCAGAACTGCTGTCCGTGAGGGGAGGGAGAGGATGGGAAGACTAGGAATGGGGTGGTCTGGGGGCCTCTGGGAGGGGACAGCTGTTTGGAGAGCCCGCCTGCTTCGCCCTCTCTGCAAGCCCTGTGGCGTCCTGCTGAGCAGCACATGCCTGTCCAGGGGGCTTAAATCACATTTTGACACTCTGAGTCGAATGGCCCACACCAGGGCCCTAGACAGAGCCCTGTCATTGGCCTCTTACAAAGACCCCTTCCTTTATTGTCACGAAGTCGGCCTCTGCTAATTTCTCTCTGCCCAAAAGGCCAGCTCAGACAGTCGTGCTAAAAGAGAGTGGGTCTTGTGGGCAGGGAGTATCTGGTGAACTCTGGCAGGAGGCGCCGAATCCACAGGCGTGGGTGCCAACGCCTCCCTCCGACTCCCTCGCAGCTTCTACCTCTTCCATCCTCTGGCTTATGGGATGGTTGGTCCTCTAGCCCAGGACCCCGAGAGTCCAATGGCAGGACTAAGGTGGCTGGAATCATGGGACTTTTGAGGCTACTGTAAAGACTCCAGCCTGGCTCCAGGAACTGCCCCGGGACAGCCAGCTGTGGAGCCAAACCCTGGACCCTTCTGACTGTGGATGAAGCCGCCTGGGGAGCTTGGAGAATTCTGCTTCCTGCCAGGACCAAGCTCTGGGAGCAAACCCGGATGGAGTCCAACACTGGGAGAGCCACAACGCTGTGTGCAGCACCTGCGAGGGCAGCGTCTCAGCCCACTCCCCTGGGAGCAGGACGGGCAGGGGGCATGTGCACAGGGTGGGGAGTGCCTAGGAGACGGTGCCCCGTGGAGTGGGCCTTGTAACTGGTCAGTCAGTGGCATAAACTCTAGAAAGCCCGGACTGCAGTGACATTTTCTTGTGTTCTTTCCACACTGGGTTTGCTTTGGTTTTGGTTTGTAAGACCCATCAAAATGTCTACCTCCACCAGGACCCCAATAGCTGAGAGTGCCGGCCCCAAGGGCAGAGCAGATGGGACCATCACAGCGAACCCAGCTGAGGTGGGCAAACGCCCCGAGCTCCCCCGGCACTGCTGCTCAAGGGCCTGCCTGTGGTAGACACAGAGCACCAGGCTCTGGGGAGCAGGGTGGCCAAGAAGGCACCAGCCTCGGGTCAGCCCTCCTTAGCCCTCTGGGGGTGTCATACCGTGAGATTGGCAGTAGGAGCCGTGTCCTGTGCTTGGCCACTCTGTAGCCCCAGGCCTGGGCATGCTAGAGGGGACTTCTCTCTGTCCCTCAGTTTCCCCCTGCTTCTGGCCTGGCCCTGAGGCTGGGACGGCCTTTGAGGATGCTCTTGTGACAGCTGAGCCAGCTGAGCGGGTAGGCGTGTGGTGCTGGGCTCCCTGCGGGCACCGGGGTGTGCCCTGCCCCAGCCCGAGTGTCTGACCGCCACTGTCGCCGCTGGGCCTTGCCAGTGCCGCTGCTCCAGCCCTCCCCTCGGACGGCTCCCGGCTCAGCCCTGGGGCATCGCCCCTTCCTCTGTCACAGTTTCACCTGCCTCTTTCTCCCTGAAGACCCCCAACACCGAGAACTGAAAAACATGGCTGCTTCTGCTTAGCGCTTTGAAGTTGAGGCCAGCTCAGCCAGCGCTCTGCTGCACTTCCTTCCCAAAGGGATGAAGAACACCCTCGGGTTGGGAGGAGCAGAGCCAGGCCAGCACCCCAGCCGGCCTCCCTTGGCGCCGGCTTCGTCTCTGAGGACTCAGAGCCCCGAGGTCTGATGATGAGTTTGCCGCTCTCCATCTTCCCCCTGTGCAGCTCCCAGCGACTCTTGACAGGGCCTGAGTGCTTTAAAGCAGCCGGGGAGGCGGTTGCCATGGAGACTGGAAATAAGTCCCAGGGACAGGTCGTACTGTCTACTGGGCTGTGGGGAGGGAAGCTTCTGGGCCATGCTCGGACATTCAGACAAGCTGTCATTAATGTTAATAGAGGAAACCGGCGATGTCAAAAGCAAGGCAGCTTGGTTAATTAGATCTGGGGCCAGATGACCTCCCTCTCCCATTGCTACAGCCCTTTTGATTTCCCCCAGCAGGAAGCCGTCTGTGCTGAGCCTGGGCTGCTTGCTTATTGCATCTCTGGCAAGGACGGAGAAGCTCTGCTCCCTCTTTTCCGCACCCCAGGCACAGCTGCTTGCTCCGACTGGGTGGGGCCCCATCAGGGTGAGCGCTCCTGGAGGCGGAGCGCAGGAGGCCGTGCTTGGTCTCAGCAGAGAAGTTGGCCTCCCCGACCCCCAGAGGTGGCTGATGCTCCTTGGTCTTGTTATTTCCCAGCAGGAGTTGCTGGAAGGAGCAGGCTGCGGGCAGGCTCAGCGGCTCCCAGTCGCCTCCCTTCCTTCCTCCCCAGGTCGGCCACCCTGGGAACAGCAGGAGTCCTAGGTCCAGTTTGCTGCTTCCAGGGATGGACGAAGGAGAATTCTCTGCCCTCTCCCGCTTTCTCCAGGCTCTAACCAGCAGCCGGTCCACACAGGGCTTGGAGCTATGAGTGCTTGGCTGCGGCTCTGGATAGGGCTGCAGCCCGGGGATGAGCAGGAATGGTGGGTGTCCCACTCCCAGCCGTGGTCAGCCCAGCCCCCAGACAGCTCCTTGAGCCACGTTTTATTAGGTAAATAATAAAGAGAAAATGAAAGTGTCCAGAGATGAGTGAAGGCCATTGACTTTTGTAATCAATAGCTCTTGTTTTGAACGCCGTGGTGTCCTCGTTGTACTTAACTGGGGCTGACTTGCCCTCTGGCTCCCAGGACAGCCTCTCTGAGAAGAGAAGAATGTTTGGAGTGCAGGAGCCATTCCATCGTGTCTGGGGCCTGGGCCGTCTACTTCTAGCAGCGGTTGCCGCTGGGCTCCGGCAGCCTGACCACCCAGGGACATGTGGGCCTTCTCGTGGACACGGCTGCTGGAGTAATTGTTGGTTGTTATTTCTGTTTCCTTAAACTCCAAAATAAGGAGGCTGCTGGACCTGTCATTTTTTCTCTTTGAAGCTGCCCACACAGCATAGAAAGGAGGGAGACAGCGAGGAGTGGCCCTGCACCATAGCAGCTTGCCATCCTGCCTGACAGAGGCCCCTGTCTCCACGGGCTCCTCTCTCATCAGGAGTGACTTAAGGGAAGCGGGGAGTTAATACCACCCGTGAAGCTGGGCATCCTCCGGCCTGCCTCAGCACCGCTCTCAGGACCAGGAATAGTTGGAGGCGGGGCAGGGGGCGTGGGTCCTGTGGATATTCAGGAGGTAGAAAATGCCTAGGACAAGCAGGTCCAGAAAGAAGCAGATACCATTTGATTGGCACAGCTTAGTTCACGTCCTGACACATCTGTGACGTTGATTCCTCATAAGGCCCACTGAGGTCGGTGATGCTCTTGTCTGCATTCCACCCTAGGAGATTAAATTATGTTCTAAGGTCCCACGATTAGTAAGTAACAGAACCAGGGCTCAGCGCCAAGTTGGACTTGTCTGCTGCTCCAGCCTGGTCCGCTGGGACTAGAAGCGCCTCCCAGAAAGATCTGGCAGCCCTGGAGTCTCTAGGGAGAAGGTCCGATGCCCCCAGTCTGCACATCCCTCTGTACCTTCTGCCTAGTCCTGAGCACGTCCCGGTTCCCCCAGCCAGCCCACACCAGAGCACGTGAGCAGGTGTTTAACACAGATTTTCTGGGATGACAAGAGCCCTGAGTGGCAGCACCTGCCATTCCCATGGTGCGAATGTTCCCATTGTGGCCCATTTCGAGCCCCCAGCTTGTTGGTCCTGAATGAGAAGCTGGAGACAGATGCATACAGCTGACTCCCACAAGTCCCCTAAGAGCTGGCTCCAGCACACCACTGACCCGCTGTGTCCCCGGTTTGGTCTGGTCTATGGACACAGCTCTTGGTCATGGCCCATTAAAGTGTGGGAACCAGTGGAGAGAATGGACATCCGACCTGAGGTCAAATCCTGGCCCCAGCACTTAACTGTGAGACCGTGAGCTGATGACTTGACCTCCTTGGTCGACTGTAAAATGAGGATATGACAGCAGCACCTACTGCATTGAGTTACTATGAGAAACAGGAGCTGATGATATGAAGGGCTTTGCACAATGTCTGGATGGCAATGCTTAATGAATGCCAGCTCCTTACTGATGCTAGTGAAACACTGACCCCCGTGACAGCATGTGACTCTAAAACAGGACTGATGCTCTCCCAGATTTTGACCTGCCCAAGTGCTAGGCAGACACCCCACAGGGTCATGAGCCCCTGTGACTTCCCCAGCCCCTCAGTGTGGCTTCACACCCTCAGCCTTCTGGCTGGAGTACACCACCCTGGCTGCTGAGGCCCTCCTCCAGGGGGAGCGGAGGCCAGAGTGCACTTAGCCGGCTCCTCCTGCTTTCTCCTGGCTCCAGGAAGCCTCAGAGGAAGCCATGGGTTTGAGTGTGCCAACTCCACTACCCACTAGCTAAGGATAATAACTCACCAGACCAAAGGAGAAAGGAGGCAAGAAGGGTTCTGATGGAAATTTGTCAGGGAGATGCAAGCTGGGTGGGCTGCATAGAGCTCGGGTATCCAGATGCTGAAAGATGCAGGTGGGGGCCGGCCTTGTGTGGCACAGGAGTTTGAGCTGCAGCCTGCAGCGCTGCCATCCCATATCTGCTGGTTCAAGTCCCGGCTGCTCCACTCCCAGTCCAGCTCCCTGCTAATATGCCTGGGAAGGCAGCGGAGATGATCCAAGGACCTGTGCTTCTGCCAGTCATGTGGGAGACCTGGATGGAGTTCCTAGCTCCTGGCTTTGGCTTGGACCAGCCTTGACTGATGCAGCCATTCGGGGAGTAAGCCAGCAGATGGAAGATCTCTCTCTCTCTCTCTCTCTCCCTCCCTCCCTCCCTCCATATATCCCCTCATCTCTAACTCTGCCTTTCAAATAAATGAAATAAATTTTAAAGAAAAAAGGAGGAGGAGGTCACTGGAGGTACAAGTGGCCTTTCCCTATGACCTACTGCATCTGGCTGCAGGGTCCTGGGCCCCAACGCTGGATGTGTGACTCCTCCCTTCAGCTCTTCTCTCTGCGCTCTTGCTTGAGGATGTCTCCGACTTTTTAAGACACATTCTTTGCCTGCCTGCCTTCCAGCATGCTCAGACCAGAGACCCAGAGGTATGGGGGCAAACGGGGGAGAGTGGAGGAGCCTGTGCCGCAGACTCAGCCCTCGGGAGAGGGAGAGCAGCTGGGCAGTGTCCTGGGGCTTTGGCTGGGAGCAGACAAGAAGGGGTTCTGCTGGGCTTCGTCGTGCTTCGCAGCTGGAAGGGGAAGTGTTAGAAGGCAGGAACTTGGCCAGTGCGGTGGCTCACTAGGCTAATCCTCTGCCTGTGGTGCCGGCACTCCGGGTTCTAGTCCCGGTCAGGGCGTTGGATTCTGTCCCGGTTGCTCCTCTTCCAGTCCAGCTCTGTGCTGTGGCCTGGGAGTGCAGTGGAGGATGACCCAAGTGCTTGGGCCCTGCACCCGCATGGGAGACCAGGAGAAGCACCTGGCTCCTGCCTTCGGATCAGCGCAGCGCCATTTTGGAGGTGAACCAACGGAAGGAAGACCTTTCTCCCTGTCTCTCTCTCACTAACTCTGCCTGTCAGAAACAAAACAAAAAAAGAAGGCAGGAACCTGACACTGCACCTGGGGCCAGGCCAGAATCCACAGCCTGTTCACAGCTGGTGGCTCCCTGTATCCAAGGGACCAACTGAGCCAAAAGGCCCGACAGCTGGGGAAGCTGAGGCCCAAAGAGAAGTGGACAGACCAAGGAGACAAGGAAATAAAACTCCAGATTCAGCCACAAGAAGGTAACAGTGCAGTGGGCTTGCTCTCCAAAACCCGGCCCACTGGAACTGGGCTGGGGCCCAGGAGCTTGTATGTTTAAACAAGAAATGTTTAGTTCCGATTGACAGGTGATCAGCTGCATACCCTTAGTGACAAGCCCGAAACTGTTACCTGAACTTCTAGGTGGTGTTTTTTTTTTTTTTTTTTTTTTTTAGAAAAATAACGATTTTTAGTAAATCAAAGAATGATGGAATGTTAGCATTTAGCTCCTTCAGTGCCCGGGAGGTGCAAAGCTCACAGCCACTGCCCCCAGGATTCCATTCTGGCCAAGCAGAGCTAGGATTCCAACTGCAGCTCACTGGAAGGGGTCTCAAGAAAACCGAGGCCCGACTGGAAAGGGCAGTGGTCTGGGCCCCGTCCCTAAGGCTGAGAGCGCTGGTGGCCCGCAACATGTGCCTAATGGGGAGCAGAGGATCCCCAGCCTCAGCTGGGACACCCAGGTAGATGCGGCTGCTGGCTGGGCTCTGGGTGCAAGGAAGGAGAGAGCCATGGGGCATGATTTGAGCAGAGGGGTGTGTGTGTGTGTGTGTAAGGGGTGTGTTTGGCAAACTCAAATGTCTCCAGGCAATGGGGGAGGGGCGTGCACCCCCTACCTAAGATGCCCTGCAGCTGCTGACCCCTAGGCGGTGATATCCTTACGTAGATTCCAGAGGAGGAACTACGGCCCAAAGAGACTCCATGATTTCTCTTATGCTCTGAATCCTTTCCCAGGCCACCAAGTGGTCCCTGGCCAAGACGGTGGTGGAGGGAGCCTACCGCCTTGCTGGACGGGAAGGGGGCGGGGGCCCGAGGTTGCTTTTAAAGCGCCCCAGCCCTGGCGGCGCGGGGCGGCGCAGCTCCGGGAGCTGCGCGGCGCAGGGCGCAGGGCCAGAACAGGGGCCCCGGCATCGCTAGCGGGGCCCCGCGGCTGGGACGCCTCCACCTACGGCGGGCCGTGCGCGTCTTCTCTCGGCTCTGCCGGGGAGCGAGCGACTGCTGAACCCCGCCCGGCGGATTCACGGGGGCAGGAGGGAGTGCGGACGGGTCCGCGTCGCCGCGGGGATGGCGCGGCACGTGCGCTGACGACTCCCGCGCCCCGAGGGTTCCAGCCCGGAGCCCTGCGTCCCCAGGAGAAGATGGAGAGGCCAGAGCAGGAGCTGATCCGGCAGAGCTGGCGGGCGGTGAGCCGCCGCCCGCTGGAGCACGGCGCCGTCCTGTTCGCCAGGTGAGGGTGTCCGGGCGCCCCGGGGTGCATGGGGAATGGGGTGGAGGCGGACAGCGGGCGCCGCAAGAGGGAAAACTGGCCGGGGGCCGCCGAGGCAGGCGCTGGGGCACCTGCCTGATGTGCGCCAGAGCAGCGGGAAGCGCGCGGCGACAGGTGGCGCAGCCCCTGCTCTGCTCGCTGGGCCGTGGGCGCGCCTTGCGAGCCCGCGCTGCCTACGCTGCTCTCCACGGGGTTCGCTGGGGGCGAGCGAGGGCGGCTGGACACCCGTTCCCGCACGGTGCCCCAGCCCCGGCCCTGGTCCTGCGCGTCCTGAGTGGTCCTGGGCGGGTAGCTGCAGGGGTGCCCACCGCTGCCCATCCGGGTAGGTCCGAGAAGTGTGCGTGAGACACCTGCGGAGCCTGGGCCCCGAGAGGGTGCACTCCCAGCGCCCTGCTTCGGAGGAAAAGACCAGGTTAGGGCCAGGGATCCTACCCTTCTCCAGGCAGGCCAGACAGCCAAATCTTACCACCAGAGAAGCTTCATTAGAGAGGACGCGCGGACCCGCGGGGAACCCGAGACGGACTTTGTCCTCACCCTGGAGCGTCCCGGAAACCCCTTGGCGGCCACCAGTGGGGCAGCGCTCCCTTCATCATGGCGTTTAGGAGCCTTGGGCTCCCTCAGCCAGCGCCGAACTTCTGGCCAGGCTTCTGAACCCCGCGCCTCCCCAAAAAGTGACACAAAACCCCAGTGAGCCCCCGATATGTGCCTTGGCTGACAGTGTCCTGCCGCTGGCTCCTGGCTTTCCCCAAAACTCATCTTTTCATTTAGGTGCCCAGCGTGGCTTTGCTACTTCAAGCTGTGTGACCTAAGGCAGGCTGCTTAACCATTGTACCTACAGCTTTGAGTTGCAAGGAATACACGAGTGCAAGTTAACCACTTGCCAAGTACTCAGAGCCTGTAGGAGTTTGTTCTTGGTACTCGGATTCTGTTCCGAGTCAGCCATTCAGATGTGATGAGGCTGCGAGTTTCTACCGGGGAAAGGGCTGGGGGTGAGGCCAGGGAGGGAGAGAGGCTGGCCGCCTTTCCTTTCCTCACTATGGGACTCCAGGTTTCCTGGTGGAGGACCTCTTCCTGTCCCCAGCCACACCCCCAACCTGTAAGTAGGTGTGGCCTTGCAGCAGGTGCTGGAGGAGGCAGGGACACAGCGCCCTCTGCAGGCTGCCCGCAGCACGGCCCCCGCACGGCCGGCCAGCCTTGGGTTCCCTGGGGTTTGCCCTAGCACCTGCCCCAAGGCTGGCACACCTCCCTTTCACAGGCTGTTTGACCTGGAGCCCGACCTGCTGCCCCTCTTCCAGTACAACTGCCGCCAGTTCTCCAGCCCGGAGGACTGTCTCTCCTCCCCCGAGTTCCTGGACCACATCAGGAAGGTGAGCGGGTCTGGCGTTCTGGGAGAGATGGAGGGGTTTGGGATAGGGGAAAGTTCTCTTGCTTTCTGTCGGGGCGGGGGAGGGGGGAAGGTCTCACTCTCCTTCCGCTCCTTTCCCTCTGGGCTGGGCCAGGCCCGGTTTGGGACACCAGAGCACCCGGACCCCCATGTGCTCAGCCTGCTGCTTCCAGCCTCTGTTGTCGCTCTTGGCCTTGACCTCTGGCTCCCATAGACCGCATCAGCCCTGGCCCTGGCCGGTGGTGGCCACCTGCCAATGAAAACTGGGCCAGGGCTTCCTTAGAGGCTTGGGACGCTCAAGAGGGCCTCAGTTTCCCCCTCAATCCAGTGGACAGCACTGCCCAGCAGGAGCGGTTAGGGCTTCAAGCCACTCAGAGGAGAGGAGCTTCCTTCGCGGGTGCAGCACTAGTGGTTTGGCCACGTGTTGGTGCCTTTCACACATCAGCCGGGAAAACAGGATCCTGCGCTGGCCCCTGGCCAAGGCCCTCCGGTTCCAGGATCCTGCGCTGGCCCCTGGCCGAGGCCCTCCGGTTCCAGGCTGTGGGGGTCGGTGTGGCGGGCGGTTGCTCCCCCCGGTCTCACTGCTGCCTTGGCCTTGGCAGGTGATGCTGGTGATTGACGCTGCAGTCACCAATGTGGAGGACCTGTCCTCCCTGGAGGAGCACCTCGCGGGCTTGGGCAGGAAGCACCGGGCAGTGGGTGTGAAGTTCAGCTCCTTCTCGGTGGGTAAGGGGTTCTGCCTCTTTCCTGACCTGGGGTCACCACCTTCCCCCAGCCCTCTCCTCACCACCTGCTCCCTCCCCTCCCCTGTAGCCATAGATGCCCTGGGCTGGAGGCCTGCATCTGTTACTTGGTGCGTGACCCTGGCTCTGAGCCTCCCAGGAAAGGTCCAACATATCCCACCGTGAAGATCTGCCTTGAAGAGCGGGCCAGTGTGCATGAGAAGCTCGGCCCGGCAGGACGAGGGGCAGCCTTGGCTGTGTGCATTCCCTTGGGGCCGTACTGGCCCTTCATTGAGAGAGCTGCCCGTCATCATGCAGACGTGGCCGAGTGCAGAGGCTCCAGCACTTGGGCCATCCTCCACTGCTTTCCCAGGCCATTAACAGGGAGTCGGATCGGAGGTGGAGCAGCTAGGACTCGAACCAGCACCCATACAGGATCCGGGTGCCCCAGGCAGAGGCTTAGCCCACCATGCCACAGCACCAGGCTGACTCTAGGCTTCTTACCATCACTCTTATCTAGTGCCCAGATTGGTAGCTGAGTCTCAAGGCAGAGTTCCAAGCCTCTGCGTGCATCCCTCTTGCTAATGTCACCTTGGCCAAAGTCACAGGCCTGCGCCCAGGGTCAATGTGGGATCTTTCCATGGATTTTCCCACTGAATCATCCCAACAAGCCCGCAAGCTGTTTTCTGCTCCTGTGAAAGCAGCTGAGGCTCAGAGAGGTCTCGCACTTGTTCAAGGTTGCAGTGCCTAAACGGTGGGGTCAGGATCTGCACTCAGCTCCTGGCTCCACAGCCCGGGCTCCCCGAGTGCCACCTTATAGAGGACAAGACTGACGCCCCGGGGCTATGACTGGTTTTGGTTGGAGCCGGGCGGCTCCAGGCGCCGCCCAGGCCCCACTCCCAGGAGGTTGCAAGGGCTGGGCTGGGGTGCGATGCTTTGTTCGCGGTACAGCCTCGCATTGAGGGGGAAAGGTGGGCACAGGGATCGGGGCAGGGCCCTGTACAGGAGGGAAGACCAGCACCCTAGCGGCCCCAGGCCTCGGTTTTGTCCCCTGTGGAATGGAACGACACCTTCCTGCCTTTGGGAGTGACAGGCTTCTCCCTCCCTCTGCAGACTGTGGGCGAGTCCCTGCTCTACATGCTGGAGAAGTGTCTGGGCCCCGCCTTCACACCGGCCACGCGGGCCGCCTGGAGCCAGCTCTACGGGGCCGTGGTGCAGGCCATGAGCCGAGGCTGGGACGGCGAGTAAGAGGCGGCGCCACCAGCCTGGGTCTGCACCTTGGTCTGTGTCTGTTGTAACCCCAGTCCCCTGGCCTCCCTGTGTCTTGTTCCCTGTCCCTTGGCCGCATGGGAGGGGTGATGGAGCAGCCCAGCCTCCTCCCCAACCCCAGGAGTGGCTCCTCCTCCTGGTCCCACTTCCCAGCAGCCAATCCCCTGCTGTCCTTTTTAGCTCTCTTGGACACCCCCTCTTCTCCCCAGAGCAGAGCGCTGGTGGCAGAGGTGGCCCTGGGGCCCGGAAGGCAGGAGGCTATGGGGATGGGGCTGCTTGGTCTATGCCGCCTTCCTAGGCGAGCCCAGGCCAAGCGGGGCTCAGGTGCTGGGCTGCAGGCATTTCCCTGTCTTGCCTGCTCAGGCCTTGCTGCTGCCCTGCAGAGACAGAAGCTCTGGCCTTGCAGTGGAAGCGCTGGCTTGGGAGCAGGAGATGGGGGCTTCCGGGGGCCTCGGGACTGCTCATGCGCCGTGTGGCAGGGCAGTTTTCCCTTCCCCTCGCTCGGCTCTGGAAGAACTCAGCTCAGGGTGGGGTCGGCACGGAAGGAGGGCGCCTGCCTTGGGAGACCCGGCGGCTCTTTCTCACTGCGGCACCTGGCCGGGCTGAGACTGTCCCCTGTCCCGTGACCCTCCTTTCTGTGGGCGCACAGCCCCCCTCGTTGACCAGCGCTGCGTGCTTGCGCTCTCCCAGACAGCTGCAAGAGGGAGCAGCAGCAGAGGCTCACGGGCCCTGCGCTTGTCTGCTCCATTCCGTGGTCCTAGAACCCTGTGAGGAATAAACCTGTGCCGTGCGCCTCTCTGACCCTCAGACCTGCTCTCTTCCTGGTCCGGGTGAAAATACAGGCAGCGGGTCTCAGGGCTGGGTCAGCAGTGGATGGCGAAAGAGCCAGAGGCCCGGCTGCAGATGGAGCCATGAATCTGTGGCCCAGACTGGCTGGCAGCGCACCGAACCCAGTTCCTTTTCCTCCTGGGGGCACACCTGGACTGCCCTGCCCAGCCTTAGGAGAGATGTGGGACCGAGTTCTGATCTGTGGGCCACGTGGGGTGGGACCACTTCTCCTGGAACTTGCACATCTTCTTCCGTGCTCTGTCATCCTCAGGCCAGCTTGGTGCCGAGTCATCGCGTGAAGTAGGCGCCCCGATTACCCGCTGTGACCGTTAGCTGAGCGAGGCGCCACCTGCTCTGTGTTGAAGCCAGGAACATGCAGGGGTTGGCTGGGGTGACACACAGCCATAGTCGCCCGTAGCCTGAGGAAGTTCATTGGTGGGGTGGGGAGGCTTGAGAGACAGCACAGGGGAAGCAGCATCGCAAACAGGCCTCATGTGCTCGGGCGTGGTGTCAGCCCACCGCCCACCGCCCACCGTCAGCCTCCAGGGCAGGGGCCGGGGCCGGGGCCAGGGCCGGGCTGGGCGTGGCCGGATGCCTGGCACTTGGTAACTGGGCCAGTGGCCCTCACCCTGGGCTTCTGTGCCTCAGCCCAGACAGGATGTCGCTGGGCCTTGCTGGCTCCCAGCTGGGGTCTCACCTTTGTCAAAGCTCGAGACCCTGGGCCTGCAGGACTGGGTGAGTGTGGGAGGACAGCCCTCCCCCGGGGCCTCCGCCCGAGCCCCACCAGCCCACTGAGCCAGGGCCTTGTCCACGCTGCCACCTGATCTTGGCTCCCTCTCAGGGGGTCAGGGAGGCCTGGCTTTGGGAAGGTCAAAGACGCTCTGCTGACTGTGTCCTGAGCCACTTGTAGCACGGGGACTTTCTCCTCTCCTGAAGGCCATCCTTCCACTTGCACATGTGTGAGCACATACATGTACATGCGTGTGCACGTGTGTGTCCCGTGTACACACGTGTGTAACTGCTTCCCTCCTCTAACCCCGCCCCCTCACACCCCTCCGCCTGCGCCCACAGCTGGTCCCTCCCACTCCCGTCGCCCCGCCTCTCGCTTTGCTTCCTGCAGGAGTCTTCCCCAGTCTCAACTCTCCACAGGAGCGCCTGTTCCCCCAGGTGTGTCCCCACTCCTAATCCGCGAGGCCAATGGCACCAGCCAGCGACTTCCTCTTGCCAGGTTCAGTGCTCGCCTTGCAACACCACAAAGCCTTAAGCACTCCTTGATTTCTAACCATTTTATTACAGGAATAGGCTAACACAAACCGAAGCCAAGGGACCGTGAATCTCCAGGTACCACCCCACCGGTTTCAACCTTCCCACCCACCGCCTCTCTCTCCCCACTGCAGTTTTTTAATTTAAAGAATTATTTAAGGATTTATTTGAAAGAGAGAGAGGGAGGTCTTCCATCTGCTGGTTCACTCCCCAGATGGCTGCACGGCCGGAGCTGAGCCAGGCAGAAGCCAGGAGCCAGGTGCTTCCTCCGGGTCTCCCAGGCGGGTACAAGCACTCAGGCCATCCTCCACTGCGTTTTCAGGTGCATAGTAGGGAGCTGGATTAGAAGTGGAGCAACTGGGACAGGAACTGGAGCCCATATGGGATGCCGGCATCTCAGGCAGCAGTTTTACCCGCTACGTCACAACACTGGCCTCTAATTTTAAAAATTTTGGTTTATTTGAGAAGCAGCCACTTCCTCCCGTCCCCAGTGGCATCTCCATCTTGCTGGGAATGGCCCTCTTGGCATCTGCTCCCGGCTGGCTCGTCCTGCCGCAGCCCTCTTTCCCCTGCAGGCCACTGTGCGCCCGGTGGTCCAGGCTGAAGAACCGGGACTCAGCCTTCCTCCCCTCCCTTCTCTTGCACCCCACTTCTAACCCCTCTGGGAGTCTTTGTCCCAATTCCAGGCTCAGTGGCCTCTCTCATCCTCTGCCCCATCCTCGTCCAGGCCATGTGTTCTCTCTTCCACACGCCTCCAACAGCGACTCAGCAGGACTTGCTACTCCCACCTGTAGCCCTTGCTACAGGGATCGCCCCAGTATACACAGGGATGGGGCCCCCAGAGGCGGCTGGGGGAGGGGCATGCGGAGTCCTCGCTTCCTGGCTAGGGAGCCTCAGCCTGAGTTGTGGAGCTGGCTGCCCATTACCAACGTGCTTAACACCACTTAAGACCCTGCCAAATTTTATGTCTATTTTACCACAATAAAAAACACTGAAGAAAACCATTGGGAGCTCATGTCACTTGCCAGAACCCTCCGATGGCTCCCCTGTGACTAGAGTAGAACCCGGAGCCTAAGTGCGGCCCCCTCAGAACCCACCTCCCCCCGCCCCCCCACAGGCTCTCTCCCCAACTCTGCCCTGTGAATGCAGTCACCCTGGATGGTGTCCTGGGTTCCCGGCTTCAGCCTGGCCCAGCCCTGGCTGTTGTGGGCATTCGGGGAATGAACTAGCAGAAGGATGTTTGACCTCTCTTTCTCTCTCTGCCTTAAAAATTAAACAAACAAACAAACAAACAAAAACCTTCATTTATTGTGCTTGGAATCTTGCACCCAAGCGGGTAGGTGATGGTGAAAAGCGCTCTGGGCTGTGTGTCTGGAGGAAAGAGGGGACTGCTCAGACTTTTGTTGACAGTGGCTAAGAGGCCGGAAGTGGTCCCGGAGGCCTAGCAGGTGGCTCTCTGGCCCACACAGCACTCCTGCCTGCAGAGCGGGGTCATGCAGCCAGCTGGTGCCCGAGCCGGGTGTTTGTCACTGAGAAGCCTGAGCCAGTGACCTGCTGAGGCCTCCAGCTGTGTTCTGCCTGGGCAGATGTTTCTCACCATGCCAAGGCCCAACCTGGCTGCCAGGGCGCCTCCCTGATGCCCAGCCTCTCACCCCCCTCCCCTAGCGTCCTCAGGCACAGACCCCAGCCGGCCCAGGCTGCCGCTCCTCTTGGAGGCTTCTACCTGCCATTGGAGTCTTCTTAGGTCCAGCCCCTGGTCTAGGGCCATCACCTGCTCACTTGGGCTTCTACTGCCCAGGGAAGGCTGTCTCGGCGACGGCTCCCTGGGAAGCTTTCTGAACATTCTCACCTACTGCACGGCAGAGGCACCATCCCTCCCCGCCCCTCCAGCCTGCTGGCTTCAGGAGCGCTTCTCTTAGGAGCGCTCACTCCTCCCAGGTAGGGGAAGGCGGGGCTGGGCCGGTCCAGAGGCAGAGGCACAGGCAGCAGAGGCTGGGAGGACTTGTTTATTCAAGGCACGGTCATAGCATTAGTAACAGGAAGGTTTGGCATTCTGGCACATTCCTTTAGTGGTGGTGGTCCAGGTCAGTCCACCCCCGCCAGGGCCCCCCAGGGACGCAATGCTGATAGGCACTTTGCTTCCAGAGAGCAGCTGGGGGACTGGCAGGCAGGCACGGGGCTGCTCGAGGCCGGGGGCCCCTCTCAGAGGTGCTAGGCCATACCTGGTCCCCCAGGAGGCAGCTCCCTCCAGGAAGGATTACGTGGATGGGTTGAGGGTGGGTGCGACAGGTATGTGCTGAGAGCAGGTGGGGGGAGGGGGAGGCAGCCAGGGACAGCCCAGGTGTGAGAGAAGGATGCCCCTGGCCCCTGCAGTGACCATGGCAGGTCAAGGGGAACCGCTGCCTTGGGTCTCCAGGAAGGGGACAGAAGCAAGGGAGTCTGGTACTTTGCCTACACTCACACCACCGCCTCTCAGAACCACACTGCACTTGACCCAAATGCAGAGGGGAAGCCCCCAGCCCTCCTGCCATGTGGTCTGTGGGCCTCTTCCTCTGTGCAGCTTCCTGGGCTACCGGGGTGGGAGGGGCAGTGGCAGAGCCAGTGGTTACAGACCAGCAGGTCAGCAGGGGCGTGGTGCTGGCAGACCCCACATCCCGCACTCACACCCTGCAGGGGCGGAGCAGCTCCTGGAGCCGGCGGCCACCACGGCCTGCCAGGCCTGGCCACACTGCCGTCAAAGGAGCCCCTTCCCATGGTTGGTTGGTGAAATTCCTGGGGGAGGAGGCCCCCTTATTCCACACTGGACAAGGAATGGGAAAGACAGCTTCCCCCAGCCCTAGCTCTCTGGAACAAGCCCCGTGTGCCCCGGGTGGGTGAGAAGACCTGCCCCTTGAGCACTGGTCCTCAGCTGAGCTGGAGTCTGGAGCTGCTGGGCCTGGGCTGTAGCAAAGGCAGAGCAAGGAAGAGGCCAGGGAGACCAGCGCTCAGGGAAGCTGCATGCCCGGCACCTGTGGAAAAGCCCAGGGGGACATGAGCCTGGCCCCGCCGGCTGCAGGGGGACAGCAGGGCCTCAGGCCTTAGGAAGGGGAGCTCGAGAGGGCTCTGAGCAGCAGAGCCACTGGGCCGGGCTCGCTGTGGCTCCCTGCTGGGCCGTGTGGTGGTCTCTATGGGGCTGAGTGTCGCCAGCACTGCTCAGGGTTGGGCTCCTTCCAGCAGCCCCGGGAGGGCAGCCTCGCTCCACCATGAAGGGCTTCTCCGTGGGGACTCGGCTCTCACCCTGCTCCTGGCAGGGCTGGGGTGAGTCGCCGCTGGATGCACCTGCAGCATCGGGAACAGGGGCACACTGGAGGGCAGCTCCCGAGCCGGCGGAAGGGTCCTAGCTGGGGGCTGGCTGATGCCACCGGTTCGAAGCCTGGATTTCTTACCCATCTTGGCCAGCTGGGGCCCAGGCACTTGGATGGGTATGAGGCAGAAGGTGCTCTTGGCGGCTGTGTCCTTGGCTTTGGAAGTCTTCTCATCAGGTTCTGGGGCTTGGGGGAGTCTTCTAGCCTCCCACCACCCAGAGTTTGGGGGCAGAAGACCCCCGTTGTGAACTCTGCCTCTGCCCCCTCCGCCTCATACGAACGAGCAAGAACTAGCCAAATGTCCCTTCGTCAGAATGCACACAGGTCTCGTTTAATGGGCCCCGAGCAGCCAGGCCCTAGCTGCCCTCGCAAGAGTGGGACGGAGAAGGGCCCCGCCGCGCAGCTCCTGGGGAATCTTGAGGAGGGGCGAGGACCAGGAGGGGGCCCAGTGGCTTCTCGTCATGCCTGTGGGCTCAGCTGCCGCTCGCATGGGGAGCAGAGACCTCCTACAGACTCCCTGCGGGAACGCCTGTGACAAGGAGCTCCCACGCCCTTCCTCCTCGGGGTGGCGGTGAGGGGGCAGCTGGCGCAGGGGTGACCCCGGAGAGCCTTCCCTCGGCTGCCTCCTGTCTTGCTCAGGCCTTCTGCAGCTTGACCCAGCATTTAGTCTCTGTGCCCCGGGCTTCAGCCGCCTCTCTCCATCCCTTCCCGACCCCAGGGCGGGGTGGGCCCTTGGCACCTCTGGTTCAAGTTGCTCAGCAGGCTGTGGCCTCCTGGTGGCTGTGGCCGGGGTGGCAGATGTCTCCATCGGGGGCTTCCCAAAGTCTGCAGGAGCTAGCGGGGAGGTCCGGGCCACCCTCCTTCCTCCCTCGGTCAGGCCGTCCCCTGGTCCCCAACTGGAGTGGCCAGGTGGAGGCCTCGGGTCCTCATCAGTGGTACTGGCTCTGGCCCTCCAGTTCCAGCCCTTCCTGGAACTGGGCCGAGTCCAGCTCCCCGGCAAAGCCCCTCAGCCCACTCTCTTCTTCTTCTTCTGGCTGACTGTTCATGGTACCATAGGTGTGCCGGGCTGGGGAGGAGGCCGGGGTCAAGTTCATTTCCGGCTCCTGCAGCACCGTGGCCACGTACAGCTGCTCGGGATAGAGAGGGGAGACAGGGGCAGGGTCACATCTGGAGCAGAGCCCTGGGCACACCCTCTCCGTTCATGCTCACCCGGTCACCTAGCCCTCCGAGCCACCAGCCCTTCTCCGCCCCCCACAGCCGGAGTCCTGTCCATCCTGCCCCCCTCGCTGCTCTTGGTCTTTTCACAGTGCTCCTACATCCTAGCGCACCGTTCTTCCTTAGTATGTGCCACTCATCCTGGGGTCAGTGTCAGGCTGGACCCCAGGGAGATGGCGGGTGACACCCCCAAGCTGGGGTCTGGAGAGACCCCCCATTCCCGAGACTGCACTTCCTAAGGTGAGCAGGCCCCGCCCTGGGGCGTGTCTAGTTGGCCTGCAAATCAGAACTTGACACCGAGACTGTGAGCTGTCACACCCAGCGCTGGTCCCAGGAATGCAGCCGGCTAGGAAAATACAGGGCATGCTGGGGGAGCGGCTTTTAAACCAGCTCCTTGACTTCAAGACCGGGATGGGATGGAATTAAACCTCTCCTAGCGAGTTTCAGTGACACCACAGTCTCGGTTGGTGGGGAAGCAGTTTCCCTACAAAAGAACCTTGACACCTGCGTGACGCCGAAGCAAGCCCCACAGGTGACTTGTTTGGTCACAAAAGGGAAAATGGCAACTGAACCCTGGGAACGGTCAGCTGTCTCCGCCCTCCTCGTGGAGGGGAGGGGCACGGGAGTACACAGGTTGCTATGCATTTCCTGGCGTGAGGCACAGCACCATCTGTAATGTATTCGGGCTCTCACGTTGAACTTGAATCTGTCAAGCCTTCGAATAACTTCTAGTTTTCAGGGAATACAGGTGGCGGTGGAACCTGCTATAGGGCATGATGGAGAAACAGCAAGACGAATCCAGAAGGTGGAACATTCTGCAGGAACACTGGCTGGCTCTCTCCCGCAAGTCATAGCAACGGGACTGTGAGAAAATTAAAGGCACCTGACCAGACTCACAGGTGCCAGATTAGTCCAGTCTCTGTGCTACACTGCCTCTTGTCTCGGACAAGCTCTAACGGATATTTCTGGAATAATCAGGACAGTGGGAATGGGGACTGGGTATTGAAAGCCACACAAATATATCAAAGGGAAGATGTAGACTGTTAACTGCAGGCTGCACAACAGTGTTTCATTTTAGCAAAAATGAAATTATGTGTGTACAACTCTATGTATTCCTAGTTGCCTGGAAGGGGTATTTCATACACGTGTCCTATGTGTATACAAACACGGAGGTGTGAGAATACGCACTAAGGTATTGGTGGGCCTCCGGATGCTGGAATCTGAACTCTGTTTCCTTATCTTTGCTTGCTTTGTCTACAATGTTCATAAGCCAGTGTTACCATAATAATGTTCAAAAACAGAGTTGAGAACCAGATGGACCTGGTACCAGCTTAGTTCTGCTGTTTCCTTGCTTAGCACCCCGGAGCCTCAACTGATTGACCTTTTGCGGCTCTGGGTAGGGGCGCAAGCCCCTCCTGGGGATGAGACACTCTTGCGAACCATATTCCCAAGGGCCGTCCTGGAAGGGCGCCATGGAAGACAGACTTTGCTGCTTGAGATCCTGGTCTTCTCCCTGAGCCCTCTCAGAGGCCATCTGTCCCTCTCTGTAGGGTTTTTCCCCCAAGCCATACAAACCCAGAGTTCTGATTCCTTCTCGTGTCTACATACTGTGGAGACAGGTGGGCAGGCACGTCCACCCGCTGTCGCTTGTCTATGCTAGTCTGACTTTTAGCTGGGACCCAAGGAAGCCTTGCTCCCCACGGGGCTGGCTGTCGTCGGTTCCCCGGCGCTCCCCACCCTGCCTTCCAGGCCTTGGCGCAAGCCCTCCTCTTTCGTGAAGGTTCTTCCCCACATTGCAACCCCTCCTCCCACTCCTAGGGTCGGATTTGACGCTCCCTGCTCTGAGAGGCTCTCCCTGAGTCCCCAGGCTGGCTGGCGCCCTTCTTCAGTACTGCGCCGAGGTGCCCTGGCCTTGGGGCACAGGCCGCCAGGGACCAGCTCCGTGCATGCACAGGTGACTCTGCGTGTGCCCTGGTGGCAGGGATGCGGACGGTGGGCAGCCTGTGGCCCTCCAGGCCGAGCCACAGTGTGGGAGCCCGCGCCCAGCCTGCCGGGCCCCTGCACTGAGTCCGGCAGCCCCTGCCTTACCATTCGGCGTACACCTCCAATAGCTCCCTGGAGCTCTGTCTGCGCCGCTCTGCTCTGCCTGACGCCTGCGCCCTGGAGGCAGCCTTGGATCCTGAGGCCGAGCCCCAGCACGTCCCTGCGTCTACACGACCGAGGTCTCTGCGGTCGGGGGCACCCTGCCCGAGTACTTCCTGTCGGGGTGCCTCCTCTCTGCGGGCCTCCTGTCTGAGGGCCTCCTGTCTGATTGACTTCTCTCTGAGAGACTTCTAGTGAAGCTTGAGTAAATGTTGGATCTTCTCCTGTCCCGCCTCTTCAGCCAGGGCCACGGCAGCATTTGGACCTGGGCCAAGTCCTGCTGCGTCAGAAGAGGGAGCCCAGCGGGCCCCTGTCTCCTCCCCAATACACGGCCGGGCACTGAACGCTGGGGCCGCCCACAAAGCCCCCGGAGGAGGCCCCTCCTGCCGGCCCCGCCCCCCTGACATCCCCTGAGGTGAAGGAGGTGGCTCACCAGGGAGGTGGGTGTGGACGAGGTGCTGCTCGGCTCCATGTCAAACACAGTCTCCGTCTCCTCAGCCTGTGGCAGGGACATGGGGCGTGGGTCACACACGGTGGGCCTTGCTTCCTGCTGGGTCCCTCCCTACAACCAGAGAGCCCTGGACACCACCCCTGGGCCTCTCCCCACCCTGCCTTTCCAGACCTTTGGCCCAGCTGGCAGTCGGGAAGCCTGCAGAGACGCCGAGGCGGCTGGGATGCTAGGGAATCCCTTCTGGAATGTTCTGTGCCCAAAGACTCTAGTGGAGGGGAGGGAGTCAGCAGAGTTGGGGGCGGGGTCACACGTGGGCCTGATCCAGGGGCAGCCTGGACTTGGATGCTGTTTTCCTTCCTCCTGGCACCTCCCCTCTGCCTCTGGGAGCAGCCTTGACCGGCACGGTCTAAGTCCCCTGCCCCTCTCCTTCTCCGGAGAGCTGCCTGGGCTCCAGATCAGGGGGCACTGCTGTATTAGGAAGACAGAACCAGAGCTCTGGCCTCTCACTAGTCTCTAGGCGGTGGAGGGACAGGGCCAGGCAGCCAGGGCAGGGGGCACCTGTGCCCAGACCCCCAGGTAGGGAGCCACTGGAAGCAAGAGGAGCCTCTTCCAAGAATCCTCCACCCCACCCCCAGACTCAGCACTGTGCCAGCACTGCAGTCCACTTCCTTTTCTTTATGTCAGCTCATTTAAAGAGGAAACACCACACTGGTACCACAGCAAACCCGTGCCCATTGCCATGAGCAGAGAGGTGACTGGGTCAGCACATAAATTTAAAACTATGAAAAATTTTTTAAAAAAGGAAAAGCTTGGGTCCACTGGAAATGGCTCTCCAGAACCTCAGGACAGACTCCTGCCCCGGGCCATGCTGACCTAGAACACGCAGGGCTCCGAGAGAGCTCAGGTGCACCCCCTCCTCGCTGGCAGCCAACGCTTGGGCCAGGCCTCACTGCCAAAGAGCCAAGTAGTCACAGCAGCGACTCCTTGACGCGACAAACTCAAGGTCAGCGGGCGAGGCGAGCTAGCCCCCTCTCCCCGCCACCTGCCCCCTCACGCCACGGCTCCATCCTGTCTCTCTCAGGTCAGTGCCCAGCCAGCACTGCCATTGTGGGCGGGCTGGCTCTGCACCCTGGGGTCTGGAGGTGGCGTTGGAGGCCGGCTGTCTTCACAGCCTGAGCCGGTGCCAGGCAAGTGTGCACACACACTGTGCTCACACAGCCCGCAGGCAGAGATGGGGCGATGCCTGCTGTGTCACGAGCGTCCTGGTCAGGAGAGGGGGGGTCTGGGACCTGTGTCCCCAGGGCCAGGCAGGACCAAAGGAGGAAGGGCAGGCCGGCAACTCACCTCGTAGTCGGTGTCTTTCCGAAGCTTCCCCAGGAAAATGCCAAAAAAGGCGATTATCATGGAAGCGATCAGAGTGGCCAGAGAAAAAATGGTGATGGCGTGTAGCGACCCTGCCGAGAGGAGAAGGTGTGGGCTGGAAGCCTGGGCCCCACGGAGGGTGGGCAGGACTCTGCCCGGAGTCCACCTCTGCAGCTCTGCGGGGCTCGGAGCCTGGGGTGGACAGACCCCGGCCCCGAAACGACAGCAGCCCCCTGCTCTCCCTGTCCACCTCAGAATTCGGCATCGTGTGGACTCCGTGGTGTGGGGGGGCACTTACTTACATATCCACGTAAGTGCCTACTGACACCTGTTTAACAGAGGTGAGGTCTGTGCTGCGGCTGCCGCCACGGCCCAGCAAGCATCTCCCAGGCGCGGGCTCTGCCCTTGCCTCTGCACACAGCTCTCAGCTCCTCTCCCCGAGTCCTCTGGGAGCCAGCAGGCTCGGCTTCCTGTGCTCACGGCCCCAAGAGGCAAACTGAACTCAAGGTCAGTTCCACTTCCTTGGGGGATGTTTGGTGCCTTGGGAATGGCAGTTTTCTGAGGAGGTAAGTACTAAAAACTGCCCGGCTGGCACCGCGGCTCACTAGGCTAATCCTCTGCCTGTGGTGCTGGCACCCCGGGTTCTAGTCCCCATTCGGGCACCAGTTCTGTCCCAGTTGCCCCTCTTCCAGGCCAGCTCTCTGCTGTGGCCCGGGAGTGCAGTAGAGGATGGCCCAAGTGCTTGGGCCCTGCACCCGCGTGGGAGACCAGGAGAAGCACCTGGCTCCTGCCTTCGGATCAGCACAGTGCGCCGGCCATAGCGGCCATTTGGGGGTGAACCAACAGAAAAGGAAGACCTTTCTCTCTGTCTCTCTCTCTCGCTCTCACTGTCTAACTCTGCCTGTCAAAAAAAAAAAGAAAGAAAGAAAGAAAGAAAGAAAACTGCCCACTGCAAGAAAAGCTACATAATACTGTGATGTTTTTATCATAGCAAAATAATAATAATAATAATAATAATAAGATGTCCACAGCCAACCCGGAGGACTTGGCTACGACTGGGAGACGTCACCGCCGTTTCCTAGCCGGGGAAACAGCTCAGAACACACCGTTCCTGAAAACAGGCTCCCAAGCTGGATGTCACCAGGGCACTTCCAACCGTTCGTGGAAAATGGAGTGAGAGGATGCCAGTCCGGGTGCAAAACTTCTTTGGACCTCCACGTCTAGTTTTTTCACAACACACATCTCCCATGAGGCTGTGTGGCTCTCTCCTATAACATGGATGACCCGATTCCACCCCCCACCCCCGCCCCGTCCCCCAGGAGAAGATGCACAAAAGGACATCTGGGAGCTGGGGCCGCCGCTGTGGTGTAGCTGGTGAAGTTGCTGCCTGCAGTGTCGGCATCCCATGTGGGCGCCGGTTCGAGTCCTGGCTGCTCCACTTCCAACCCAGCTCTGTGCTGTGGCCTGGGAAAGCAGTAGAAGATGGTCCAAGTCCTTGGGCCCCTGCACCCTCATGGGAGACCCAGAAGAAGCTCCTGGCTCCTGACTTTAGATCAGCAGCCATTTGGGGAGGGAACCAGTGGATGGATGACCGCTCTCTCTCCCTCTGTCTTTGCCTCTCTGTAGCTCTGCCTTCCAAATACATAAATAAATCTTAAAAAAAAAAAAAAAAGACATATCGGAGCAAGAGACGTCCTGCTCAGGATGAGACTGGGGAGATGCCAGCTGTGGCCTTCGTGAGTTCTTTCTATTTTTGATGCTGCACATGTGTCCTCCATCCTCAGTGCTGTGGGTTGAGGAGGGTTAATCGCCTCAAAACCCTGGCAGGTGCAGAAGCTCGGGTGTGTCCACGTGAACTCCGGCTGCTGGTGATCTCATGGTGGGGCTGGCGGGAGGTATTCGGGTCACTGGGAGCGAGCCCCTTGGAAGGGGGCCTCGGGGAGAGGGTTGAGTCCACGCTTGCCCTAGTTTCTGTCTCTGCTTCCTAGCTCACCATGCGACTGTTCCTCTGCATCCCAACGCTGGGCTACGGGGGCCCCGAGCCTGCGCTGTCACCCCCGAACACCTTTCCTTTCCCAAGAAGCTCCTCTTGCGAAGCTACTGACACACTTAGAAAAGGCTTTATGGAAAAAACTGAGGGCTGGGTGGCAGGGAGAGGCTGGGGGATAAGAAGTTTGGGATGTCCACGTGGGGATCTGCAAGAAGCTCCTGGCTCCTGGCTTCAGCCTGGCTCCGCCCTGGCTGTTGCGGCCGTTTGGGGAGTGAACCCGCAGATAGAAGACCTCTGTCTTTCTCTGTCTCTCCCTCTGTCTCTGTAAAATATCTGAAAAAGATTTATTTATTTGAAAGGCAGATTTACACAGAGAGAGGAGACACAGAGAAAGAGAGAGAGAGTGAGCTTCCATCTGCTGGTTCTTTCGCCAAATGGCTGCAACAGCCAGGGGGGTGGGGCCAGACTGAAGCCAGGACCCAGGAGCCTCTTCCAGGTCTCCCACGTGGGTAGCAGGGGTCCAAACACTCAGGCCATCATCTTCCACTGCTTTCCCAGGCGCATTAGCAGGGAGCTGGATCGGAAGTGGAGCAGCCAGGACTTCAACTGGCGCCCATAATGGCTGCAGGCAGCAACTTGACTCGCTGCACCACAGTGCTGGCCCCAGTAAATACATCTTTAAAAGAAGAAATCAGAGGTGCCAAGCGGATAAGCCACACAATTGCTGAAGCACTGACTCTTTACAGATGCCACTGGAACAGGGAGGGAAAAGGTAACCCCGCCTCTTCCTCCTCTCCGCTGAGAAGGTGGGTTCCTCAGAGGGGAGGAAGCGAGGACGCCCGGGCTGTGGCCCATGGGGACTTGGTCTGTGGGCTGTCCCTGGGCTCCCCTGGGTGCAGACAGCAGCTCTGAGAGGCCAAAGGATCTGGGAGAGGCCGCAGCGTGCAGACCGGTGCATCTTCCTCAAGGCCTGTGGCCGCCCACAAGCCAGGGCTCCTACAGGATCCACGGAAATGCTGCGAGACTCGAGCCCCCAGCTGCTAATGTTCCTGCCAGCTGTGAGCTAGGAAGTAGAAATATGATGTTCTTTCCCGAGAGTGGAGACCCAAGTCCAGACACTTTGGACTGTGCTGGTCCCAGCACTCACAGCTCTGCTGGGACTCAGGCATACCCTTGGAGCCGAAGTCACCAGACTTGGCCACTTCCCAAGAGCATCACCTGGCTCTTCTCCCCACAGAGGGCGGGGGCTGGGCCACCCACAGAGCAGGGCGCAGGCTGGGGACCCACCTAGGCGCAGGATGGAGAAGAAGAGCATCCAGAAGAGGCAGAGGAGCGGCGCGAAGATGGCCTGGTGGACGGCGGCCATGTGGATCTGCTCGTTCAGCTTGGTGGGCGCGTAGGAGTAGTACATGTTGTAGCGGTCCGTGAGATGCTTCATGCCCAGGTAGAGGAGCCCTGGCGCCGGAAGACGGAGACACACTCAGGGCTACGGTGCAGCCCCAAGTCCTCCCTCCCAGGCGAGACGCAGCAAGAACCGACAGGTAGGGGAGCCCTGTGGGGTGCGGAGCCTGGGACCAGCAGCTGCCCCGGAGCCCCCAGACCCCACCTGTCAGCTTGGTGAAGCCACGCGTGCGCGCATTCATGCAACAAACATCCCGCGTCAACAGCCACGCAACCTCAGTCCCTAGCTGGCCCTGACCGTGGACTGTCTGTCCCAGGCTCCTGAGAGTGGAGTGTGACGGATGCTGTGGGGCTCGGTGCCTGCTCCCAGCCCGAGGGTATGCAGCCCTGGGTGTGCCCCGGAAGTGACTCACCAAAGGGGACAATGATAGGGCAAGTGATGCTGTACGCCATGACCACGCTGAAGACATTCAACATCCACGCGTACTCTCGCCCGTACTGGAACTCTATGGCCTGGCTCTAGGGCAGAAGGCAAGGGTCATTCTGGGGTTGCCCAGCCTCCTCGGGTCTCCTATCAGCCTCCTCAGCAGCTCGCCTGCAGGCGACTTCCCTTCCAATGCTGGGGTCCAAGAAGCAGCTGTCCGTGTGCACCAGCCCGCCCACTGCTGGCTCCCTCCCCAACACCCTCTCGAGGGAAACTGAGGGCTGTGCTCGTGGAGAGGCCTGGCCCTTACCTTTGGAAAATAAACACGCTTGTTTATTTAAGAGGGACAGAGATGGGCAGTGAGGGCTCCATCCCCAAAAGCCCATAAAAGCCCCAAGGGCTGGGACTGAAGCCAAGAGCCAAGAACTCCATCCAGGTCTCCCATGCGGGTGGCAGGAACCCAAGTACTTGGGCCATTACCTGCTGCCTCCCAGGGTGCACACTAGCAGGAAGCCGGAATAAGGCGCAGAGCCCGGATGCACACCCAGGCACTCCAATACCAGAGCAGGCGTCCCAGGCGGTGGCGTCTGAACCGCTGTATCACACACCCGGCCCCTCCCCCACACCCGGCCTCACCTTTCTGATGTGGGCTCTCTCGGGCTCCGATCTGGAAAAGAACAGGCGGGTGCAGTACAGGAAGAGGGAACCCATGCGCATCAGCTCCATGCCGGTGCCCAGCAGTGCGGCCGTGATCACGTAGTTGACGAAGAAGGCGCCATTGTCTGGCAGGAACACACACCTGGGACGTGGGAGAGAGGCGGGGAGGCAGGGGGAGAGAGAAGAAGAAAAGCCACAGAGGGAGTGGGCGTGGGGGTGGAGACACAGACAACGGGAATCAGCCTTCAGGGGCAGTCAGGCACCTCAGAGCAGTGTTTTGGCCAGCAGCGGAGCGCACGGACGGGTGAGGCCTCAGGTGCACCACCGTGGGATGCTGCAGCGTCTATTCGTGAGAACACGCTCCGTGCGTGATGCCGGCACAGGGATGAGCTGCCTGACCGCGCATCTCTCAGCTCGTGCTCCATCATAAAGCAACCGTGTGTGCAAGGAGGAGCGTGTTTTACAAGGCTCGTGGGAATGGAACTAACAGATAAGCTTATTTGGGGGCTGGTGTTGTGGTGCAGTGGGCTAAGCTGCTGTTTATGGTGCCGGCATCCCCAGTGTGGGTTCAAGTCCCAGCTGTTCCGCCTCCGATCCAGCTCCCTGCTGATGTGCTAGGGAAAGCAGTGGAAGATGGTCCAAGTGCTTGGACCCTGTCGCTCACATGGGAGACCCAGAGAGAGCCCCGGGCTCCTGGCCCTTGGCTTGGGCCAGCTCAGGTCATTGCAGCCATTTGGGGAGTGGACCCGCAGATAGAAGATTCTCTCTCTAGCTCACTCTTGCTCTCTGTAACTGCCTTTCAAATAAGTAAGTCTTTAAAAAATGGATTAATGAATGGATAGAGATGGAGAGATAAACATGTAGGTTTTTTTTTTTTTTTGACAGGCAGAGTGGACAGTGAGAGAGAGACAGACAGACAGAAAGGTCTTCCTTTTGCCGTTGGTTCACCCTCCAATGGCCGCCGCGGCCGGCGCGCTGCGGCCGGCGCACCGCGCTCGTCCGATGGCAGGAGCCAGAAGCCAGGTGCTTTTCCTGGTCTCCCCATGGGGTGCAGGGCCCAAGCACCTGGGCCATCCTCCACTGCACTCCTGGGCCACAGCAGAGGGCTGGCCTGGAAGAGGGGCAACCGGGACAGAATCCGGCGCCCCAACCGGGACTAGAACCCGGTGTGCCGGCGCCGCAAGGCGGAGGATTAGCCTGTTGAGCCACGGCGCCGGCCAACATGTAGTTAAAAATAAATCGGAGCCAGAAGGTTAAGGCTGCTTGCAGTGCCAGCATCCTACATGAGCGCAGTCCAAGTCCCAGCTGCTCTGTTTCAGATCCAGCTCCCTGCGAATGTGCCTAGGAAAGCAGGGAAAGGTGACTCAAGTGCTTGGGTCTCTGCCATCCACACGGGACACTGGATGGAGTTCTGGGCTCCTGCTTTGGCCTGGCCTACTCTCAGCCATTGTGGCCATTTGAGGAGTGAACTAGTGGCTGGAAGATCCTCTCTCTTTTATTTATTTTTAAAAGATTTATTTATTTGAAAGGCAGAATTACAGAGATAGATGGAGACACACACACTCACACACACAGATATCTTCAATCCAATGGTTCATTCCCCAAATGGTTGCAATGAGCCAGGCCGAAGCCAGGAGCCAGGAGCTTCATCCGGGTCTCCCACATGGCTGGCAGGGGCACAAGCACTTGGCCCTCGTCAGCTGCTTTCCCAGGGAGCTGGATCAGAAGTGGAGCAGCCAGCACTCAAACTGACGCCTATACGGGATGCCAGCGCTGCAGGCTGCAGCTCAACCTGCTGTGCCACACAGCGCTGGCCCTGATTCTCTTTTTTAAAAATATTTATTTTCATTTACTTGAAAGGCAGAGAGAGGGAGACAGTGAGAGGGGGAGAGTTTGCTCTCCCACTGCTCCAGGAGTCTGGAGCGCCATGCAGGTGGCAGTGGCCCAAGCACTCACTCACTGCCTCCCAGGATGCATCAGTGGGAAGCAGAACAAGGAGCAGAGGAGCCGGGACAGGAGCCAGGCCCTCTGGTATGAGACGCGGATGTCGATGTCCCCCGCGGTGGCTTAACCCCTGGCACCGCAGTGCCCTCCCCCAAAGCTGCTGCTTCTTGATGGCACCAAATTTGCTTCCTGGACCCACAGATCTTTCCTGTTATGTGTATAACCGTGTCGGGATACTGGCCTAGCCAATGTTCACTCACACACACACACACACACACACACACTTATGACTATGGCAGCGTAACTTGAAGCCCTGTGGATTGTACAGGTGTCAGCTTCTTGGTTTCGATACTGTATAAAGCTATGCAAAATGTTATTGGGGAACCGGATGAAGGGAACATAGCCCCCCATGTCCTGTGCATTTGAAGAAGGCAACTTCCTGTTTCAGATCTACAATTAGTTCAAAAGCATCATTCGGAGATGGGGACCCAGGCATGTGCCAGATTGCCAAAGGGGTACGAGGACACGAGGGTACCCAGTGCGGGTGTTCACCCATGCTCATCTATATCCTGGGAGCAATGCAGGGCTGGACTCAGCAAAGGGTATGTGGAGCCCCCGGTGTGAACCCACAGGGGCCCTGGGGTCCCCGCGCGTGTACTCACTGGAACCGGATGGATGCCTGCTCCAGGTAGTAGATGTCAAAGAGCCAGCGGAAGAAGACATCCAGACTGGAAGCAAGAGGACGGCCAGCCCTTTGGTTAACATGCCGTGAGCTGAGGCCCAGGGTTCCCTCCTGCCAAACCCCCAGCCCCAGGGCTCAGCGCTCTGGCTTGGCTCCATGGCCACCTAGAGCCTGTCACCCTGCTCCTCTCTCTGCTTCCTGCTGGGCCCCCCTCCACTCAAGGCCATTCCTGCCGGCAAATCTCTGCCAGCGCCTTCTGCAGGGCTCCCTCCTCTTCTGACTTCCCACCCTCTGAGGGCACAGCACACGGCTGGCACATGAGAGCTGGCGTGACCCTGGCTCATGCCGTGTGCACGGCCAGCCAGGGCGCATCTTGTGAGGAGTGGACTCGCAGCAACCACAGGTCAGCCTACACTGTCTGGAAGAGGACTCCATGCCAGGGCGAGCCTGGCTAGCGGGGGGAGGGGTGATTGGAAGGAAGGTACCTGGTCAGCCCCATCGAGGGCAGAATGACTACCATGAAGACCAGAAAGACATAGCACTTGTGCACTATGATCAGGTTCTGACTCGATCTGGAAGGAAACAGATTTCATCACTGTGTGAGACGCAACAAGAACTGGAGGTCTAAGAGAGAGACACACACACACACACTCACACACATACACTCACACACACACAAACTAGGTGGGCCAGGAAATCAATCAGTGCACACAATACCAACTACACAGAGCACGTCCACTGTGCCACATCTGGGTGCAGCAGGGGAGAATTGTAGCATCAACTAGTGATGTCTGTCTTGAACACAGGAAGGGGAGGGAGGGCACACATGTGTCACCCTTGACATCGCTGTGTCGGACACATTACCATTGATGCTGGGAATCACTGCAGGTGTCAGCAATCAATGTAAGAGGACAAGCCACCAAGGACTTGTGTTGGGACAAACCTCCTGCTTACTCCTGGTAGAATGGTAGGAACTTTCACATTTTTAAAAGACTCATTTATTTATTTCAAAAGGCAGAGTTACAGAGAGAAAGAGGGACAAAGAGAGATCTTCCATCTGCTGCTGTTCTCTCCAGAGAGCCACAACGGCCAGTGCTGGGCCAGGTCGAAGCCAGGAGCCAGGAGCTTCTTCTGGGCCTCCCACATGAGTGCAGGGGCCCAAGCACGTTAGCCATCTTCCACTACTTTTCCAGGTCACTAACAGGAAGCTGGATCTGAAATGGAGCAGCTGGGACTTGACCCGGTGCCCATATGGGATGCTGGTGTTGCAGGTGGTGGCTTTACATGCTATGCTACAACGCAGCCCCTAGGAACTTTTGAGAACCTCACAGACCTCAGGCCACGGCACTGCCATCTGCTTAGGATTCAGCAAATCTTTCCTACCCAATTTACTATAGCCACAGACCCACTGGGACTAATAAGGGGAGAGTCTCCTGCTTGGTGAGCATGTCAGCACTGTGTCAACCAGACGTGTCCACAGTCAGACTGAGCTCATGGCCCAGACAAGCCCTCTCACCCTGTGCCTTCCAATGTGACTCAGCACAGCTGAGCTCATGCCTGCAGCTCCACGCTGCTGAGGGCTGACGAGAGCCCGTGGAGGGCTTGGTTTGGCCCCACACACCTCAGAGGGCGGCTCTGACTCAGCATCGCTGAGCCCAGGGCCCAGAGACAACCCAGCACCTCTTTCCAAAGAGGAAACACCTGTCGGTGGGCTGGCGTTCTGGAGCAGTGGACTAAGCTGCCTCTTGCAACACTGGCATCCCACATAGGAGCAAAGGTTCTGGCCACTCAGCTTCTGCTCCTGTTCCTGGTTAATGAAGGCAGCAGAGGATGGCCCAAGAACCTGGGCTGCTCCACCCACATGCAAGACCCGGATGAAGTTCTGGACTCCTGGCTTCAGCCTGGCCCAGCCTTGGCCCATTGCAGCCATTTGGAGAGTGAACCAGAGTATGGAAGCTCAATCTCTCTCTCTCTCTCTCTCTCTCTCTCTCTCTCTCTCTGTCACTCTGCCTTTCAAATAAATAAAAACATCTTAAAAGAAAAAAAAAAGACAAACAAACATTGGGATGGTTCCAGGTATCAAAGCCATCTCAGGTCTCAGGTCAACTCTAATCCTCCAGCCAGACGGGAGGCCCAAGCACCAGGCTGGCGGGGGTAAGGGAGGGGCAGAGGCCCTGCTCACCTGGTCCAGTGGGCCTCAAGGAAGGCAGAGAGGTAGACGATCAGAGGCATTATCACCGTGAAGGCCCAGAGCATCAGGGAGGGGAAGAACTGGGTCACGATGGGGCTCTGCAGGGCAGAATGGAGGGGGCAGGAGTGGCATCAGTGCAAGAAGCCCCTGCCCCCCGGCAGGTGACCCCTGACCTCCCCTGTGGCCCCAGCCTCTTCTCTCCAGCTCAACCCAGAGGAGGCTGTGTAGCAGGAGACATTGTGGCCAGGAGTCTGCCTGGCTGGAGGGAGGCAGATGTGACAACCAAGGTTAAGTGGAGTTCCCGTGAGGCCACAGGAGGACCCCCATGATCTTCTATGCTGAGGCCACTGGAGGGTTGGCCCTGGTTCTCCCTTGAGACTTCAGCCTCACGCCGGGGTCAGTGGTTCTACCCAGGTCTCAGAGTGGAGGCCAGGCGCCACTGACTTGACAGTTGGGTCGTGTGAATGGTTGTGGGGGGCAGTGAAGGAGGAAGCCCCAGGCGGATGGATGGGACCTTGGGCCTGCTGGGAGGCTGACGAAGGGGGCCAGCGTGCACAGCAGTGGTGTGGCCTGACTCCTGTGTGTGTGTGTGTGAGTGTGTGTGCGTGTGTGCTCATGTGTGTTTGTGCTTGTGTGCGTGCACGCATGGGCACGTGGGTGAACTGCTGGGAAGAGGGATGGCGGCAACACAGAAGGACAGGCCTTCCAGACTCCATAGAAGAGCCCCAAGTTACAGAATCGGGACCTGGGCCAGCGCTGCCCTGGAACCAGATCTCAGCAGGGGCCATCCTCCAACTTCAGCCAGAGGGCTCCCACCTGGAGGGCAGGTGAGGGAGTGCAGCGGATGTGAGGACCCGCTTCTGACGCCTGTGTTGGGCTGTAGGTCTCCCTTCCTCACCGCCACCCTACCAGGAACTCTGCCCCAGAGAACTCGGGGACAACAGGCTGCTGCACCTGCCGCCCTTTCCACACCCCCAGCTGACCCAAGCTAATGGAACCCACCTGGACCGGATGGCCCCCAAATCCCCCCAGCACCTGCCTGCGCTCTCCCCCTCCCCTTACCTCTCCAGTCCCAGGCACTGAGGCGGGAACGACTCACGTTCCCCACCTTCAGAACGAAGGGCTCCCTACTCTGCCCTTGACACCACTCCACTCTGCCATGTGGGCAACGCCTGGACTTCAGAGCCCTGTCCCGGTGGGCCCCCATCCCCTCCTCGCCTGAGCTCTTCCTTGATCTCCCTGGGACCCCCAGGCCTGGCCTGAGCCGAGGAGGCACCTGCAGCTTCTCGATGGGGCGGGTGACGTTGTACATGTCGATGGTGTTGATGATGATGGCAGGCGTGGTGAGGAAGAAGAAGAGGAAGAAGAGGAAGGTGTTGATGGCGATAAAGCGGGCCCACCAATAGAGGCGTCGGACAGACAGGTGCTTCCTGGGGACAGAGCGGAGGGCGCACTCAGGACCCTGGGTCCCAGCCAGCTGTGCACCCAGCTGCACTGGTCTAATTCAGCCTCCTGCCTGCTAAGGGGCCGCCACTCCATCGCACCATCGCGCACACGAGCCAAAAACGGGTCTAGGTTCCTTCCGCAGGAAAACCCTTCCAGGGTTGGAACGGGGTGAGTTTGGAGGTGGGCAGAGGCTGTCATGCTAGGGAAGGACAGGGCTGGTCTCGGCCCCCTGGGGTTTCTGTTGGGTGATAAGGAACCATCCTGTCACTCAGGAGAGGGGAGGGGCGGAGCCGGCTTACCAGATAATGTCTCTGGGGTGCGGGGCCTGGGTGACCCTCCACTGGTAGGATCTGACGGTGTTGGTCACGGAGGACTGCTGGGGGGCCACGGCACACTGCACGTACTTGTAATCCTCTAAGACGCTGCGGAGATGGCGGGGAGGCGGAGTCAAAGGCCTGGCGGTGGGAGGGCAGCCTCGGGAGGGTCTCGGGCCAGGCTCCCAGGGCCACTATCAGACCCCCTTCCTGGGGCGTCTGGAGGCCTCGGCTGTGTCGCCTAGGACCTCAGAGGCAGACACTTCCTATGTGTAGCATCTGGAGGAAGGGGGCACTTGGGGGCACCCAGGATGCCCAGCAGGAGGTGGGTGACCACGTGGTCCCCAGCAGCCTCCTCTGCTGTCAACAGCAGTGGCGGCACAGGGGTGGTCTTTCTCTGAGGTTCATAAGGGAGGTGTTAATTTTAGCCTCATCTTAATACCAATAGCTACCAATTATTGAGTTCTTTCTGTGAGCCTGGCACTGGGTGCATTGGTAATTAGCTGGTAATTAATCGTCTCCATTGCACAGCTTCCTAACATGGTACTTACAGATGCAACCAAAGAGGGGCTGGATGTGGGCACTTGGAGCTGCCCTGTCTTGGGCTTCCTAATTCAGATTCTATTGTAATTAAGCCTTGGCAGTGGCTCAGAGAATGAACAGTATTGTTGTACGTAGGTGGACTGCTTTACACAACACACTCACTGCACAGCACACATGTCCCTCGGCGGGGGTGAACAGGGAGGAGACAGCAAGCCAAGCAGGACAGGTAAGTTTGAGGGTAAATGACTTGCAAACTGGCACACAGTTCTTTGCAACTCGTGTCTTGGCTGCTGCCTTACTCCTTTGTAGGACTGGGGTGGGTGCAGACACAGTGCTGTGCACAACCAGGCTCCCCCGGGGAGCAGGGGTTGCCTGCAGAGATTCATACTGGAGCTCCCATCTGTTTGGCCCAGGCTGAAAGATCCTTCTAGAACATCCCAGAGTGGCTCAAAGTCACTCCCTATGGAGGAGGCGCTGGGGTAGAGGGCTCTAAGTCAGGGGGGGCCTGAAACCCAAGAGAGTCAGGCCAAGCAGGGCTTCTGCTCCTGATTCTCACTGCGGTGAGGGAGAGAGGGGACGTGACATCACCCTCATCAGCATCCGGGACAGGAGCCGCGGTCAAAGGCTGCTCTGACCACTTCTGTGCCCAAACAACAGCAGAGCAGGGGAGCCCAGGGCCCCCCTGGAGATGAGCAGAGCCGGCAGCCATGGCCTGGAAAGCAAGGTGGCAGCCGCCTGGATGGAGTGTGTGGTTCAGGTGGGAGCACGGCTCTTGGGAGGGAAGGAAGCACTCTCCCTCGTCCCCGGCAGGAGGGGGGCGAAGGGCTGGTGACAGAGCAGGGGGCCGCTCTCACCGCTTGGCCATCCTGAAGTCATGGAAGGTGACAAAGATCAAGTCCAGCCGCTTCAGCCGGACGCGGTTGAGCTCGGCGTTGAACTCGTCGGTCAGCTGCTCCTCCAGCTCGCTGTAGTACTGCTCTGCGTCTACCTGGGGCGAGAGGCGGCCCTCAGGGCTGGAGAGGCCGGGACCCCAGGGAGGCCCTGCCGGTCGCTAGCGCCTCTCAGCTCGGCGGCCCAGGAGTAGAGGGGTGTGTGTGTGGCCGGCTTCAAGCCACCTCCAGATGGCTTGAAGAAGAGGCTCTCTCTGCAATCGGCTCCCTGCCCTGAGACCCGGAAGGTGAGGCACACGGGTCAAAGGGAGGACCCAGAGAAGGGACGGAGTGGGCGGGCAGCATTTTCAGGAGAGAGGGACAATTCTTCTGGCCTAGCTGGAGTTCAGCCCTGCCCTGAGGCAGCTGTCTAAGTCTTGGGAACCCTTCCAGCCACAATGGGCGGAGAAAAACTGGAGCCTGGAGCCTTGGGAGCCTGAGACCTGGCAGCTGACGATAGCCCGCTGTGGTCTCCTTGGCCTTTTTCTTTGGTCTTTTCTCCCGAAACCAGAGGGAGAGAAGGGCAAGGCTCTCTGGGCTGCTCTGAAGGTGGCCCCCAGGCAGACCCTCCCCCTCCAGCTGCTCAGTGGCCAGACACCAGTGCCAGGGCCGCCCCGCCGCCCGTGCCAGTTACCTCTTTGAAGCAGGTGCAGCACTTGCAGAAGCACACGCGGGAGCAGGGGTGGATGCGGATCATCACCTTCCCGGTCTTCTTGGCCTTGGCCGTGTAGTAGAGCCGGCCCCGCATGGCGTGGCGCCTATCAGTGGCAGGCAGGGGACAGGAATCTCCCGGTGAGGGGCTGGTGGAACCCTGTACTCTCCCTCTCCCTGGCCCTCACAGGTCCCAAAAGGCCCCGCTGTGGCCTCACCTCTGATCATCCAAGTCAATGAGCGTCCTGACGTCGTAGCAGAAGTGGACTCTGGTCACCACGCACCCTGGATAGGCCTCACTGCAGCCACAGCCGTGGGGGCTTGGTGGGTTTGGGAGCGGGGTGGTGCCGCCCCCACCCCCGCCACTGCCCCACTCGCAGGCCTGTGTAGCTCAACTGCCTGGGGTTCCCAGTTCTCAGCCTTGCTCCTAAGGCTGCACCTGCTTCAGGGCTTGGACTCTGAGAGCTGCCGCATCCTCACTAGACGGCCGGGGACAGGGCCAGCAGGCAGAGCCCAGCCTCAGGGACCCAGGAGAGAGCGGCCCGCAGATAGATAACTGGCTCCATGGACAGTGCCCCTGGTGCTAGGAGCCGGGGTCCCGACAGAAGTCTCGAGGCGATCTGCCCTGCATAGTGTGGTGCAGGGGCTCCCCCGGCTTGGGAGCGGGAGCAACGGGGGGAAAGGGACGTGACCACCACCCACACCACACCCAGCCCATGCAGGAAGCCCCAGCCTCAGGAACCTCGCTCCAGCTCCCATGCCCCTCCCCACTGGGAAAAGCTGATCTAGAACAGAATTCTTGGGAGCCCCCACCCAGGATGCCCCGGCCCCACCATCCCGGGCCAAGTCCTGCCCACAGGAGGACCCAGGCTGGGTTCCAGGAAGACGCAGCCAAGGACCCACTTACTGGAAGTGCTTAATGATGATCTCGGGGTCCTGGATGTCCGTGGGCACGTAGGTGATCATCAGCGTCCTTGTGGCCTGGCAAGTACAAGGGTAATGGAGAGAGAACCCTGTTTTTGCACAGGAATCCAGAGATGCAGGTCTTTGGAGCCCCAGGAAAGCAGGGCCGACACCCAGGGCCTCCCTGCTGAGTAAGCCAGGCGCCAGCTTCCTTGTCCTTGTCCCCACTGAGCCCTGCAGCCCTGAAGTCAGCAACTGGGAGCCCCCACTGTGGATGGGGGAGGGTGAGCAAGGCTCTAGAGAGAGGCTGGGGGAGGCTCTGATCATGTTTCCCCGGGTGGGGAATGTCTTCCCGAGCCAACCTCTTCAACAAGACATGGGGGTCTCACAGAAGCTTCTGGTGACAGCAAAGCTGCCAAGGGAGTGGTCAGGGGCGTCCAGGCTCACGGGCCTGGCGGGCTGGAGCATGCTGGGTGACTTGTCAGGGCACGTGGGCTGCACCGTGGGGCGGGGTTACTGTGCATCAGGCCTCAGCATGGGCGGCCTTCGTGCCGATACCACGCCTTGGAATCTTTGCAAGGCTGAAGCTGGGCACCAAGGACGGGCCTCCTCGCTGCTGCCCTCCCCACCAGAGCCCGCACAGCCTAGGGGCTCCTCCCCTTGTGCCTGGCGCTGAGTGGGACAGGTGGCAGTGCCAGTGCCCACCGAAGACCCCTCAGCGTTCACCTCTGCACGCCAAAGGTTGCACCCTCCTGGCCTTAGAAGCGAGTTGGGCTTGTGTGCAGGGCAAAAAGGGGAGAGGGGTTCAAGCCCCCAGACGCAGCTCTCAACCAGTAGTGGACAGGGAGTTGGTGGAAAGACACCTGGCTGCTCCCCTCGGGGTCCGCGTGTTCTACTCCAGCTGCCACTGTCCCGGAGGAACTAAGCACTGCACACTGCTCTCAACTCTCCCTTCCAGCGGCTCACGCCTCACTCCCTAGCAGCTTCCCGTGATCGCCTCCCAGACAACAGTCCTCAGGGCTGCTCAGGAGGGGCAGGGCGTGGGAAGAGTCACTTGCAGTCCTGCCACGCTCTCACCACTCAGACCTGAGGGCATTGCTAACCCTTTAGCTGCTGGATGGTGAGGTGGGGTGCAGGGGGAGCAGGGGATTATCCACCAGGGCCGAGAGGAGGCAGCTGGGCTCTGCTCCGGTGAGACCCTAGCCCCCAGGACGGGCCCAGTCGGGACATCCCTGAGGCTGGGGGAGTGGCCTGGGAAGCTTGTCGCTTACTCACCTTTTGGCTTGCCCTCGGTACAAACCCCATGCAGTGACGAGCCATGAACACGAAGTTGAGGATGAAATACAGGAAAGCGAAGAGGCTATGCAGCCAGAGGAGCTTGCTCCTGCCAGGAGGAGAGTGTGCGTGGGCCGTGCTGCTGGCTTCCCGGGCCCCCGGCCCTCTCCACCGCACTGGGCTCCCTGGACCCCTCCTCGCCATCACTGCCCCCGGGGCCACACAGGGGGCTTCTGAGATCATCCTCACTGCCCTAGGGACAGGCGACCTGCCCAAGGTCACTCGGAGTGGTCGCAGTACTGGGAGGGCGCCCCGAGTGTCCCCACTGCCATGCGGTTCTACACCTGTCGTGGCTCAGGCCCCGCAGCTGCCCCGCAGGCCCAGGAGCAGGGTCACGGGTCGCATGTGGGCCCAGAGGGAGGAGGACCAATGGGTTTGCTTGCCTCCCCTGGGCTGAAGGGGCAGTGGCTCGGGCCCTACCTGGCATCCCTGCTTTCAGTTCTGGGATGAGCCCATGGCATCTGGCCAGAATTACTGTTCAGAAACACAGTCCCCCGTACTGGTGTGGTTTGCTTCAAAGCGCCTTTTTTCCCGTGGGCGTTTGGTGGAGAGGTTAAGACACCGCTTGGGAAACTCGCATCCCCTATCAGAATGCCTGGGGTCAAGTCTCGGCTCCGCTTCTGATGCAGCTTCCTGCTAGGGCTGCCTGGGAGGCAGCAGGTGATGGCTCCAGAGCTTAGGTTCCTGCCACCCACATGGGAGAGCTGGCTCAAGCTCTGGGCTCCTGGCTCAGCTCTGGCTGTTGCAGGTGTTTGGGGAGTGAACCAATGGATGGAAGATCTCCCTCTGTCTGCCTCTGTCTGTCTGCTTTTCAAATAAGTGAAAAACAAAACAAAAACAAAAAAACCAAATACCTTCCCCACTCCGTCCCAGTGCCTGGCTCACACTTGTCATTCTGCACGGCTAGAAGCTCAGCCCTAGCTTCCAGAGAGAGACAGGAGTGCGTGATCTCTAAAGAACACTCCAGCCCTCTGCTGTATGGAGCCAGGGATGCCAAAGGTTCACAGTGCCGCTACGAGGACTGACTTCTTGTTGGGAATGTGTAGCCACCCTTAGCCTGGGACAGAAGTTGGACGCTCTGCTCTGGTTAGCAGCTGGGGGGAGGGTGTAGAAGAAGAGGTAAGAGGGTGTCATGGCCCGATCAGCTGCTTTGACAGTTTGGCCTAACCTGGCCTGTCCCCAGTTGTGTGGCAGGGGCATGAAGGGCATAGGGATGGGGTGTTCAGGGGGAGGGGTGGGAGATGAATGTGTGAAGTCCCACTACTGCTTCTGTAACCTTCTTGGCAGGTGGGCCAAGACAACCTGGTGGGTCTCAGCATGACCCAGTAGGGCCACATGTGGCTCAGTACACACTGATCGGGCCCGTGGTCAGGGTGGCTGAGGTTAAAACCCCCAGGATCCTGGACTGTGAGGGGAAGGGCTTAGTGGTTGGGTCCAGCACCACTTCCTCCACCACAAAAGAGGACAGAAGCTCAAAGGGGCAGGTGCCCTGCTCCACATCCAGGGATGGCGAATAACAGGGGGGGGGGCACGGACCTAGGTCACGTGATTCCTATCCCCCTTCCCTCCCACACTACGGGAACCAGGGGGAGGACTGTCAAGTCCACGGTTCAGTCAGCGAGGGCTGACTGGGACCTCCCCTCAGTCCAGGGACTCCAGCTCTTGGGAGCTGGATGTCCTAAGCAAACAGGGCAATTTCTCCACGCAGTCTGGGTGGTGCCACTCATGGCAGAAGGGGATGCCCCACCAAGAGAACGCACTCCCCTCCGACTCTGCTTCCCAGGGATCCAGGCCTTTCTGATCCTGATCGGCAAGTGGTGACACGCTGCAGCCCCCCTCGCCCCAGTCAGTAGGATGGAAGGTGAGGTCAGGTACCTACTCTGTGGGCACATTGACAATGGTGGTCCGGCCAAAGTGACTATTCCAGTCTGAAAGAGAAGAGAGTTGCTGACCTTGAGGCCCGGCTGTTTGATAGCCCCAGGGCACCAGAATTTAAGGTTCCCGAATGAACACTTGGGGTCTATGCCCTGCTCTTTCTTCAGGTCCCCCAGGGCTTGCCCCCAACTTCCAACAAAAACATCATTCTCCCTGGGACTGGTGATGGGGCTCTTGTCCACCGAGTGAGACAAGTCTCTGCGGGGTGTCCCCAGGGCCCAGGAGTATTACTGAAGGAGCTGGCCATGAGCAGATGATGCAATTAGCAATGCCAAGGCCACTGGCAACTGTCATTACAAGAGTCCCAAACTCCAGAACATGTGAGGCTGCCTCATTCAAACCAAGAAAGTCCTGGCTAAGTGCATTAGTAGCTCAGACAGTTCCAAGTTTTGTAAATCCTGCCTGTGTTATCACTGCCAACAGCCTAGCTCTTAGGAGAGAAAGGGACTCAGGTGATCCACTGTGGCGGCAGGACTGGGTGGCATGGATACCCCTGTGCTCCTCTGAATTAATTACAGTCTGCATCTGGCCAAGGAGAAGTCGGTAGTGAAACACAGGAGTCACGGTGAAGGGCATTGCCAGCTGGGCCACTTCGGGTGCTGTCTGATGCCAGCTAGAGGTGCAAGTCTCAACAGGCCGTCTCATGAGTGGGACTCACTGCTGCTACTCATTAGCACCTATGGTGCGTCTGGCTCTGTGCCGGGCACCCGACACATTCGTTATCTCACAGTCCCCAAGACAGCTGAGGAAACCAAGGCCTGGGGAGACTGATCTGTCAAACAGCAGATCAATTCATTTGTTAGCTTGGACAAAGGCATTTCCCGGGGTGTAGAAGTAGGCAAAAGTCGTGGAGTCAAGATTTCTCCTGTCTTTGAAGTCAAGCCTTCAGTCACGATACCTTTCGGTCAAGAGGACTCACTCTGTTACAAGTGCAGAAGTCCTGAGAACCAGATCCTGAACTGCAGGTGTGAGGCCCCGTGGATGAGCCAGGGGTTGGGATGCCTGCATCCCATGAGGCTCTGCTCCTGCTTCCAGCTCCCTGCTGCTGTACACCCCAGAGGCACTGGGTGATGGTTCCAGTGACTGGGGCCCTGCCACCCACGTGGGGGACCTGCATTGCATTCCCAGTGCCAAGCTTCAGCCTGGCCCAGCCCCAGCTGTGAGCACTTGGGGAGTGAACCAGTGGATGGAGGATCTCTCTGTCTCTCAAATAAACTAATACAATTTAAAAATAAGTCAATCCATTCTGCACTTACAGGGCTGCACCCATCAGTGTGGGGACAGGGAGATCCAGTTCAAGGGTGTTGGCAGTGGGTCACAGCTCCTAAAAGGGCTTCCATGAACACCTGGCCAGGTTTGGTGTGGGGCTAAGAATGAACAGTCAGTCCCAGATGGAATTAATACTATGGGTCTGCTATGTGCCAGCTCCTGCCTGGGTCAAACTGACAAAGCAGGTGTCGTCTCTGGTCTCTGCATGGCTTGGCTTTGGGTCACACAACTAACTTCCAGAGGTGAAATTCAAATCCAGACTTCCAACCTCCCAGGCCACCTCTTAGGTCTACTGTCCCAGGCTCAGGCTCCCCAAACTCCACCTACCCAGAACATTTCCACTGTAGTTGATGGGCAAAATGACTCCCAGTGAGGGGATACAGAGAATGAGCATGTAGACGATGAGGTGATACTGGAACGTGATGTAGATGCGGGCGTCGTCCCCACACTTGCTGATCAGATCCCGGTCCCTGGAGAAGACACACAAACGGGAACATTCTTCAGGAGCCAGTGTGGCCACAGTCCCAGGCAGGGGGAGGCAGAGGAAAGGCAGAGGTTACCGCCCACCCTCAAATGACACCCCTGCTTTGGCAGAACGTCCTCCTCCATTGCCTCTCTCATGCCTCCAGTGTTTTTGCTTGAATCCCACACCCATATCAAAGGCAGAGCTGTGAGACACACACTGAGCAGCCCAGAAGCACTCTTGATATCCAGCACTCCTCAGTCCTTCTGTTACTTCTTCAAAGCATTGTGAGTGCTTGCACTGGACAAAAGACTAGCAATATTGGCCGGCACCGCGGCTCACTAGGCTAATCCTCTGCCTGCGGTGCCGGCACCCCGGGTTCTAGTCCCGGTCGGGGCGCCGGATTCTGTCCCGGTTGCTCCTCTTCCAGTCCAGCTTTCTGCTGTGGCCTGGGAGTGCAGTGGAGGATGGCCTGAGTGCTTGGGCCCTGCACCCGCATGGGAGACCAGGAGGAAGCACCCGGCTCCTGGCTTTGGATCAGCGCAGAGCGCCGGCTGTGGCAGCCATTTGGGGGGTGAACCAACGGAAGGAAGACCTTTTTCTCTGTCTCTCTCTCTCTCACTGTCTAACTCTGCCTGTCAAAAAAAAAAAAAAAAAAAGACTAGCAATATTGACATGCATCCTGCTAAGGAACGAGCTGTGTAATTCCTTACATCAAAAAGGAACATCGGACACCACAATGAGTTGACTCTACACTGCCAGTCAGGCCAATGTTAGAAAGGCGGGCCACACCGCGTGCTGCGCATGGGAACATCTCACACGTATGAGTCCATACACTGGCCACGCCTATGAAAGTGAATATGGGCACAACCCAGACTTGGCAGCTCCACTCCTGGATTTATACGCAGGAGAAACATGACCTGTGCATCAAGACAACTGCTTAAGAATCTCATAGACAAATTATTTCTAATCTCCCCAAACTGGAAATAACCCAAATGACCACCACAAGTGAAATGGATGCAGAATCGTGATCTGTGTAAGGAAACAGTATACAGTGATCAAAATGAATGAGCCAGGGCTGCACCTTGCAACCACAATGCTATGAAACACACTTGGCACACACAACACCTTCTGTATGACTCCATATAGAAAATTCAAAAACAGGCCAGATTGAGTTTTAGAGTTGGGAATCAGAACCCTGACTACTTTTGGAGAATGGGGGAGGGGAGGGGACTGGAGAGAGTGAGGGAGGGCTCATGGGTATTGATAGTGTCATAATTCCCAATCAGGGTGGTGGCGGCATAGGTTTTGAGTTGACAGCTGAGCTGCACACTTCTCTGTACAGGTGTCACACTTCACTTGTAAAATTTCCAAGCACACATCCTTGTAGTGCTTAGGAAAATACAAACAAGAAGAAAATGAATTGCCCGCAATCTCATCATAGAAGCTGATGATGATTATGCACTCTGGTTGCTTCCCGTCCATCAGCTTCTTGATGAGCTGGTTGGGCTTGGTGACTGCAGGTAGGAGCAGCGTGCGAGGCAGGGCTCCCTTGCACAGCCTCCAATGGGGAATGCAGAGGGCTAGGTGGGGTGCAAGAATTTGCCTCCTGGGGGTGGTGTGAGACCAGGACATTAAGATACCAACTGGGATACCCACCTCCTACCTGGAAGTACCTGAGTTGGATCCCTGCCTTTGGTTTGGTTCTGGTTTCCCACCAGTGCAGACCCTGGGAGTCTCAAGTAGTTGGGTCCCTGCAACCTATGTGGGACATCTGGATTGAGCTACCAGCCTCTGGCTTTGGCCTAGTCCAGCCTGGCCACTGAAAGTATTTGGACAGTGAACCAGCAGATGGGAGCTATTTCTCTCTCTCTCTCTCTCTCTCTCTCTCTCTCTCTCTCTCGATCTCTGCCTCTCATATAAATATTTTTTTTAAGTTAAAAAAGGAGGGGGGTGGAATTTGCTCCCTGGGCCAGGACTTGCACTGGGCCCATCTGCTCTTTCCCTCCACCATGGCCTTCCACCCAATCGCCCTGCCACTCACCATCATTTTCTGTCTGCTCTAATCTCTTCCCTCCCCTCCTCCTCTTTCTAGAGAATTTCTGTATGTATTGTCTTTTCTTTCTCATCTCCTTTTAAAATTTTCAAAGAAATTTATCTGAGGGAGAGAGAGAGAGAGAGAGAGAGAGAGAGAGAGAGAGAGAGAGAGAAACTAACTCCCAGCCACTGATTCCCTCCCCAAATACCCACAATGACCAGGATGTGACAGGCTGAAGCCAGGAGCCACGTATACAATACACAGGTCTTCCATGTGCGTGGCAGGGACTCAAGTACTTGAGCCCTCACCTGCTGCCTCCCAGGGTCTGAATTAGCAGGAAGCTGGAGTCCGGAATCAGAGCTGGGCATCAAACTCAGGTAGTCTGATGTGGGATGCAGGCATCTTACCTGCTAGGCCCAAACCTGCCCCATATCTCATCTTAATAGTCCCTCTCTCAACACCTACCCCTCTTCTTCCCCCTAAATTACACTGGGTTCAAGTGCTTATTGGTTGTTGTAAGACAAAACAAGCAGAGGCCAGCGCTGTGGCACAGTAGGTTAAGCCTCCACCTGTGATGCCAGCATCCTATATGGGTGTCAGTTCAAGTCCTGGCTGCCCCACTTCCAATCCAGCTCCCTGCTGGTGGCCTGGGAAACAGTGGAAGATGGCCCAAGTCCTTGGGTCGCTGCACACATGTGGGAGACCCAGAAGAAGCTCCTGGTTCTTGGCTTTGGATCTGCCCAGCTATGGCCATTTGGGGAGTGAACCAGTAAATGAAAGATCTCTCTCCGTCTCTCTCTCTCTCTAACTCTACCCCTCAAATAAAATAAATATTAAACAAACAAACAAGCAACTTCTGGAGAGTGTACCTCCACCCCCTATCTTTACTTCATCATCCCACCCTCCTCAGCCATCTAGTTACCTGGGAGCTGCTCTCCCTGTGCAGACCCTAACCACCAAAGTCAATATCCCCTCCCCAGCTCTCACTGCCCTCGGACACTGCCGCCTAAGCCCTCCCTGGAGCCTGTTCCTCTGCTGGGTGTCAGTGACCCCATGCACTGTTTGAAGCCTCTTCTTCCTCCTGCCTCACCCGGTCTCTGCCCTGGGCCTTCGCTGCTCTTCCCTCCCTGGATGGCCCCTCTGCTCCTATGACTTCAGCCATGACCTCTTTGTACCCATGCCCAAGAGAGGTCTCTGGCTGGGACCTTAGTCCTACAAGGGGCCTTCAAAGGTTTACAGCCAATGTGCATTGTGAAAGAATTATGCATGGATTCCACTTTTTTTGCATCAAAATAAACATATTTTAGGCTCATGGAGTATCTGTATTTTCTTCAATAGCTTGCTGGTCGACCTACACCCTGCCCTGGATACATCTCATCTCTCGTGTTTTCTCTCCCACCTAACGGTGCTACTATCCTCCCCAGAAACCAGACCTTAATTTCCTCTCTTTCTTAACCAGTCTATGGCCTACCGACTGGAGCCCAAGGTCTTCATTCCTGTCTCCTCTTCCCTGTTTGCCCGGTCACTGCTGCAGCACGCGTCACCACCTCCTCCCAGCTGGGCCACTGGAATGGTCTCCTCGGCATTCATCCTTGACTTTGGACTTTCTCAACCACCATTCGCCCCACATTCTTGCCTACAAACAGATGTCATCCAAGCTGCCTGCTCAGAAATGGTAACTGGGGGCCAGCCCTGTGGTGCAGTGGGTTAATTCGCCACCTGCAACCCCGGCATCCAGTATGAGCACGGGTTCAAATCCTGGCCGTTCTACTTCTGATCCAGCTCCCTGTTAATGGCCTGGAAAAGCAGCACAAGATGGCCCGAGTGCGTGGGCACCCGCACCCATGTGGGGGACCTGGATGGAGTTCCAGGCTTCTGGCTTTAGCCTGTTCCAGCCCTTGCTGTTGCAGTAATTGACTCTCATTCCTTCTCTCTCTAACTTTGCCTTTCAAGTAAATAAAATAAATATTAAAAAAAAAAGAAGAAGAAATTGACTCTCCTGCCTCCAGATCAAAGCCCAAGAATCCGAGCATCGAGCATCGCAGTTCCAATCACAGCGGATCCTTCCAGCCCCACCTTTCCCCTCCTCCTCACCGTGACATCGTCCAGCCACACCGGAAGTCGCCATTTCTGCACACTCCCTGCTCACCTCTGCCCAAACCCTGGCCCACACAGTCCTTTGGTGTCGCTGCTGTCCTTTGAGACCCAGCTTCCTGAGCCCCTTCCCACCCCGCTGGAGTTCGTTTCTCTTTCCCAGATGGCCTTGGCACAGCCACTATACCCTCCCCTGTAGGAATGATGGGAGGGGGTCTTGTTCACTGTTTCTTCAGCTCAGTCACATGGGCTTGTGAAGGGGACTCTGCTCAGGCCCCGTGGTGTACTGGGTAGGACCTCCACCTGCAACACCGGCAGCCCATACAGGCGCCAGTTCAGACCTGGCTGCTCCACTTCTGATCCAGCTCCCTGCTAATGCTCCAGGGAAAGCAGCAGAAGATGGCCCAGGTGCTTGGCACCTTGCCACCCACATGCAAGACCCAGATGGAGTTCTAGGCTCCTGGTTTCCAACTGGTCTGGCTCCCACCATTGCAACTGTTTGGGGGAGTGAACAAGCAGACGGAAGATCTCTCTCTCTCTCTCTCTGCCTTTCAAATAAATAAATAAAATAAATAAATCTTAAAAAAAAGATGGTTTCTATGACAGCGCTGTCAGGGGCTGCGGAGTGCATGGCGCAATGCCGCACTTCTTCTTGCAGACAATGCACTCCCCATGGCGGGGTCTCTGAGACAGGAACTTTTTGGTGGGCGTGGGGGGGGCAGGACACACACATGGTTGTGCACACTGACCTGCAGGCCCAGGCATGCGCACACCAACAGCTGCACACGGACAGGCACCAACACAGGACCTGGATCTTACGCCTCACTCCCAGGTGCACACAGACACACCCCCACCTGGGTTCTGTCCTACACTCGGCACGCGCTCCACCACCCACATCATGCTCGCTCTCGCCCTGTGCACACTTCCATGGATGCACGAGCCGCCGTGGAGGAAATCTGCAGAGGCAGCCTCAAATTCCCCCCAGGGATGCCTCTCCTTCCACACCTGAGGGGAGCCCCCTCGCCCCAATTTCCATCTCCTCTGACCCATGCAAGGGCTTTGCACCATGCCCCTGACTGTCATTCAGGGATCTGCCAGCCCCCAGGAAGTGACAGGCAGCGGCTGCAGCCCCCAAGGGCTCCACAGTGCTTTACACAGGCTGCAGTGCTAGTGCACATCATTGGTTAACTTAAAAACTACAACAATAATCACTTATAGGAGGTAAAATTCCCCGGGAGCCATGGCACCCTCCGTGGAAGGTGGAAGGGTGGCGCGGGGAGGGCCGTGAGAGACCGGAGGTGACTTCATGTTTCTCAGTGAAAGTGGATTTACCCTGATTTAACCCACATTCGAGCAAAGCTGGAGAAGCCAAGGAGCGGTCACCCCTCTCCACGCCCACATCCGGCTGTGAGTAAGGAGGCCAATTCTACAACCACACAAAGTAGACACATCACTTCCTGCAGACTCTGATGGATGCAGAAGCCCCGGAGTCTAGGGCCACAGGAGCCCCCATCAGGGGGTCCACAGTCAAATACCAGAGGCCGCAGTTCTAGGCCCAGTTTGGGAGCCCCAAGGCCTTGACTGGATGCCTTACACCTGCCAGGGCCACAGACCCTTGGGCGGGTCTCGGGAAACATGCTCGGGTGGCTCCTGGGGGTGGGGTGGGGTCTTATGGCCAAGAGAGGAACTCAGCAGAGCTGACCAGAGGTGGTGGGTATGGAGGCAGCTAGAGGAAGAAGTCCCATGAGCCTCTGTCAAAAGCAGACCTGCGCAGGCCAACTGTGCACATGCCTCTGAGCAGGTGTCACAAGACAAGAGGGGAGCTGGGAGGAGGGGAACAAAGGATGAACCAGGCGAGACAGATGCAGGACACTCAGGGAGAGTCCAGGAGCATGCAGGATTGGATAGTCCTGCACATACAGGCGTATGTGTGTACATGTGTGCAAGTATGAGCACACGCGCACACAGCAGTGGAGGCACAGAGTCCTGGTGAGTGCAGGGCAGGAGTGTCTGGTGGGTGTTGTGGAACCAGGAGAAAACAGATGAGTGGGGTCTGTGTCCTTGCCCCCTGGGGTCTGGCATTAAGAAATCCAGAAGGCAGGGGATGGGGAGCCGTCCCTCTGTTACCCAGGTGCAGAAGCTGAGAGAGTTCTCAGAAGCATTTGTATAACCAGGGGTTAAGATGCTGCTTGGGACACGCCCCCCTGCCCCCCATCCCGTATTGCTTGTGTCTTTCCAGAGAATGTGGGACAGCCCATTTGGGTACCAGCCAGAAACATAAAGCCTGCAACTGACAGTCAACCAGAACAGCCGAACAAGACTGAGAGTCCGCCTTGTTAGCAGACACACCTGCCCTATCATCCTACCCTGAGGAACTGCCCATAGCCACATCTGTTACTGTTTTGTACCCCACTAGCTCTGGTCAGCCACTCGAACAGCCCACAGCCTGTGTGCGGTCATGCCATTCCTGATTACCATTGTTCCTCATTCCTACACCATCTGAGCAAGCACTCCTGTGGTCTCCCGTTTTGAGTGCTGGTTAGTCAACAATGGGTAAGATCCCCTGGGGGACAACCTACGACAGGCACAACAGTGTATGAAGACCACATGGAAACGGGGTCAACAATGGTGTGGCCAAGAATCATGCCTTCCGTTGCTCAAAAATAAACGAAATGGGGGAAATGTGGTGGAATAAGGCCATGCTCAGATGGCCGCTGGCAAGCGAGTGTCAATTACTCAGGTATAGCTTTGAAACCCACCTGGCAACGGAGCCTGCCTGGCAACAGGCTGTGATTGGATGGCTTCGGATACTGCCTGGCAACAGGCTGTGATTGGTTAGGGCATAAACCACCCCTTGACTGGATTGACTGCTTTGGCTATTTAAGCTTCTGTACCAACTGAAATAAACGAGTCTTCGGGCTGCTTGCCTCTGGCCCGCTTTCACCGGACTCCCAGGTCTGTGTGGTGACTCCACGCCTCTTGCCCCCACCGCGCCCTTCCTCTCAGGATGAATCCACCTCAACACCATATCAGAAAGTCCGAGTTCAAATCACTACTCCACTTCTGACGCAGCCTCTCACTACTGCACCCCCTGGGAGGCAGCAGGTGTGGCTCAGGTAGCTGAGTCCCTGCCACCCACAAGGGAGACCCAGATGGAGTTCAGACTCCTGGCTTGGGTCTGGCCCCGCCCTCGCTGTTGCCAGCAGATGGCAGATATCTGTCTCTCTGCCTTCCAAACAAATAGAAACAAATAACTAAACACGGTCCTTCTCTGGATTACGGGAGGTTCCCAGCTCAGCAGCCATAACCCTGGAAAGCGTGCACCGGGCCGAGGGGCAGGGGTACGGAGCTCAGGCCCCGTCACCCTGGGCTGGGGGCTGCCAGCTCCTGCAGGAGGCCCCCCCCCCCCCCCCAGCCACACTGTCACGGGCTCACAGAGCTCAGGCACTTACTTCATGCTGATGCTGTTGAAGAACCAGGAACAGAAGCCCTGCGGGAAAACGAGAGGTGCGTGAGAAATTCCGGCATCGGAGGGACAGGGCGAGGGCAAGGGGTCGGAGGCAGCTGCCCCCGCGGCCACAGGGCCTCCTTCCCAGGAAAGACCCCAAGGCTCAGTCTGCTGTCAGCTCAGGCGCTGTCTCCCTAGAATCGAGCGGACATTCCCGCCCTCCTGTTACCAGAAACCGGCCCCTGAAGGCGGGCCTTGTGCTGCAGGGAGGGAGGGGCTCCTTCCAGAGGCCCAGGTGCTGCTTCCTGCTGGGAAAAGCCCCTCCCAGAGGCGTGCGGTCTGTCCATCGGGCAGGGCGGTGCTTCCACCATCAGACAGACAACTTGCCTCAAACTGAGTCCGTAACGGTTCTCGTGTGTGTGTGTGTGTGTGTGTGTGGGCAGGGTGGCATTTGCCTAGCAGTTCAGATGTCACTTGGGATGGTCACATCCCATACCGGAGAGTCTGGGCTTGGTCCCGGCTCCGCTCCTGATCCCAGCTTCCCGCCAGTGCACCCCCTGGGAGGCGGCACTGATGGTCTAAGTACTGGAGTCCCTGCCAGCCACGTGAGACACCTGGGTGGCGTTCCCAGCTCCTGGCTGCTGTGGGCATTCGGGAAACAAGGGGCGCTCTTTCTGTGTATCGGTCCCTCTGTGTGTGTCTGTGGGCCCCTCAAATAAAAATAGATTTAAAGTTCTCTCAAGGGCACGGATGTGGGTGTGGGCAGAGAGGGCCTGTCTCCCTCTGAGTTCTGGCTCCTTGGCAAACAACGTGAAGCCTGCAGTGGCCACACACAGGGGCGTCTCTGAGAAACATATACAGCTCAGAGCAGAGGGTTAGAGAGGGGTCCCCGTGCCATTACTGAACTCCCTGGATCAAGCCACGCCTGCAGTCGCTTGTCTTAAGTTCTCCACTCTTAAGCCAAAAGTGATGCTTTGTTTTGTGAACCGCAGGGAGCTGGCTGTCTCCTCTTGCCTCCGCGAGTCCTGTCCTGATGGGCGCCTTCCTCTTGGGTGTCTGGAGCTTCTGGGTGAGGGAAAGTCACCCCCCGCCCTGGGGAGACTGCAGGGGGCTACAGAGGGAGGTGGTCTGGGCAGGTGTCCGGGGGTGGGCTGGGGCCAGGGACTCTAAAATCCGCCCCCTCAGGTGGCTGGTTAAGTGACCCTGCACACGCTTGCTTATGGCATCCCAGAGGGCTTATGGACAGGGAAGCAGCTCCTGGTGGGCCCCCTGTGGGCGATGTGCACTTGAGGGAGCCGGGCAGGCCCACGTGGTCCACAGTCACACAGAACCCCACGGACTGGGGAAGGCGCGTTTCCCAAAAGGAGGCCACGAGGAAACCACGAAATGCCTGACCACGTCAGCACAGGGGCCACCTCGGAGGTCCCCTCCCTGTGTAGGGGTGACTGAGGGCAGGAAGGGTGCCCACTGCAGGGACGCCATTTCCCCAGCTGTGCCCTTGGGGGGCTGGGATAGGGACAGACAGCCAGGGGTGGGTCAGAGCAAGGGAGGGGCTGGCACAGTGGGGGCAGGGGCCGTCGGAAGAGTCCCCATCTGCTAGCCACAGCTGGGCTCGGAGGTTCCGTCTCCCCTTCCTGGGGATGCATGTCCACCTCCTCCAAGACAGATGCACGGGGGTATCCAACACGCGGGCAAGCAGGCAGCGTCCACTAAACGGCAGAGGTCACGAGCGGAAGTGTGGCTGGTGTGCCCGTGAAAAACGCACAGAAGTGGGAGCCTGTGTTGACCCATCTGCCCCCTCCCCTGTGTGTATGTGTGTGTGCCCATGTGTACCCGTGTGTGTATGTGTGTGACCTGAAAGGTTTGGGGACAGAGGCTGGACAGGAAGGAAGGTAAGAGACCAACCCAGCAGGCCATGGCGAGGCACCTGCAACTTCCAGCAAGGGCTTTAGCAAGACGTGGAAGGTTCGCGCAGGGGACTGCGTCCCCACTTTGGGCACAGCTGAAGCTGCGTGTGGCAAGTGGACAGGGCAGGAGCAAGTGGGCATCTGAGGAGGTCAGGCTGAGCTTCTGCAGCCATCCTTGCATCCGGAGGCCTGTGACGGCAGAGGCAGCACAACTTGGGAACGGCGCGGCCATGCTCAGGGGCCTGGGTAAGCGTAAGGGGGGCGCACAAGACAGACAGTGGCAGAGTCTAGGGCCCAGAGCAGGTGGAGCGGTGCCGCGGCAGGCTTTGGGCATACTGAATCCAAGAATGCCTTGGCAACACCATGTGTGGATAATTTGGAGGCCACTGGGTAATGGGACTGGAGCTCGGGGACAGGATCAGCTGGACGTAGACACTCAGAGAACAAAGCTGTGAGTGTGAACGACACTGCGTGGAAGAGGGTTTAGCATCACCTGGGGGTGACACTAGATGGGGAGCAGGGGCCTGCAAAGGAGGCAGAGGAGCAGACAGAGGCAGAAGGAAAACCCACAAGCGGCTCCTCATGGAAGCAACTAGAAGACCCGGTCAACAAGGACAGCTGGTCTGTAGGTTTCGGAGAGAACAGGTGAGATGGGAACGGAGGGAAGCCCGTTAGACTTGGGGACAGGGGACTGCAGACGATCCTCAGGGCAATCTGAGTGGAGCCGGCGGGGGGTTACCTGGGCCCTGTATCTGGAGTTCAGCTAGGATGAGGCAGTTGTCGGGGGCGTGAGAGGGTAATGGCCTTTCTGATGCCTGCCACCCCGCCCCCAGCCCTTCACTGCAATCAGCTCTCTGCTCAAATGTCCCTGCCTGCCAGGACGGGCCCTGAGCATCACCCCCTCGCAGCTCCCCCTGGGGCTGCCCAGTGCCTTCCCGGCCCCTTTCCTCGTCATCATCTCCATGCACCTGCCAGCTGTCTCCCCACCCTGGAAGAAAGCAGCAGGAGGCGGGACTTGGTCTGCTTGGTCCCAGGCCAGGGGCTAGCACACAGCGGGTGCCCCAAAGCCCCAGCTGGACGAATGGACCAATGCACACAGGGAAAACAGGCATTCAACAGCAAAGAGAAGGCAGATGGCTGAGCTCCATCAGGTGGGCCTGGAGAGCAGGAGGTGGTGCCTGGGATCACCCACGTGGAATGGGAGATTAGTCCCAGGCTCTGAGCAAGGCAGCAGGAGGAGGGGGGACTGGAGCTGGGGGGAGGGCTGGAGATTTGAGAAGACAAACTCACTTACAAAGACAGGACAATCTGCTTGCACCTAGGGAGGCAGCTGTGGTTAAGCCCTCCATCTTTCAGACGGGGAACCTGGGTCCGGGGCAGGCTGAGGGACTTGCCTGGGGTCGCACCACTGGAGGAGGTGGCATCTGGCTGGCGGCAGAGCCTCTGCATGGGAGCCGGGCTTCTTCCTGTGCACACCTGGCCGGCTGCCCCAGCCCCAGATGCTGTGGGGACTTGGACCGCTCCCACACTCACCTTGTCCTTGCGTTCCATCTCCAAGGAGATCTCCGAGGGAGAAGACTTCTCGCTCTGCTCCCCATAGATTAGCGAGGTCAGGCTGGCCGCCGGTAAAGGGAGCAGGGAGGTGGCGAGGAGAGAGAGGCGAGAAAGCGTCAGGCGTCTGCCTTCAGCCTCCCTGCTCGCTGGGTTGAGGACGCCCAGCAGCAAGGTCTCGGCTTCCCTGCTGGGCTCTGGGTCCAGACACCCCATCGCCCCTGCTCCCCGGTGCACCACGCACCTTGGGAGCCCAGCCAGGGGGTCTAGAAAGTTTGAGTCCAGAGGTAAAAGGGGTCTTGTGCCTGGAGGGGGCTGCCCTCCAGTGCCCCTCCTGCGGGGGACAGTGGGGAAGTGTCACCTGCTGAGACACCTGCTGCAGTGGGGCCCGGGCAGGGTCCCCGGCAGGTAGCCCATCCCCCTCCCGGGGCACACGCAGCGCCCAGCCGTAGCCGCCTCTCCTCACCTGTCATTGTGGATCAGCAGAGCCAGGCGTCCGTAGTCCCACGCGGCTTTCCGCAGGAAGGAGTACACCACAATGACGAGCTGCCGGCCAGAAAAAGCAAGATGGGGCAGGAAGGCTCAGGCCCTGCTCTCCCACGGGGCAGATCCTGTCCCGAGGTCCCCGGGAGACCCTCTGCCCCGCTCCTCTCCCCCCAGCATGGTGGGCTCTTCAGGGAAGGGGGCATCCTTTTCAACTGGGGATTCCCAGCACCCAGGAGCTTCCTGGCACAGAGTAGATGATCAGTCGAATGAAGGAGCAGATGGCGAGTTTAGACCTGGGGGCAAGAGTGCCTCTCAGAAACGCCAGCAGGGGGCAGCAGCGGGGAGACCTGAGGGCAGCAGCCACAAGGATTTTGGGACAATGGAACACAGAAAGGAATCCCAGGGGGTCTGTCTGTTCTGCCAGCCCCTTCTCCCATGAGGCTCACCCACTGGGCGACCCTGGGGTGAGACTAACATTTGGGTGGTTTACAGCACTGTGGCTGGGGTCCATTTGGACAATGGAGTTCTACCCCCCAACCCTACTGTGTCACTGTGGAAGGTCTCCTGTCCTCCCCACCCCCCCACCAGCTGGGGGCTCAGTGCCTGCCACAGGGCGCCCAGGACTCACCAGCCACGAGACGATGTTGATGAGCAGCACGGTGGGGATGCCCCCAAAGGGCTGCCCCTGGAGGACGGTGCTTCGAGAGTGGAAGCAGTCGTCCACCGTCATGTTGTGCAGCCGTCTCTCCGTGCTCAGGTTGTCGGGGGAGGCAGACATCCTGGGAGTCTCCCTGGTGAACAGAGCAGCGTCCAGGTCCGCCATTAGGACACCCTCTCACTTTGCAAAACACAGAAGCCTGTGGAGAGGTTTGGGGACACAGGAGGTGAGTGCATTTGCTGGGTGGAGCCTGGGGCACATGAGACCCAAGGTCAAGGGCCAGGCTCATAGCTGTCCTCGAGGCAGGAGCCGGCCCAAGGCAGGCAGGAGAGCTGTCTCCAACCCAGGGCTACGATGACAGAAAGGCAGAGTCCCTGGGACAGTTCTTACTCTACACAACACTGGTATCTTTAAAAAAATTATTTACTTATTCATTTGAAAGTCATAGTTATAGAGGGAGAGGGGGAGAGAGAGAGAATCTTCCATTTGCTGTTTCACTCCCCAAATGGCTCCCACAACCGGGGCTGGGCCAAGCTGAAGCCAGGAAGCTGGAAATCCATCTAGATCTCCCACACGGGTGCAGGGGCCCAAGCACTTGGGCCGTCTCCCATGTTTTCGTAGGCACATTAGCAGGCTGGATAGGAAGTGGAGCAGTGAAGACTCAAGCCGACACTCAGATGGGATGCTGGTGTCACAGGCAGGGACTTTGACCTGCTGCACCACAGCGCTAGCACCACCACCCATTCCTTTTAAGGAGAGTCGTTGGGGTGGGCATTTGGAATAGTGGTTAGATGCCAGTTAAGACACCTGCAGCCCGCATCAGAGTGTCTGGGCTAGACACCCCGCTCCAGCTCCTCACTCCAGCTTCCCGGGGATGCACACCCTGGGAGGTCAGTAACCTCTTCCAGGACAGAGGACCATGGCCAATGACAGTCAGGAAGCAGGAAGGTGGGATCTTGGGCAGACCCCCAGCATGGCCAGGGAGGGACCAAGAAGAGTAGGAAATTGCAGAGAGGCACAAGAAAGGCATCTTTCCAGCCCCGGGCCAGCGACCCTGGGGGCGACAGGCAGCGGCTCTGAGCCGGTGATAAGGAAGATGGTCTCAGGATTCAGTACTGGGGTGAGGAGGGGGCCGAGGAGCTCCGGGAGTTTCTAAATCCCAGCTCCATTACTTCCTTGCCAGGGGACCTTGGGCAAGGCACCCAAGGCCTCCGGGCCTCTTTTTACTTATCAAATGGAGACGGCAACAGCCACTAGTACCTACTTCCAGGACTGTTAAGAGTGGTGAGTGGGCCGGCGTTGTGGCACAGTGGGTAAAGCCGCCGCCTGCAGTGCCAGCATCCCATATGGGCAACAGTTTGAGTCCCAGCTGCTCCACTTCCAATCCAGCTCTCTGCTGTGGCCTGGGAAAGCAGTACAAGATGGCCCAAGTCCTTGGGCCCCTGCACCCACATGGGAGACCATAAGAAGTTCCTGGCTCCTGGCTTCAAATTGGCCCAGCTCTAGCCGTTGCAGCCAACTGGGGAGTGAACCAGCAGGTGGAAGACCTCTCTCTCTCTCTGCCTCTCCTTCTTTCTTTGTGTAACTCTGACTTTCAAATAAATACATAAATCTTAAAAAAAAAAAGAGTGGTGAGTTAAGATCTGCCAGTTGTAAGGCCAGCGCTGTGGTGTTGCCTGCAGTGCCAACATCCCATATGGGTGCCAGTTCAAGTCCCAGCTGCTCCTCTTCCAATCCAGCTCTCTGCTATAGTCTAGGAAAGCAGGAGACGGTGGCCCAAGTCCTTGGGCCCCTGCACCCATGTGGGAGACCCTGAAGAGGCTCCCGGCTCCAGGCTTCGGATTGGTCAGCTCCAGCCATTGTGGCCATTTGGAAAGTGTACCAGAGAATAGAGGATCTCTCTATTAACCTCTCCCTGCCCCCCACCATGCCATAGCTCTGCTTTTCAAAGAATTAAAAAAAAAAAAGATTGGCCAATCGTGTAGAACCATCCCAGTACACAGGAAGCATCACATAAATACTTGTAAAATGAGAAGTAGGTGTGGACTTCCAGGGACACCATGGAGTGTGGAGGGTTGGGCAGTGGGGATGCAGAAGGGGATGAAGACAGAGGATGGGCGTGGAGGAGATGGGGGGTGGCCTGGAGTCTGGGGCCTCTCAGGCTCACTCACAAAAACAGGGGGGTCAATGAAGTTAGCCTGGAAGAGGAGGGAGGGAACAAGACCTTCTCCCACTCCAACCCTCTGGATTACAGAGTCTCTTGTCTTCCTAACTGTCCTTACTTTCTGGTCCCTTCTGTTTGCCTAGCTGCCCATGGCTTGTGCCTCCACCCCGGGTCACTGATACGCGCAGTCGCAAACTTGCAATGGTTCCCGTGGGCCACGGTGCACCTGAACAGGAAGCATCAGCGCAGCCCCATCTCTGGGGTTTCCTGGACAGCACAGGCACCTGTGCCACGTCGGGCGCTGGGTCAGCTGTGGCAAGAAGCTACCGTGCTGCACGCAGGTGGCCAGCAGGGGGAGTCTGGGCCCAGGAAGTGGTGGATGGTGAACCTGCCTAATCAAGGAGACTTCTTACCCAAGTCAGCTCTTGGGAGGTTCCAGCCAGGCTCCACTCAGTGACCGGGTTGCTGTAGAAGAAGAAATGCGGTGAACAGACCATGAGGCTCAGGGTCCCAGGACCCCCTAAGCCTCAGGGCCCCTTCCCTCCTCTCAGGTTCACACTCACATCCTTTATCAGATTGTTTTGCAAAGAGTCCCTCCCAGCCCACTGCTCCTCATTTATCAATGGTTACGCACAAAAGTTTCCCATGAAAAATTGTGTTTATTTGTTTGAGAGGCAGAGAGGTAAAAGAAGCTCCCATCTGCTGGTTCTCTCTCTACATGCCTGCAGACAGCTGGGCAGCCTGGGCCAGGGCTGGAGCCAGGAGCCAGGAGCCAGGAGCCAGGAACGCAATCCAGTCTCCCACAGGGGTGTCAGGAACCCCCACTCAGGCCATCACCTGTTGCCTCCAAAGGTGTGCATTAACAGGAAGCTGGAGCCAAGAGCCAGAGCCAAGTATCAAAACCCAAGGACTCCAATATGGAAAGCAGGTGTCTTAACTGGAGTCTGAACCACTAGGCTGAATGCCTGCCCTTGATATTCCAGACTTTGACAAAAGGACCCTCAAGCTGAGCTGTGAAGGAGGTGCAAGAACAAGCAGTGTGCAGGGGCAGTGTGGGCAGAGAGGGCCATGTCGGCCAACCCCCGAGGGAAAAGAGCATAGCCTTCTGAAGAATGAAAATGCATTGTCATGGCAGGAGTGTAGAACAAATCACTGTCCATCCATCTGTCCATCCATCCACCCACGCACTAAGTCATCCATCCATCTACCCACATACCACCCACATACCCACCCATCCATCCATTTGTCTATCCATGCACTCAGTCATCCATCCATCCATTCATCCATCCATCCATCCACCCACCCACCCACTCACCCATCCATCCATCCATCCACCCACACACCCACCCATCCACCCATCCATCCACACACTCAGTCATCCATCCATCCATCCATCCATCCATCCATCCACCCATCCATCCATCCACCCACACAGCCAGCCAGCCAGCCAACAAGAATTCACTGAGTAGCAGGTTGACCGGGTACAGGCTTCCTGCTCAACCTGACCAATGAGACTCAGGGCAGGGGAGGTAGGACAAAGGCAGAAGAAACAATCTACACCCTCTCCCACCTCCCCACCTTCCTAAGCTCTCCTAGGCAGCAGTGACAGAAGGCTGTTGCCATGGAAACCTAGAGCAGCTCCAGGCTTCCTCTCTGCCTCCCCCCACCTTCAGCATCTCCAGACTTTGCTTCTTTCTGGAGGGGCAGAGTTAGCTCTTGGCTGTGAAGGAGAGAGGCAAAAAGCCCAGACTTTGCATCAGCCCTGGAAAGGATGAAGTTTGAAGCCCAAGGGTGCTAATCTGAGTGTGCTAAAGGAACCCACAGCAGGGGAACCAGCCTGGGGCAAGGGGGCATCAAGGATTGTGTCGCTTTGACTATTACATGCACAGCAGAGGACAAATAACCTGTTTGGGGCAGCAAGGAGAATTAGGCTTTCTGAATCCAGACCATTTGGACTTAAACCCCAGACCCACTCTTGCTGTGTGATGGATTGACCCTCAGTTTCCATATCTGGAAAATGGGGATAACCACAGGAGTTCCTGCCAAGATGAATGAGCTAATTCACATAAAGCCCTTAGCACAATGCTTGAGAAACACATATGTGCTCACCATTAGCCAGTGCCAGCATCACCATCACCAGTGCTTTTGGGAGATGGTGGTGAGGGGCCCAGATTGGGTGCTTCCTAGGCTCTTTCCATCTACTCTGTGCTGGGATGAACAAGAGGAGTGATGTGGGGATGGCAAGGACCACCCACACCTCTCACCCTGCAGCTGGTGGGTAGCTGTTGTCTGCTCTTCCTGGGTGTAAAAATCCAAGGCCAGCCTTGGTTTGGGGTCAAGGATAGGCAGTGGGAGAAGACACTGGTGGGTGAGTCGGGATTCTCAGGTCACCCCACCCATAGCTGCATAAATTATTCTGATAGGAGAATATGTGGCCCTCTTCCTATCCCATTCCTCCCTGCGCCCAAATCTGGCATCTCAGGTAAAGTTTTGTTGTCAAGTGAGCATCACTCATCCATTGCTCAGTCCTGGCTTGCAAACCAGGCCTGGTTTCTCCTACTGCTCTCCTAACCATCCGGCAAATATGATGCTCTCCACCTTCCTTCCAGATGAGCCAGACACCTCCAGGCTAAGTCCTCTGTGTGGGGTACCCAAGTGCCATGGCTGTCCTCAGAGTTAGGATGGTCCAGAGGGCATAACAAAGGGGAGATCTTATTAATAGCAACCATTTACTCAACATATGCTATGGGCTAAAAAATCACACTTAAAGCATTAGCTCACTTCATTCTCACAAGCACCTAAGGGCATGAGAACCATCCCTCGGAAATTAAGGCCCAGGGAGGTTAAACAACTTGCCCAGGGTCTAGGCACTAGTAAGTGGCAGAGTCTGTCTTAAATCCAGGCAGTTCACAACCTCTGTGCTTTGCTGTCACCTGGGCAATCCTGGACAGGGCACAGAGGAAGGGGATGGCTTTGCCCAGGCATAGTCCAAGGGTTAGCCTTCTCTGGGCTCTCAGGGTAATGCAGCAGGAAGCACAGTGGACTGAGCCAGGAAGCCAACTGGCTCCTGGAGTCACTCAGCCTGCACTTGGTCTGCTCACAGGCCCTGCATGGTGATGGGGTGACAGAATCTCTGTAGCCACAAGCTGTGTCCTAGGAGCAGATGCTGCAGGTGGGAAGCCACCCCTCCTCCTCCTCCAGCCCCATCGCTGCCAGTGCACAAAGCCACAGCTCCTGCCCTGCCCCCTTGCCATCTGGCCTTCTCAGTCTCCGCAATAATTCATCACCTTTTTTTGCTAACAAAAGGAAAGATTATCTCCCATGGTTCTGGACCTAAACAAGCAAACCAGGATTCCCCTCCTCTTCTTCTCTGAGTGTTCTCCCAAGGGCGGCAACACCTTTCCAGGAAGTCAGCTCAGCAGCTTCACCCCACACTCCCTGCTAGGGAGCCAGGTACCCTATAGGGGAAGGGGTGTTGCTGGAATGTGGGGTTCTGATGCATGTCCTTCCCCACCCACCTTATCTGTTGGCCCCAAATCTCCCCCTCCCCTCCCCCAGTATCCTGAGATCTTCATTGCTCTGAACCTTCCATCTTCCCAATAAAAGAGGTTTGCCCAGCTTTACACATCAGGAGACCAAGTTTCCAGCAGACTGAAGGCTGGGGAAAGTAGTGGATTCGGGATGTGAACTTGGATATTCTGGCTCCCCATTCAGTGCTCTTCGTGACTCTTGGGGGCAGGCCTTGGAATCACCTGCAAGGTGTTGTAGACCCAAATACCCACACCCCACCCAAGACGTTACAAAATGAGCATCCTTGGTCGAGTCTGTGCAGCCGAGATAGAGAACCATGGCCTAAGACTTCCAGGGTTCTCTGCATCTAGACAAGGTGTCCTTAAAGAGCCAGTTTCTTGTCTCCCCCAGATAAGAAGGAGCTGTGAGGACAAACAGTGGTAGCCTGGTGCCCTGAGTCATGTTGCTGTAGAGCAGCTCAGGAGACTAGTGCCGCCTCCATCTCCTGTGTGATCCACCCCGTCATTCCCTTCCCGCTGGCCTTGAGTCTCTGGAGAGCTGCTAGGACGTGCAGAGCCCCACACTGCCTCTGCACCGGGAACTCTGAGCTCTGGCTTGTCTCCCATTAGTCCTACATCTTGCTGGAGTCTCAGAGCCCTTGCCCCACCCTTCAGTCACATCCCTCTGGGCTCAGTAGCGGCTCATCAGCACTTCCAGGTCCTGAGCACAGCTCATATCCTGTTTTCTGGGGCCTCCTTTCAGATGGCCAGCCTGGTCCACACCTTTTCCCCACACTCTACATAGCTGGCCTTTGCTACGACTGCCTGGAACTGCGCTCTCCTTTTCCCATGGACATGAGCAGTAAGGTCTCCATCAGATCTGTGGCATCTGTGACAGCAGGGCCACATCCTTTATTTTACTGTTCGTGGTTTTCCACTGTGACCGGCAAGTAGTAGACTTCAATGAAAGACAGATGACTCTTCATCCGGAGCCCCACGCAGGGGTAGGAATGAATAAGATGTGAGTGATCTGCAAATATGTGCATACTGTGAGAGACTACTTGAGTCCTGGGATTTTGCACGCTCACAGCACCCAACTGGTTACCAAGTCTCCTTCCCCAAGTCATAGCACGGAGTAGAGAAAGCCTGAGGCTGTGGATTGGGACACTGGGGGTGAATATGGCTCTAATATTTATTATTTCCACTTAACTTCTTGCCTCTCAGCTTCTCCTCCACAAAATGAATATCAGCATGTCTTCCCTGCCAATGCCAGGGGGTTATGAGGGTTCACTAAAGGAGATATGCATGGAGGCTTTTTGTAAACCAAGTGACAAAAATGGCTTCCTGTTCTACCCTCTTCCTCGAATCCAGGCCAAGCCTCCCTGAGAAGCCCTCAAGCCACCTCTGAAGCAGCATGGAACGAGTGGATTAGCCCCCTTCCCGCTGTGGTGCCCACTCTGCAAGCTTGTGATGATAAGGCAGCCAGCAGCTGGGGCCAGCAGGGTTTCAGCACCGCGGACAGCACCACACAGCGCACACACTTCTGCTGCGGCTTCTCGCAGGCAGGGCCAGGCAGAGCTCACAGGTGCTCTGGTCCAATAATGAAAGTAACAGCTCCTGTGTACTGAGTGAGTGCTATGCCAAGCACTGTGCCAAGTCCCTTCATGCGCGGTCTGGGTTAACAAATCTATTGGGCTGCCTGTGCCACACGGCTGATGGCCCTCAGCATCTACTCCCACCTCTTTCTGGGGTGCCTTCCTACATCACAGAGGCTAGAAAGCTGAGAAGCACATTTCCAACACTCACTCGCACCTGGGGTCCTGGATATAAAGTAGGCGACACTGAGTAGATGCCCTGGAGGCAGAGGGAGGACAAAGCTGCCTTCCCGGGGCTTGGGCTGTGTTTCACTCACAAGTCACGCTGGGGTAAGGAAAGGTTCTCTCCCTCTGACTCCCAGGAAGGGGGATGTAAGAGGCAGCTGTGGCACAGGCTGCACAGGTCTCCTGACCCTGGACTGCAGGTGCGGTGACATGAGCTCCCTGGTGGTGCCAGGGAGGGTCCCTCAACTGTGGCTGAGAAGTGGGCTGTCTAGTGGCCAGCTCTGCTCTCTTCTGAAGACCCAGATTCTAGCCCTTCCCATGATTCTGAAACCATACAATTCCTTCTTTGAAATTCTGTGGTGCAGCAGGTTAAGCCACCATATGCAGCACTGAAGACTTGCCCTGATCAGAGTTAGTGGCACTGGAGTTGGGCACCCCACAGCCCCCTCCCGCTCACCTGGCTGGTGTCCCCTCCAGGCACTGACGCCAGGCTCAAGACAAAAGTTACTGGAGAGAAAGAAGTGCTGATGGGGAATGCTGGGCCATACTCCAGGCTTGAGAAAACCTCAGAGGAAGGGAGAAGGGGAAGGAGCCAATGTGGGTGAGGGGCCAGGCATGGCACACAGTAACACTGCCTCACAGGCAGTCCAAGAGGTAGAAGCCTAAGAAGTAGGAGCTGATACTGCCATTTCACAGTTAGAGAAACTGAGGCTCAAAGAGGTTAAGCAACAGGCCTAAAGTCACACCCTGGAGACACAGAGTCAGGGCTGGAAACTGAGCATCTGTGCCTGCACTGCATCAGTGGCACAACTGAGAAGACAGAGGCCTTGTCTGCCCCGGGAAGACTGTCCAGATCCTCACTGTATCCGTGCGACCCTCGGCTACAGGCGAGGAGCAACTGCAGGTGTGAGAGGGAGCTGGGCTGCAGTGGGGAGAAGGTGGCCACCTGGACCAGACCAGAAGCTGGGCGAGTCACTTCTCCACCCCATCGCAGCTCTGGGACCTCCACAGGGCGCCTCTCCTTGCCGGAAGGTGCCGTCCCTTCACTTTCTGCCCATGGTCCCGGGCCAGTGAGCAGCCACGACTGGACCCAAGTGGGGGAAGCTGTGGGGACTTCACAGCTCTTCATAGACACCCGGGGCCCTGGGAGCCCAGCAGCAATGCAGGGAGACACAGGGAGCAGGAGAAGGGGTGACTGAATGCAAAGTAAAAACAGCAGGTGTGATGCTGTTGAACTAGATGATCTCGATTCTAAAAGATTAAAAAAGGAAAAATGAAAGCAAAATTTAAAATGAAAATCATACCATGTTCTTTAAATGCTCTTTTAAAATTTTTAATGCTTTTGAGAAACTCTTTACTTGCAGAATTGGGATGTTTCAAAGCAAAGGTTGGTATTTCCAGGCACACAGATGGCCAGCTCTGGCTCCTCTTCCTGCCTCAGCTCCATCTCCCTTGTCCCTCAAGTGCCCTCATTTTGACCAACTCCTACGCACACCTGTCCACGGGGAGGGGAGCAGGGCACATGGCCTGGAGCCCCAGTACAGGCCACCTATGCAGAAAGCAGAGCAGAGGCAGGTTTGGCCCCATGGTGAAGACGGCTGCAGCCCACACTGGAGGGCCCGGCCTGAGTTCCAGCTCTGCTCCCAGTTCCCGCTTCCTGCTAGAGCACACCCTGGAAGGCAGTGCTGATGACCCAAGTAGTTGAGTCCCCGCCATCCCCGTGGACTGAACTCGCAGCTCCTGGCTTCATGTCCCTGCTGGGGCCATTGCGGGCATTTGGGGAGTGAACTCTCTCTTCCTCTCATTGAGGGTCTCTCTGCCTCTCAAATAAACAAATGCAGTTTAATTTTTTTTTAATTAGGGGCTGGTGTTGTGTTAAGCCACCCTTTCCAACACCAGCATCCCATATCAGAGTGCTGGGTTGAGTCCCAGTTGCTCCATTTTGCTGACCCAGCTTCCTGCTAATGCACCTGAGGCTTGACCTCAAACCATCCCGCCAAGGTGACCACCAGGCCCCTGGGGACTCCGCCTGGAAGCCAGAGGCAAGCCCTTGTCACCAACTGCCCTCCCCCCACCCACTCAATGACTCCTCCCGGCAGCCACAGCACAGGGCTGACTACAGCACAAGACAGTGTGACGATGGGGAAGGGGTTCAGAGGCCTGCCCAGTGCGGCTCTCCCTAGGGTCAGCCTGCCCTGCCTCCAGCTCAGCCCCTCCCCCTCCCCCTCCCCCCTTGCCCCAAGGTTGAATGGAGATGTAAATAGCACCTGCCTCACCAGGTAGCTGTGAGGATCAAGCGGACCAATTCACAGAAAACACTGAGAGCAGAGCCCAGCACCCAGTGCCGGCTCAGTCCACGTGCTTGGTACCTAGAATGGGCCACTCCTTTCAGGATGACACAGCAGATACCCCCACCAAAGGCTGAGGGCCTTGACGGCAGGGCCTGGGCTGCACTAGTGGTCATTTTCTCTGCTGCGCCAGGCGGGCCAGAGTGCGTGACAACTATCTGGTGAAGAAAGGAGACAGGCAGCCGTGCAGGGGTGGGGCTCACTGGCCCCTCGCCTCCAACCAGAGTGTTTTGGCTGGAGGGGATCTCCCAGCTCCTCTGCCTTAACCCTGTCTTTCCACAGACAGGCGCAGAAGGGCTGGCTAACCCTGCCCTGGATGTCCAGTCTCTGGGGAGCTGGGCAGCCCTCAAAGCCTGTGAATAGGGTGCATGGCAAGATCTTGGACTGGGACTTCCGTTTCTGTCTTGGTTTACTAAAAAATGTGGCACATCTATCTCATTTCTGAGCAAACACACTCACCACCACTGGGAGAAGCTGCACGCCCCAGCCCGACCCTGAGCCACGCTGGCTGTGATTCTCGTCTCCATGGCAACAAGTCTCCGCGTGGCCTCCAGCCAGCGAGACTGAGCAATGCTCCCCTGGACTGCCATCAGCGGGCCCCTGGTGAAGAGGCTGGCAGTGCAGCTCTCTCCCCAGCCTCTGCCCTGACTGATCCTCTGCAGGAGGCCAGAGGGGGCCGGGAGGGAGGAGAGAAGGCGTGGGAGGGGACCATAGGGACGCAGCAGCGGTAGCGGCCCTGATGGCAGAGCTGGCCCCAGCTGGAGCCAGGATGAAGGCTGCCAGTGCCACAACAGGAGCAAACAGGCAGGCCACTGCTGGGTGCCTTCCAGCCCACCACCTGCTGCTGCCAGGACAGGCTCTGATCGACGGGGGCTCTGCAGCTGGGAGGCCGAGCCCTCGTCCCACTCAGACCCAACCAGCTGTTGATGACGCACGGATGTCCACACAGAGCCAGCCTTCACCAAACACCTCCTCTGTTGCACCATGCTAGGAACGGGGGTGGGGGAGGGGAGGCAAGGATCTCAGAGGGCACACAGTGGGGTGTCGGAGACCCCGAGCAGCACAGAAATGGACGATCAGATTCACAGAAAGTGCAAGCACAAGGTGCTGACCACGCATGGTGCCGCATGGTGCGTGCATCTTGCCGTGTGTGTGCGCTGCCACAGCTCTAGACTTCTCTGGAAGGATTCACAAGAAGTCATTGGCATTGGCTGCTCTCTGGGAGAGGAATGAGGCAGCCACAGAAGCAGAGTGGGGGAGACTTTTTATTACATCCTCCCCTTCCTATGTGAGGTTTGTACTGTACACACATCTAACCACTTCAAACAAAACTCAGCAGCAAAACCCAAATGAAAAGCAGCTGACATGGAGGGGCTCTTGGCTCCCTTGGGGCTCTCAGAGTCCTCATCTGCAAGGCATGTGTGTGTTGTGTGTGCGTGTGCAGCTCTCTGCCTTAGGATCTGTGTGTTTGGGGACGTGTGGGTCTTCTGGGTTGAATGACGTCCCTCTAAAATACAGGTCCACTTGGAATCACAAGTTTGTTGGATGTAACTTGGTTGGAGATAGTCTTTGCAGATGTGACTAGTTTAAAAGACGACACATAATATTAGGGTGGCCCCTAAACTCAGCAACTGGGGTCCTAATAGGGCAGGCGCTGGAGTGACACGGCTGCAAGCCAATGACCAGCAAGCATTGCTGGCAGCCACAAGGGGTAGGGGGAGGACCCTCCCCCGGAGCCTGCAGAGGGCGCCTGGCCCTGCCCACACCTTGACCCCAAACTTCCAGCCTCCACTTCAGTTGCCTCAAGTCACTCAGTCTGTGTGAGTTAGTTACAGCTGCCCCAGCAAATGGGCACATGTAGGCTGACGCCGCGGCTCACTAGGCTAATCCTCCACCTGCGGTGCTGGCATCCCGGGTTCTAGTCCTGGTTGGGGCACTGGATTCTGTCCCGGTTGCCCCTCTTCCAGTCCAACTCTCTGCTGTGGCCCGGGAAGGCAGTGGAGGATGGCCCAAGTGCTTGGGCCCTGCACCTGCGTGGGAGACCAGGAGGAAGCACCTGGCTCCTGGCTTGGGATCAGCGCAACATGCCGGCTGTAGCAGCCATTTAGGGGGTGAACCAACAGAAAAGGAAGACCAAGGAAGACCTCTCTCTCTAACTCTGCCTGTCCAAAAAAAAAAAAAAGAAAGAAAGAAAAGAAAATGGGCATGTGTTCACCCAGCTGTAGCCTGCCTGTTTGCTCCTGTGTTGGCACAGTGGGTTAAGTCGCCGCCTGTGCCACTGGCAACTCTTACTAGAGTGTTGGTTCGAGTCCTGGCTGCCCTGCTTCTGACTCAGCTCCCTGCTAATGTGCTTAAGAAAGCAGTGAAGAAGCTGCCCACATGGGAGACCTGGTGAGCGTTCCTGCTTCCTTGCCTGGCTCCAGCCTGGCCCTGCCCTGGCTATTGTGCCAGCTGGGGAGTGAATCGGCAGATGGAAACTCTCTCTTTCTCTCTGCCACTCTGCCTTTCGAATAAATAAAAGAAACTGTAAAAGATAAAGCAAACAAATATAGTGGGTCTATGCATTTGTGTGTGTGTGTTTTGAGGTGTGTTAATGTGTGTGTGCATCTGTGTGGGTTTCGGGGGTTTTTGGATGTGCTGGGGGATGTGTTGGTGACTACAGCTTGGGTCTGGGGTGCTCGTGTGTGCTTTGAGGGACTTGCACGTCTACGCATTTGCCTACGTGCGTGGTGAGTGGTGTCTAGCACTGGTGTGCGTGTGGATTTGTGTGTTTCACGGGGTGTGAGCCTACGTGTCTGCACCCTTAGCATTCCAGAAGTCTGCTCAGGGCTCCCAGCCAGTGGCACTGGGCATGAGGCAGGCTCCAGGCAGGTGGAGGCAGTGCCCTCTCTGATCTGGGGCCCGCCTGGGGAGGAGGGAGAATCTAGGGTATCTGTGGCGGGGGGTGTCCCCATCACCCCTGCCTGGCCTGCACGATGGTCTCAAACTCAGGGTGCAAGCCCCTGGGAGCCAGGACCCAGGAGCCCAGAGCAGAGACCCCCCTTCCCTTTGGGGTTGGTTTAAGGGAAAATGCATCTGAGTTACTTTGAAACAGGAGAGCACAGGACCTCAAACTCGAGTGGGTCAGCATCCCCTGCAGGGCTGGTCACCTGCAGATGGCTGGGCCCCACCCCAGAGGCTCTGCTGCAGCAGGGTGGGGTGCAGCCCGAGAATCTGAACCTCTAACAAGCTCCTGGGTGACACCACACTGCCGGGCCAGGACCCCTGCTCTAAGAATCACTGACGTAGCCCATGAAGCAGGAGATGGGAGCTCCTCCCCAGTCCCCAACCAACCCCCAGGCCCCAGTGTGGGCAGCCTGGTATTTTAAGATACGCCCTGGAAAAGTCAGCTCTGGCAGGCTCAATCCTGTCTCCCACATGCCACCTGTCACTCACAAAATCATTCCTGCACTCAGGGTGCCTACAGCCGGGGCACAGGATTCTAGAGGGCATGGAGATCCCTAAAGAGATTTCACAGGGCTACATAGGTTTAAAGCAGGCTGGAAGCATACAGGAGCACCTGGAGTCCAGAAAGGCTGCCTGGAGGAGGGGCTGACCCGGGCAGCTCTGCAAAGATGGTCAACACTGGCACACGTTCGCTGAGGGCTTACTGCCTGCCAGGGTCTGTGCAAAACCTCTCGACAACCCCAACTGGAGACGCCGGCTGCAGCGTAAGATGTGGCCTGGACAGTCTGCCCAGATGGCTGCTCCCAGCCGCAGCACACAGGGGCCTCCTCCCACAGAGAGGTCAAGGCAGGACTGCCCAGCCGGAGGCCAGGCAACAGGAGCAGGGCAGGGCAGGGCAGGTCCTGGGTCCTGGGGGAGTTCAGAGCCCCCGAGAGAACTGCATGCCCCTTGGGGGCAGCAGAGGCAGGAGGGAGGCCGGGCTGAAGCCTGCCCCCCGGAGCCCAGTCCATCTGTCCAAACTGGGCGGCAGCCACGCTGGCTGCCTTGGGGCTCCCCGGTCACAGCTGTTCCTGCGGCGGGTGGCAGTGACACAGCAGTGGCTGCCTCCCGTGGCCTGACAGGGCCTGAGGGAGGCACAGAGATCTGGAACACGAGGGGCCTGAGAAACACCTGCTACCGCACTGGGAACTCGGTTTGAGGATTTGTTCGTGACAAGGTTAGCCCTGGAGGGGGGCTGAGGTGCAGGGCGAGGCTGGTGTGACCTGCATGACTTGCAGTGGTCCTGCGCCTGAGCCCCCAGACAGTCCTCGCGTGGCTCTGGGGGTCCTGACCTCCTTAAGCGGAGCACAAGCCCCAGGCCCGAGGTCACCTCCTGACCTTGCTCCTGCCCCTGCGGTGGAGGTCAGGAAAGCCAGTGTGACCCAAGCCAAGGGAGAGCTTAACAGCAACCTGAGTACGGAACCAGAGAAAGGGAGCCCCAGCCACAGCAAGAGGTATTCTGGTTAGACACCAGGAGGCACTGGCTGGGATGCTGAAGGGAGCAGGTGTTCTGAGGAAGAACAGAAAGCCACCCTCTGTCTCTGACAATCTGCCTGTGGGAAAGAATCCAGCAGGGACCCCTGCCTCCCCTGCCTTCACTGGCTTCTCTACCGTCCCTCACCTCCGTCCTTTTCCTCTCTCCTCTCCTGCTCGCTCCAACACCTGCCTCTGTCGTCTGCTCGGGCCAGGTCCCAGCTGCCAGCGATCACCTGGCTTGTTCCAGTGTCGCCGGACAGGGCAAGAGGGGGCAGAGTTTGCGCTTGGACACGATCCAGCCAACGTCTGCAGAGCCCAGACCTGCTGGAGGTGAGGGAGCCCGGGCTCTGCCCCAGCTTCCAGCCAGGTACAAAGATCAGACAGCAAAACCGACACCCAAGCCCAAGGCAGAGGAAGGGCAGTGGGAGCTGCATGAGCCAAGGTGCTGGGCTCAGAGACCACAGCCTGGGCAGTCAGGGAAGGCTCCTGGGAGGTGGCGTTTGGAGGGCGCATGGGTTTCCACTTGGACAGAAACCAGTGGGGACAGGGGCAGTGTGGGTACAGGGATCAAATGAGTAGAGGAGGGGAGCAGAGAGTGGAAGGTTCAGGCAGACTGGCTGGGCTGCAGAGGTGGTGAGAAGGGTCTAGTGAGCTATCAGGCAGGTTGGGGCCAATGCATGAGGCTCTGCCCCTCAGGGTGGTGATGTAAGTGGTCAGGCAGTGGGGAGTTACTGACGGTTTCCGAGGAAGGGCATGCCAATACTCGGGCTGGGACCAGAGAGGCTGCTGGAGTTTGCTCCTATCCCAGGATCTCATGAAAGACCCTAATCCTGAGCGCCAGCCTCCCAGGGACTCTGAGAGGAGTAAATCATCTGTGTGGCCCAAACGTTAACCCCCTCGGCGAGGGGCTTCCCCACCCGGCTCCTCTGGTGCTCCCCATGCCTGTCCCCACTCTGCTCTTCCTGGTCCTGTGCCTGCCCCTCCCACCACACCCCAGCACCCTTCCTTCTGACTACGGCCCCCGCCCCCACCAGAACAGAGGCCCCACGCGGTGCGGGCTGAGTCTGTCTCCCTGCCGCTGAATACCCAGGATCAAGCCCAGTGCCCGGACTCCTAGCAAATTCATTCATTTTTCAAATTTTAATTTATTTTTTTCATCTATTTGAAAGGCAGAGGAGAAACTGACAGAGTGATCTTCCATCCACTGGTTCACTCCCCTAAGTGCCTACAACAGCCGAGGCTGTGCCAGGTCAAACCCAGGAGTCTGGAACTCCATCCGGGTCTCCCACGGAGGTAGCAGGGATGCGAGTGCCGTTGGCTGCTGCCTCCCACAGCGCACATTAGCAGGAAGCTGGAATCGAGAGCGGAGCCAGGACTCTAACCCAGACAGCACAGCCCAATACGGGACACAGGCGTCCAAGCTGCCTCTCAACTCCTGTGCCAAACGCCTGACCTGACATCTGTTGAATGAATAGGAGAAAGCAAACACCAGCCCGCGGGAACCAGCACAGCCTGCGTGGTCCCCTCTCTGTCACCTCACTCCTAGCTTCCCGGGCTCGGTGGCACCCCAGGCTCTCAGTGGGAAAGTCTCTGAGACACCTCCCCCTGCAGCCTAGAACAACAACTTTGCTGTCTGATCAGAACACCTGCACTTGACCATGCACTGCCCCGCGCAGGCGCTGTCCCCACACTCTGCACATTTTGTTCTATGTGGGCCTTGCATTCACCTTATAAAGCAGGTAATAGGGGCCGGCGTTATGGTGTGGTGGGTTAAGCTGCAGCCTACGATGCTGGCATCCTATATGGACGCCGGTTCAAGTCCTGGCTGCTCCACTTCCGATCCGGCCCACGTGTTTGGGCCCCTGCCACCCAAGTGTGAGATCTGGATGAAGCTCCTGGCTCCTGGTTTTGGGCTGGCTCAGCCCTGGCTGCTGTGGCCATTTGGAGAGTGAAACAGAAAGGACGGAAGATCTTTCTCTGTCTCTTCCTCTCTCTTTCTGTAACTCTGACCTTCAAATAGATAAATAAATCTTTTAAAATAAAGTGGCCAGTAGCTTCCTCATTTCACAGATGGAAACACAGGGGCCCAGAGGAGCTCCCTGACATAGCCAAGGTCTCCCCATCAGATGAAGAGCCGTTCCTACACCAAACCCGCGCTCCTCCCTCTGCAGTCCCCGGACCCTCTTCTGCACTGAGACGCACAGTGGGGGAGGGGGAGCTTGCCGAGCGCTCTGCTCAAGGCCCAGGCTGGGGCAGTTTCTGCTGGCCTCCGGCTTCCCCCCGGGCTGCAGGAGTCCAGGTTTTGGCCACTTCCCAGCGATGACCGAGGACAGTCTCTCTGTTACATGATCTGACCTGATCAGAGCGCGCACACAGCTGTGGCCGCCGCCTGTCCTGGGCGAGGGCCAGGTATCCTCCTTCACTCTGATGCGGCCCAGGGCTGAAGTCCAAAGCAGGACTCACTACATTTACAGTTCCAGAAGATCCCGGGAAAACACAGCTACCCCGTGTGCCCATCTGGCTCCCCATCCCCAGGAGTGCCGGCGGCCAGGCTGTGGTTGGATCAGAGCCCCAGCTGCATGGCTGTAGGTGGCTGCGCTTCCACTCCTTAGGAACCCAGTTTATCCACCTTGAGGGTGAGACCCTCCCTCTCCATAGACCTTGCTGACTCATAATTATGTGCAATGCAAACATTCTGCACTGTCTGCCTCCAAGGCCCTTCACCAGCAAGTTAAAGCATAGATGCTGAATAGGCAGTGGGGAGCCACGGATGACTGTGGAGCAGGGGAGTGAGATGGCTGCTCTGCACTTTGGAGAGGTTAAGCAGGCAGCAGAGTGTGGTTGGGAGAGAGCAAGCTCCTGTTATGCTCAGAGCTAATGTGCTAAGCGCTTACTGCGAGCTAGATGTTTCCAGCACTTCACAGAGATGAACTTACTTCTTGTTCACAGGCACCCAGGGGTACCACTGTTACCCCCATTTTAAGTGCACAGAGCTGAGCAGGCTCATGGGTGGTGGAACTGGGTCCAGAGCCTGGGTTTGTTCAGCGCTGACTCTCACAGCCTCTGGACAGGGGCCTGGGCAGTGGGCACAGCCAGGGGCTGGGAGTGAATGACGGCCTATGGCCAAGGCTCCTTGCCCAGGGCACTATCCAGGCAAGGGACAGGGCATGCTCAGCGAGACCTGCCCACTGAGCACTGTGCACGGAGAGCCGCATCTCAGATTCCTTTTATTGATAACAGCGGCCATCGCAATGTTCTTGGCCAATGGCCCGTCCAGAATAACTTCCTGCTTCACATCAAAGAGATGTGAGACACGCTCAGATGGAGAAATCTCATCTCAGCTCTGCTGCCTCCAGAAACAGCCTCCTGCACTACCGAGTCCTTTGTTGCAAAGATTTATTTATCAACTTATTTAATCACTTAAACAGGGAAGAAAGCCGCGTGTGGACGCCAACCTGGCTTTAACACGTCCAAGCTGGGGATGTCAGTCACAGTCAAGGCCCCTTTTGCAAGGGGGGATAAAATGCTAGAGGTGACCGAGCAGGGGAAGGCAAGGAGAAGGAGAGAGAGAGAGAGAGAGAGAGAGAGAGAGAGAGAGAGACAGAGAGCATTCCCTCACCTGCTGGCTCACTCCCTAAAAGGCTGCAATAGTCCTGGGCTGGGGGTAGAAGCTGGGAGCAGCGAGCTCAATCCAGGTCTCCCAAGAGGGTGGCAGGGACCCAATGATTTGAGCCATCAGCTGCTGCCTCCAGGGTGCACTGGAATCAGAAGCAGAGCTAGGAACTGAACCACGTGGCCCAGCATGGAGCCCAGGTGTCTCAGCCACTAGGCCAGCGCCTGCCCCGCCTGTGCAGTTTTGACGAGATGACTCCTTATTCCCGAGATGTTCACCTGTGACATCCACAAGACCGCGGCTGATGTTACATCAGCGTTGGTTACATGAGGCTACGTGCAGCGTTTGAGAGGGAGGGAACAGGGACCGTGGCTGGAGCTGTCACCAGAGGCCCTCAAAACTCCAGCATGCGATGGAAACACCATCTGTCCCAATCCTCACCCATGCCAAGTGTCCAGAGTCAGGGACCCCTCCGAACGCCGTGTCCCCAAGCCAGCGTCAGCTGCGGCTGGGTGGAGCCACTCAGGGGACTCCGCTAGAAGCTCAGCCGGAGCGTGGTGTCTCCGAGGGCTGAGGGCGTCCTAACCAGCGAGTCTACCAGGGTCACCCTGGACAGTGCCCTTTGGAGACGGGCTGCCCGCTCCCGCCAGGCTGTGGCTTAGAAGGGTCTGGGAAGATCTTTCACCTAGTGGTGACGAGAGAGCCACGGGCCAGGGGAGCAGCCAGGACAGCCACGTTCCCTGGGCTTCCCAAGGGGCTGGTGCTATCGGGCTTACCCGGACGGCCAGATGACAGCAGGGGCACCTACCTGGTGCAGCAGGTGCAGCCAGGGCTCAGGCTGATGGGCGGTCACCAGGCCTTCCTCCTTTAGATCAGGCCCCAGGAAACGCTGCCTCTGAGGGGCCCAGCTGTGTCTCTATTCAATTCCCCGCCACAAGGGTGGCTGCTCCAAAGCTCTGTAGCACAAGGACAAGGGAACACCGTCAGGGCAGGCAGGCCTGCATCCCAGTCCACCCAGCGGCTCCTCCCCAAGCCCAGGCCCCTCCCAGACCTTCCCACAGGTGCTGCCCCAGGGGAGCTCTGCGAAGTTCTACAAACCCAGGCCAGCAAGTGTGCATCCCGGGGTGGGAGAGCCGGAAAGTACCACTTATCCTAGCTGAGCACAGGCCTGGGAGGGGACCACGGGCGGACTCCTGCAGCGGCAGTGGGAGCAGCGGCTTTGTCCCCTCCACCCCCACCCCAGTGAGCTCCGGCAGCCACATGCCACAGATGCTGTCACCAGGGCCGGGCTGCGAGAGGTCAGAGGCGCCGGCAGCCACCCCCTTCTGAGAAGCATCTGATGGGGGGACTGCTAAAACGCAGCTTTGGGGCCCTACCCCGATGCAGTGGGTCTGAATCCCCAGGAAGGTGCCTGGGCATGCGCACTTTAACAAGGCCCCCTTGTGGACGCGCGGAATGTAGGGAAAGCGCAGAAGGGTCCAAGGGGCGCTGGGGCGGCGCACCTAGGGGGTCGTAAGACCCCCGCCTCCGCAGACAGAGTACCGGGGACCCTGACACGCGTGCTGCAGCCCCTCCAGGGCTCCCTCTCCTCACAGACAGACTGGGATGACCTCCTGGGCCCTGCGCAAGAGGCGAACCAGCTGAGAAACCAAATGGAAAAGAAGCCCAGGGTGAGCCGTTTCAAGCAGGATTCTGCTTTTATCATCGGCTTCTTCCTCAAGATTTTAAAATTCTGGGGCCAGCACTGTGGCCCGGCCGGCATCCCATGTGGGCGCCTGTTTGAATCCTGGCTGCTCCTCTTCCGATCCAGCTCCCTGCTGTGGCCTGGGAAAGCAGCGGATGATGGCCCAAGTGCTTGGGCCCCGAACCCACGTGGGAGACCCGCACACTCCTGGATCCAGCCTGGCCCTGGCTGTGGCAGCCATCTGGGCAGTGAACCAACAGATGGAAGGTGTCTGTCTGTCTCTCTCCCTCTCTCTCGCTCTCAAATAAAATAAGTCCTATTTTTTTTTTTAAATTCTGAGAATAACATGCTTGTGGGAAAGAATCAAACCCTTCTACAAAATACAAAACGAAATCTAGCCTGTCTGCCCCCGCCAGCCCAGACCTCTGCCCCACCCCAAACACAAACATTATGTTTCCTGTTTACATTTTCTTCTAGAATTTTTCCAAAAACATGGACGAAATACGTATGAACCAAAAGTACCCATGTCAGGAACCTTTCCAAAAGTACCGAGCCAGGAAACTTTCCCCAGGGCCCTGCCCTTGCACACACAGCAACACAGGCCTACCCTTCAGCGGTCAGTGGCTCAGCGCCTCGCACGGGACAGACCGCCCTGTGACGTGCGCGAACCCAGCCGTCCCATCCACCTGTGTGCTGCACACATTGCCAACACCGTCTCGAATGATGTCTCTCTGAGCATGCGCAAGACGGTAGTCACGTGATCCACCCCTACGCTGCAGGTCACGTGCCTGTAAACTTCTGCCAAACGTCACCCAGGGTTCCCTCTGCAAGCGGTGGGCCCGTTTGCTCTGGCACGCAGGACGGCCCGTCCCTTACCATCCTCTGCAACACACGACACGGTGCAGTAGCAACTCTAGATGCTGCAGCGCGAGAACTGACCGATGATGCCTTGTTTCCATTCGTAATTCTTGAATTGCCACAGGGAGCAGCCCTGTTAGCCTGTGTACGGATTGGTTGGCTCCGCGTGTATTTTGCTGTTCCTTTCTCATTTATCTTCCTGATTTGTAAAACGCTTTTCAAAATTAGGGCAATTAACTTTTTGTCATGTGTACTGCAGACTGCCATTTCAGTTTTTTTTTTTTTTTTTAAGATCTATTATTGGGGCCTGGTGCTGTGGCACAGCGGGTTAAAGCCCTGGCCTGCAGCTCCAACATCCCATATGGGTGCCAGCTCGAGTCTTGGGTGCTCCACTTCAGATCCAGCTTCCTGCTGATGGGCCTGGGAGAGCAGCATGTGGGAGACCCGAAAGAAGCTTCTGGCTCCTGGCTTTGGATCAGCTCAGCCCCAGCTTTTGCGGCCATTTGGGGACTGAAATAGTGGATGGTGGATCTTTCTAACTCTCTCTCTCTCTCTCTCTCTACCTCTCTCTGCAACTGTCTTTCAAATACAGTTACATGAAAGAGTTACATAAAGTGAGAAGGAGTGGAAGAGAGACAGAGAGAGAGGTCTTCCATCCACTGGTTCACTCCCCAATTGGCTGCAATGGCCAGAGCTGTGCTGATCCGAAGCCAGGAGCCAGGAGCTTCTTCCCAATATTCCACGTGAGTGCAGAGGCCCAAGGACTTGGGCCATCTTCTACTGCTTTCCCAGGTCATAGCAGAGAGCTGGATTGGAAGTGGAGCAGCCAGAACTCAAACGGTGCCCATATGGGATGCCAGCACTGAAGGCAGTGGCTTTACTCACTATGACACAGCACTGACACCTACAATAAATCTTTTTTAAAAAAATGTATTATTGGGGCCAGCACTGTGGCTTAAAAGGCCTCTGCCTGCAGTGCTGGCATCCTGTGTGGGCACTGGTTGGAGTCCGAGCTGCTCCACTTATGTTCCAGCTCCCTGCTAATGCAGCTAGGAAAGCAGTGGAAGATGGCCCCAGAGCTTGGGCCCCTGCACCTACATGGGAGGCCTGGAGGAAGCTCCCAGCTCCTGGCTTTGGCTTAACCCAGCCCCAGTGTTGCAGGCATTTAGGGAATGAATCAGTGGGTGGAAGACCTCTCTCTCTCTCTGCCTTTCAAATAAACAATAAATCTTAAAAAAAAATTTATTATTAATTTACTTGAAAGGCAGAACAATATACAACTTCTGGGTTTCAGATTTGTCTAAAAGCTTTCGCTCCTGAGGGTCATAAACGTATTTGTCCATATTTCCCATCAGTCCAGTTAAGGTTTTCGTCCAGTCTTTGCCACATCTAGGACTTACTGCGGTGTTAAGGACAACAGCAGGGCCCAGTTCCTCAGCTTCCCTCAAAAGGCCAGCCAGTCGTCCTGAGGTCACGCTGGAATCGTCCATTTTCTGTCCGTCCCCACCTTCCTCCTAGATCTAAAATCCCAGTTTAACTGTGTAATAGGATGGCTACAAAGAACATAAACTCAAGACCCTGGCTCTAATCCCAGCTCTACTGGGTCAAGGATAAGTGACCTTTCCATGCCTCAGTTTCCTTGTCTAACGATGCGGATAACCATAGCACTTTCTGCATAGGGTTCTCACAGGAATGAAATGAGTTCTTACATTCCTGTCAAAGCGTAGGGAGGTGCAACTGCACGCCGCCCTCCAGAGGCTCACCTTACATACAGACACGCCGAGCTGGGAGTGAAAGGGTGCACCAGACGCCTCCCGCACACAGTAACTGCCAGACGGTGTCCCCAAAACTCATGTGCTGGAACTTAATCCCCATGCAACAGCGCTGAGAGATGGGACATTTAAGAATCTTCTGTGGGAGACCCAGCATGCACCTGGCTCCTGACTTGGGATCGGCTCAGCTCCAGCCGTTGTGGCCATTTGGGGAGTGAACCAGCAGATGGATGCCTTTCTATTTCTTCCTCTCTGTGTCTGTAACTCTATGTCTCAAATAAATAAATAAAATAGTTTTTAAAAAGAGGTGATTAGATAATGAGGAGTCTCCCATTAATGGGTTGATTCTGCTGTCACAGGAGTGAATGCTACAATAGTTTGGCCTCCTTTGCTCTCTTGAGCATGTCCTCTGCCGAATGTCGCTTTCCATCCTGTTATCTTGCAGCAAAAAGCCCTCCCCAGACGCCAGCCCCTTGATCTCGGACGTTCCCGTCTCCACAACTATGAGTCTGGTAATGCCTGTTCTTTACCACTGAACCCCTCTCAGACATCATTATGGCAGCACAGATGATGGTGAGCGAGTACGGCCAGAGGTGGCCACAGTCACCCAAATAAGCCAACATCTGCCACAAGAGACAAAGAGGGACATTCTATAATGATAAATAGTTAACTCATCAGGAGGAAATAACAATTATAACTATAGGGGCCGGCGCTGTGGCATAACGGGTAAAGCCGCTGCCTGCAGTGCTAGCATCCCAAATGGGCGCCGGTCCGATTCCCGGCTGTTTCACTTCCGATCCAGCTCTCTGCTATGGCCTGGGAAAGCAGGAAAGGATGGCCCAAGTCCTCGGGCCCCTGCACCCATGTGGGAGACCGGAAGAAGCTCCTGGCTCCTGCCTTCGGAATGCCGCAGCTCTGGCTGTTGCAGCCAATTGGGGAATGAACCAGCAGATGGAAGACTTCTCTCTGTGTGTCTCTCTGCCTCTCCTCTCTCTGTGTTAACTCTGCCTTTCAAATAAATAAAAATAAATCTTAAAAAAATTATAACTATAGATGTACCTGACAACAGATCACCCAACTGTATAAAAGGAAACATGGAATTGAAGGGGGAAATAGCAACACAATAGCAGTAGGAGATTTCAATACCTCACATTCAGTAATGAATGGAACCATTGGGAAAAAAAAGGTCAATAAGGAAACCAAGGGGCTGGTGTTGAGGTGCAACAGTAAAGCTTCCACTCGTACAGGTGCCGATTCGTATCCCGGCTGCTCCACTTCCCACCCAGCTCCCTGCTAATAGCCTGGGAAAAGCAGCAGAAGATGACCCAAGTGTTTGGACCCCTGCCACCCATGTGAGAGACCTGGATGAAGCTCCTGGCTCCTGGCTTCAGCCTGGCCCAGCGCTGCAAATTACTCTGCAGCTCTGCAGAGTGAAGCAGTGATGGAAGAACTCTGTGTCCCTCCCTCCCCCACCCCATAACCCTGACTTTCAATAGAGTCTTTAAATAAATAAGGAAACAAAGGACTTGAACAACACTATAGACCAACTGGATCTAATATGTAGATGTACAGAACTCTTCACCCAACAGCAGGACACACATTCTTCTCAAGCTCATGTGGAGCATCCTCCAGGATGGATCGCATCCAGGTAGACAGGTAAAGAACAGACCAGATCAGGAACACAAGCAGGAACTACTAGACGTCGGAGATTCCTATTACTGTTACTGCATATTAAGTGTGCTTTGTTCCACTGATCTGTCAGTTCCATCATTCAACAAATACCTACCACTTTGTGTCAGGTCCTGTCACAAGTGCCAGGGAACTAATAGTGTATTCTTTCAAGATTTTTTAAAATAAAGATTTATTAATTTAGAGGCAGAGTTACAGAGAGAGAGACAGACAGACACAGGCAGACAGACAGACAGAGAGAAAGGTCTTCCATCTGGGGGTTCACTCCCAAAATGGCTGCAATGGCCAGAGCTGTGCCAATCCGAAGCCAGGAGCCAGGAGCTTCTTCCGGGTCTCCCAGGCGGGTGCAGGGCCCAAGCACTTGGACTATCCTCTGCTGCCCTCCCAGGCCATGAACAGAGACCTGGACTGGAAGTGGAGCAGATGGGACTTGAACCGGCGCCCATATGGATGCTGGAGCGCAGGCAGAGGCTTAGCCCACTACGCCACAGCCCCAGACCCTCTTTCATGATTCTTTTTTTTTTTTTTGACAGGCAGAGTGGACAGTGAGAGAGAGAGACAGGGAGAAAGGTCTTCCTTTGCCGTTGGTTCACCCTCCAATGGCTGCCACGGACAGCGCTCTGCAGCCGGCGCACCGCACACATCCGATGGCAGGAGCCAGGTGCTAGGTGCTTCTCCTGGTCTCCCATGGGGTGCAGGGCCCAAGCACTTGGGCCATCCTCCACTGCACTCCTGGGCCACAGCAGAGGGCTGGCCTGGAAGAGGGGCAACCGGGACAGAATCCGGCGCACCGACCGGGACTAGAACCCGGTGTGCCGGCGCCGCAAGGCGGAGGATTAGCCTGTTGAGCCACGGCGCCGGCCGCTCTTTCATGATTCTAATAGTTTTTTTCAGTTGACCAACTTGTTCTTTTTTTTTTTCCCAGGTGGTCAATATTTTGATAAATTTGTCTCTTTTACAATTTCTATTTTCAAAATTTCTATTGGCTTGTACTTCTAGAGCAATGTTGAAGATTCAAGGTAATAACAATAATTCTTTCCTTGTGTTTTTTCTCTGTGCACACACACAATCATGTTAAGCAAAGCCCATTCTTCCTACTAAATAAGAGTTAAAATCAAGGTCTTTTTAATTTGATCTATTTTATTTCAGCATTTTTAAAATTTAATTTCAGTATTTAAGGAGCTTCTTTTTTGTCTCGCCTGAACTATTAGTTTATTCAATTGTATTAACAATTTTAAAAATATCCAATCTTGGGGCTGCTACCCCACATGGGCACCAGTTCGTGTCCTGCTGCTCCACTTCTGATCCAGCTCCCTGATAGTGCACCTGGGATAGCAGTAGAATATGGCCAAGTCCTTGGGCCCCTGCACCCACATGGGAGATCTGGGTGAAGCTCCTGATTCCTAGCTTCGGCCTGGCCCAGCCCTGGCTATTGCAGCCATTTGGAACCAGGGGATAGCAGTCCTCTCTCTGTCTCTTCCTTTCTCTCTATAGCTGCTTTTCAAATAAATAAATCCTTTAAAAATATATCCAACCTGTGTTTCTTAGCCAAACTTTCTTGTGGTATATTTATTTTTTTAGTGTAATGCTACATGATTTTACTTATTGCTATTTATGAATTTTGCACTGATATTTATACATGAGATTTTTAAATAACTTTTTTTTGCTATCATCAAGCTGTTATGTCAGTGCTGTTCTGGTTTCATAGAATAATTTGGGATCTTTGCTTCTCTGTGACCTGGTATAGTTGGTACAGTTTAGATAACACTGGAAGTAGCTGTTCTCTGGGGAATGAACCAACAGATAGAAGACTCCTGTCTCTCTCTCTCTCTCTCTCTCTCTCTCTCTCTCTCTCTCTCTCTCTTTCTGCCTCTACCTCTCTTTAGGTCTGCCTTTCAAATAATAAATAAATAAATCTTTTTTAAAAAATTAGAGGTAGAGTTACAGACAGAGAGAGGGAGAGACAGAGAGAAAGGTCTTCCATTTGCTGGTTCACTTCCCAAATGGCTGCAGTGGCCATTGGGAAGAAATTAGACTAAACCTGGGGTATTTTGGGAGGAGAATTTTATAAAAATTCGGTTCCATCTTGGTTTGTTTGGGTTTTCCAATTCTCCTGGCATCAAACTGATGATTTAATTTTCCTAGGAAACTGTCATTTCTGCTGGCTTTCACCTGAATTTGCGTATGGTCGGAGACAGTGTGCCGCAAGAATTCGGTTTCCTCTGGGTCAGTGCCTACTTGCCACTTTTAATGTCCAGTTGTATATACTGGCCTGCTTCTTCCCTCGACCTTCAGTATATCAGCTAGACTTTAAAAAAAAAAATTACACACGGTTCCCCCAGGATGCTACTTCCTGTCTACATAGCCTGGGAGCAGAGGTGCTAAATCAGAAGGTGGCGAGAGAGGGTGGTTTGACAAATGCAAGTCACCAGCAAGCATTTCAGAAGCACAAACAGCCTGCCACAGGTGCCCTGGCCAGGACACTCCAGCCCCCCTCTCCTGGCTCCCCCACCCCCCATCAACCCTGCTGTCCCTTCCTCCTGTACCCTTCCCCAAGCCCCCAGGGAGACGTCGGTGCCTCTCCTCCCACATCTGATTACTGCTTTGAATTTTGAAAACTGGACCCAAAAATGGTGACCAGAATAAAGCCAACTGAACAAAGACATGTTAGCATCCTGCCACTTTTGTTTCAGATCCTTTTAAGTAAATTATCTCTGCCAAATTAGAAGTCCCGGGCCGGCGCTGTGACATAGTAAGCAAAGCTGCGCCTGCAGGGCTGCATCCCATATCGGTGCCAGTTCAAGTCCTGGCTGCTCCACTACTGATCCAGCTCTCTGCTATGGCCTGGGAAAGCAGTGGAAGATGGCCCAAGTCCTTGGGCCCCTGCACCCACATGGGAGACCTGGAAGAAGCTCCTGGCTCCTGGCTCCAGATCAGCACAACTTTGGTCATTGCAGCCAACTGGGGAGTGAACCAGCAGACAGAAGACTTTCTTTCTTTCTTTCTTTCTTTCTTTCTTTCTTTCTTTCTTTCTTTCTTTCTTTCTTTCTTTCTTTCTTTCTTTTTTTCTTTCTTTCTCTTTCTCTCTCTCTTTCTTTCTCTCTTCCTCTCTCTCTCTCTCTCCCCTCCTCCCCCTCCCTCCTCCCTCCCTCCACCTCTCTGTAACCCTGCCTTTCAAATACACAAATAAATCTTAAAAAAAAAAAAAAAGGAATGAGGCACTTAGTCTGTTTACAAAAAATAAAGGTCCCTCCTTCTCCCTTCCAGCCCCAGATGCCTCCCCATTCATGAACTTGCCTGGCCTGGCCTTGCCTTCCTTTTATTAAAATTAAATGATCACTAATGGCATTGTTTGAAATTCCCTTTTTTTTTTTTTGCAACACTGCTTTTGAGATTTATTCATATTAATACAGAATGTGTGTGTGAACATAACACTTCATCGAGGTATAATGTATATAAAATATATATAAAATTTATATAAAGTAAATGTCCCCAATGATGCGTGCTTTAAGGGCGGCAGAACATCGCAACTGCGGTCATTCACTCCATCATCGCAGACAGCAGAGAGATGGAGGCTGAGCCCTCTCTCGCACACCGCCGCCAGCCAGGCTGCCCTAGATCTGCTGTACGTGACTCCTCACCCACAGGTGTAACCTCCCTAGACAGAGAGCACCTAGAGGTGAACCTGTGACCCCGCCAGGTGCAGAGTGCGACTTCCGCTTTCCCAGCTCTGGTCAGGGTGCCCCTGGCACTGTGCACGGCCTTCACGATAGCACATCATTATGATGATAGATTTATTATTCTCAGCTGCCGGAGCCCTTGCCGCCCTGCCCTCTCCCCCGTGAGTTACGGGAGGCCGTGTGTGTGTGACTGGCACTCAGCGAACCCTGGATACGTCACAGGATGAGCTCACTGTCTAGCAGAAGCGATGAATTCCACGTGCTAAGTGCATTTAAGACTTTTGAGACCTCTTCTGGCTGAGACCCAGAGGGCTTCATGGTGGAGGTGGCGCTGAAAGGATGGGGAAATGAGCATGGAGATGAGGACAAGGTCAGGGACAGGAGAAGAAGGTGGGTAGGACAGTCCCTTCCCCTGCCCCAGCTGAGCCCCTCGAGCCCCTCCCAGTGGGGGTGCCATGGGAATCCTGTCCTCCGGTCCCTGGTGTCATGACAGGAGCTGTTCTTCAGCACTGGGTGCCCTGCCAGGGCAGAGGGGAAGGGGAAACACATATGACCTTCACGTCCAAGTCCTTGGTCTTGAGCAACTTCAGCAAAACCAGCAGCAGCAGCAGAGGTGAGCTTGGGAGGTGCCAGCTGCGCTGGGGACAGCTCCCAGACGCCCGAGGGAAGCAGGTCAGCCAGGGCATCACGCACTCTCTCCATCCCAACCTCTCAGAGCCTCAGCCTGCCCCCCCCCTCCCATCTAGTAGGGCTCACACCCTCTGTGTCTCCTTCCCAGGCAAGGCGAAGATTCAAATGTAGTGACAAGGCACATGAGGCAGTGGGGTGACACTAGGGTCCCCAGCCGGGCTCTGGTTCAGGCTGTGGCTTGCTGGTGCCTGCGTTCCCAGGCCGGGGTGCAGGAGGCCTTGGCCCAGGGGATCCCCTGCTCGGCAGCAGCACCTGGATCACCCTGGAGGTCAGTCCCCCAGTCCAACTACACCCTCTTTGGTTCTGAAATGTCCCCTTCCTTGCCAGGTCTTCAAGGATCCAAAGCTTTGGAAGGGCAGAGCTCGGTCCTAAACACGCCCATTTCCAGACCCCGTGCAGTGCTGCCAAAGCGGTCTCAGGCATCCCTGGGCAGCCGGCTGCTCGGCAGGTGGAGAGGCGAGCAAGCGGAAAGAGGGCTCGCGGTTGCCAAGCAGTGCACCTGGTACCTCCCCGCTCCCCCATTCATCCTCCCAGCGGCCCCATGGCATGGGGCTAGTTCACCATACTGCCAATGGAAGACCCCCAGAAGTGACCCGAGCAGGTAATGGCAGCAGAGGGAACCCAGCTCCCAAATGCCCCCTGCCCTGGGCAGTGGAGCTGCATGTGATGGGCCCTCCATGCGTGCACGCCACCATCAAAGCTCATTTTCCCCAGGGCCCTGCGGGATGGTCCAGTTGTGGACCAGGGGCTCCAGCCTTCGGCCAAGCCACGGCCACTCAGATGCCCTGGGGTGGTGAGGCCTCAAGACCAAAACCCAGCAAGCAGCTCCTCCTTGGGGAATTGGCCACACGTCCTTCCTGCTCCCTGGTAAGCCCAGAGACCTTAGGGTCCCCTGTTGTTTTCCCAGGATCCCATGGCCTCAAACCACAGGCTCTCTGTCTGGGCACAATTCTGAGAAGATGCAAACAGACTGAAGAGAAGCCTCCTGTCCCCAGGGCCACCTCCTGTGGCAAGGACACTCAGGGATGGCGAGGGGAGAGCCTGGCCTCTCTGCCTCTGATGCTCTGAGGGCACTGGAGGCCCTGACTTAGCAGGGGCGAAGGCTGGCAGGCACAGGACTGTGGCCCCCGCATCCACCCCCAGCCCAGCCCTGCCAGTCTCACCCTGGGGGTGCTGGTGTCGAACAGCAGAGTGGAAGGGTGGGGATGGCAGCGGGGGGGAGCCCAGGACACTGGGGTCCTGGTCTTGGTTTTCTAAGTAGATTCATGTTGCACTTTGCATTCTGGTGACAAGACTAATGACCAGGAGAAGGCAGGAGGTGACTGGGTGCACCCATCCTCTCGTGCCCTGTCCCCCTGTACTTGTCTCAGTGCCAGGATTGGGGTGGAAGCATGGCAGCTTGGCTGCGAATCCTGCCATGGAAACCCAGGACGGGGAGCTCTGGCTGCCGCAGGGCGCTCGTCTTCACGGCCACCCTCAGTGGGCCCCGAGCAATGAAGACGGACCCGGCACCAGGACACGTCACACTTCCCGAGTGTCCACGTTCTTACCTCATGGCTCACACCTCACCCAGCCCTGCCTCCAACCCTACCTCGCAGGTGCAGAGCCAGCCAACTCCTGGAAAAGCACGTGGGGTCCCACCGACACCACCCATGCTGGTGTGTGAGGTGTGAGCTGCCAACCCAGGGCCCCACTCAGCGAGACAGGGCGGGAAGAGCTGCTGTCGCCACTCAAAGCCCCGCACTTCCCCTAAGCGCTTCCATTATGGCCCTTTCCAGTGCCAGGCTGCCCGGGGCCCGAATGCCCTGTGGATTCCCGCACCCTGGACATTGTGTGCAAAGAGCTCCCAGCACTTTAGGCCCATTAGCCTGATGGTTCTTCCACCAGCTGCCGCCCAGGAAGGACCAGAGCAGAGAGGTCACGGCACGTGAAGGCTGGTGGGCAGGATGCAGGCCCACTGGAGGGTCACCTGCATGCCCTGGGGTAGAGGCCCTGCTAAATATGTCATAGAGCACAGGAAGCTGGGGGAGAGGGGACGGCCCCCAGGGCCAACACACAGCTTGGAGGAGTTTGGGGAGGGCCAGCCTGCCTTCCCAGCCTAGCTTTAGCCTGACCACACAAAGGACATAATCCATTGTGGCAACAAGCCCACTGTCCCACCATGGCAGGAGACACGCAGCTCCCATCTAGACCACAGTCTAGAGTAGCACTAAGTTTCCAGAGCTCCCCCAGCCATGTGGAGAAGGCGTGCCCATGCACAGCTGTCAGGTAGGGAAACTGACAGGCAGAATGCCAGCCCACAGGGGCTCTTGGTCCAGAATCCGGCTCCCTGCTGCACAAATCTGGGTTGTCTTCCATCACTGGGTGGGTGGGGCCCCTCTCCAACGGCAGACCCTGCCTCTGCTGGCTGGCAGGGACACAGAGCCCCTGGGGACCTGCAGAAGAAGGCTGCAGCCGAGGAGCCACAAACACAATCTCCCTCCAGTGTGGGGGTGCGCTCTTCTCTGTGCTGTCTCCTCACAAGCCGCAGGCTCCGTCTGGTTTGCAAGACAGACCCATCTCTTCCCCCACCTATCATTGTAGCTCTTCCTGGTGGCCATCACAAAGCTAGGTTCAGGGGCGCTGTGCTCAAGGGTGTGTCTGAAAAGCAGGCACACGGTAGCTGCTTTCCACTGGGGTTGCAGGCTGGCCACAGCCTCCCAGGCTGCGATGTTGTCTGAGTGATAACGGAAGCACTCTGCCATGATCCCTGCTGCCCCGCTGCGCCCGCGGCTGCTGGTACGAGGGGATCTCTGCTCTCTGGCTTGGACGGGCTCGCGGCAACTCTGCCTCCCCAGCTTCCTGCTGGTATGCACCCTGGGGGGCAGCTGATGATGGCTTGAGTAACTGGGGCCACTTGGGTTCCCACTCGGGAGACCTAGGTTGCATCCCAGGCTCCTGGCTTTGACATGGCCCAGCCCCAGCTGTCGTGGCATGTGTGGAGTGAACCAGCAGATGGGAGATCTCCCTGTATGAGTCTCTCTACCTTCCAAATAAATAAAATTTAGAAAAGTGAGGAGAGGAAGAGCCACACGGAGGTAAGAGGTCTGGAGTGATTCGCAGCACCGCAGTGCCTCAGTTTCCTCATCTGCACAGTGGCCATAGCTGGCTCCCTGCTTGATTTCCCCACAGAGCAGGGCCTTAGCCTCAGGGGGAAGAGGACCGGGTGACTGGAGAAGTGCACCTCTGAGGACACCAGACCCCTGCATCGCTCCTGGGCACAGGTTCCGGGAGCGCAGGGGTAAGGCGCTCACAGAGGTGGGAAAGCAGACTCCCCGCCCCCGCTCCTGAACCCGCCTTCCTGAAGCCTCAGGGTGTGAGAACAGCCAGTCTGTCTCCTGTCCCCCTCCCAGGCTGCCCCCCACCCCGGCCTCCCCGACTCCCACTCTCATCCTTGCCCTGCAGGAGCAGGGGCAGCACCGACTCCATGCCCCCTTCTGCCCCCAGCGGTTCTCCTCAGCAATTTTCTCCTGGCCCCAGACATTTCTGACTCCAGAGCTGCTCACACCCTGCCATCCGCAACCTCTGGCAGAAGTCTTGACTCCTCCATCCCCTGGGAGGAAGAAAGGGGCCCCTGGACTGGGAGTGGGGTCCACCCCGACGACCCCGGGGTCTAGAAAGGGAGAGAGGCCCTCGGCCCTCCAGAGAGCAGGGGAGGACGCGGTGCCTGGAGGCAGCGCCTAAGTGACTTCGGTGGCGCGCCAGCAGCTCTGGGCCTGTCTCTCCAGGGCCTTCATCCCAATCCAAAGTTTCTCTCTCCAGGACAAGGCAAGAATGGCGGCGAGACCCTTTCTTTGGGAACACACATTTCGGGCGAAAGGTAGCATCCAGTGTTGGACCGGACAGGACCCCCACCCGGCGGCAGCGCGGCAGTGACGTGGGCATAGCCCATAACAGCGCAGGGGGCGGCCCCCAACCACCCCGGCCGAGTGCGTGGGCGGCACAGCCCCGGGGAATCCCGGCTGTGGGTTGGGGGGGACGGTTTATCCAGAGAAGACACTCCCACCTGCTGTCAGGCTGGAGTCCGGGGACCCCGGGGCAAGCCTCCCGGCCGTCTCCACCCCCCACCCAGTGAGGATGGGTCTACCCAGCCGCGGTCCTCCCGCGGGCGGCCCAGGCCACCTCCGCGGGGCCAGGTACTGTGGCGCAGTCTCCCCCACCCCCATCCTTCCAGGTCCGAGGTCCCGGGGAGCCTGGGAGCGATCGGCGCTTCCCCGCCCCCGCCCTGGAGCCGGCTTCCGCGCCCCCTCTCTCCTGGCCCCATCACCTCCGGGCCCCTGCCCTGCGCGCTCACTGGGGCACATCTTCGGCTGCCGAGCTCGCGGCCGGGCCCCACGCGCCCTACCTGGGAGGAGATGGTCGGCCGGTCCCCTCCTCCGCGCCGGCCTGGCACAGCCGGCCCCGTCGCCCAGGGACTGTCGGCAAATTCCCCTCCGCATCACCGCGGGAGCGGCGCTCCGGCTCCTCCCCAGCCGGAGCCAAGCTCGGCCCCGCCCCAAGGCTGTTCAGACCGCGGGGGAACCCAGGCTGGATCAGCCTCTGCAAAGATCCAGGCTCCGCCTCGGAGACCCTGGCGCCGCCAGGAACCATCTGCAAATTACCATCGCCAACGCACACGGGCTTGCAGGTCCTTCGCAGCAGGTTGTTCCAGCACCCGAGGATGCGCTGGACTGACAGCCGCCTCGCCCACCCGCCCCTCTCCGCAGACTCTCCTCCAAGGCGTGTCCCCTTCCAAGCCCACCCAGTCCAGCCGGCCAGAAGCAAGCAAAGACACACAAGCCCACAAAGGCAGCGCGCTGCCCCGCCCAAGGACCAGCGCCTGGCACCAGCCCAGTGGCTGCTCCCCAGTTCTGGCCTCTTCTACCTCAGCAGGAGAAAGATAGACACATTGGCCACAGCTCCACACGGGAGCCCCAGGGAGTGGGCTGTCTCATTTTCCATTTGTGGTGGCCAACACACCTTGCAGAGGCGGGGTCTCCAGCTCCATCAAAGACCCGATTCGATTCCGCTGCTCGACATGGCGGGTGTCGACCCTGGGGGCACGCACCCGTCTTTGCACCCCCAAAGATCATGTGCAAAGCGGGGCCGGGAAGCAAACAGCCTGCGTCTCCCAGACACACACGTAGGGACATTTATCTAATGGACATTATCCAGCATTTGCAGTACTATAGTTAATGGGACAGGGGCCTCTGCTGAAGAACCTCTCCAGTGACTCCCTCCCAACAGTTTGCGGATGGTAAGATATTGTTAGAGTTGGCAGCACTGTGACGAGAAGGCCGGGGGTCGGGGAGCAGCTGTGCTTTTATTCCCCCACAACCAGCCCTGCAGTGATCTCCCCATGCACCTCCTGGCCTGATGCACCCTGCCTGCACCTGCTCCCCACCCTCCACTCCCAACTCCTGGTGCTTTTGACCCAGGGACCCCAGGAAAACCCAAGGAGAACCATGAAGCAGGGTCTCTCCACTTCCATTTTCACTCACCTGCTTATTTTATTTTTATTCTTTCATGAGTCAGGAAGACTTTTGACCCTATTTGATGCAGGTTCCTTTTTTTTTTTTTTTTTTTTGACAGGCAGAGTTAGAGAGAGAGAGAGACAGAGAGAAAGGTCTTCCTTTTCTGTTGGTTCACCCCCCAAATGGCCACTACGGCCAGCACACTGCACCGATCTGAAGCCAGGAGCCAGGTGCTTCCTCCTGGTCTCCCATGTGGATGCAGGGCCCAAGGACCTGGGCCATCCTCCACTGCCTTCCCGGGCCACAGTAGAGAGTTGGACTGGAAGAGGAGCAGCCGGAACAGAATCCAGTGCCCGAATCGGGACTAGAACCCGGAGTGCCGGCGCTGCAGGCGGAGGATTAGCCTAGTGAGCCACGGCGCCAGCCTTGATGCAGGTTCTTGCCCTTGCTCTAGCTGTCACCCTGCTATGCAATCTTGGGTAAGTCACTTGATCTCTCTGACTTTCTTTTCCGTCTCTCCTCTACCACTGAGGGCTGGGCTAGTTGAGGAATAAGGCCCCTGGGGTCCCACACTTTATCACCCTCTTCTAGGGTGGAGGTTGGTGGGTACAAAGACAAGCCAGACAAACACACCAAGAGTGCCGCCTGGATCTGAGCCTCAGCTGAGCAACCTGAATATGGGACTTGCCCTCCCTGGACTTCATTTTTTCCTTAGGCAGATGCAGGAAATAATTACACTGATCTTAGGGGGAGGCTGTGAGGCTTAAATGAGACCACCTGCAAAGCGCGTGCTCTGGAAACATCAGATGCTGTGCTGTTGGTCTGGTCTCTGCAGCCAGCTGGGAGAGGGTGAAACGGGGACAAGAGTGGGCCTCCTCCCGTCCTCTGTGTCCTTATCACGGAACCTGTTGTTGAGCCCATGCACAGGTAGAGGAGGCACCTGGCGGGCCTCAAGGCTACAGGAGGGGAGGAAGGCCAAGCTGTGGGGAGGCCACGTGGGCTGCTTGATGGTCAAAGAGACGACCTCGGTGTCCAAGCCAACCAAGAGCAGCCACCTCACGGGAGGCATGGAGACGCTTTCTCAGTGAAGGGGCGTGGGGACCACGGCTGCGGCTTTTGAAGGAAAGGCCCTCTGGGCTGTGGCGCTGAGAGCACTTCTGTTCTCCCTCGGGCAGGTCAGGTGGGAGCGCCCTGGCCTGGGCTATCGTCTCTGAAAGACCACACCTCTCATCACCTCCACGGCTGCACTGTTAGCTTCCAGGGTCTTTGTCTGGACACATCCTCCAGGACATGACAGACTAAACAAAAGGAGTCTGAGTCACCCAAACATTCAGGACCATCTGAGGGAGCCAGGTGCTTCCTCTGAGTGTGCCTTCATTCCCTCCACACGCCGTTTCAACAGGTAACAGGTCCGGGTGGCAGAGCCTGCCACAGCCCCCTTAGGTCCCTTCTTCCCTTCTGCCCTCGGCAATAGTGCTCCTAAGCGTCAACCTGGGTCCACGGCCCCTCTGCAGAGACCACATAGCCCCCTTGCAGCCAGGTGCAGCTATGAACTAAGTTCTAGCAGTGGGATGTGAGTGGAGCGGTGTGTTTAACTTCCGGGTCACATCCTTCAAAAGAAGTGCCTGCTCTCCTCTTCCGTCGTTGTGAAGCCTGGGACATGGACATGGAGGTAGTAGGGAGTGATTGGTGATGCTTCGCAGGACAAATCCCTAGGGCTGGCCAAGCAACAAGACAGAAAGAACTTGATTCATATGCTAACCTGGAGAAAAGCCCTGGAATGCCAGCCACCTTGATCTTCTCTATGAGACAGCAATAGACCTTAGGAAGCCAGAGCTCTGTGTAACAGGTGCACCAATAGCCTAAGAGATGAGCCTACTTTTCTGATTACCAAACCCACAGCAGGTGAGCCAGGTGAGCAGGAACATCCTGGAAGGACTGAGACTCTAGAAAAATACAAACATGGGCCGGCGCTGCAGCTTACTTGGCTAATCCTCAGCCTGCGGCGCCGGCATCCCGGGTTCTAGTCCCGGTTGCTCCTCTTCCAGTCCAGCTCTCTGCTGTGGCCCGGGAGGGCAGCGGAGGATGGCCCAAGTGCTTGGGCCCTGTACCTGCATGGAAAACCAGGAGGAAGCACCTGGCTCCTGGCTTTGGATCGATGCAGCACACCGGCTGTGGCGGCCATTTGGGGGGGTGAACCAACAGAAGGAAGACCTTTCTCTCTGTCTCTCTCTCTCTCTCTCTCTAACTCTGCCTGTCCAAAAAAAAAAAAAAAATGCAAACATGATGGGAATGGCAAAAGTCAAGAGCAACAGAGGCGATCAAGCAACTATAAAACAAACTCAGAAGTTTGGAGTCATTTGGTGTGGGTCATTCCAAGAGGCCTTGAGGACATCCTTGTGTCATGGGATCATCTTAGAAATGTGCTTGGAACAACAATGACGCATCATTAAGAGAAGGTTGGGACCCACGCTGTGGCATAGTGGGCTAAGCCTCTGCCTGTGGCACCAACATCCCATATGGGTGCCTATTCGAGTCCTAGCTGCTCCTCTTCCTATCCAGCTCTCTGCTATGGCCTGGGAAAGCAATGGAAGATGGCCCAAGTTCTTGGACCCCTGTACCCATGTGGGAGACCTGGAAGAAACTCCTGGCTCCTGGCTTTGGCTTGGCCGAAACTCCTGGCTCCTGGCTTTGGTTTGGCCCAGATCCAGCCATTTCAGCCATTTGGGAAGTGAACCAACAGATAGAAGACCTTTCTCTCTGTCTGTCCCTCTCTCTGTAACTTTACCTCTCATATAAATAAATAAAATATTTTTTCAAAAATTTTTTTAAAAAGAGAAGGTTATGTTGAGACCAGCGCCATGGTGGTGGGTTACGCTGCCGTCTGCAGCACTGGCATCCCATATGGGTGCTGGTTTGAATTCTGGTTGCTCCACTTCACATCCAGATCCCTGCTAATGTGCCTGGTAAAGCAACAAAGGATGACCCAAGTGCTTGGGTCCCTGCACCCATGTGAGAGACCCAGAAGAAGCTCCTGGCTCCAGCCTGGCCCAGCCCTGGCCTTTTAAGGAGTGAACCAGTGGATGGAAGATCTCTCTCTCTCTCTCTGTCTCTCTCTCTCTCTCTCTCTCTCCTCTTCCATTGATGTTGACTTTCAAATAAGTAAATAAACCTTTTTTTAAAGGCAGAAGGTTATGTCATTGACCAAAGAGTTTGTTTTTAAAAGAAAGCAATTCTATATATATTTAGAAAGCATTCCTAATAAAATGGTTAAAATAAAATAAAGTTTGTATGTTAGGAGCAGAAGCCTTCAACATTCAGAAAACCCAGTCAATCCAAAATGACAGCTTTCCTCAAAGACTGGAGAGCAGAGAAGTTGATTCATTTACCTTCTCCCTCCCTGAATATAAACTCTTTAGAGATCTGATTATGTCTCCTTTTTCTTTTTAATTTTATTTTTAAGACTTATTTATCTATTTGAAAGGCAGAGTTACAGAGAGACAGAGGCAGAGACACAGAGAGAGGTCTTCCATCTGCTGGTTCACTCCCCAAATGGTCGCAACGGCTGGAGCTGTACCAGTCTGAAGCCAGCACCCTGGAGCTTCCTCTGGGTCTCCCACCCGGGTGCAGAGGCCCAAGGACTTGGGCCATCTTCTCCTGCTTTCCCAGGCCATAGCAGAGAGCTGGATCGGAAGTGGAGCATCTGGGACTCAAACTGGCGCCCATAAGGGATGCCTGCACTGCAGGTAGCAGTTTTACCAGCTATACCACAGTGCCGGCCCCTCTTTTGAATTTTCATTCATTTATTTGAGAAGACAAGAGTCAGAGCAGACATAGAGAGAGTGCCTATCTGCAGTTCCCTTCCCAAATGTCTGCAATGGCTGGATCTCCCATGTGAGTGGCAGGAAACCAATTACTTGAGCCATCACCTGCTGCCTCCCAGGGTCTGCATTAGCAGGAAGCTGGAGTCAGGAGCCGGAGCCAGGAATTGAACCAGGTACTCTGACGCGGGAAGCAAGCCTCCAAGCCTCTTAGCCACTTGGCTAAACATCTGTTTCCCCCTACACTTCTTTATATTTTTGCTATCTAGCCCAGTAGCCTGCATCAGTAAATACCTTTTACTGGCTGTGAGGGTGAAATCTATGTTACCTTAAATGATGGAGCTTAGGCCTACCCCACTAGCTGATTCGAAATATTGATCAGTGATTCATTGGCTATTGCCTGAGGTCCCGTGCAAAGCCAGAGGCACAGCCTCATAAGACAAGAGTGTCTAGAAATTAATCACAAAGACCAGCATGCACGAGGACGCTCATTGCAGAGTCCTTTGTTGTCAGAAACAGACGTCACCGCACCCAACCCATGCAACTGCACAAGGCCTGTCCGCACGGCGCAGATGAGATGTTTGGGAAAACTCAAAACGAGAGGGGGAAAGGGTGGGAGGGGGAAAGGGTGTGCTCCCTGCCTGGGTCTCAGCCATCTGATGTCTGCGGTGTTGGGTTCCGAGGCAGGGGAGCTACACACCAGTGTTCCTGTCACCCCAGTGCCGGGTGCTGGGTGCTGGGTGAGACTCCCAGGCAGGAGGTATGCAGGAGGCAGTGAGCCTGAAGGTGCTGAGAGTCAGACTCTGCAGATTTTGCTATAGGGTCCAGGATATGAACGCACACCCTGAGAGGAACCGTGTTTTCAAGGCAGAACCAAGATGGCACTTTAAGTGACAGTCGAGAGACTTTAGGGCGTCCCCTGTCTCTGACAGCCAGCAAAGACCCCCCAAGAAAGTGGACCTACTTTGGGAGATTGGCCTTCTCTCTGGAGCCCTTTCTGCACGGAAGAGAAAATGATTTCCAGGACAGAAGGCAGAGGGGTATCCTAGTGGGAGGGAAGCCCACTCCTCCAGTGTCCTGTGTCGAACCAGACTTGGGGGTCGTGGATTTCTGGACACACAAAGGTCTCAGTCTCAGGTCTAGACACACAGCACTGCCACTCGTGGGAAGCTTGGTGGAGCCAGAGTGGAGACGCTGGGCCCTGTAACCGCCCTGCCCTCTCTTACCCACCACCCCAGGCTGGGCCCCACTCACCACGGCCCCACAGGCAAGCGCTCAAGGCAGCAGCCTTTTTCACTGGTGCTTGTCTCCTGCAAGAGGGGAAGTCACAGCTGGTGGAAGGTCACTGTCATCCACCACCAACAGTCGCTGCCAACGATCAATACTGGAACCTTCTGCTGGGTGAGGTCAGAGGCAGCTGCCGATGACATCACAAAGGAAGCATCATCATTGCCTTAGAACTTGGGAGACTTTGGAGAGGAGGGTTGCTCAACCAAGAACTGGACATTTTCAGAAGGATCTGGAGATCTGGAGCCTGCACAGCCTCTTGCCCAATTCTAGCCGGAGCCTGGCCAATGCCTTGCAGGATTAGGCCCTCAAACAATACACGAGGGGGCGGGTGTCTGGTGAAGTGGCTGAGACATTGCAGGGACACCCACATCCCCACCCAGCTCTGCTTCCCATTTTTGCTTCCTGTGAACGAGCACCCTGGGAGGCAGCAGGTGATGGCTCCAGTCCTTGGGTCGCTACCCCCCGGGGAGATCGGGATCAACTTTAGTTCCCTGGCTTTTGGCTGGTCCAGCCTCAGCTGTTGTGGGTATCTGGGGAGTGAATCAGCAGATGAGAGATCGCTTTCTTTGTCCGTCTCTGTCTCTCTGCCTTTCAGATAATTTTTTTAAAAAATACACAAGTCCTTGTATTCATATTTCATTGAGGCTGAAGAATCTCCTGTGCCCCTCAAGCTATGGTTCCTGAAAGCTGGGCCCTGGCCCTTGCTACTTTGATTCAGTGCCAGCGACAGGGACGGAGCATTTGGGAACACTGTGACAGCTGTTGGCAATACTACGACACAAGGGGCAGGAATTTGACCTTTTGGCATGAGTATTTTTGGCCCAATGGTTGTGCTGCCGGTCAGGATGGCTGAATCTGTATCAGAGTGGCTGGGCTCGGCCCCTGCCTCTGGTCCTGACTCCAGTTTCCTGCTAATGAAACCCTGGGAGGCAGCAGTAATGGTTCAAGTAGTTGGGTCCCTGCTAACCATGTGCAAGACCTGGATTGAGTTCCTGGCACTTGGCTTTGGCCTGGCCAAGTCTTGGCTATTGTGAGAGTTTGGGGAGTGGACCAGCAGTTGGGAGCCCTCTCTCTGTGTCTCTGAAAGCAATCTAATAATAATAATAATAAAACAAGTATGACTTTTCTTTTGGGTCTCTGCTGGGCCCAGAGCAAGGATCCATAGAACCACAACTCGGGTCAAGAAACAGAACATGCTCCAGAAGCTTCTCCTGTTGTTTCGCAGCCACACCCCTTCCTCTCGCATCCCCTCACCCCTGCCCAGGATGGCTCGATCCTGACTTCAGTGGTGGGCCCACCTTGCTTTGCTTTGTACCTACCACCTGACTCTCCTCCCCTAATCAATATGGTCTTCTCTGGTCTGTTTTATAAGTGTGCATGAATGGAATCAGAGTATCTTCTCATACAGGCTTTCATGTTTGGCTTCTTTTATTCAACATTGTATTTTAAGATGTTTTTATTTATTTGAAAGACGAGAGAGAGCGAGAGAGAAAGATGGTCCATCCACTGGCTCACTCCCCAGATGGCCACAACAGTCGGCTTCTGCTTTGGATCAGCCCAGCTCCAGCCATTCTGGCCATTTGGGGAGCAGCAGATGGAGGAACTCCATCTCCCTCTCTCTCTCTCTCTCTCTCTCTCTCTCTCTCTCTCTCTCTGCTTGTGCCTCTCTGCAACTCTGCCTTTCAAATAAATAAATAGACTTTTAAAGAAAAAAAAGGAAAAGAAAATAAGGATTCTTTAAAAAAGGATTTGAGAAGCAGAGATAGAAAAGGACCTGAAGCCGGGTATTGAACCCCGATACTACAGCGGGGGAGGTGGCGCCTTAACCTCAAGGCCAGACACCCACTCCTGATGCTCGGCTTTTCAACGGGACCGATCTGGACTTTCAGCAACTGCGGGTGCCCAGACGACTCTGCCAGGAAGACTGCTCTGGGCTGGAAGAGAAGATCTGGGGGGAGGCTGTGATTAGAGACAAGGAAACGTGTTTCTTGTTGAATCTGTCAAAACCAGGATGTGCATTAGCTCCGTGCAGAGCAGGGAGCTGGGCAACATCCGGGTCTGGAAACTTTTTTTTAAAGAAAAGTATTTTATTTATTTGAAAAGCAGAGTTACGGGAGAGGGGAGAGAAAGAGAGAGAGAGTTTGTCCATCTTCTGGTTCACTCCCCAAAAGGCCACCCCAGCCAGGGCTGGGCCAGGCGCTCCATCTGGGTTGCCCGGGGTCATCTGCTGCTGCTTTCCCAGAGGCGTTAAGCAGGGAGCTGGATCAGAAGCCCAGCGGCTGGCTGGGGCTTGACCCAGCACGCGCCGGGGATGCAGGCCGGTGTCACAAGCTGTGGCTCCGCCTCTGTGCCGCGGGACCCGCCCCCGCGTGCGGACTTTACACTGACACAGAGCGCTTTCTGTTCTCCTTTCAGCCGACCCCCAAGTCTCTAGCCCGTCCAGACCCCTGCTACGAGCAGCAGCCCCTCCCCATGGGATCCAGCCTCACCCACCTGCCTGTCCTGTCCCCTGCAGCACAGCTGTCCCATCAGACTACACCTCCCAGCCAGGAAGGCTTCAGTCCCCTGCCCGACCAGGTGGCGTGACTGGCAAGGGAACGTAGCCAGGGGCAGGTGCAGGCCCAGAATGGCTGGACCCACCTGTCCCCAGGACCGCCCGCCAGTCTGTTGTTAGTCATCCTAGGGACAGGCAGAAGGGAGGAGGAGGGGCAGCTGGGGACAGCGCCACCCAGGGCCACCTGCCCTTTTTTCTCTGTGGCTTTGACATCAGTGAGAAAGCCTGTCGCTGCTGGGTGTGTGCGAGCCTGGGGGAGGGGGTGCAGGGCTGATCCTCCCTCTCCCCTCACAGCAGGCCCGCCCCCTTGCTGAATGACTCAGCAAGAAAGCTGGGCGAGATCCTGCTCAGCTCCAGTGCCGCTGTGCGCCCCCCCCACTCGCTGTCCACTGCTTCCCCTCCCTGTGGTGCCCACCCTCATGGGCTGAAAGGTCTCAGTCTCTGACCCCATCTCGAGGGCAGGGGACTGCCCAGTCCGTGGCCTCTGCGAGCTCACCTTGGTGACCCTGCCCCCTTCCGGCCCGTCCTCCCTAGGCTGGTGGCAGGGCACGGGCGCTGGGGTCCGTGCACCCTCCCCTCAGGTCAGTGACTAGAGATTCCTGCTGTAAGGGTTGAGGGGTGGCCACTCCAGAGCCAGTCCCGCAGATGTGGCCAGCACACAGCACGTGGGCTAAGGGCCCAGGTGGGACACTCACTCAGGAACCATGGGTAGCAGCTGTAACACGTGTGAGTTGTGTGGGACACCTCGCAGCCCTTAGAAATGGCAGGAGGTCTGGGTGCGCTGAGTGTGAGCAGTGCGCTGGAGTGTGTGTGTGTATGTGTGTGAGTCCGTGCACACTCAGCCCCATCAGGGCTCTCATCTGCAGACCAACGCTGGGGAGAGAGGAGGTGTGGGGTGCGGGGGGGCCAGGCTCTCGTCTCGGACCCGAGACAGAGCCCCAGGTGCAGGTCAGCGGAGACACAAGCTGCGGTTGCACATAGAGCAAAAGCCCACACTCGAGGGGCTGCAGGGGCAGGAGGGGCTGCAGGGACAGCAGGGGAGGGCCCCTGCCACAGAGACGGGAGACCAGATGGAGCTCTGGGCTCCTGGCTGCAGCCTGGCCCAGCCCTGGGTAGCGCAGGCATTTGGGGAGTGAACAGCAGAGGGAGATACCCCCCCCATCAGGTATACTCATTGAGAACAGCCGCCCCTACCCCACCTGGAAGCACAGGGGGCGGAGCGTGGGGTGGGGCTTGAGGACCACTCACACTTGCCCTTTTTGGGAAATCTCTGAAGTGTCGTGGTGTTAGGAGGGTCAACCATGGTAATCTTTTTAAAAAAGATTTATTTATTTACTTGAAAGGCAGAGATACAAAGAGAGAAGGAGGGATGGAGAGAGAGAGAGATCTTCCATCTACTGGTTCACTCCTCAAAATGGCCACAACAGCCAGAGTTGGGCCCAGCCAAAGCCGGCAGCCAGGAGCGTCCTCCAGGTTTCCCATGCGGGTGCAGGGGCCCAAGGACTTGGGCCATCTTCTGCTGCTTTCCCAGGCCACAGCAGAGAGCTGGATTGGAAGAGGAGCAGCCAGGACTCGAACCGGCGCCCATGTGGGATGCCGGCGCTGCAAGCAGCGGCCTTACCCACTATGCATAGCGCTGCCCGGGTAATCCTGCTGTGACGACATTACAGTGAGCTGAAAGTCCTCATGGGGACGTGGCTGGCAGCTGTGTTGGTTCTTTTTGGCCCCGCTGGTTCTGAGTGGTGTTTGGGGGAAGCTGCAGGTTTTTGCCCCTGGGGTGGGGTGGGGTGGGGGGGTTGAGCAGGGCAGGAGGAGCTACAGGGAGGGGCTGGTGAGTCAGCTCCTTCTGGCTAGCTACCTCCCAGCCTGCCTAGGACTGGGGGGCCATGGCACTGCGGCCTGTGTGTGTGGTTCAAGTCTCAGGTAGCGCTTCTGAGGAGACGCCGCGGTCTAAACACCGCGACACAGGGCGGGCACTTGGTGTGGCGCTCCAGACGCTGTGTGGGGCAGCCCCGTCCTGTGTGGGAGATCGTGAGTCGGAGCCGGCTGCTTCCGGTCCAGCCTCCTGCTCACGCGCCTGGGAGGCAGCCGGGAGGGCTCAGGTACCTGGGTTTCTGCCACCCTCATGGGAGACATGGACGGAGCTCCTGGCTCCTGGCTTCCGTCCCGCCCAGCCCTGGCTGTTGCAGGCATCTGGGAGCTAAACAGCAGATGGGTGATCTCTCTCTCTCTCTCTCTCTCTCTCTCTCTCTCTGTAACTCTGCCTTTCAAATCAATCAATCAATCTTTTTTTTTAAGAGTGTGCTGCCTAGGAGAATTAGGATGAAGGTGTGCGCATGTGCGGATCTGCGTGTGCAGGCTCATGCATGTGTGAGTGCGTGTGTCCGAGCGAGTGGGGTTTGTTGTGGGAGCAGTAGGAGCTCAGGAAAGCCAGCTCCGGTCTCCAAGTCCTGTTCCCACGAGGCGGGCCGGGCAGCCTTGACCCCTCCTGTCCCCCCACCCCTACCCCTCCTGCTACCCGAGTGCCCAGTGGGGAACAGAGCAGGTGGCCTGGACAGGGCCTTCCGTGCGGGGCCCCTTACAGGGCTGGACGGTGCCCTTCTCATGGGCGGGACGAGAGCGCCTGGAAAAGCAGCAGGAGGGGCCCCAGGACTCACGGCCTCCCCTGCCCCCCAAGGGTGCCCCAGGGGCCCAGACCCCTCCATGGGAAGAAGAGAAGAGCGGGGAAAGGAGCGAGAGAAGCGCCTTTGAGGCTGCGGCAGGGCTGGCGCCCTCAGGAGGCCTCTGGCGCCGCCTGCATCCCGGCTGGGAATGCCCGGGTTGAATCCTGGCTCCGCGCCCGCTCCAGCTTCCTGCCTCCCACGTGGATGGAGCTCCAGGCTCCTGGCTTAGGCCTGGCCCAGCCCTGGCTGTTGCAGGCATCTGGGGCGTGAACCAGCAGGTAGGATCTCTGTGTGTCAAATAAATAAAAAGGAAAAAGGAAAAACAAACAAAATGCAGGAGCCGAGAGCAAGGCGAGGCGCGCGCCCAGTCCCCCGCAGGTGCCTCCCGAGCAGGTGCCACAGGGGCGTACAAGAGCTCACCAAGGCCACTGCCGCCCTCCCGGCCGTGCAGCTGCCCCCACCGTCCCTCAGAGCCCCTCTGGAAGCGGGCAGGCAGGGCAGAGTGGAGGGGCTGTGCAGCTGGGGGCTCCAGTGTTGAGCGGTGGCGGTGGTGATGGCTGTGCGGGGAGCAGGCTTTCCCACGACTGCGCCTGCACACCCTGACGCACCTGGGCTTGTGGCCCTGGTTATGCCGAGCAGCCTGCTGGGGAGAGAGAGCCCCTGTAGGTAGGACACACCAATCTTCCTTGCGCTCAGCTCTGGTCATGTGACTAAGTTCCCACAGATGGGAGACAAATGGAAGTATCACCCATAATGTTCAGAAGTGTCCTAAGGAGGACTTGGCTCATGCCTTCTTTCCTGCTTCCTGCTGGTGGAATGGTGACTCAATGGCTGGAGTGTAAGCAGCTATTTTGGACCATGAGCTTGAGGCTGCACACTAAGCATGGTGGGGAGATGACATAGAGGGGGCCTGGGCCCTGATATCATTCAAGGCCTTGCCAGTCCTAGACTGCACCTGCGGCAGGAGACAAGGACCACAGCGCAGGGCCAGAGGCAAGGTGCCGGGAAGGGCTGGGTCCCTCCTGACACTGTAGGGGCCGCACACGCTCTGGCGAGCCTGCCTCTGGCCCCGCTTATGTAAGAGGGCCATCGCATCGAGCTCAGCTGAGTCACCGCCCCTTGGGGCTCGGGTCCCGCACAGCCCGAGGAGAGCCTGTCCCAGGCTGCCCTGGCCTGGCTCAGCCAGGGTGAGGGCGGCAGGGGAGGGCACAGAGCAGCCGCTCTCGGAGGGTGTCAAAGATGAGGTGCAGTCGTGGTGCAGCCTGGGAGCGGGACAGGGGGCGCTAGGCAAGGCCACTTTCTCCCCAGGGTCCCAGAGGAACAGGACAAAGGCTGACAACGAGCGCCCTGCGCTGCCCCCACGGGACCATAAGCAGCTTGGGGAAGAGACTCTGCAAGTGTTTGTTGACTGGCCAACTGACGCATTACACAGAGGAATCCAGACCAAAGACAAGGGGGCCAAAGCGCCTTGTGGGGTGACAGGGGAGAGACTCCTTAGGGGAAGCCAGCCCTGGGGGACTCATGGCAGAGCCGGGGCCGTGTGGTCACAGCACACCCTCCCCAGGCCAGCTGTGGGAGCCCGGCCTGACAGCAGTGGAGGCCACTCCTGGGCAGGGGTTTATGGGAGCAGTCGTTTGTCCTATCCCCAAGGGCATGCATGATCGCTGCACTGTTTCCGGAAGAGAAAACTGGGGTGTAGCGCTCAAAGCCACTGGTCCCAGCCCACTCATAGCAAGTGCAGGGGCCGGGACTCGAACCCAGGACATCAGCATCTCTGGAACAAAGGCCGCAGCTGGGGCTGTGCTTCGCCTGCATTGAGGCTCTGTGCCGGGGCCTGTGCAGTCCTGTAGAAGGGGTGAGGCACGGAAGGGAAGCTCCCAGGGCTGGGAGACAGGTGCGCCCCCTGCTGGCCGAAGCCCAGACAGTGCCTCTGCGTCGACAGGACAGGTGCCGTTCACTCAAGGTGCTCTACCGCCATCTACTGGAAACTTGGCCTAATAATCAGGCAAACACACCCGTGCGAAAATGATACCCTCTGGAATTGTGGGATGCAGAACCTGAACAACTGTACAAGCAGGTGCAGCGCGCTGACCTTTCCCCTTCTTTCCCCCAGTGTCCCCGGGGAGGCTGCACACTTGGGGGTGTGGGGGCTGAGCTTTGCAGGTTTCATGCGCCTGCAGGGAAACCTTTGCAGCCTGTTGCGTGGCCAGGCTCGGGGGGCGTCTACAAGGCGAAAGGCAGGACACGCAGCCCTCTGAGCTTCCATTTCTTCCCCTAAATAATGGGGCCAGTCGCGTGCACTTTGCATCAGCATTGCAGAGATTGAATGCAAGAAGTGATGGCCGGCAGTCAGCCCCTGGTGGAGACGCCTGTTCCGCACCCCGGCGTGCCCGGCTCGCTGCCCTGGCCCGGCTCCTGACTGATGCACACCCTAGAAGCAAGCGGTGGGAACGCAAGTGGCTGGGCTCCTGCGAACCCATGGGACACTTGGATTCTATTCTTTGTCCCCAGCCCAGCCCTGACCGTGGCAGCATTTGGAAAGTGAGCCAGTGGGCGGGAGCATGCCCTATGTCTGTCTGTCTCTCTCTGTGTGTCAGATAAATAAATAAATGCATTTTGTAATGCAAGGAGCGCCTAGGGGGTCTTCCAGGAAGCTGGAAACAAGGTAGACACTGTTAGCCACAGCTGCAATCACAAGGGTGGGCTCCAGGGGGCGCCTGGCTAACGAAAGAGGCCATTCTCTGCCATCACCAGCCGCGCTGCGGGTGAGCCGGGTGACTGACCGTGCAGGTCCCAGAGCTGGCGCGGAGCCAGGACGCACGCCCCCCGCCACGCTCTCCGCTGGGAGGAAGCCGTACAGAAGTTCTGGAAGGTGGTTTGGCGATCGGGATCCTTTTGACCCAGCCGCTCCACGGCCAGGAGTTCAGCCTGGGAAATCATCCCAGGGCCCCCCAGGTTGCTTGTGCAGGACACTGCCCGCGATGCTGCTAAGAACAGCGAGAAGTGAGGAGCAACCTGAAGTCCGAGGCGCAGCCGGCCACACCCTGATTTTCCTTTACTCTTACCGGCCGTGCAGCAGGGGCCCGCCCGCCGCTGCGGTCCCAGGAAGAGGAGCCCCGGGGGCTCGAACCAGCGGCCGTACAGGAGGCTGCTGCTGCAGGCATTGGCTTGACCCGGCCCGCCGGGCCCCGACGTGGATCCCTTGACTACGATTTTGTTAACATTGCAAATGCCCGGCTCTACACGGAACTGTGAGATACTCTGAAGTTTGACTTTTGTGGTCTTTTCGCAGTGTCTAGATGGGGAGGCGGAGTCTGGCTCAGCGGGGACGATGCCTGCATCCCATGTTGGAGTTCTGGGTTCCAGTCCTGCCTGCTAACGTGCACGCTGGGTGACAGCCGGCCACGGGTCAAGGACTTGAGTCCCTGCCACCCCTGTGCGACACCCAGACTGGGCTCCTGGCTCCTGGCTTGGGCCTGGCTCAGTCCCAGCTGTTGCAGGTATTCGGAGAGTGAACCAGCTAGGGGGAGCCCTCTCTCTCTCTCTCTCTCTCTCTCTCTCTCTCTCTCTCTCTCCCTTTCAAATAAATTTTAAAAAGCAAAAAGTGTCTAGCTGGCATGTTTTTCATATTTGTATTCAGTGATAATATATTTCCTTCTTCGTTTAAACACTTGGAAACTCTTCATAATCACTTTTGGTGCCTAAGCAGGACGGTGTATATAACCATCAGTGTTTTATGCTGGTGATGGTAAATGGACATCGGGCTGGTAACTGATCAGTGGAATCTCAACGCAGGGAACGTGAAAGAAGACACGCGTCACGAATCGCGTCTGGGAGGTCACCTGCGTTGGCGGTGGCTGTCCCAGCCCGTGTGGCTGCCCTGCTGCCCGGGCACAGGACGCGGGCCGTCTAGCCTGCTGCACGCAGTGTAGAGCAGTCACCTGACCGCGGAGCCCCCGCAGGTCCAGGGACCCGGACGCCACGCACATGTCGGCACCTGGCCTTGGAGCGTGGATGAAGCCAAAGAGCACAATTCTTTTAAAAAATGTTTGTTTATTTGAAAGGCAGAGTTACACAGAGAAAGAAGGAGAAGCCCGGAGAGAGAGAGAGAGAGAGAGAGAGAGAGAGAGAGAGAGAGAGAGAGAGGTCTTCCATTCGCTGGTTCACTCCCCAAATGGTCGCAATGGCTGGAGCTGTACCAGTCTGAAGCCAGGAGCCAGGAGCTTCTTCTGGGTCTCCCACATGGGTGCAGGAGCCCAAGGACTGGGGCTCTGCTTTCCCAGGCCACAGCAGAGAGCTGGGTTGGAAGTGGAGCAGCCGGGACTCGAACCAGCGCCCTTATGGGATGCCGGCGCCGCAAACAGAGGCTTTGCTGGCTACGCCACAGCACCGGCCCCCAAGGAGCACATTTTAAACAGATGCTAAAATCCAAGCCAAGTGCCTGCGTCACCCCTGGAGGACTGACAGGCCAGCTGCCCCCCAGAACTACGCTGGGGGAGCACGTTTGGGGACTCGGCGGGCTCGCCTCGCACTCGGCGCGTATTCAAGCTGGCTGACAGTAGTCGAAGCTGCGAGCCCAGCCTGAGAGCGGAGACCACGGAGCTGGCGCAGGATGGGAAGAGGAACACCGGCGGGCGCGAGGATCAGCTCGGGCCTTAGGGCTCAGGGATTTTTGCTTTGCTTTTAGTGAATTTTTTTTTTTTGCATTGTCTTACAAAAACATGATGCAGGTGGTTTTTAAAAATACACAGCACTGAGGGCTGTCTCTTCCGTCCCCCTTCTCTCGTGCAGGGTCAGCTCTGCAGCTTGCTGACTGGCCGATGCTCGGGACACCGAGAGCGCTCGCCGTCCGTGTTCCGCTGAGTTGAGGCCTCTGCCTGCCTCTCCCGGGAGAGGAGACGGCCGAGTGGGAGGGCAGAGAGGGCAGAGGGCAGCCCATGCGGCCAGTGGGGACCCAGACACCCAGGGACCGGGAAAGCCAGAAAAGCCTTGCCTTGTGGGGAGGCCCAGGGGCTGCACGACATGACTGTACGTCTCAGCGGCTGCGCGGTAGGAGTTGGTCCAACGTCAGATCCCAAGTTCATCTCCTTCTTTCTCACAGCAACTCTTAGTTGGTCACATAGTGACCTGTAGCCACGTGTGGCCACGTGACCAAGGTCAGGCCAATGCAAGTTAAGTGTTTGTGTTGTGCGCAACTTCCAGGGTAAGTCCTTAACGAGATGGGTCTGTTTTTTCTCTTGCTCTCCTTTTTGCTGGCTGGACTATGGATGTGATGGGTGGGACAGGAGCAACCATGCTGGGCCATGAGGCAACATGCTCAGGATGGAGCAATGAGACAGAGGAGCCTGGGTCTCTCAGGACGGTGGCGCCTCTGCTCCAGCCCCAGCTTGTCTCCTTAAACTTCACCGATGTGAGCGTGGAACAACTTCCATTTGAGTTTAAACCGGTGCTTTCTAGAGGTTTCTGTCATGCACCCTGGATTCTAACTGTAACCAGTGACCATAACGTAGTGCTTGTGAGGCCAGCCAGTGTTTAAGAGCTTCACAGACGCTGTCCTGTTGGGCCTGTGGGGCCACCCCGTGAGGCAGGAACGCAAATCACCGTTTTACAAACCAGGAAGCAGACACAGACCCTGAGAGGGCTTGCTCCGGATTGCATAGTTGAAGTCATTTGACCCCAAAACCTGGCCTCTGCGTGTCCTCTGCACCCTGACCTTTGACCCTTCTTTTACCCTCTGGCCCCACTTCCATCCCCTCCTCTAGATCTCTCTTCGGTAGCTCCTGTCCCTCCTCCCATCCCCCTCCCCGCAGGGTGGGGTGTGGGGGGGGCTCAGCTCAGCAGTGGCGCTGCTGGCTTCCGACGTGGGGTGCGGGGGTTTGAGTACGGGCTCTGGCTCCTGACTCCAGCTCTCAGGGAAGCGGACCCCGAGAGGCAGCAACGATGGCTCCAGCAGATGGGTCCCCGCCCCCGACGTGGGAGACCTGGACTGAGTTCCCGGCTTGTGTCTCGCCTCATCCTGGCCCTGACCCTCGTGGGCACTTGCAGAGTGAACCAGCAGGTGGGATCTCTCCCCGGCCCTCTGTCTGTCCCTCCTTCCCCCTCTGCCTCCCCCACGCACCCAAGACAGCGCGTTGGTTCACGGCCCACTTCCCCAGGCGGCGGCTGTCACCGCCGACTCATGCTGCGGGCAAGAGCCCAGCAGCAGCACATGGTAGCCCTCCCCGAGGAGGCAGGCGGCATGTGGGAGACACAGCCGTGCCCTGCGAGCCCGGAGCTCCGGGATCGGGGCCTGGGTTTGACGCTTGCTGCTGGCGAGCTGGGCGATCCTGGCCGGTCTCTGCGCCGGTTCCCCTCGATAAAGTGCGTGGGGTCCAGCGTGGAGGAGCAGGGTGGCTGCGAGGCTCTGGCCGGGTAACCCGAGGGCCTGGCACATTGCAGGTGTCAGCAAACCGACATCTTCTGTACGTGATCTGTGTCCTGGAGAGGCAGAGAGCGCGAGAGCGAGAGAGGGAGGAGAGGGACAGAGAGAGAGAGAGAGAGAGAGAGAGCGAGAGCAAGCAAGCACGAGCCGGGGCAGGGCAGGGGCAGGCCCCGCCGGGGATCCAGAACTCCATCCAGGTCACCCACGTGACTGGCAGGGACCAGCTGCTGGAGCCAGCACTCTTGTCCCAGGGTGCGCGTGAGCGGGAGACGACGGGAATCAGAGCAGCTCTGGGGTGGACCCCAGGCGCTCTGCTATGAGACCCGCTGATCCCAGCCAGCGTCGTAACTGCAAGGCTGAACGCCTGCTTAGGAATCTTAATTGTGTTGAATCGAACTTATCCACTGCTCCCCCTAGCCTGTTTGTAATGGCTGGATATTGGGTATAATCTATTATTATTTTTTTAGATTTTTTTTTTTATTTGAGAGGCAGAGAGAGAGAGAGAGAGAAAGGTCTTTCATCACTGGTTCACTCTCCGCTTGGCTGCAATGGCTAGAGCTGTGCCAATCCGGAGCCAGGAGCCAGGAACTTCTTCCGGGTCTCCCACACGGGTGCAGGGGCCCACAGACTTGGGCCATCTTCCACTGCTTTCCCAGGCCATAGCAGAGAGCTGGATCGGAAGTGGAGCAGCCGGGACTTGAACCGGCACCTATATGGGATGCCGGCACTGCAGGCGGCGGCCTTACCTGCTACGCCACAGCGTCGGCCCCAGGTATAATTTACTTGTAATGATTCCAATGTTTACTGAGGGCCCCTGCGCCATGCTCTGTGCTGGTCTAGGCCGCAGAAGCCAAGCTTGTGGTAGAGCGTGGCAGCTGGAACGAGGTGGCGAACGGGTCACCCAAGGTGTAACCCAGCAGGAGCACCGCACAGGCAGCCAGGGCCACGCAGCCGGCAGGGTCACAGGGGCTGGGGGACTGCGCCAGGTGCTGCTGAGCTGACATTGTGCCAACTCCCGGCCAGAGAAGGCAGCGGAGGCTCAGAGAGGCCAAGAAGCTTGCTCACAGTCACACAGCAAGTGAACGGGAGAACACGCAAACTCAGGTGAGCAGACACCGACACCTCACGCTTTGTCCACTGCCTCCTCCCTGGGCCCTGGGCCGGCCCCGCTGGTGTAGAGGGAGGAGGGAAGGCAGGGAGGCGGGGGCTGGCGGCACTGCTGGCTGCTCTGTGACTACAGCCACGTTCCCAGGAGGCTTCCGAAGAGCCAAGGGCACCGCGACCCCTCCCTGCCCTTGTCTCCCTCCTTCCTCCTCTAATTGAGCTGTCAGCCTTCTGCCTCCCCCCCTCCCGTCCTGGACACCTGGCGCCGCGGCGCTCTCCACGGCGACAGCGGAACTGCCCTGTGCCTCGTCCATCATGAAGACACAGCCCGAGGTGAGGCAGATGGAGGTGGGGGCGCCCTCTCCCCGCCTCCCCCCTCCCCTCCCCCTTCCCTGTACCACTCCTTGCCCTGCCTCCTCCAGGCTCCCAGACTCCATGGACGCTTAATCCGGCGGCCACCCCCCTGCTGGACCGCACCCGGCAGCCCCCACCGGGACTGGAAACCGTGGCTCCTTGGTGAAAGCTCGCATCTGTCCTTCTAGGGCCTGAACACTCCCCAAAAGGGGCTTCTCCCAAATCCAGCCAAGATTTCCGGCACTCAGCGAGGAGCGTGCTGGGGTGGCCTGTCGGCCTGAGGGTGACCTGAAGACCTGCTGCTCTGCCCCCATCCCAGCCGCTCCCTCGCCTTTGCTTCTGCTGGGACTCATCCGGGCAGCTACACTTGCTCTGCACCTGCTAACGCCAGACACCGTGAGAGGCACTAGGGAGACCACAGTGGATTCAACAGCCCGCAGCCTGCTCTCGTGGGCTCAGCTGCGCACCCTAGCGGGGAGAAGCAGGCAGGGCAATGCAAACCTGCACCCTAGCAGACAGGTGGGGAGGCCGGGTACAGAGCAGGGCTGTTTTAGACAGAGGGAGGCCACGCAGGTGGTCCCCCGGTGGGGGAGTATGTTAGATGCTGCTTCCTCTGCGGGAGTGATGTCTGCTGGAAAAATTAAGCATCCCTGGGGCTTTTGTGTACATTTTAAATGGCACACAGGCGAGTCTTGCAAATGAGCAGGCAACAAATTTCGACCTCGGTTTTCTCATACGAAAAATGGGGTGAATAATTCTTCCCCCAGCCAGCTTCGAGCCGTGGAGAGACTCGACGGAATGAAATTTTAATTTTGTGGCCTGGCTTTGTAAGCTGCCATGCACTTTATTACATCCAAGTAATGCAATCGCCGTGGAAATGAAGATGGAGTAGGCAAAGTAAATTACCACCTCCAAGGAGGAAATCGGTGATAACACAATTTTCGTGTATTCAGCAGGCTAAGATGCAGAAGATGCTGAGATGTTTTCAGAGTCTGGGCAGGCAGGGACGGGAGGGGGCGTGCTCTGTGGTTACCACGACGGTGATTGGCTGCCGACGGTACAGACGTCCCACCTGAGGCTGTCTCCTAGCACCTGACTTCACCCCGAGACCCCAGCCTGAGCTCTCCTCCCCTCCATCGGCAGGGGTTCCTGGTCCCAGGGGGAAGCCGCCAGCTCCCTGGAGCTCCTTCCTTGGAGGCGAGGTGCAGTGACTGGGAGAGAGCCCTCTTCACGCAGGTAACACGGCCGGGTCGCAGGAGAGAGGGCTCCAGTCTGGGGCAAATCCTCCAGGCAGTGGGATGCCTGTCTGTGTTGCTGCCCCCGTGCGGCCGCTGCGCGCACAGCCCCGGCTCACCGTGAGAATACAAGACCAGGGCGGTGGAGAGCCGCCCAGCAGGGCATTCCTGCCGCTGTCTATGGAGCCTGGGACTCTGGTCCGGGTGAGAGTCAGTGGTAAATGTGTCCTCCACGGCATTTCTGAAGATCTCGGAGTAGAGCGTTTGCTTTCAGAGAGAAACCAGCATCAGTTTGTCAATCAAGGTACTTTCGTGAACTCCACTCTGGGGAAATCATATGTTCAGATATGGAAGAAACTCCAGAATATTTCCAACATAGACCACCAGCTCTCATTTAAAAAATATTTATTTCTTTGAAATCGAGTGTCAGGGGCTGGTGCTGTGGCATAGTGGGGTGAAGCTGCCACCTGCAGTGCTGGCATCCCATATGGGCGCAGGTTCAAGTCCCAGCTGCTCCTCTTCTGATCCAGCTCTCTGCTATGGCCTGGGAAAGCAGTGGAAGATGACCCAAGTGCTTGGGCCCCTGCACCCTCATGGGAGACCCGGAAGAAGCTCCTGGCTTCGGATCGGCGTAGCTGCGGCCGTTGCGGCCATCTGGGAGGTGAACCAGTGGATAGAAGACCTCTCTCTCTCTGCCTCTCCTTCTCTCTATGTAACTCTGACTTTCTGATAAATAAATAAATCTCAAAGAAAAAAAAGAAATCGGGTGTCAGAGAGAGGGAAAAAAGATCTTCCATCCTCTGGTTCACTGCTCAAATGGCCACACGGTCAGGGCTGGGCCAGGTTTGGAAGCCAGGAGCCTGGAACTCCATCCAGGTCTCCCACAGGAGTGGCAGGGGCTCAAGCACTTGGGCCATCTGCTGCCTCCTTCCCAGGAGCATGAGCAGGGAGCTGGATTGCAAGTGGAGCATCCTGGACCTGTCAAACAAGTGTTCCAACATGGGATGCTGGCATTGCAAGTGGCAGTTAAACCTGCTGTGCCACAACGCTGGCCCCATTTTCTCACTTTTGCTGAAAAGGGAAGTGGGTTCTGTGGACAAAGCGCTGTGGCATAATGGATAAAGCTGCTGCCTGCAGTGCCGGCATCCCATATGGGCACCGTTTCGAGTCCCGGATGCTCCACTTCCGATCCAGCTCTCTGCTATGGTGTGGGAAAGCAGTAGAAGATGGCCCAAGTCCGTGCGCCCCTGCAGCCACATGGGAGACCCAGAAGAAGCTCCTGGCTCCTGGCTTTGGATAGGTGCAGCTCCGGCAGTTTCAGCCATTAGGGGAGTAAATCAGTGGACAGAAGACCTTTCTCTCTGTCTCTCTCCGTCTGTAACTCTACCTCTCAAATAAATAAATAAATAAAATCTTTAAAAAAAATAAAAGATGCGTGCACTGAAGAGAGGCGGGAGACAGGAGGTGCTCCCACGGCCCACACTCTGGAATTTCAGTCGCACTCTCCCAACTCCTCCCCACCACCACAGAGGAACCTCGCTCTTCCCATGCTGTGGATAAGAATTCCTGAGAGCGCAGAGGTCCAGCGGCCTCCCGAGCTCACACAGGTGGCACAGTGAAGGCTTCGTCCTTAGTCTTCTAAATGCTGGCGGGGCCAAGATCAAAGCGAAATGTTTGACCGGACCGCCTTGCTGATCTTGTCAAGGATAAGCACCCGTTCCAGAAAAAACAAGACAGCATTTGGTTCCCTGGGGAAGGGGGTGCCGAGGAACCCTTCGCTGGAGCTCCAAGCCTTGGGTGCCCTTTCCCTTGAGCGGCTGTATTTCTGAATAAATAATGGGCCTTTGTCCATTCGTGTTTGCACGGCTGGATCTTCTCTCTCCTGCCTGACGACGCCCTTCCCCCACTACCGTCTCCCACATCCACTCAGCTTCTCTCCCTCCCCCTCCTTTCTCTCTCTCTCTCTCTCTAACACACGCACACAGACACACACCTTCCCACCACACTCCCATATGCAAAATAAAATTAGAAATACCACCCGACTCCCAAGGTATTTAGGGAATGGAGATCTTCAATCAATATGGCGAAAACCGAGCCCTCCAGGCTGCCTCCCCGGCAAGCCAGCGTGAGAGGCAGGCAGCGCTCGTGACGAGGCCAGGCAGCCATGGCTGTGACACACAGCTCCTCCAAAGAGAAAGGGGCCATGTGTGCTTCCCTGCGTCTGCCGTGTCTGCTGGAACGTACAGGGAGGGCGCCCAGATGCGCAGAAGCCATCACCTAGCATAGCACCCTTCCATGTAAGATCTGTCCAGAACACGGAAAGCTTTCCTGGCTCCCTCTTCTATGTTGATGTCTGCTGGTAAAATGCAGAGAAAACAGTGACTGTTCTTTCAAAAATAGAGGCTGAGCCGACAAGTACATGGCCCTCATTTCAAGGGATTGCTCTTGTTTCCATCAACCGGTGGAGACAGCTCTACGTGGTTATTTATTTATTAGGCTTTGCCTTCACCCAGAGGAGTGGAGGGGGGCAAGAAGGTAAGGAGAGTGGCATCCGCACTCCTGCAGTGCTTGGAGCCCCCTCCCACCCACCCCCCGCTTCCCTGCCCCCCATCGGACACACTGGTGTCACCACTCTCGCTCAGAGCAGTGGGGGTACTGGAAGGGGAGGGGAACAGGAGCAGGGAGGTGGGTTGGGGCTCCAAGCAGAAGCTCCAGTCTCCCATTCCATGTCCGGGTCACCCCCTCTGTTGTCCCTCCTCCCACACCTGAGGGGCCCCTGCCTGAGGGCTGCCGTAGACTGTGCAGAGGCTGAGAGCAGGAGCATTAGTGCCACGGTCAAGGTCAGCTCCAGGGTCTGCCACTTCCACACCCGACAACTCTGGGCAGACAACTTGGCCTCTCTGAGCCTCAGTCTCCACATTCCTCGAATGGGGCTCCACCGGCTTCCCAAGGCTTAGCCCAATGCCTGGTATATAACCAGAGCCCGGAACCAGTGCCAATCGTTGTGATCTAACACTCAAAGGCGCTGACCCTAGGCAGGCCCTGTGCAGGGCTCCACATCTACTGCAGGGCAACGCTCAGTGTTTCTTCTACAGCGAAGGATGCTGGAATCTCCCGGGAGTGCATGGTGGATATCCAACCCAGGCTCCCAGCCTCCTCTGTGCAGCTCTTCGAGAGGGCGCTGGTCTTCACGCAGGCAACCCCGGCCAGCGGAGCGCTCAGGCCCCAGGATTCCTCAGCCTGAGTGGAGAGCAGGGAGCCCTCACGGACATGGCAAAGAGGCAAGCGCAAGGTGGTGGCTGGAGCCGCCACATCAGGCTGAATCCCGAGCTCCCTGTTGGAGCAGGCGGCTGAAGTCAGGCGGGGCGCCCCAGGCCGCTCAGGGGAGTCGAGCGAGGAGGGTGGGTGGGGGAGCGCGTCCACGATGCTGAGACGGTGGCCAGAGCGCCGCCCCCGGGAGCGGAGGGAGGGGCGGCGGGGCTGGGGGGTGCCGGCTGCCGTCCCCGCCGCCTCCTGGCCCCCACTCGCTGGCGCCCAAGTGGGAGGACGGCGGCTGCCCGCTCCCTCCTCCCCACACCCCCGCTACCTGCCCAGTGCCCGAAACGAAGCGTGAGGAGGCTGCGAGGCTGCCGGGCCGAGCCCACAACTTTCCAGCCTCGGGGAGGGCGCGAGCCGGCGTCCGAGGCTCCTCTTGTCGGTGACCGGAGCTCGGTGAGTTCATTTCCCCACCCCTCTGCAGCGGTGCGGCGGGCGCGGCGGGCCCGGGAACCCCTGGCCGAGGCGCCGGCGGCCGTTCGAGCCGCCTGCCTCCGCTGCGCCGGGGCGGGCGAGACGGGAGCCGGTGCTGAACGGACAGCTCCCCCGGGCCCGCAGCCTTTCAGGCGGCCTCCCCGGTTCCGGCTCCCGCGCAGGGCCCGGGCTGCGGGCGCCGCCGAGCGCCCCTCACTCTCGCAGCCCCTGTCCTTCGCCTTCGCGGCGCCGCGGCGCATCTGGAGGCTGCTCCCGCGCCCCCCTGGCGACTGGCGCGGGGAAGACACTTGCTTCGCCGGAGCCCCGGACCGAGGGCTCCCTGCGGTGGGCAGCGCCGCTGCAGCTCGGGAGCGCACGGCCCCGGGGCGGATCCGAGCCCCAGCGACCACCTTCGGGCGTGCTCTGCGCTGTGCCCCAGCGGCGCACAGAGGCCTGCGCTCCCCAAGGCGGCCGCGGTCCACGGGGCCACCGGCACTTGCCAAGGGGATCCCAAGGTGACCAATCGCCTGGTCTAATGGGACAGCCTAGACTGGGGCCCGGTGGCACCCGCCCATTCTGGGTGCAGAACTTTTCTTGCGCCTCCGCCTGGCTGATTCCTTGGCCCCCGGAAAAGTTCTCTCTGGCACTCGGAATTCCATTTCCCGGTACCATCCCAGAATGGCCTGAACCTGGGATGTGGGGGCTGCGCCCAGTGGCGGGCCCACCGCAGGGAAGGCTGGCGGGCATCGGCTCTTGCTCCCTGGTGGGCTCGTTGGCCTTGAAAAGGCTTGGGCGCCCTGGGGTTGGCTTGGGTTTCTCCCACCAGGAGAGAGGGAGAAGGGCGCTGGAGGGGGAAATCTTAATTTCCTCACTTCCCATATAAACGCTCCTAGCAAAGAAACAGCCGGGGGCAGCCGGCGTGGGAGACACGGACTGAGCAGGATCCGCAGACACAGGTATTCCGGATGCGCCCACCTCACAGAAAGCCGGAGCCAGTGCGTGAGCATACCGATGGTTTAATCGATTAAAAAAAAAAAAAAAAAGCCAGGTGGCAGTGGCTACGTGTGTGTGCACACAGATAGACAAACACAAACACAGACTCCAGGCACACTGGACTGCATGCATGCACCCGCACGCCCGCTGTGCCTTACAGAACCCCCAGAGAGCTTGGTGCCAGGCGCTGTCCCTGTCTCCAGCCCATCTTGATGGGCAGGGGTGCGAGGTGCGAGAAAGGGGAGGCGGAGCAGGGCTTGCAGTAAGTCAGCTGGTGAGGAGCCCGCCCCTTGCTTGGGACCCCCAACCCTTTGCCTGCCAGAGAGAGGCGCTGCTTTATTCCCCAGCTCCTGCCGCCTCTACAGACCTCGAACAAGTCCCTCCCTAAAACCCAAGGGGGGCCCCACCCTCCCAGTTAGGGCCTGGGACACCAGAGCCCGCAGGACCTCTCGCCTGCAAGGCCCCGGGTGCTGGCAGTGGGAAGAGAGGGTGTCCGGGGCCGTGGGTTCGCTCGCGGGAGCAGCGCGCAAGGGCGCCCCCTGGGCCCCGCGGTAAGTCGGCCTTCCTCTCGCCCCCGCCCCGCAGGAATGTGAGCGAGGATGCTGGCCCTGCGGCTGCTCAACGTGGTGGCCCCCGCCTACTTCCTGTGCCTCTCCCTGGTGACCTTCGCGCTGCAGCTCTTCCTCTTTCTGCCCAGCATGCGGGAGGACCCCGCGGCCGCCCCGCTCTTCCCGCCCGCCCTGCTCCACGGGGCGCTCTTCCTCTTCCTCTCTGCCAACGCCCTGGGCAACTACGTCCTGGTCATCCAGAACTCCCCGGACGACCTGGGCGCCTGCCAGGGCACCCCGGCCAGGAGGGCCCCGTGCCCCCCGCCCAGCACCCACTTCTGCCGGGTGTGCGCCCGCGTCACGCTGAGACACGACCACCACTGCTTCTTCACGGGCAACTGCATCGGCGGCCGGAACATGCGCAACTTCGTCCTGTTCTGCCTCTACACCTCCCTGGCCTGCCTGTACTCCATGGTGGCCGGCGTGGCCTACATCTCGGCCGTCCTTTCCGTCTCCTTCGCCCACCCCCTGGCCTTCCTCACGCTCCTGCCCACGGCCATCAGCCAGTTCTTCGCGGGTGAGTGCCCTTGGCAGGAGGTGGGGCGCTGTGCAAAGGTACCCCTATCCCACCCCAAGCTCGAAGATTGCCAGATGTGCAAACAAAAATACAGGAGGCCCAGCTAAGTTAGAATTTGACATAAGCAGTGTTTTCGTGTGAGTGTGTCCCCAGGATGGCAAGAGACATACTTAGACTAATAGAAATTCAGTGAAGTGGGCACCCTGTGACAACTGAGACCCCCTCCCTCCTCATCCCTCCTCACCCACCATGGTCCTGCCCTGTGCCAGGCATTTCCCTCCGTGTGGCCTTGGGAGGTACACCCAGGCTGTGCCCTTCCTCTGCCAGGACCTAGTGCAGCTCACACATCCCCCCCCCCCCCAAAAAAAAGACTTTTCCCTCCAGAAGTTTTGCCAACCACCAGGCAGCCAGGTTGCACTTGGCTTGGCCCAGCCCCAGCGGGAGGTTCAGCCTCAGTCCTCTGTCCGCTCTGTTTGACCACACCAGGCTGTTCAGGGTGCCGCTGGGGGTCGGGGCTCCACCTCCTCAGTACAGAGCCTGGGTCCGCTGTGGGAGCGCTCTCTCTTGGGAGGCTTTGGCACCTGCAGGAGCCAGGCGTGTGGGTTCTCAAACTGGTGTCCAGCTGGGCACCCTGGTGGAACCTGTACTGTGAACAGCATGCCCCACTACCTGGAGATTCGGCCCTACCCTCCTTCCTCCCACTCCATCTGCCCCTGGCCTGGACTCTGACCGATTTGGCCCTGACTGGTAGCATGTGCCCACATGTGTGTGCCCGGCATCGTCAGGCGGGATTCAGTGACTTGCCCAGGATCTTGCTTCCACAGGCCTGCTCGCCACGTCCTTAGGCCACAGGGACTGGAGTACGGTCCCTCACTGGGTGACCTTCCAGAGACAGACAGGATGCAGCTACTTCTGTGGGGGAGCCCAGGACTGCCTTGACGTGCCAGGGCTGGGCATGGGGGAGAATTCCGCCCCGCTGTGTGGGAAGCCACCACTGGGGTCTTGCATGTGGCTGTAGCCTGGTCCATCCCGTTTCCCATTTGGCAGTGGGGACACAGAATCTCACTCTGAGGGTTGCCTGCCGGGCTGGTGGCTGAGCTGGGCCCAGAACCCAGAGCTTCCAGGCCTTCTGGATTCTGGTGCTGGCAACAGAGGCAGCTGGGACCAAAATAAGCAGGCCGGGGGAGGGTAGGTGGGAGGGCTGGGGGTGAGGTGTGAGCACAGGCAGGTGGAGGGATGTGAGCCAGAGGCCTGGGCACACTTTCTGTTCCAAGTGATTTCACCAGCCGTGGAAGTGAGGGCTCCAGGGGAGGAGGTTGAGAAGGTTTGACCTGAGGGGAGTCTGGGCTCGAGGCCTGTCCATATGTGCCAGACTGTGGGATCAGGAGGAAGGAAGGGCCTCCTGTTGTCATCTGATGGGAGAATGGGGGCAGTTGGGCCAGCGTGGAGCCCAGCCCCCTGTTCTGGCATAAGGATGGGTCCCCCTAGCTTTCACCTCCTCACCACATCCACCAGGAGAAGGAGGCCAAGACTTCTCGTCTCCAACTCTTCCTCTCATCTTCCTTTTCTGCCAACTGCTCATTGCTCCCCTGCCAGCACTTCCCCCGCCAACTACACCCCACCTGCTCGACTTTCTCCTTTCCACCGCTTCTTCCCTCACGGGCAGTCCGAGTGGATGAGAGCACACCCTGTCTCGTCTGCCCAGCAGGCCAGGGGGCGCATGCGGGCACAAGCTGTTTAATAGGGCTTGAGTTGTCCCCCCAGCTCTGGGACTGACCCCCGAGTCAGATCTGCCACCAGGGCATGGGCTGGTAGTGAGTGGGGGTCCCGAGAGGGTCTTCTGCTGGCAGATGGCTGCTGATCAGAGGCGCTCAGCTGCTGTTGCAGAGGGAGGGCCTGGCCAGTTAGGTTTTGGAAGTTGTCCTTTCTCCTGGCTTTGTGGCACTGGTACAGCTTCTGCAGGCTTTGTCACTTCTCTGAACCTCGCCATTACCTGGGATATGGAGGTGATGCCGTGTGACAGGTGCCGTGGCATTTGGAGAGGTGGACCAGTGAAGGAGGTGCCACAGAAAGTCCAGGAGGGAAAGGGGACTCGCACTGTACGGGCCACCTGCCATGTGTGTCTCATTCCATCCAGTCTTTAAGGCCAGTCTGCAGTGCAGGTGTCACCACCTCCATTTTTAAGGCTCAGGATCAGGAGGCGCAATAGGATGGAGCTGCTTCAGAGCCACCCAGCCAGTAGCATCCCAACCAGCGCATACCCTTTCTCCTACTCCACACCGCCTCACGGGGACTGCCTCTCAGAAGCTGCTTCTTGAGGGAGGACCCATGTCGGGAGGGGGAGAGCTTCTTGTCCTTGGATGTATGAACGAAGATGCTGGGTGACCATCTGTCTAGCATGTCACTGCTGCTTGGTGGGAGGTGGGGGCAGGGGACTGTGTGTGCTATAACCTTCCAGGCCCCTTAGGAAAATTCTACAGTATTCGAAAAGGAGCATAACTATTTGACGAAACAGTTAAGTGGAGCTGAAGCAACCAGGCTAGGTAACTTCAAACACTTGGAGAGAGAGCAGGTCCCAGAATAGCCCTTTGGAGCTGCTGCATGGGGCCAGGAAAAGGCCACAAGGTCTTTTCTTCAGTGCTTTGATGTTGCGCCAGAAAGAAGTCTGCGGGAATCAGCTTCCATCCGCCCAGGCTCGTCCCTGGGGCTGAGTTGCAAGGCAGGCCTGGGCCTGACAGCTCTGATGGGCCGCCGTTGCCTATCAGCACTGCCTGAGCCCACAGGGTACCGCAGCCCCAGGATCCTCCCGCCTGCAGGCGACTGCCCAAGCTAATGTGTGCTGACAGGGAAGAAGTGGGTCAGGGGATGACAGAGCCCAATGCGAGGCCTGTCCCACTGCCGCCCCGTGCCCACCGAGGGGATGCTTTAAAAGCCAGCTGCAGCAGCGAGCTCCCAATCCCCTGGCAGCTGGACCTGTATTTCTCCCATTTTGCAAAGAAAAACCTGCTACAAAGCTCCTAGGGGTGAGGGTGAGAGGAGGCTGCTGGTGCGATCCACGCCCTCGCTGGCCACCGAGTCCACTCCTCCCTCAAGGGGCTAGAAATTGGAGGCCAGGGGGACTCAGGAGGAGGTGGGCTAAGGCTCATGGTGGCTGGGGACAGAGAATAGGATAGGGTGAGTCCCTGGAGTGGGGGGGGGGTACCATGCAGGCAGTGAAAGGCTAAGGGAGGCGTTTGCAGTCTCTCCTGGACCCACGGGACCCACTGTCCTGGCTGATGGGTGTTTTTACTACAGCTGCCAAAGTTGCAGCTGAGCCAGACACCAAGCCCTGGAAAGCTTGGGGTCTTAGGGGTTAAACTTGCACCCTTTATCAATGTCATCTCCTTGTCTGTAAAATGGCCCTTGGGGAGTGACACACTGAGCGTGAACCAGAATGCGACCACCTCACGCCTCATTTCCTTGCATCTTGCAACCCTATGAAGTCCAGGTTAATCATCTCTATTGTTATTCCCATTTTACAGATGAGCAAATGCATGTAGCTCAGAGAGCTTAAGAAACCTGTACCAGTTCACATAACTGGGAATCAAACCTAGCACAGACCGAACACCCAAGATCTGAGGCAGAACACAAAATCCCTGACTCAGTGGATGTTTAAAACTAGGAATGGGGAGTGCTTGGTTAAGAGGGTTTGAGGGGAGGTCCTGCCCCACGGCAGGGGGCTGAACCAATGACCTTGAGGGCCTCTCCCAGCCTTAGCAAGCTCTGAGTGGCAGGACAGCTCTGGCTGATCATTCTGGTGGCCACGCTGTACTCTTGCTAACATTGATGGCTGAATTATTCTCTCCATCGGTGCTCTGTGCTGCCCTTGAGCTTGAGCTCGTGACTTATTCCTCCTGATAACTAGGTCCCGTGATCCATCACCTTGTCACTCCCCTGCGTCCTCCTGGCCAGAGCTCCCAGCCTGGCAGGAAGGCGGCATTGCTGTCTAGACAGGTGCCTTGGTGCCACCTCCGTCTTTAGGGTCCTTAGCTTCTTCCCCTGTCCTTCCTTGCCTCCAACCCGGAAAGAGAAGGCAGGGAGAGGGTCTTCTCTAAGCATCTGGGTGCCATCTCCCAGGATCTGAGGCTTTCCTCGCCAAGTTCAAGCTGGATCCCCTTCTCTTCCCACATCGCCAGGGCTCCTTTCTCATCCCAGGAGTCATCAGCCCTAAGAAAAAGTTAGGGCAACTGTTTCCTCCCTCCTCGCCTTCTGCAAACGCTGAGATTGCTACAAAATGTGGTTTCAGTCTCATTAATCTCCATCCCTCCCAGCGGAAGGCGCCTGGCTGGATGGCGGTTCTGTACGTGGCCTGGGTGCAGAGTGGCTCTGACGGCTCCCCTCCCCCCACCCACAGGCGCTGTCCTCGGTTCTGAAATGTTCGTCATCCTCATGCTCTACCTCTGGTTTGCCATCGGCCTGGCCTGCGCGGGCTTCTGCTGCCACCAGCTGCTGTTGATCCTCCGAGGGCAGACCCGCCACCAGCTGCGGAAGGGGGTGGCAGTGAGGGCGCGGCCCTGGCGCAAGAACTTACAGGAGGTCTTTGGAAAGAGGTGGCTGCTAGGCCTCCTGGTCCCTATGTTCAATGTTGGAAGTGAGAGCTCTAAGCAACGGGACAAGTAGCAGGCACTCCCATCACTTGCCTCTCTGTGTGTCCCCACTCCTCCTGAACGTAAGGTCCTTGTCTCCACCCATGACCCACTACAACCTGGGGCTGGTCAAGTCCTAACACCCATGGAGAGCAGTTGGCTGATGGGTTGTGACAAAGAGGAATAATGGTCACCCAGGCGTTGCTGGGGTACTCACAAGTCCGCCAATGGCTGCTCACTCTTAGGATGTCTCTACTTTTGTGTCTCCTTCTTGGGACCCATGTTTTCCTCTCTGCCTGGTCATCCACTCCACTGTGTGCCAGAGCCCCTCTTCTCAGCACCCATGGTGGGGTGGGGAGTGGAATCCTGCTGCTGGTGTGAGGCTCCCAGGACATGGAGGCCAGGAAATGTTAAGTTACCATGTGTGTGAGGCAGCCCAGTCAGCTCTGCTAGCAGCCAGGAAAGTGGGGAGGGGGTGAGTGGGGGTCCTTACCCCTCTGTGAGGTTGTGGATAGCAGAGAGGGAAAGAGCCTGGTAGCTTGCTGTCTGTCTCACAAGTGTCAAGCCTCCTTCTGTGGGAGTCAGCTTCTGTGGGCATCGCCAGCTGCAGCTCCCTGTCCACCCCGCCCCAGATGCTTCCTCTCCTGGCATTCCCACTCTTCGGTCTCCAGCCTCAGGGCTTCTGTCAGATGCTAAGAGGCAAGGGAGAAGGAGAGAAGAGATACTGGGAAATGAAGGAGGCCTGTGTTTGGGGTGGAGGAGAGAGAGGACTGATCATAAGCAGCATTGTATGAACACAGAGGAAGAATGTTTAGGGTAGGGGGAAACAGGAGGGCCAGTGGCTTATTTATGTCCTACAGAAAAGGACATTCTAGCTTCTGAAGCTGTTCAACATTTGGATGGCTACCTGGGGAGGTAGTGAGTGCACCACCTCAGGTATTCCAGCATGGTCTCTAGGTGGCCTTCTGCCAGGCATGCAGTGGGAGGGACTTCTGCCTGGCATTGTTCTAGAGCAGCTTAGAGATCCCTCTCCACCCCGAGATTCTGGTCTCCTCCTTGCACCTGCTGGGCCCAGAGGCAAGACCTGCAGAGATGACCAGTAGTTGTCTGCTTCATGGCAGGCATGGGAGGAGCTGGAAATCACAAGGCAAACTTCCAGGACCTGATCCAGCCATTGAGGAGAGGGCTCCTGGTGGAGGGGGCTGCTCTGTGAGGATGGGGAGATGGAGCAGTGCGGGGGGGGGCAGGCTGGAAGCTCATGTTCAGCCCTGAGGGGTGAGGTTGAGGGAGCGACAGTGGGGGGATGGGGATAACTAGAATGTAAGGGTAGAATTGCCAGACGACCCCTGCATGGGGGCACTGCTCTCTGTTCTGGGACCCAGAGGACCAGACCCCTGGGGCATATGAGGGAGTAGGGACAGCACAAGAGTCCCCTCCTGAATGGGCCTCAAGCCAATCCCTTCTGACTTCCATGCAGGCAGCAGGGCTGCAGCCTATGCCCTGTAGTGTCCAGCCCATGGCACAGTGATCCCCAGTGGTTAGTGCACACTGCCCTGAGTTCTTGAGCAGAGCTTGGGGGGACCCTACCCTGGTCCTGTCTTCATGTCCCCTAGAGGGGCCAGGAAGTAATGGCCTGACCCGCTCATGCTTCTCCCTCCCACAATCATTCACTCACCCTACATACACTTATTAAGCACCAGCTGTGTGCCAAGTCTCTTCCAGGCACTGGCAGTACAGTGGCGAGCAGGACAGAGAAATCCCCAGCAGTGGCCACTCTGCCATCTTGGTGGTCAACAGGGTGGACCACTTAGAGGAGAAAGATGTGGCAGAGCTGGCTGAAGGGGAGCCCAGGCTGCCTCAATGGAGGAGACACCGGGGACATCTCATTCCCAGTGTGGGAGTGGGTGGAGTGGGAGGGAGGGGAATGGCTGGCACCCCAGGGTGGGGCAAAGGGGAGACATGGGGCGGGTGGGGGGGCTCCTTGCAGACTGCTCAGTGGGAGGGGATGGTGGGGAGGTGGAGGCCAGGTGTGGGAAGTGAGCAGCACGGTGCTCATGGGCCTGTTGTCGACGCAGAACATCAATAAAGCATGAGGTTTTCAGCTGGATCTGATAGGATCGAATGGCCCCTGTGGCTGGTCACAGGGCTGGCATGCGCTGAGCAGTCACAGGAGCTCTTCAAAGACTGAAAACACTTCTGTCCCCGTGCCCCAGCTGGCAAATACCACAGCTGATTTCCCCAGTGACCCTGGACCCCGGCTCACTGCACAATCGAGCAACTCCAGGGAGTAATGCCTGCCACCTGCAGGGTCCCTACCCCCAGGTCCGACTCTGGTCCCCAGCCAGAAGCTGCTGTGACTGGCCAGGGCCATGCCATGTGGTGACCAATACGTGAATGTCAGTGCGGGCAGGGAGCAGGTTCAGTGCTGGGGTCTCTGGGCCCACAGGGACCGGGGTGGAGCATCTTACCTGGGGACTTCCTCTCCCACCTTCCTGTGCCGCTCTCTCTTCCTCCTCACCCTCTCCTCCTTGTGAGAGGGCAGGTGGGGAAGAGGAGACAGAAGGGAGTCCATCTGCTCCCCATCACCACCAGAGCCAGCCACCCCCGGGGACCAGCCAGGGCACTCTGAGCCCTGTGACATCTGGAGGCCCTGGCAGCCAACTGTGGGGTGGCCTGGAGAGGGCCAGCTCTGTAGGAAGTGGGCCCCACACAGGTGACAGGCAGGCCTCTGAGGCATCCTGAGGATGTGCAGGCTGGGACTCGTGGAGCACGCAGCTGCATAGCACTGACTGGGCTGTCAAAGACACTGCTGAGCCCAGTGTCCTGCTGGTCTGAGTCCCAGAGCACACACCCAGGGGCCGCCAGCAGGGAGGTCCCCAGAAGTGCTGGGGGAGCCGGATGAATGGGGGAATGGGGCTGTGGCCACTCCTCAGCATGGACAGGGCAGGCACACACCTGCCTTCTCTCCCATTGTATCCCTGACACCCAGCAGGGGCTAGGCACACAGCAGGTGCTCAATAAACATTGATGGTGTGGATGCATGGGTTTTGTGCTCATTTGCTTACTCCTCTTCTCTTGTCCACTTCACACGCCCAGCACTGCACTGTGCCCCCAGATTGTGGGGCCAGAGAAGAGATGATTCAGCTCTGCCCTCAAGGAGCTGCCGTCCCCAAAAGGGATTCTGGGAGTGCTCACAGGAGACAGGGCACATCCTGCAGGTCAGGACTGGGGGGCTCAGTTCGTGCAGGACCTGGAGGGATGGATGGATGGGTCTTCGGCAGGGGGAGGGGGACAGAGAGGACTGTTCAGGCAGAAGAGCATAGGGGACCTCATGGAGAGGCAGAGGGAGTAAAGAATGAGGTCTGGCCCTGAGCCGAGAGGGTGTGAATGCCAGCCTAAGCAATCTGGAGTGAATTCTACAGGCAATGGGGAGCCATCGAAGGTTCTGAGCAAGGGAACAAACGGCTCCGTTGGGGCTGGATTGCAGAAAGCGGCGCCCTGGAGAATAGCTGGAGTGGGAGAAGCTGGAGGTGGAGGCTGTGCCTGAGAGGTGACGAGGGTCTGGTGGGGATGGTGGCTGGGGGGGGGGGAGGGGAGCAGCAGGACCCAAGATGATGTTGAAGGCTGAGACGGGGGATTTGGATGATCCGGCCGAACGACAGGGTGTCGGGAGCACTGGGGTGGGGGGGTCACGAGCTGGGCTCAGCACCCGAAGCCCTTGCCTCTGTCATTGGCCCCGCTGTTGGCAGCCGATGTTGTCCCATTAGGTGACCACTCTGCTACCTTTGTGGAAGAAGGGGCTTGGGACACCCACAGGCCATTGCACCACAACCCTCTGCCTTCCAGAGTCGGGGTGCAGTCACCTGCATGTGGCAATGGGGGTCATCGGTCCCCTGTGCCCAGCGTCAGGGGGAGTGAGACACTTTGACTCCCAGCAGTGCCTCAGCATTCCAGCCCCCACTGCTTTGGCCCACACCCTCCTGTCAGATTTGAAAAGTAGGAGCTGCCTCCCTCTAGGCTTCAGGAACCCGAGCGGCTCTGGGAAGAGGACAGAATTGAGACAACTTGAACCCAGACGCCTTGGCTATGGCCAGTCAGTCCTCAGGTCCCTAGGAAGACGACTGCCCTTGTCACTGTCCATGTGTTTGGTCCCTCAGCTGCCCAGGCTCCTCTCTGTACCCTGTGTCCTCCAACTGGCCTCACTGCTCCGCAGGCTCCTCCATCATCTTCCTCTTGCCCACCTCTGGCCATGCCGCGAGGATGCCTGGGAGGCGGGGATGGGCAGGGAGCTGAATGCATTGCTCCTGCATGATCTGCCAAGCTTCAGAGACGAGGCCTTGGGCCTGAACTCCAGCCAGGGTGAGGAGGCTGGGGCGGCTTGGCTGCTGCTGCTGCTGCCCCCCTCCCCTCCCTACGCACGGTACCGGTTCAGCAACTCCATTCATTCCTCAAACATCCACTGGTGCAGACTCCGTGCCAGGCATGACGCCAAGAACCAGGAATGCAAGGATGAATGGGACCCAGCAGCTGGCCTCTGGGGCTCACCAGGAAGAGGACAAATAGTAGACAGTGGGGCGGGGTGGGGACAGGGCACTCGCTGGACTGTGGGTGGATGGGAGACTTCCCAGAGGAGGCAACGTCTGGGTCATGCATGATGTACAGGTATCGGCCGGCAAGAAAGCAGAGCTGTGGGTGGGAGTGGAGGCAGGAAGGATGTGCAGCAGCACAGATGCCAGCTGACTTCCGGGAACCACAGGGCTGTGTTAGGAGAGCCGGGGTGCGGCTGTATCCCGCACGCTCAGGCTGTGCTGCCCCGGGACCTGCCTCCTTCCCCCAGTCTCTTCCCACAAAACCCTGGCCCCTGCAGCCCAGGGGGTCCCACTCAGGTGAGTGGCGCGTGAATTCATGTGTAGTTTTTCCAGATGACCCACAGGTGCCACAGACGGGAGAGCCAAGGCCACGGCTACGTTCATTTTCCAGGGAATCAGCCTGAAGCTGCTGGTGCACTCCACTGGGAACTTAGGAGACCCCTGGACCTCTGGACCCAAAGTGGGTCCTCTGCCCCCCTCCCCAAAACAAAACACCTTCCTGCATAGCCTCAGCAAATGGGGCTGGGGGAAACCATTCCAACCAAGACACTTCCAGAAGCAAGAGTGGACTTGGAAATGCAGGCAGGGGCCTGCGCCCCTCCTGACTGGCAAAGCAGTCCCCTTCGTGGCCCTCTGCACCCAGGTGGGCATCAGCCCCGCAGGACTCCCCCAGCCTCTCTACGCTGCCCCTCTCAGGGCCTTTCCTGGATGGGGAAGCGTCCATCTCAAACTCCCAGCATCCTCAGCAGCTGTCACTCCAACTCCCTCCCTCCCGTGGGTCTCACCTCACAGCTGTGCTGCAAACCCCGGGAGGAGGGGCAAGAGTGGGGGTCAGAGAAGCCACACTGGGGGAGGGCCCTGACAGCATTGTTGAGGCTATAACTCTACCACTGTGTAATAATGGCCAACACTGGCTGAACATCCTCTATGTGCCAATCCCTTGTTTCTCTCACACACACTTTACCTGTCATTTGTTCCTCCTAGCAACCCTACGAGGCATGATTTATTATAACTCCTACTCTCCAGCTTAAAAAAACAAAAATAAAACAGATGCACAGTGATGTACCTTGTCCAAAGCCTCAGAGCTCCTAAGCAGCAGAACTGGGGCTCGAACCCAGGCTGTCGGCTCCAGAGTCTGTCCTCTTGCAGTCTGCCTGTCGTGGACTCCTGTAGACACCCAGTAAATTCCCTGCTGAATGTTAACAAGGGGTCAAGTGCTTATGCATTAATTCCTTGATTCATCATTCATTCAACACAGTGACAGAGCACTTACCACGGGACAGGCAGTGGTGCACAGAGAAGGGACCCAGGCTCAGCTCCCCGCTCTGTGGAGCTGACTGTCGGCCGCTTGCAGGGACTATGCAGGTGGAAACAGGTGGTCCTGGACCCCTCCCAGGCCAAGGGCTATGAGCCAGGTGCACTGGCTGGAGCAGGTGCTTTTGGGGGAGGAGCATCTGGGGCCCTCTGAGGACAGCGCAGGCTGGGAGCCCTGCTCCAGGGCCCAAGGGTGATAAAGTGCCAGAGACAACTGAGCCTGCTGGAGGGGCTGAGACGGCTGGAGCCCAGCCCAGCGGAGCCCTCGACATCCTAACGTGGAAGCAGGCTCCGGGCAGAAAGCAGCCGCGAATGCTCAGCGAGGAGACAGGCAAAGAGAAGCTTCCAGAGAGGCGACCTGGGCTCGCACGTGGAGTTCGTCCACATCCAAGGGCCAGGCTCCTTAGACCCACAGCAGGGCACTGACCTGGAACCCGAGCGCGGGGGGGGGGGGGCGGTGGGGGGGGCGGCGGAGGGGGCGGACCCTCCCAAGTCCCAGATCAGTGAGCGGCATCTTTGAAAGGTCACCACGCTGAGTCCAGAGTGTGGTTCTGAGCCATCTGAACGACCCCCAAGGGGACAGGTAGCCCCCACCCCCAGTCCGTGCTGTGCCCGTGTGCCCCCACAGCTTCTGAGTCTGTGACCCCGGAAAGGCCCAGCTTCGGGGGAGCTGCGTTCTCGTCCCGACTGTGCCTACTATTAGCCACCAGCCCAGACCCTCACACCTCCTCTGCGGGCTGCGCGGCGGACCGAAGGGAAAGCAGGCGCCCTGCTTCCAGGGGAAACGCAGCGGACGATGCGGCTCAGTGAAACGACCCGGAGCTGAAGCTGATGCACCTGGCCTGCAGAGGTCAGCGGCAGCGGGGGCGGGCCTGGCCCACGCGAGGAAGGACTGGGTTAGCGACGCTTTCCCGACAGAAAATTCAATTTCTGGAAGCGACCGTGCGCCCCGCGGAGCACGAACCACCCCCCCAAGACCCTCGTCCCCTGGTTCAGGGACGGCGACGCCCGCTGCAGCGGCCCGGGCCGGCCGGAAGGGGGCGCCGCCGCGCCGCGCTCGGGGCTGCGCCGCCACAGGTGACCCCGGCTCGGCCTCGCCCATCCACGAAGGGCGACACCTGGGGCCAGACCGGGACTGCCGACACGGCCCGCTGGCGAGGACGGGAGTCAGAGAGCGCGGGGACCGGGCCGCCTCGCCCGCGCCCCGCGCCCCGCGCCCCGCGCCCCGCGGAGGCTGCTCGTGCGCACGACCCCGCGCTTCTCTCCGCCACTCCCACGACCCCGCCGGGTGGGCTCCTGTGTTCGTCGCGCTAACCTCCGTTCTTGAGCCCTGCTAGATCCGGGCGGGGCGAGGGCTCGGCTTGAGGGGGCGCACCGCACGCTGGCCGCAGCCCTGGTCTGCGGGAGCCCAGAGAGGCTGAGGCAGTGTCTCTGGAGCGCACAGCGGGCGGGCGACGCGGGTGAAACACGCCCTGTCGGGCTATGCGCTGGCCCCCGGCGCCCGCAGGGGTGTGTGGAACGAATGGCACTTTGTGTCCTTGTGGAAGGCGGTGCTAACGGCTGGGTGAGGATTATGTGAGCTGGTGTGGGCAGGACCCCTGGCACCGCACCCGGCCCGCGGCGAGCATTGACTTAGCGCTGCTGTGCGGCTTGTCACTGGGAACCTTGTTTAAGCGCGGAATCCGAATGGGCGGGGGCCTGGGCCTCTGCATTTCTCCCAAGCCCCCAGGTTTTGGGGTGCTGCTGATTGCTTACTGCCCCCAATTCCAACCGAGTGGCTCTCAGCGTTGTGGGTTCCCCTGCAAACATCCGAAGAGCTGCAGAAATTGCGGGCTGGGGAGAGGTGGGGGCCCACAGCCCAGAGAGGCTGATAGAATGGAGGGGGCGTGGCCCAGGCATCAAGGTTTTCACAGCTCCCTGCCCGGGAGATGTGGGGGAGGGCAGTCATGTGACCAAGGGAGTGGGGGGCTTGAGGAGTTCACCTGGTCCAGGTAGGAGGACAAACTGTGCAGGAGCCTGAGTCACCAGCAGGCAGGCAGGGCCAGGTGTGAGATTAGGATCCCAGCTAGGGAGGGGCTGGCGGTCTACTCCCAGCTCCTCCATGGCACCGCTCCTGCTGGTGGAACGCCCTCAGTGGGGTGAGGCCTGGGACGGGCTGGGGAAAGTGGCGGAGCACGCTCGGCAGGTGTTCTGCAGGGTGTGTACTAAGGAGCGGCTCTGTCCTGGGTGCAGCAGGGTGGCAGAGGCGGACTTGTTGGCCACTGCCTGTAAGGACAGGGTGGAAAGCTGGCCTTGGACTTGGACCAGCTCAGCCTGCCGGCTGGGTCCTAATCCCCCACATGGCATGGCTGACCCACTGTAGCCAACTCAGGATTCCTGCTGGGCGCCCACCACTCCGGACACTTGACGTGAAGGCACAGCAGTCACGTAGGCCGAGAAGTTCCTGGGAGATGCCGTAACTGTTAGGACCATTCGGAGACCAGATCAGGATCCGAACCCACACCCGTTCCCTTGGCTACATTGCTGTTCCCCTCCTCCCAGTTTTCCGAGCTCCACCACATGCCAGGGCTGAGCCCAGATCTCTGCTCGCTTGCCTAGGAGACCTCCTGCTGCTCTGGTCTGTGACCCTCCCCGGGCACCAGGCACATCAAGAGTCACTGCTTTTCCCATGGCTGGGATACCAGGACCCCAGGACACAGGACCACATGTATCCTCCATGTTGGCCATGAACTTTAACAAGTGTTTTGTGTGGGGTCTATGGTGAGGCAGGTAAGGGGTCCTGTGGGCCAAGTGACCTTGGGAAGCAGCGGCAGGTGCTGCTGTGGGTGAGCACAGAGGCCTGAAGATGACCGCAGGACAGGCCGGGTCCAAGAGCTCTCTCCTGCAAGCGTGGGGGTTGCTGGGGTGGATGTACCGACCGATTTACTGTGCCCGTCCATCCCAACACTTCTGTTCTCGACTTCATGGTTGGAGACTCTTACCCTCGCCCAAAGGGGATCTCAAAGCCTTGGTTTTTGAAGGCCAAGTAGAAGCGAGCAGGACACTTGACCTTGTCCAGCTCACTCTCCCAACTCCGGATGTCTCAGAGCCAGCGAGACCACCGCATGACAGCTGGCTGGCAGCCATCGGGAAGCAAGGACCATGTGTGTGTCAGTCATTGGCTCATATATGACAGCCGGGTCAGCACCTGGGCCATAAGGTGTTGAAGGTTTAAGACATGCTGTTACCCTGAGGTTGCCATGACAACGCCTTGGCTGGGGAAGAAGCTTCAGGAATGGTTACAAGGGCCATAGTGGAAAGGATTGGGTGAGAGAACACAGGAGAGAACAAATGCATGGCAGGGATCACGTTTCCAGGATTCCAAAGTGGATTACCCTGGGGCTGCCTTGTGCTGACTGGGGCGAGCTCACCTCTGACCCTGTGGATCCCAGAACCATTTCCCCCTTTACTAGAGACCAACAAACAGGCAGAGATGTCTAGCATTCTGGGCGTGCTCTCCCACATTTCCTAATGCCCCTGAGGTCCGCGGGGCCAGGCTGAGCGGAAGTGACATCAGCAGCGTGGCCCAGCCCGCCCGGTACAGCCAGCAACGTTAGTGACTCGCTGGAACAGTCACAGCACAGTGGACCCTTGTAAAATCGGCAGGGCCTGGAAAACGCACTGCTTCTAAGTACACTTTGGGAAGCAGCCATGTGGGTGTCCTTTAAAAAAGAAGGCTTTTCCCTTAAGGTTGTCCCCACCCCCACCCCCACCCGGCCTGCTGGAGCCGGGACCTAGCGGTGACAACACACGGTCAGCCAGGCCTGTGTCTGCAGCAGGAGGGGATCCTGGGCTGTTGTGGCCAGGGCCTTCCTCTGTGGTTTTGCTCAAGGGAATGCTCACTTGCAAGGGGGCCTCAGAAGCCTGGCGGGAGAACAGAGGGGAATCAGAATTACACTCCCCCGGCCACCTGGGGAGCCCTGTGTGGGCTCCAGTGCCTCAGGGCCTGCTGGGGGTGTGTGGCTCCGTTTGGGTGGGATTCCTCCAGCTGCTGCTTTGCCCCTGACGCTGGGGGCACCCTGCTACGCTGGCTATTTAAAATGAAAGGCCTCTGGAGACCAGCAGGTGCCGGAAGAGGCTTTGCCTGTCAAGGAGGGAAGGAGTCGCTTTCGGTCACTCCCTGAGTTTCATTCACTGCACCCAGGCTGCAGGAGGCAGGCTGAGTGTTGTCACCACGCCTGGACGGACTTTGTCCCAAGCTACTGTCCATTCATCTCCCTAGAAATCATTTACCACCCCTGACTTGGCTATGTGCCCCTCTCCCCGGGAAGGAGGGGCTCTGTGCACCTGAGCCTTGCTCTCGCCCTCATCCGTGGCTCCCCTGCACGTTAGAAGGTTTGCGCGCCTGCTCTCCCCGCTCGCCTGCTGTCACCTGCTGTCGGTTGGTTCCAGCCAGCCTGCACAGGGCGCGGGCTGGTCTGGCCCTCTGCCCAGCGGGCAGCAGAGGCCTGACTGCGGTTTTTACCATCCACGGCAGGGTCACAGGCCCAGACTTTCTAGGGCTGCTGGTTATTCCACTCTCAGCCCCAGGTGGAAGGGCAGGCTCCCAGCCAAGCAGTCCCATCTGCCCACCCAGCGGGCTTGCGGGCTGCTGCCAGGGAACAGGGCCTCGCTCCCTCTGCTCCGCCACCGCTCAGCAGAGTGAGCAAGCGCCCTCCCCAGGCCGGGACTTCAGCTGTTCTGTGGCTCCTCCTCCGGCTCCTGGGCGCCCCTCAAAGGCCCGGGCCTCCTTGGGATCTGCTTCAGGTTTTTTTATTCCCCTTCATTTCCTAGCAGCTCCCACCCACTCGTTGGGAGCAGACTCCCTGGGCTTGTGTCCCCTCCCAGCTCATCTCCGCCAGCTGCCAGCCGAGGAGGCGGGACGCCTGCCGAGAGTCCTTTGCAGTCGCTAGCTAGCTCGCTAATGTCTTGCATAAGCATCCTTCAGATGGAGACAGAGGGGCCACGTGTCTGAGAAGGAAGGCGGGAAGCTGAGAGGAGCAGGCTGGGCCGGCAACACATGGGTGCATGGGACACCCCCTCCCAGGAGGCGGTCGAAGACTAGCCGTGCTGGCGTGACACCTGCTCCCTTCCTGTTAGCTGTCAATGCGATCTGGGTAGAAGACAGTCTTAGTTCTCCCAAGCGAGTACCATCTTTCCCAGGCTGAGTGGCATTGCCCGAATGGCATCACTGGGTTGTGCACAGGGGGCAGGCGAGCCATCTGCTTGTACCGCACCCTAACCCCAGGGTGTCGAGCGTACAGCAGGGGTCACTGCCCTTCTCCTTGGCTCAAGGAAAAGGAGGTGGCTGCAAGAGCTTCCCGCTGCCTCTCTCGGCCTTTGTGACAGCCCTGAGTCACCCGACCGCACCCCGTCTCATCTCATGTCTCTTGGGGTGTGGATGAAAGGGGACACCGGCAGGCTGGGACCAGAGCTGAAGCCTCACCCAGCTCACTGCATCTGTGCAGTCTCCGACGAAAGGGAAAGTAATGAAAAAATCCATGTATGGCGAACCTCACGGTCAACCCAGCGAGGGCACCTGGGATTCGCGCAGAAGCGGCTTCCCTGCCTGTGGGGAGAACGCTCACTTGCACGCTCTGCAAGAAAGCAGACCCGCCCCTCACCTCAGGTGGAAGCAGAGCAGTCTGCAGAGGGCCAGCCAGCAAGCCACACCCCAGTTACTCTCCTCTGGGCTCCTTCTTGAGAGCTGTCTTTTGGTTTTCACGAGGGGATTGGTGAATCCACGCTAGCTGAAAGCAGGGTACCCAAGGGAAGGTGAAATGCTTCTCCCAGGGTCAGCTGGAAGAAGCCGAAGATCCCACAGAAGCCCTCCTCCCAGGGCACGGGGCCCCTCTTCTCAGCCCCCAGATTTTTCTTTTCTGAGTTCAATCAATGAACATGATGGTGCTGGAAGGAACGGTAGAGGGAGCTGGTTCACTTCTTTACTATACTGCTGAGATGAGTGTCATCCTGAGAGGTGAAGTGACGTTCTCAGAGTCACTGTCCATGAGTCACCGGCCCGACACGTGAATGCAGGGGTCGTGAGACGCCCTGGCACCAGGCTACCGCCCATGGTGAGGCCCTCGATGAGGACCAAACAGGCAAGTTCACGGATGGCCCTGGCAGGGCAGGTGGCTCCACACCCAGGCCGGGCTCTCCCGGGCCTTGCGTGCTCTCTGTGCTCCCACGCCCGGCCCCCTCTTCCTAGGGAAGGGTGCCTCCCTTTACTTCAGCTCCAGCCAGCTCTACCTACTTCTGTTCCTGCTAGTGGTCTCACAGCCGTATTTTCAGAAGTCACTTAGATTGGTGTGCAGGGCAAAAACGGGGTTGTGAGGATTAGACTGTGACGGTCCCCCAGGCCTGGCACCGAGAAGCCCTCTCCCCCACGGTCTGGGGTGGGAGGCAGCGAGGGCCCTGCGTCTCCCTGGTCTCCCTGTCCAGATTCCCGAGGGGAACACAGGCAGGGAGCAGAGTTGGGAAGATGGAGGAAGGCTGGGAAGTGCATGTGCTGTGGGAACTGCATTTCCTGTGGCTTTAGACAGGCACACGTGCAGTTGTCACCGGATGGTTATATTGAAGGGACCACAAAGAAGAAACTGCCAGGCTGGGTTCTCTCACTCCTCCCAGCATGCTCAGCGTGAAGCTCCGAGACCTCAGGGGATGCTGGACTGAGCCTGCCTGCAGGTCCTCCATGTGCACGCCAGCCAGGGTCTGACCAGGGCACTGCCACAGGTTTAGGCTCTAATCCCAGCATTCCCAAGTGACATGCGTCCCTATGTTTGAGACTGAAGTCAAATGTTTGCCCCTAATTGCACTGCGTATGCTTAAGCAGTTATCAAGCAAAAGGGCCACATAGTTTTCAAGTAAGTGACTTTTATTTTTCTCTGACATTTCACAGTCAATTTCTACAAAACTTCATACGTTCTCAAAAGAATTCACATTTGGTAAAGAAATTGCTACCCTAAAGAACTCAGAGCTGGAAAACCACTTCAACGTATGCACGGGAGTCAGGGCAGGAACGTCGGACGACACCATGGTCAATGAGAAGCAACGAGAGTGCAGTAAATCACAAATGTCACGAAGCTCCATTCCGGCGCCAAATCAAGCCGCGACTTTTCCCAAGTGTCTCACTAGTGCCAATAAAATCTATCGAAAAGTTCTCTCAAGGGTTGGTCTGGATTAAAGCTGGCTTCTCACTTTCAAAACCCACAGCTCCATCGCACTTCATACCAAGCGACACCAGGCACTGCCAAGGCCACTGCTGCTCACGGCCTTGGGCCACCAGCAAAGATCTTCCTGTCGCCTCCGAGGTTCTTCCGCTTGCTGATCAGGCCGCTGACCGCGATGGATCTGTCCCTCCAAGCTCCGGCTTCTCCACGTTACAGCTCCTTGGGGGAAGGGCAGCCGGGAACGACCCGGAGAGGCTCCAGTGCTAAGGGACGACATCAGAGAAGAGCCAGGGCTGGTGCTGCGTCTCCTCGCCACTTGGCACTGCGGGGCGAGGCTGGCTCCTGTGTGCTTTCACTGTGACAGGCAGGGAACGGCAAACCTTCGTCTTGGAAGAGGAGTCCAAGAGGCTTATCGTGCTGCAGGTTTGCCAGCAGACCCAACTGGGTTCTCAGCAAGTGTTTTCAGATTTCTGACACCCAGTGGGCCTCATGGCTGTGCCAGGGCTGTTCTGGCTGCACCTGTTTCTATAGCTTTGATGACAAACACACTCTGCCACAAGGAAGCTTCCTACCATGGTGCCCAGAGCGGAGCGGCCATCGGACCCCACAGACCCAGGGGAGGCAAGGGGACGGGCCAAAAGACAAACAGTAAATAAGAGGAGCCAGGTCTGCTTAAAGACACACTTGCTCTGGCTTTTGCAATTCTTTCAGAGAGCAAACAGGTAATAATAATTGCACTGGTGTGGCGCCCGGAGATTTTTATGGAATTGTTTAGTTTCTCAGTAGGGTACATTTAAATCCCGTACACCTGTAAACAAAGCCCAGGCAATCTAAGCCTTACGATTCTAAAGTTGTCAGAGTTACAACCTCCTCGTGAGTATGATCCACTCCCGGTTCTCGTGAAACTTCAAGAACATCTTCCTTGCAGAAAGATGGAGCCGGTCATCCGGACGAGGACTTGTAGGAGGCTGCGGTGTTTAAATGAGGGGTCAGAAACTGGGCGGCCTACTACTCAGAAACTGGCTGCCGCCTAGGACGAAGCTCTAGAGAAGGCGTGCCCTCTGGGAGCCCTCCCCAGGCCCCCACTTCAGCATAACCTCGCGGGACCAGCGCATGCCTCTGGCTGTGTTGCTGAAGCCAACACATGACAGTGGCTCTGCGGTCGCTGATGCTGGGCGCGAGCAGGGCATGAGAAGACCGAGGGTGGGAAGAGAAAATGGGTAAGATTTGTTTCCAATTTTTTGTGGACTTATCGTAACCTCAGGATGAGTTTATTTAATTCAAAGGTTATCGGGCATAGTGAGCACTCCTTCTTTGATAAAAACAAGTGAGGGGGAAAACCAATCCGGGGGGGGGGGGGGGGGCGGCAGGCCACCTTAGCAGCCTGAGGCTGCCCTTCAGCTTCTCAGACCCGAGAGGTCCTCTGTGACAAAAGCGAGACGACAGCCTGTGTCGCCCGAATCTTCCTGGCCCTGACCAGGGGACGCTGGCCTTGTCTACTCCTTCGGTCACTAGATTCCAAAAGCGATTCATCAGCTCCAGTTCAGATGGTACTGGAGCCACTCCCTGGCTTAAAATCTGAGCTATTTTGCCTGAAGAGTGTCTGAGTCAAATGGTACTACCCGTTCCCCTTGCCTGTCGAGTGGAAGACAACAAAGCTTCCGTGAGTAAGCGCTCGTCCCCAGGGCACTGCAGGCTTCACCGGCCGGCATGGTGCCTGGCACAATGCAAACACTCCGCCTTGTGCTTTTTTCTCTGACCCACTCAGGGGAGGACCCACTCCCTGGCTTGACAGGTCTCTCTTCACGTCACTGCAGCCCTGACTGCAGTGAGCGAGCGGGGGCGGAGGCCGGGGCAGCTGGAAGAGCCCCCGGCTCCTGCCCAGTCATCTCTCCCGCCTCACCCTGTGACCCAGCAGAGTGCCCGGAGGCCAAGGAAAAGGAACGCAAGGACGCCCCGAAAGGGAGTCCTTAGTGCAATGAGACGGACGTCGCCTGCGTGGAGGCCACAGGTGAGGACAGCAGCCTGGGATTGGCACGTGGCTTCAGAAGAGAACTGCGATACAGTCAGAGTTCAGAGGGCCGACAGAAGCTTCGGGAAGCAGGGGAGCTAAGAGCTGCAGTCACAGAGCCACTCGGGGAGCAGGCCGGCCGCGCTAGGTATCTGGCTGGTCAGGGAACGCGTCTAGGTCGCTGCCGGCGTGACTGGACCCAGACGTCAAGGACGCCTGCAGCTTGGCCCATGCCTCCGGAGCCCTGCTCTTGGTGGCCTCTATGAACAGCTGCGTCTGCTCCTTCAGCTGGTCCAGTTCCACCTGGGTGGCCTGGTTCTGCCGAATCAGCTCCTTGGTTTTCAAGGTGACCTCCAGCAGGCCGGACCTGTGCAGGACGAGCAGCGTGTTGTGGAAGCGCCTGTGCTTGCTCTGCCGCTGCTCTGGGAAGAGCTCGGGGCTGCGGCACAGGTGCTCGGCGGCGCACACAGGCGAGCTGTAGTGGGCTGCCAGCGGGGACAGCGGGGAGCTGCTCTCCAGCCCGTGCAGGGTGCTGTCTGAGGCGCAGACAGGACTGGCGGGGCAGGCAAAGGTCAGGCTGGGAGCTTTAGCCACGTGGCTGCTGGATACGGGCTGAAGAGTCTGCGGACTTCCACCTGCCACCAGGGAGGGCACCCCCTGCAGAGCGGAGTCCTCGGCGAGCCTGGCGCTGGGAGGGGCCGGAGCGGAGGGGCTGGCAGGTGCCGCGCCAGTCCTGGTCGGCTCCCTGGAAGACGGGCTGGACGCCAGGCTCTCGGTGCAGGCCTTCTTCTGCACTGCGCGCACCCCTCTCTCTTCTGGGCTGAGGGGGAGGCCCCTTTTGCCTGGGTGGGGGGCTATCTTGGTGTAAGAGTTCAAGATGGGCAAGTAGTTCCTGGAGTCTGCCTTCTTCTCGCCAGCGTGACTCGGGCTGACGGGAGACGGGACGGGCGGGTGAAGGAACAGGAGCTGTGGCTGTGCTGAGATCACCTCGAAGGAGGGCTGGACGGTCCAGGACTGGAGCTGGGACGAGCTGCTGCCCTGAAGACAGAGGAGGAGAGTGGCACAAGCTTGTTACCCACTGTGGGACGGGGCGGAGCAGACGCTCCAAGTTCAGGTGCACGGCTTCCCTCACAGACTGCCAGCCTTGTCGAGACCACGACCTAAGAAGGGGCTGGAAAAGCCACCTGTGTCGACACCACAAAATTATTGATTTTTTTTTTCACTCTTCCTAAGGGAAAGCTGGAGGAATTGTGTTTTTATGCAAGTGCTGTTACTCTGAAAAACAAGGGCCGGCTGTGTGGCACAGCAGGTTAAGCCACCACCTGCAATGCCAGCATCCCACATGAGCACTGGTTGAGTCCTGGCTGCTCTACTTCTGACCCAGCTCACTGCCAATGTGCCTAGGAAAACAGCGGAAGATGGCTTGAGTGCCTGGGCCCCTGCCACCCTGCAGGAGACCCGGATGGAGTCCCAGCTCCTGGCTTTGGCCAGATCCAGCCATGGCAGTTATGACCACCTGGGGAGTGACCCAGCATACGGAAGACCTCTCTCTGTCTTCTTCTGCAGCTCTGCCTTTCAATTAAATAAATAAACCTTAAAAAACAATTGCAGGTCGGTGACGGGATGGCAGTTAGGGTCACTGCTGAGGCATAAGAACATGGCTGGGATGACTTCCTGGTGTGAAGTCAAACGTGCTAATCGCGGGGCAGTTAAATGTGACTTCCCATCAAAGCCTCCCTTCCTTCAGTTATGGCCAGAGTCTCCTTTACCTGACACCAGCTTTTCGTTGAAAAGTCACCTATTATCTGGAGTCGGGTACCTGTTTCTAAGGCAGGAACACCTACCAAACAAACGCCCATTCAGACGTGGACGGTGGTCACCACGCTGGCATCAGTGCGGTGCTTCACACTTAACCCCCTCAGCCACCCGTGACGTGGTTACCAGCTCTCTTCATACGTGGGAGACTGAGGCTTATTAAAAAAAAAAAAAGATTTATTTATTTATTTGAAAGGCAGAGTTACAGAGAGGCAGAGGCAGAGAGAGAAAGAGAGGTCTTCCATCTGCTCATTCACTCCCCAGACGGCCACAATGACTGGAGCTGGGCTGATCTGAAGCCAGGAGCCAGAAGCCAGGAGCTTCTTCCGGGTCTCCCATATGGCTGCAGGGGCCCAAGACTCGGCCATCTTCTACTGCTTTCCCAGGCCACAGCAGAGCGCTGGATTGGAAGTGGAGAAGTCAGGCCTTGAACCGTCACCCATCTGGGATGCGGGCACTGCAGGTGACACTTTACCTGCTGCGCCACAGAGCCAGCCCAAGACTGAGGCTTAGAAAACTTGCTTTCAGTCACCAAGTGCGAGTGAAGCAGCTAGGATTCCAGCCTGAGTCTAAAACCCAACTTACTGAACTGCTTTTGTTCTATTACGAAATCTAGTAAAGAAGGGTGTGGCCAGCTATCTCCAGTACTGGAAAGCCATTCCAGTTCCAGCCAAAGGTTAAGAACATAGATGAAGGTGGGCGGGGAGAAGCCGCCAGTTCTCAGCCCATGAGTCACACTGGATCACCTGGCTCCCCGGAAGTACTCTATGGGCTGTCTCCCACACCTGCACGCGTTCTGCCACGTGCAGGTGGCCCTGGAAGGTAGGGGAGGATGAGCCCAAGTGCTTGGGCCCTGCACCCGCATGGGAGACCAGAAGCACCTGGCTCCTGGCTTCAGATTGGCACTGTGCGCCGGCCAAGGCAGCCATTTGAGGGAGACCTTTCTCTCTCTCTCTCACTGTCTAACTCTGCCTGTCCAAAAAAAAAAAAAAAAAAAGAATGTAACAGAAGAGACACGCAAACTGCCTCCACTAGCACAAATCCGAGTGTGCTACACAGGCAGGGGTTTGGCAGTTAAGATGCCAGCTCGGACACCTGCCCCATAGCAGAGCAGCTGGGCTTGGGTCCCGGCTCCGCTCCCAACTGCAGTCTCCTTGATGCTGCACCCGGGAGGCAGCAGATGACGGCCCAGGTAGTTGGGCCCCTGCCACTCACGTGAGTTCTCGGCTCCTGGCTGCAGCTTGGCCCAGCCCCCGGCTTGTGGGCATTTGGGGAGTAAACCAATGGGAATTCTGTCTCTCTGACTCTCAAGTAAAATTAAACAAAAGCTCCCTGCAATTCTAAATTTCTACCTAGGGCAACTCAAATTAAAGAGATTCTCTGTATCTTCGCTAAACTCCGCCACATGTTCGAACGCACCGCTCAAACGATGCCACTTGTGCGCGTGTGCTTTCCTACGGCTGAAGCATTCACTGCGAGGACCCTGACGACACATGACAACTACAGAGGTCACAGTCTCTCAAAAGTGAGCGCACACACTGTGATTCCTGGACTTCCTTTCAAAATAACGTTGGCAGCCAACGGTGCCATCCTTGGCCCAGGACAGAAGCGTGCACCGGCGTGGGGCCGACAGCCGCTTTGAAGTACCTCCCGGGCAGAGGGAGTGCCTGCACACAGGATGCTCAGCAGTGTCCAATGGCAGACTCCAGGCCCTGGCGGTCAGTCTCACCTGTTTGACCAGCACATTCTTCATGACCACCATGGGGGACAGCGTGGGGAAGGCGTGGTTTGCAGGTCTGGAGTTGGGCCTGCGCCGGGCCTGTCTGCTCCATCCCAAGGCGCTCAGCACGTCCTCAGCCTCCACCTGCTCCGCGGAGCTCAGACATTCCGAGCTCCCATCTGGAGGGCAGAACAACAGTCAGTTCACTCAGGGGCTAGGCTGGGGCCTCGGCTTCTTCTCTCCAAGGCATTGGACGGGCGGCAGCCTGTGAGAGGCATTTGGGTGGGGGGCGCTCAGGAATGAGGAATATGCCTCCCCTGAGATACATTAGCTCTCAGAGGACAGGTGTTTGTAAGGCATTTGGCCCCTGGGGCCCTCCTCTCTTCTCTGCACTCTTGTCAGGCACTACATCAGGACTCAGCAGGAGGCCCTCCCCACCTGTGGCTGCCTGATCTTGCACTTCCCTGCTCCAGAACCATCTGCTAGAGAAACCCTTTGCTTCATCAATTACTCAGTCTCAGGCCCGAAACAGGGGCCTCAACCTGGCTCCCTTGAAAGGGAAAGGACCACTTCTCACAGGTGCTTTTGAGAATTTGAGAGACGGTCTTTGGCTTTCGTGGGGCTTACAAAACGATCCATAATTATCCATCTCATCCCAAAAGATGAAGAATCACTGCCTTAGAAGCTGGCGCTGTGGTGTAGTGGGTAAAGCCTCCACCTGCAGTGCCGGCATCCCATATGGGCTCCGGTTCGAGTCCCGGCTGTTCCATTTCCAATCCAGTTCCCTGCTAATGGCCTGGGAAAGCAACAGAAGATGGGCTGAATATTTGGGCCCCTGCACCCATGTGGGAGACCCAGAAGAAGTTCTTGGTTCCTGGCTTATTTATATATTTATATATAAAGTGTATATATAAATAAATATACCTTAAAAAAGAAAATTAAAAAAAATTTTTAAAAAAAAGAATCACTGCCTTAGGACAGTCCAACTTCCTTAAAAAAAAAAAATAAAGATTTACAGAGTTTCAGAGAGGGAGAGACAGAGAGAGGTCTTCCGTCTGCTGGTTCGTTCCCCAGATGGCTGCAACAGCTGGAGCTGTGCCAACCTGAAGCCAGGAGCAGGAGCTTCCTCTGGGTCTCCAAGCAGGTGCAAAGGCCCAAGGTGCAAGGCCATCTTCTGCTTTCCCAGGCCACAGCAGAGAGTTGGATCAGAAGTGGAGCAGGTGGGACTTGAACCGGTGTCCATATGGGATACCAGCGCTGCTGGCAGCGGCTTTACCCTCTATGCCACAGTGCCGGCCCCTCGACTTCCTTTTTCAACTCTCCCATAAAGACCGGTACCATCAGGGCTCATGGGAAAGTAATCAACACACCTACAGAAGAAATGAGCTGAAGGCTCCTCAGTTACTTCCACAGTTGAGAAGGGAGGGGAGGCAGGCTGGGGGCGGAGCCAGGATGAAGACCTTGACAGGCTCTGGGCACCACAAACACGACACAAAACCAGCTGTGAGCCCCAGAACACACATCCCTGCTGAGTCCAAACAGCTTCTTCCTGAATTTTCTAGCTGCAGAGCTTCCGATGCCTCCGTCAAGCTCAAGGTGAAGTGTTGCTCTTTGCTGCTCCCTTCACTCTTAAGCAGCTTCTCTGTTGTCCTGGTGCAGGAGCGTGCCTGCACGATGGGGGGTAGAAAGATGCTCTCCAAGGCAAACATTAACACTGCCTTATATAAACTCCATCCAGAATGGATGGAATTAGATACCTGCTGGAGCAAACCAAGAGACGGCTGCACCCTGCTACTGCTCATCAAGAATCTAGGTGAAGGGGCGGGTGTTTGGCACAGCAGTTGAAATGCCTCTTGGGACACCCACATCCCATATCAGATATCTGCACTGATCCAGCCTCCCACCGATGCATACCCTAGGGGAGAGCAGTTGATGGCTCAAGTACTTGGGACCCTGCCACTGCGTGGAAAAATCTGGGTTGAGTTCCCAGCTCCTGCTTGGCCTGGCCCAGCCCCAGCTATTGCGGGCATTTGGGGAGTGAACCAGTGGATAGAAGATCTGCTTCTGTCTTTCAAAACAAAAATAAAATGAAAATACTGTTTGCTTAAAAAAGGGCTCTCTGGATGAGGCATGACTGGAACGTCACTGCCAGCAACTGTACGTTCTCCACCTGGAGATGACTGTGTGACCAGAAAGACGCTCATCAACAGAGGTCCGACTCAGAATCTCCAGTGCAACTTTTCAAAAATTAGGGCTGTTGTGGGCCTCCCCCGAACCAATGGCACCGATGTACCTGGTGCTGGGGAGCACAGATAATCTGAACGCGCACCTCTGGTTAAGATCCACTAGGCCCAAACAAACGAAGCAATGTGCATGGCTGGTGCCGCACCTTGGTTTCCAAACGCCCGTCGGCACATAAAGGAACCCGGGGCTCCTTGGAGGCAGCTGATTCCAATCTGGCAGGGAAGCACGAGATCCGCCTGGACAATCTGCGGTCCCAGCAGGCGAGGGAGCGCCTCAACACTGGTGGGGACACATCAGAGAGACACCAGGCTACCCGGAAGGGACCCCGCTGGCCAAATGTGGCTCAATCTGAGCATCACGGATGATGATGCTAAGGGGCTGACAACTGAATGAGGAGAGAATTCCATCCGTCAGGCACTCAGGAAAGTGCCCCCCCCCCCCCCCCAGAACAACAGCAGTCAACGAGGGCCAGCCCTCAAGGGCTCAGACTGCCACCGGCTTCACTCCGGCTGCCCCACTTCCAATCCAGCCCCTGCCTGGGATGTGCCTGGGAAAGCAGTGAAGATGGCTGGATTGCTTGGACACCTGCTCCCACGTGGGAGACCTGGATGCAGCTCGAGGCTCCTGGCTTTGACCTGGCCCAGCCCTGGCCATCGTGGCCACTTGGGGGGTGAGCCGGCGGGTAGAAGGCCACCTTCTGTCTCTCCCTAAGACATGGCAGGTGAGCTTCATGTGAAGCTTCATGTGAGCTGCGCTGAGACAGCAGAAAACCCGAAGCCACGGAGGCTGACTGCCCCTCCCCGAGCTGGCCCGGGGCAGCACAGGACAACTAATGCCTCTCACTCTAATCCCCGCCGGTGCCCTGGTGCTCTCCGAGCCGCTCTATTTATAATTTGGCTTCTCCTCCAGCGGCTTACAAGGGGAAAAGACAGCGGTCTCGGGACGGGAGAGACTGCGGGTGCCAACAGCGCGCTTCCCACTAGAAATCCGTAAGTTGACAAAACTGATGGATTAGTCCCTGGGAACTTGGATAATAGAAACCTTCCTCTCAACACGGTTCTACTCTCAGGATGCTGACTCAGCCAGAGTCCCCAGGCATCACCCCCGGCATTCCCTGGGGCAGAAATGTTGACAGGACCCTCAGACCTGGAGATCAAAAACACAAGCCTCCTGGGGAAGGCGGCTAAGCCTTTACCAAGCCAGTAGGAAAGGGTTCTGAGACTCAAGTTGAGAAGTGGCCCAGCTGGCTCACAATCCAAGTGCAAAGTGCACACACGGGGTAGTGGGGGTGGGCAGGCATCGGAGAAGTGGGAACTTTTAACACAGCAAAATTACTTTCTTAGCAAGAAAAAAAAAGGTCATCTTAACAAATGACAGACTGCCTTTACTTAGCTGGCAGCTTTCACGTTTCAGAGGACAACACGCGGTGTGTTTTTGCCCCTGCACTGTCCCACCGAGAGAGGACACAACAGGACAGTATGGAAACGGTTCCCCCAGTAACCACTTCCAAGAGTTGAAACCAGAGAAGACGCCAGCCCCTTCTCAGAACCAACCCCCGCGTGCCCTGCCGTGGGGCACGGAGGAGGCACCGTTTCAGGAGGTCAGAGAGCCCCTCACCCCATCTCACAGAGGCTGTCAGGGCCGCGTGCTAGGCGGAGCAGCCCTTACAATGCACACAGGATAAAGCGTCAGTAACCTGAGAATCCGGAGTCCTTGTCTGACTCGGCGGCAGCCTTCATCTCGGGGCCTTTGCCGAGCTTGGCCGGGAGTCTTCTGGGGCTCTCCCTGGGTGGGGTCTTCCTCTCCATGTCTCAGGGGGCTGGGGCTGGAGGCGGCCTGACCGGGACGCTCTTCATCTGGGCCTCCCTGTGAAATGCAACCGTGGCGGAAGAAGTCACTGGCTGGACAGTGAGACAGCTGAGCCAAGCGGGGACTGGCGTGTGGGCGAAAGCTCCCCTCAGCCGGCTCAACCAACAAAGGCTTCAAGTTCACCACACAGAGTGGTTTCCATCCAAAAGGAGACTCAGTCCTCTTTGCTGCCCTCCCCACCCCCAATTCCATTACAAATTCAAGGCACTCAGACCAGAGTCAGTGGGAGCTTTGTAAGATGCTAACAAAGGCACATTTGATTAGTGCACAACCCAATCAACTCACCCTCCTCCCTGGGGAAAGTGCAGGGGAGACGAGTGGCCACCCTGCGTGACCAGGCTCGCTCTCGATCTCCCAGTGTCTGCTTGCTGGCTCATGACCTATGGCCACTTTCCAGCGTGTAGACTTTCTCAAGTTAACCTGGCAGTTCTTTGGATGAATGGGTGAAAACAACTCCTTATACAGGAGGGCTCCTTTTTGGCTTAAGTAGCACCGACGTGCACAGGAGATCACAAATAGTGAGATGTCTGCGCTATGCAGGAGTCTGTACTGGTTACTGCTGCTAATGAGCCTCACTGTGTCCTCCTCATCAATACCCATTTTACAGAGAGGAAGACTGAGGCTCAGACAAGTGACATGTACTCATTCAAAAATCTTGACAGGTGCTCACTCTGAAATCAGGCACTGTGCTAAGACAGGGGTATGGGGCGAAACAGGATGCACCTGCTTCCTTTCGGGAGCCTGAGATCTAGAGACAGACACACACTAACGAAGCAGCCACGCAACCGAGGAGCGCCCTGAAGACGAGAGGCCGGCAGTCTGGGGGCTGAGGAAGAGCCACGTGGCTGCGATCTGCAGGGTGAGGGGTGAGCAGGAGTCGGCCAGGTGAAAGGCGGTGTGTAGGGTGCACATCTGAAGGCAGGGCGCGCGGCACTGGCACTGGCTAGGGCATGGCCAACAGACGGGCAGCGCCTTGAAATCCATGTTGGAAAGATGTCAGCGATTAGCTTAAAGGCGACAGGAAGGCATGGAAGGATTTCACCCAGAACAGTGGCAGGATCGGATCTGAGTTCTAAAAACTGCTGGGTTCTGGATCAAGACTGAAGTAAGTGGAAACAGGCAAGAGGACACTGGGTCATCTGGATGCTATGACCCGAGCGCAGGTGAATGGAGCTGGCGGCAGCACAGACGGGAGACATGAACAGGACTGGTTACTGCGTGTGAGAGAGGAGGAGATGTGGTACCGTGTTGTAAGGTCGGGCGGCCAGGAAGAGTTCAGGAGGGGACTGCGTGGGGTCGGCAGGGTGGAGGGGCTGGGCTACTTCAGTTTTGGTCACAAAGAGGCTGAAGTGACCTGGGTCATCCGAGTTGAGATGCTGGGTAGGCAGTCACACGGAAAACTGGAAGCCTGGAGAGAAGCCTGGTTGGCCCCAGTGACACCTGCCGGTCCACAGCAGATCCAGATGTAGGCCAACCGTGTAAGGGAGACAAGAGCCCTGCAGCAGGTGGGCAGAGGCCACGAACATTTTAGCTATCTCGGTAAGTATCTGAGTCACCAAGGACCAGCATGGGAAGGACACCTGTGCTACTGCAGGGCGAGGGCAGGGGCCAGCAGGGCCACTGGGGACAGGACCGGACGGGCGGTGTGGGCAAGGCCTGGGGAGTTTTCATCACATTGCCGTCACGGCTCCAGCCTGGGGTCCTTCCGAGCGAGAGAAGCCCAAGGCCCTGCGGGTGAGTATGGTGCTGAGTACGGTGCTGTGTCCGAAGCAGCGCCAGGTGCCCCAACACTCTGCCGGCGCAGGGGCTGGGGAAGGGCACCGGCGACTCAGAGGCAGAGGAAGCTTCGAAACAAAATGAAACGAGATGAGGCTGTTCACGGCAACCTCGGGCATCCCTCTCGCTCCTACGTTTGCATTTGGTAGGATTGGGCGAAAGGGAACACAGGTGGATCCGAACGAGAGTGAGCCGTAAAAATAATTCCAAGTGAGACTTCCGTCCCGTGTCTCACTCACTCAAGGGGCCAGGCTCCTGCAGGCCACACGTTTAACCCTACGTGCAGAGAAGGTAGACAATGGTGCTGTCACAGCCTGCAGAGCATTTTGCAAAAGCAGTGTCTCTCCCTGACAGCTGTGAAGTTAAATAGCATGGACGACCCAGTCTAAAAGGCAGATGACATACAAAACGCTAATTAAATCAGGATCCTTCTGCATGAGACTCAACAAACGGCATGGTGTCATTTTCCTGAAATAACACTGTCAACAGCGGATGGAGCTTCCCTCCAAGGGGAGGGAGAGGTGGCCCTGGACAGGCATTCAGGCCGTTCGAGTCTGACTATGCTGTGGATTTAGATTAGGAAGGTGGCGCTGTTAGCTGCAACCCATTAAGAAAGCGACAGGGAGGGCTGCCAGGTGGGATGCCCAAAACCCACACTGGACAGCGCGGGTCCCGGTCCAGCTCCACCCCCGATTCCAGCTTCCTGCGAATGCACACCCTGGGAGTAGCAGGTGATGCTCAAGTCCCTAGGTCCCTGCCACCCATGCGGGAGACCCCGAGAGAGTCCCTGGCTTCTGCCTTCAGCCTGGCCACACACTGGTTGTTGCAGGCATTTGGGAAGGGAACCAGCAAATGGGAGGTCTCTCTCTCTCTCTGTCTCCCCTCTCAGTCTCTCAAATAAGAAAATAAAAAAGAACCCAGTAAAATTTCACATTATAATCACGCGATATCGTCCAGGTGTTTTAGATAAAGCGTCTTCTACAAGTCTCACTGTCAACAGTGTCCTGCTACTGTTACTGAAGTGCAGCCTACAGAGCTATAGAAGACACAGGAGTTCACTGGGGCTCACTGCGAACCTGCAGGTTAATTCTGAAATGCTGACAAACCGCTTAAGAGGAGAACAGATGCTAAAATTGTAGAGCCTGGGCAGCTGGAAACAAACAACGTGTAATCTCCTCCGGAGCGCTAAACTGATTATTTCGGATGGGAAAATGGTTGAAAATAGGAAAGCGTTGTCTTGACGATTCTTCGAGCAGCAGAGGTGCTCAGCCCCAGCCAGGGTGGCTCCCGTGGGCTCAGAGCAGCACTTCCCTCCTGGCAGTGGGCTGAGGGTGCCAATTAGCCAGGAACAAGGACCCACTCACACCTGGCAGCACGTGACGCCCTGGGCACAGGGGTCACTGCCGGTGCCCTCAATCCCCGGGCCGGGCAAATGGCAACACCCGAAGCCTTCCCTCTTCAGCAGGACTTCAAAGTCCTGGAGATGGCTTGGTTCCTAAGCTCTCACCCCGTGTCACCTCTGCTTCCTGGCACGCACATGGCTTTCCAAACATCCCACGCCCCATGCATGGGACTCTGTGTCCCCAGGACTGACTGGAGCTCCCACGCTGTCAGCACCAGCCCTAACCGGGCTCCTGTGTGTGTACACGTAACACACGTTCCCAAACAAAACCACAGCCACCACAGTCCCCGAGAGCGATGCAGGGAACAGAACAGGTTCCTAAATACACACACTTCACACAGGCTCATGCGTACATGCCACACACACTCCTTACACTGGTCTGTTTATCTCCCCAACCTCCGGAGTCCTTCCACTGTGGCGAGCTCAGCCCCCAGCACCAACTTGTGAGGAAGCCAACAGCACAGTAACTCTGGCTCCCTGAAATGCTCACATGGCTTGAAGGTCAAGATCCTGCCTGTCCAAGCCCCACAGTCACTTCCACACCCAACTTCCAGGTCCTGTCCTCCGCAGGAAACATAATCTCACCTCCTCTTCCTCCTAAGTGAGACCTCGGCAAAAAAGCCTCCGATCTACATTCACAATCTCCGAGGGGACGTGAGCTCAGGACGAGAGGGAGACCCGAGGGTTACGAGAAAGGACCCGAAATGCGGCTTTCAGATTTCTCCTTTTATAGACTCTTGGCAGGGCTCCTGGGAGGGCGAGTTCCCTTTAAGACGCGTCACGTGTATAACATGCGTGCACGGACAGAAGTGTGGGGTGAAAGCCCAAGCTTAAACACAATAAAGTGACAAAGCCACCTTCAACAAGGCTGCCACCCAGAAAACGGCGAGGGATCTGTTAGTGTTCGAAGGACGTTCCAGTTCTCGCCGCGTGCACATTCTGAGACACCCGTTCTGGGAGAGAACGCGTGTTTTCCCGGTGGAAAAGCCCCATCTACCTAAATCTTACACCACCACACTCACTGGACTCTCCAGCCGGGCTGGAAGCGCAGGGACCCTGAGCCCCGAGCCCAGACAACTGCTCCCCACGCCCACCCGTCCAGGGGGAGACCGCTCCCACCCGCGCCGGGCGGTTCGCCGCCTCTGCCCTCGCTCGCAGCGGCCCACGCTGCGGCTGTGCCAGGCGGCATGTGCACCCTCCGGGCACCCACGAGCCTGCCAGCTCCGCAGGGCAGACCTGGGCAGACCCTGCGACTGTGCTGCGACTGGCACACCACCAGCCTCCCACGGCAAACGCCCCGGCAACAGCCGGGAGCCTGGGTCCCCTCCAGCCCACCACCAACTCCTTCCTCCGCCCTGCCCACCTCCCCCGCGCCCCTACCCCTGGCACCACGACTGGCAAGCTGGCCAGCCACCCCGAGGAGTAACCAGCGCAGTGGGCGGCAGCCAGAACACCGGCGGCGCCCTGGAACCTGCACGGGCACTGCCCCCAGCTCCACACTGGGGGCCCAGCCCCCTCCCCAGGCTGCAGCTCTGCCACCCACTCCCCTGTCCATTCCTGGCGCGACAGGCCTCCGGGCTCCGGACGCCTAGGGCTACCCCTGGGCCCGCACACAAGCCCCCTCCCCTAGCAGCGAAACCAACGCGGTGGGCGGGGGCGCACCCTCGGACCCCCGAAGTGCCGGCTCGCCCTCGCGCCTACCTCGCGCCCCTTCCTCTGTCCTCTCCTGCCACCTTCTCTCCCCGCTCTCCTCGCCCAAACCCGCCCCCGCCGCGCCATCCCCGCCTTCCTCCCGCGGGCCCAGCCCTCCCTTTCTCACCTAGGGCCAGGGTCGCTCCACGACCGGCCCAGCGCGTGAGGTGGCGCATGCGCGAATCCGGCCCCAAGGCTCCATGACAACCCCGTCGTCGCCGGGTCTCCTGCTATCCCCCCGGCCTCCCGCCCATTTCTCCTCCCCGCGCCTCCGCGACGCCTTTCCCCACCACGTGACTCGGCTCGGAGGACCCGGCACCATAGAGACTGCGCGCCACCTTCCTAGAAGAGCCCTTGGAGACGAACTCACTTTCCGCATCTGCCGGAAGGCGCGCGGAGACGTCGCGGGGAGGCCGGCGCTCTCTCCGCGGCGGGCGGACATCTCTATGGTTGGTTCCTGAGGCGCGACCGCCATTTTGTACGGCGGCCTTGAGCCGTTCGCGGCTGTGGGCTGGTCGTGGTACGGGATTCCGGGGAGCCGGGGTTGAGCCGGTTGTGGCGGGATGCCTGATTCCCGAGGGAAACCAAGGGCTCCTTCCCCTGTAGTATGTGCAGCCAGGACGTTGTTACTGTGGGGGCTGGACAGGGTGCGCCCTGGCAGGCGGGTGCGGTGACGGCGCGGTCCCCACCTCCCCGCGGGCGGCTCACGTTTTTGCCAGGCCTGTGGGAGGGTTTGTTTTGTCTTCCCGTCCACTCCTGTGACCGTGCTCCGCGAGACCTACTCTCGAGGGCGATTTTCCCCGCGTGTTTCGTGTCGTTGGATATTTGATTCATGTCCGGCGCGGCTGCCCGAGACGGGCTTCCCAGGGATGCGGCTTCTCCCGCCAGCTCCCGGTGTTAGTGCGAACACACGTGTAACGGCCGAAGCGAAGAGGGCTCGGGGCCGTCGGGGGTTGGGATGAGTTGTGGCAGCGAGGGTGGCTTAGCCGGGAGGAAAAGGCGTTGCAGGTGCGGGGAGAACGGGGCGAGGCGGGGCCGGGGCCGCGCTTGTCCGGTGAATACGGTAGTCACCAGCACGAGGGGCCCTGAACCGCTGAAAATGCAGAATTTGCGTTTCTCAGGAGCTCACGTTCCCAGCGTGGCGGAAAGTTAGGTTGGCTACGTGCGGACCAGGCGCTGGGAAGTTGTCCTTCGTTAAGCGCTACTGGGTCGTGGTCACGTTAGACCCCGACCCCGACGATGCTACTGTAGTCCTGAGTGTGAGGGCGTTTACTTAGCTTAAGCTCTGCCAGTAAATGGTTGACAGTTTACATTTAAAAAAGTAACTAAAAAGAAAAAGCCTACAGCCCGTGAGACTTTGGCTCCGGGGTTGGAGGGAGGGACGTTTATTGTCGTTAGGAGCTGGGCAGCTGTAGGTGCATCCTCTTACTACAGGCCGATGGCGGCACAGCGTCCCCGCGTGCGGATTAGGTGAGGGAGCAGAAGGCCGCTCTGAGGCGGCTGGACAGTGCCAGCCTTCGCATCCCTCGGTGAGCAAGGGCGGGGCGGGACCTGGGGAGCAGGAGGCTGAACGCGCTTGGGTCCTGCTGTCGGTCCATCGGCTAAGATAGTGTTACAGAACCAGTGAGTCACGCGGGCATGTCAGTGAAAACGGGAGGCAAGGCAGCCAATCGGCCCTGCTACCCAACAGCGAGTTACCCAGCTTTTCATAGTATGCGGTGAACAGTAAAATCCCAGAATGCGGTGGTAAGATACCAGTTAATAACAAACCCAGGGACAGTAACAAACTCAAGATACGGAGGTGAGATAACAGTGAAGGGCGCACTCTGTCATCTTAGGCAGAACACTTGGGTTGTGTCCTTTCTCAGTTCCTTGGAATTTGGGCCCACATAGTTTTGCAAGATCCACCCTTAGCCGGAAGCAGCAGAGCTAATATGTACAGAAGCAAGAGGTCTGTAATTAGCTGTTAGCCACACTCACTCCGTTGCACGTGGGAAATCCAGATGGAGTTTGGGGCCCTGGCTGTTGCGGGCAATAAATCTTAAGTAAGAATCGAGGCAAGAAAAAGTGTTCAGTTCAGATTTTGTTGCTGGACAAGGTAGAACAGGCAGGTAAAACTTTTAAAGGGGGCAGCTGTGATGCAGTGGGTAAAGCCTCTGCCTGCAGTGCCGCCATCCATATGGGTGTGGGTTCGAGTCCCAGCTGCTCCGCTTACAATCCAGCTCTCTGCTATGACCTGGGAAGGCAGTGGACGATGGCCCAAGTGCTTGGGCCCCGCACCTGCGTGGGAGACAGGGAAGAAGCTCCAGGCTTCAGGTTTGTCCAGCTCCAGACTTTGTGGCCATCTGGGGAGTGAAGGAACAGTGGGTAAAAGACCTCTTCCTCATCTCTGCCTCTGATTCTCTATAACTGCTTTTCAAATAAATAAATCTTAAAAAAAAAAAAAACTTTAATGGGACAGATAAAAGTTGGATTTAGGGCTGGTGTGGTACAACAGAGTTAAGCCCCAGCTTGTGCTGCGAGGATTCCGTATTGGATGACAGGTCTAGCTGCTCTGCTGGTCCAGCTCCCTGCTAGTGTGCCTGGGAAAACTGGAAGATGGGCCAACACGCGGGTGCCTGCCCCTCGTGTGGGACACCAGGGTGAAGTCCAGGCTCCTGCCTTCCGACTGGCCCAACGTGGGCTGTAGCAGCCATGTGGGGACTTAACTAGCAAATGGAAGATGCCGCCTATGTGTCTGTCTCTCACCTCTCCTCCCAACCGCTCTGTCTTACTGCTTTTCAAATAAATAAATGAATCTTTAAAAAGCTGGGTTTGAGGCCGGCGCCCCAGCTCAATAGGCTGATCCTCCTCCTGCGGCGCCGGCACACCAGGTTCTAGTCCCGGTCGGGGCACCAGATTCTGTCCCGGTTGCCCCTCTTCCAGGCCAGCTCTCTGCTGTGGCCCGGGAGTGCAGTGGAGGATGGCCCAAGTGCTTGGGCCCTGCACCCCATGGGAGACCAGGAGAAGCACCTGGCTCCTGGCTTTGGATCAGCGCGGTGCGCTGGCTGCAGTGCACCGGCTTCAGCGGCCACTGGGGGCTGAAGCAGTGGAAAAGGAAGACCTTTCTCTCTCTCTCTCTCTGTCACTGTCCACTCTGCCTGTCAAAAAAAAAAAAAAAAAAAAGCTGAGTTTGGGGAAGACATTTGGCTTAGCAGTTTAGGATGCCCAGGTTCCTTCTCAGAGTGCCTAGGTGCAGTCCCTGGCTCCGGCTCCTGATTCCAGCCTCTTGCCACACAGACCTTAGGAGACAGCAGGTGGTGAGTCTCCTCCACCCCCGTGGGAAACCTGGATTGAGTTCCCAGGAAACAGTTCCCTGCCATTGTGGGCATTTGGGGAGTAAACCAGCTGATAGCTTTCTGTCTGCCTATCAGAGTTTTTTTTTTTTTTTTTTTTTTAATGGAGTCACCCCAGTGGAAGTGGCATGTTGCATACTAGACAGAAAAGAATAAATGAATGAGCAGGAGTGTGAGGGCAGCCTTGTCGTGGTCTCCAAGGGGCCAAGTAAGTCAGACTTCCTGGGGTCTACTGTTTGAGCAGACACCGTGGTCGCGGAACCAAACAAATCAGACTGATTTACTGATAGACATAATTTTTATGATGAGTTTACTGTGATTCTGTATAATTAGAAATGAATAAGCAGCTCATAAATGAGGGCCATGCATGGTTTTGTACCGCCATCTTTTTCTTCCTCTGACTTTCCAGGAGTTACTAACTAGCATCTCTTGACAATTCCTTGGTGCGAGTTCTAGTCCTCCGTCGTGAGTGCTCGGTTTTCCTGGGGCCCCGTGATGGAGAGTGCGCGTGCACCATTTCCTTGGTTTTCCTGGGGCCCCTGTGATGGAAAGTGCGCGTGCACCATTTCTTTGGTTTTCCTGGGGCCCCTGTGATGGAGAGTGCGCGTGCACCATTTCTTTGGTTTTCCTGGGGCCCCTGTGATGGGGAGTGCGCCTGCACCATTTCTTTGGTTTTCCTGGGGCCCCTGTGATGGAGAGTGCGCGTGCACCATTTCTTTGGTTTTGCTGGGGCCCCTGTGATGGGGAGTGCGCGTGCACCATTTCTTTGGTTTTCCTGGGGCCCCTGTGATGGGGAGTGCGCGTGCACCATTTCTTTGGTTTTGCTGGGGCCCCTGTGATGGAGAGTGCGCGTGCACCATTTCTTTGGTTTTGCTGGGGCCCCTGTGATGGGGAGTGCGCGTGCACCATTTCTTTGGTTTTGCTGGGGCCCCTGTGATGGGGAGTGCGCGTGCACCATTTCTTTGGTTTTCCTGGGGCCCCTGTGATGGAGAGTGCACGTGCACCATTTCTTTGGTTTTCCTGGGGCCCCTGTGATGGAGAGTGCGCGTGCACCATTTCTTTGGTTTTCCTGGGGCCCCTGTGATGGAGAGTGCGCGTGCACCATTTCTTTGGTTTTCCTGGGGCCCCTGTGATGGAGAGTGCGCGTGCACCATTTCTTTGGTTTTCCTGGGGCCCCTGTGATGGGGAGTGCGCGTGCACCATTTCTTTGGTTTTCCTGGGGCCCCTGTGATGGGGAGTGCGCGTGCACCATTTCTTTGGTTTTGCTGGGGCCCCTGTGATGGAGAGTGCGCGTGCACCATTTCTTTGGTTTTCCTGGGGCCCCTGTGATGGGGAGTGCGCGTGCACCATTTCTTTGGCTGTAGAACTGTGAGGTCCTTTGCAGAGTTCTCACCAGCTCCCTTTGTGGTTCGACTCAGTTTTCCACCTCCCACTACCACCAGGGGGAGCCATGCTCCCTTAAATGCTGTACTTGGGAATTTGCAGGAAGTTTCCTTCCCTTTTTCCTGACGGGGAAAGCCAGATCTGAAACCACGTTTCCACCCAGCCTGCTTCATCTGGTTGCTGTGTGTGCACATGAGGATTTGAGTTTTCAACCCTGCCTAAGATGCCATGAAGAATCAAGTTTGTGCTAGTTTTAGGAGATATTTATTTGACTGCTTGTTTATTGGGAAGAGATCTGAGAGAGGTAGGAGAGATCTGCCACCCACTCTTCACTACCCTAATGCTCGAGACAGACAGGGCAGGACCAGGCCAGGCCGGGACTGAACTCAGTCTGAGTCTCCGTGTGGGTGGCAGGGACCTAACCACTTGGGCCGTCGCCTGTTGGTTCCCAAGGTGTGCATTGGCAGACAGCTGGGCTGTGAAGCAGAACTGGGTTTGATGGGGGCCGGCGCTGTGGCGTGGCGGGTAAAGCCTCCGCCTGCAGTGCCGGCATCCCATATGGGCACCGGTTCAGGTCCTGGCTGCTCCACTTCCGATCCAGCTCTCTGCTGTGGTCTGGGAAAGCAGTGGAAGATGGTCCAAGTCCTTGGGCCCCTGCACCCACGTGGGAGACCCAGAGGAAGCTCCTGGCTCCTGGTTTCGGATTGGCACAGCTTCAGCCGTTGCGGCCAACTGGGAAGTGAACCAGCAGATGGAAGACCTCTCTCTCGGCATCTCCTTCTCTGTGTAACTGACTTTCAAGTAAATAAATCTTAAAAAAAAAAAAAAGAACTGGGTTCGAGCCTAGGCCCTCTGCCTTGGGACATGGTCACCCCCAGCAGGGCCTTAACCACTGTGCCAGATTTCAGCCCTGAGGGCATCTCCAAGTATACTATATAGTGTGTAATCTGACACATCCATAAATCATTGTTCAGTGTTTATTTGAAAATTCAGGATCGCACTTAAAAATCATTTTAAAATAATTGGAATAGTGTTAATAGGAAGCAGTGAAAAGGTCTACCTTCCAAAACAGACCTAGCTTCAAATCCCAACTCCAATCAATATTTTAAAAAGAAGGAACATTTCAGGGCTGGTGCTGTGGTGTAGGAGGTAAAGCCGCCGCCTGCAGAGCCAGCATCCCATTTGGGCACCAGTTTGAGACTCGGCTGCTCCACTTCTGAACCAGCTCTCTTATGGCCTGGGAAAGTAGTGGAAGATGACCCAAGACCTTGGGGCCCTGCACCCACATGGGAGACCTGGAGGAGGCTCCTGGCTCCTGGCTTCAGATCAGCCCAGCTCCAGCCTTTGTGGCCATTTGAGGAGTGAACCAGCTGATGGAAGACCTCTCTATCTCCCTCTGCTTCTCTAACTCTGCCTTTCAGATAAATAAATATTAAAAAAAAAAAAAAAAAAAAAAAAGCCGGTGCCACAGCTCAATAGGCTAATCCTCCACCTAGCAGCACTGGTACACCAGGTTCTAGTCCTGGTCAGGGCGCCAGATTCTGTCCCGGTTGCCCCTCTTCCAGGCCAGCTCTCTGCTGTGGTCCAGGAGTGCAGTGGAGGATGGTCCAAGTCCTTGGGCCCCTGCACCTGCATGGGAGACCAGGAGAAGCACCTGGCTCCTGGCTTCGGATCAGTGTGCTGGCTGCAGCGGCCATTGGAGGGTGAACCAACAGTAAAGGAAGACCTTTCTCTCTGTTTCTCTCTCTCACTGTCCACTCTGCCTGTAAAAAACAACAACAACAACAGAAAAAGACACTTGTGTTCCACATCAGAGCACCTGGTTCAATTCCTGACTCCAGCTTCCCGCTACTGCAGACCCTGGGAACCAGTGGTGATGGCTCAAGGACTGGTGTGCCTGCCACCCACGTGGGAGACTGGATTATGCTCCCAGCTCCTGGCTTCAGCCACAGCCCAGTCCTGATCCTGGCAGGAAGTTGGAGAGTGAGCCGACAGGTGCGCACATGTTCTCGCTCTGCCTCTCAATCAGTTAAGAGGACTTTGAAATCACACACTGGAAGGAAGATGAGATGCAGCCTCACCATCTGAATAATTTCAGCTTTCTGAAAACTCGCTGCATTGTTATTTGTCCAGTTTCGCTGAGGACTGGCCTTGGTCAGGTCTTGGAGCGGCCTTGGAGACACACTGGTTTCGTTTTTCTGAGCCTCACAGGGCCATCTGGAGAGCAGTTACCCTGCGATCTGACCAGCGCCGAGGCAGCTGGTGCCCACCGCGTCACAGCCCTCTCAGAGGCTCTGGATGCTTCTGAGTCAGCGAGAGGAGAGGAGAAGGACCTCAGCCTGTGAGCTGCAGGGGTGTGTGGGCCCTGGGCTGGCAGAGGCAGAGGTCGATGACAACAGAGTGCAAGGTCTTTCTTCCCGTGAGTGACAGGCCCCGCCAGCCAGGCTGCTTCTCAGCTCAGATGCTCAGGAGTATCAGGGAGAAAGGGAGCATCAGCAGGCTCCCCGGGAGACAGGCTGTTGATATGTAGGCAGAGGTTCGATTTTAGGGGTGATGGGAACCCCTCCTGAAAAACCCTCCAGCTTCCTGCGCATACCTGAAATTCCCTTAAGTATAGTAGCTTGACACTCAGATGCACTACCAATTTCCTAACAACTCAGGCCGAGGGCTTCCTGTCTGCCAGACCCTGCTCCAGGTGATTTGCTGGGACCCACTTGTCGGGTCCTCCTGTATCCTATCAAGTGGGTGCAAGGTCACGGAGCTCCTTTTATGGAGGGGGCAACTAACAAGGTACAGAGGCCATGTCATTTGCCATGGTCACCAGCAATAGGTGATGGGGCCAGGATTTGAATTCTGGGGTCCCTGGTCATGGTCACTCTCCTGTGAATCATGGAGATGGAATGGAGCGCCAGAGCACCAGGTGCAGGCAGTTGCCTGGGGAGGATGCCGGGAGTGGAGGGGGGCACTGCGGAAGCAGGCTTCACAGAGCACGTCTCCAGCTGGTCTTTCCCCTTCACTCTGCACCTGGGAGAGAGTCTCTGTGTGTGGTACGTGCTGATTCAACCCACATCTCTTCCCAAACCACTCAGAAGCTGCCTGGTACTTACTGGATCTACAGCTAGAATATTTTTTAAAAGGTTTATTAGTTCTTATTTGAAAGGCAAAGAGAGAGAGAAAGGGTCTTCCATTCACTGGTTCACTCCCCAAATGCCTGCAGCAGCGGGGACTGGGTTAGGCTGAAGCCAGGAGCCTGGAACTTCAACCAGGTCTCACATATGGGACCCAAGTTCTTGAGCCATCGTCTGCTGCCCCCTGGAATGCACACCCTCAGGAAGCCGGGTTGGAAGCTGAGGCAGGCTGGACCCAGGCACCGCACGGAGGCTGTGGGCGTCTGCTGCAGCACAGTGCCTGCACCTACAGTCTTCTCCGGAAGGGTTTTTACAGCCCCGGCTTTCCCACTGCCTGGTAAGACTGATTTGAACCTACTACAGCTCTCTCTAGGTGATCTAGAAGGCTGCTCAGTTGCCCCGGGTGTAGAAGCATTTGATCTTCAGTGTGTAGGCTTTCCTTGGCTTCCCTGCCTTCTGTGACAGCCTCTGGATCCCAGCTGAGTTCAGCAGCATGGGACTGACAAAAAAGCAGAACAGCCACGGCTGCGGGAAGCCAGATGGAGCTAGAGCCCTTTAGTACAGCTTCACGCCTCAGTCGTAGGAAGCTGGCTACAAAGCCCAGGACCAGGAGTGGCCTGTGTGGAGAAATTCATCATCTCGACACAGCACTCGTGCGCTCTCAGCTTTGTCTACACTGGGTTGCACTGGCATTTTTGCATAGCCATCGCTCTGCCCCACTGCAGTGCAAGTTCCGTAAGGACTGGGGTTAGCTGATGGTTTTCCCCCACAAAGATTTTGCACAGGAGGTGTCTGGGGAGCTTGGCAGCAATGGACCCAGACTTGCTGAACGTTAGCAGCGGCCTCACATCGCTGACAGGGCTCCAGAGAGGGAGGAGGAGCCAGCACGCAGGGGAGTGAGTAATCCTGGTCACCAATGCAAGGCCAGACGCGGGCTTCCTGCCCTGCCCATTCCCCGATGGTGCTCTGCCCTCCCCACCTCCAGCCCTCTGCACACTGTGCGACTGGGGTCTGTTGAAGAGGAGGGGAGGAAGCAGCTACTGACTCCAGCAGGCTTTGCTCCACACTTGGACTTGTGGCAAGGGAATTCCAGAGCCTGCCTGTCCCTCCTGTCCCTTCAAGTCACTGGAGAGTCTTTTCTGGTCTGAACACTTGCTCAAGAGTTCCCTTGAGGGACTGGCATTGTGGTATAGCAGGTTTAGCCACCTGAGATGCCCACATCCCATATGAACATCTGTTTGAGTCCTTGTTGCTCCCCCTCCCCCCTTTTTAAAAAAAATTATTTATCTGAAAGGCAGAGTGACAGAGTGAAGGGAGAGGCAGATGCCTCAGATGGCTGCAACAGCCAGGGCTGGGCCAGGCCGATGCCAGGAGCGAGAGGCTTCTTCCCTCTCTCCTGTGTGGGTGCAGGGGCCCAAGTACTAGGATCCTCTTCCCAGGTGCATTTGTAGGGAGCTGGCTTGGAAGTGGAGCAGCTGAGACTCAAATCCATGCCTATATGGGATGCCAGTGCCGTGAGCGGCAGCTTAACCTGCTGTGCCACAGTGCCAGCCCCTTCAAGTCGCTGCTAGTGTGCCTGGGAAAACAGCAGAAAACTGCTCAAGTGCCTGGGCCCTCGCACCCACTTGGGGGATCCTGATGGAGTTCCAGGCTCCTGGCTTGGGTCTGGTTGAGCCCAAGCTGATGTGGCCATCTGGGGAGTGGCCCAGCAGATGGAAGACCTCTCTTTCTATGTAATTATGCCTTTAAAAAAAAAAAGGTGCCACTGAGTCCTCCTCCCTTATGCTGGGGCCCCGGCTGCAGGAATTCCAGGAAGCCGTGCGGCCAGTAGAGATGAGGATGTGTTGGCCGCCGTGCAGAGGCTGCGCTGCAGCCCCCAGCCTGGGGACGCAGGGCCAGGCCTCCTCTCGTGCTCGCGGGCTTGGTGGCCACGTCACGACAGGTGGGATAAACAGCACCCGGCGCTGGGTGCTACACGGAAGGAAACCGCCTGTTCACCAGCTGCCTGGTGGATTTGACCTCGAATCAGGATCTGCCTTCTCCCCAGCTGATTGCCTGATCACAAACTGAATCCCAAACAGGAGACTAAAAAGCAAGCGATTTCCACAGATGATACTGATACCGATAGGACACTGGGGCGGGAGAGAGCGGATTTTTTTTTTTTTTTAATAAGAGAGTTTCTTTTGTAAATTTGAATGAAAAACGATGACTCCTCTTAGGCTTCGGAATTCGAAGTGAAATGTTGCGGTTCTTTCTTAATGTCAGAGGAGCTTTGAGACCCTGCTGGCTCACTGTCCAGGGCTTTGTCCCAGAAGCCTGCGTCCTGGACGCAGCCCGTTTGTCTGCAGTGCCCTGGAGTCCCGTGGAAGTAGAGGACACACTGAGAGCGTTTCCTCTGGGTAGCCTGCTCAGCCCGCATTTGGGTTCTTGGAGGTGCTGGAGGTCCTTCTAAAGGCGTAAAAGGCTGCTTTTCCCTGGAAAAGCCTCGTCCCAGCGGGACTCACGGGACACGCTGACCTGGAGCCCTTGTTGGACGGACAGCTGTCCACCTGCCGCCCAGCTGCAGTGCTTTTGGCTTCCTGCTTTGTGGACAGGGAGAGCAGGATTACCCACAGGGCAAATCCAAGAAGAAATTCACCTCCCTCTCTTGTGCTAATGGTTTCGGGAGATTCTGCCTCCAGCGGTTTCCCCCCTGGCATCCCATGTCAGCAGGAGTGATTGTGTCATCCAGGTGCAGGTGTTCTTGGCTGCCCTTTACCTGTTGTCTCCTCGTGTCACCTACGGCCAGGAGAGCAGCTGACACGCTCATCTCTCTCACCTAGGGAATTACCAAGTGGTTGCCTAGCAACTCTGCGGGCGCCATCCCCACGGTCTGTGTTGCGGAATGTAGAGTGGCTGCCTTTGCTTTCAGCAGCGATCATTTGCATATTTCTTTCGGGTTTCCAGAAAAATAAGTTAGGTTGTCCTGAATTTGAGACTATTAAAATGGCCTTTTGTGTTGCTTTCCCCTAGTATTCATGTTATAATCGTTCGTTATTGTAGCAAATGACAATCATCTGATCAAAGCATTAATACAGCCGTTGCTGCAATTAAATTCCATTCTGCAGGCATCTTCTCTGTGCCAGATACTACGCTAGACAGCGTAAGGAATTCTAAGAAGGAGCAAGTGATGTGTCGGGGAACAGCGGGTCCTGGGGTAGGTGCCTGTCTGTTTAATAGACGTGTAGAAATCACTTGTTTACACATGTGAGACAGCTATGTGTGTATGTCAGAGAATGGTGTTTCTATTTGAAGGAATCCCTTTGTGTTGGATCAAAGGATTCTCCGCTTTTATTTAGATGCTTGTCTTTGTATCTTACAGCTGCAGTCAGTTCAGAACCACTTCTAAGACCTGCTCCTACTGGAGTCTAAATAATTAGCGGCTCTTAATCGGCCCTTGTGGAAGGTGGCACTGGGAACGCTGTCCGCTAGGACGCACCTGCCCCGGGTCTGTACTGCGCTCTTTCCACATAGCTGCCGCCGTGGCGTTCGAAGCCTTGAAGCCTGCCCACCTCTGTTTTACGTGATCCAGGTTCCAGGAAGCCCCTTGCCTTTGTCCACTTTGCAGGAGTGTGGCCTCCTCTCTATGCGATGTGGCTGCTAGAAAGAGCCTGGGGCCTCACCGGCCAACTTGGCTCATGAACTCTCGGGAGATCCTCTGAGCCACAACTCAGCAGCCCCTTGGGGACTCCCGGGCCCAGGGTGAGAAGGCTGATCCTCACCTCCCCCTTAGTGGGGCGGCATTTGAAGAGTTGGCCAGGAGCCAGTGCTGTGGCATAGTAGGTAAAGCTGCCACCTGCAGAGCCAGCATCCCATATGGGCGCCGCTTCAAGTCCCAGCTGCTCCACTTCCGATCCAGCTCTCTGCTATGGCCTGGGAAAGCAGTGGAAGGTGGCCCAAGTCCTTAGGCCCCTGTACCCATGGGGGAGACCCAGAAGAAGCTCCTGGCTCCTGGCTTTGGACCAGCCCAGCTCTGGCAGTTGTGGCCATTTGCGAAGTGAATGCAGATTCAAGATTCTCTCTCTCTCTCTCTCTCTGCGTCCGCCTCTCCATAACTCTGTCTTTGCCTGCTGAAATCCACCAGCCTGGCCCCTCAGTCACGCTGTCTCTGGCAGACACTGTAAGGCAGTGGGTGGGAACGCTGCTTGTGGTGCTGGCATCCCATACCTGAGTGTCAATTTCAGTCCCAGCAGCTCTGCTCAGACACTCAGGAAACAGCGGAAGGTGGCCAGTGTGCTTAGGCCCCTGCACCCACATGGGAGACCCAGAGGGAGCTCCTGGCTCCTGGCTTCAGCCTGGCCTAGACTTGGCTATTGTGGCCATTTGGGAAGTGAGCCAGTGGATGGAAGATTCTCTCTCTCTCTCTCATTGTGCGTGTGTGTGACTCCCTCTGTCTTCTGTCTTTGCAATAAATAAATATAAGAGTGCTCACCATTTCATAAAAAAGCAATTTGTAATATTCTTTTTTAAAAAAGGATTATTTGTTTGAAAAGTGGAGTGACACACACACATATACACACACCTGAACCCAGACCTGTCTGACCCCAAAGACCCTTCTGTCCATCCATCCCTCGCCACCACAAAAGGCCCAGGGGCACTGGGGAACTGAAGCCAGGGTCCCTGGAAGAGGGATTTTCTCCAGCCTGGAGGGGTCACCAGGGGCACGGGGTGGGCAGTGGTGACGCTGCGCAGAGCAGGGGGTCATGGTAGAGACCAGCATCTGAGGCCAGACCCCAGCTTCAGAACCTGAGCTCCGCTTTCTGAACCAAGCCTCAGAACCCGCATCTGAAAACCGCAGCTGAGAGCGTGCCCCTCCCGCGCTCGTTGGGAAGACTCAGGGTCTAGGCAAGAGTGAACAGCCCTGAAAGCCGGCTGGTCCTGGCTGTATCACAGGCACTCAGGTCCCTCCAAGGCCAGAGGACTCCATCAGGCTGGTATCTGAAAAGGAGCAATTGTAGACAACACGGGTGTGCGGCTGGAGGCTGGCAGCCAGAACACCTGCAGCTGGCCTGCTGCTCTCTGACTTGGGGGTTCTCTTTCACCCTCAGGACAGCTCCAGCGCAGGTGAGGACTGTGACCCACCGTGGTCAGCTTCCGTTCACCCAGCAAGAGAAGGTGGAGGGTATCTGCGGGTGCAGTGCCCCATGATGTCCACAGGGTGTCGCTCTCAATAACACTTCCAGGACTTGCTGCCAAAACTGAATACTCAAGACATGGGACTGACAACCTGGTTTCCATTTCGAGGAGCAGGAGCTTGGCTGGAGAGGAGTGACCTGGCCAAGGTGGCCCAAGTGGCCGGGCAGGGCACGAAGAGCACCTGGATCTCTGGTCCCAATTAAGGGCACTCCCTCCATCCCCTGACATCCGGCCTGCACGGAAGAAGCTGGGTAAAGGCGGCAGCGCTTGTTTCTGGGTCCCTAGGGAGTGGTTTGAGGATGAGCCAAGGTGCCCGTTCTCTGGGTCCTAGCTCTGCAGGCTGAAGGCCAGTGCTTACGGCTCCTCAGATGCCTTCTGAGCACTGAGGTTTTTCTGGAAGGTGCATCAGCGTCCACAGGCCTCACTGTGACACCAGCGAAGCTCCGGAGAGCCAGCCTGCTTCGACAATGATGGGGCCTGCGGAGAGGGTCTCCGTGGTTCCAGGAGGCCTCCTGTCCTCTGGGGAGCCTGAGCTGCGTAGAACACGGGAAGGGAAGAAACTGACCTCCTGCAGCCTGGCTCTGGGCCTCTGGGCCCCAGCGACCTTGCATGTATGACGGGATGGGAGGGGTGGGGGTGAGTTGCGTCTGTGATGGGCACACACAGAGTAGACGCTCAGGAAGCACCAGTCCCTGTCTTCTTCCGAGTTTCCTTGGAGCCTCCTGGAAGGGACCAACGGGCCCTCTTCCGTTCATGGATGATGAGACACTTCTCTTCTATATTTGACCAAGGTGCTACCATTACTAACTTGGCAGTGCACAGGGGACCCTGCCTTGCCTCTGTCCCGGGCCTCCAGACCGCAGGGAGCAGGGCTGACCTGTGTGGGAGCTCCTTGCCTGCCTGCAGAAGCGAACAGGGCAGGGGACACCTCCAGCGTTCAGGAGGGAGGGAGAGGGCCTTCAGGGGCATTAAGGAGGGAGGGCCCCAAGGACACCACCTGCCTCTTCCCACAGGTTCGGGGAGGCCTCCTGGAGCAGGTGGGATCTGTCCCCATGACCAGAGTGTGGGCCGAGGTTCCCCTCGCTCTCCCTCCCCTTCCTTTCCTTTCTCCCCGCCCCCAGAGCTCAGAGGAGATAAGGACAAGAAGCACAATCAGGTTTCGATTGGTTTATTTTTATTGCTGTTTAAAATCATGTGAATAATCGATGTTCATTGAAAAAAAAAAAAAAGAACACACAGATAAGCCAAGAAAAGACAATAAAATTCATCTGTTAACATCTTGGCGAATATCCTTTTTCTATGCTTAGAAACAGAGCACACTTCTGTTTTACTAATAGTGTTTTCTTACTGTACCAGCTTTATAATCGCTTTTTAAAAAGTGGGACAATGGATGAGGCTGTGTCTTCAGGCCAGGAGACAACCACACCCCCTGTGCTGGCGTTCCTGGCTCCAGGGGTCAGCGCTTTACTCTATCTCCTGCCTCCCTCTGATCCACAGCAGAAGTGACCTGGGTGCCTGCACTTGGACTTGGAGCTGAACATGAGCCCTCGAGCTGCTGGGGCAAGGTGAAGGTCAGCGAGGCACAGGAACCTTCCAGAAAAAGCACGCACTCCCTAGGGACCGTGGATCCCTTGGCTGTTGGAGGAAGGAGAGATGAGCAGAGGGCAAAGACACAGGAAAGGGAGGGTCACAGGCTGGAGGCAGGCAGGTGGCAGGAGAGACCTGGCTCCACCCACTCCCTGCAGCCCAGGGTCCCGGGGGACAGCTGCAGCCCTGGCTGTCACCTGCCAGCTGCGACCTTTGAACAAATGACTGAGCCTGGCATCTCGCCTGTAAAACTAACACTAGCTGCCAGTCACAGGGGCTCTGTAGCTGGGAAGGGGCTCCCTGGCGTGCTGACACTGGTTCTGTTGCTGTCTCCCAGCTGAACAGCGGCCTCCGCGGGCTGCACCACACGCAGCTCTCTCCCTACACTCCCCGTTACTCTCCCCTTGCTGCTCCCAGCCTTTCTCTCCCTTTCCTACTTCTTCCTCTCCCTGCTTCTCCCTGCCACAGCCCTGGCTCCTCCATCAGCTGCAGCGGTGCTGAGCCTGGGGACCCGCACGCATGCACACACACACCACGCAGCAAACATCTCTGGAATGCGGGCCTGGCTTCCTCTCTGCTCTGCTCTCCCAGCCCAGAGGAAAAAGTGGGCCCCAGGCAGACAGGGCCCTGTTGGCCCGGAGCAGGGTTGGGGCGGCTGAAGATGGAGGCAGGAGGCTCTGCCCTCCAGCAGGGGCCCACGCGCTCCAGGCAGCGGGAAGGGCGGCCTGGGAAGTTGGCCAGCTCAGCCTGGAGAGGCAATGAAGAGAGGTGACAGCCAGGGTAAGCTCAACAGTCAAGTGCACAGGTCCTGGGGCCTGGCTGGGCCTGGCTTCTTAGCTGTGTCACCCACCCTCTCTGATCCTGCATCTCCCCGCCTGTAAGTGGCAGCGGCGACTTGTCTCCTAGAGTTCGTACAGGTTACAATAACAGGAGAGGAGCACTTGGCACGATGCCTGGTCAGTGGTCGCTCTAGTCGGGTAAGGGGCCCTGGGCAGCCTGGAGACAGCTGTGGGAGGGAAATGAATGGGCCTTCCCAAGTGCATTGCTTCTCTGCAGGGGGTGTGGCTGGAGAGCAAGAGAGCCTGTCTGCCTGTGTGCCCTCAGCTCTTCCAGAAACATCACCAATGGGTCTCCAGCACGAGTAGTCGTGAGCCCGGTACGATTTTCTCATACAGTTTACTCCCTGGATGGCCTCCAGTGTCTGAGCCACCGACAACCGCAGGGCTTTGCAATCGATTTCCTGGAAGCAGCAGTCCAGTAGCCGCCACGTGACAGCTGTGGGGGGAGACCGGCCTGGCTGAGGCTGAGGGGTGTAGAAGCCCCAGGCTGCCCTCCCACACTGTGGCGGGGACCAGCAGATGAGGAATGCCTGCGCTGCTGCCCGGGACTCCTCCCGGGGGCAGCAAGGCAGGGAGAGCTGCACCCACGTGCACACAGACACATGGGTGGGCGGGCTCTGCGCACAACTGCTTGTGTGACAGAAGCTTATCTGTCCATCACGAAGGCCTGCCGCGTTCTGGATGAAGATGGTGTCTCCTTGTGTTGAGCCACTACTGGCCACCGAAACCTTTTGATCCATGCTCCCCAGAGCTGAGCAACAGGGAGCCTTAGTAGGAGGGGTGGGAGGGCAGGAGGAGGGGTCCCGCATGGAATATTAAGCAGAAGTTAAAAAGAAGGAAGGGCGAGCCTTTGGCTGAGACGCTGCCGGGGTCACCTGTATCCCACATCAGAGTGCCCGGTTCAAGCCCCAGCTCTGCTGCTGCCTCCAGCTCCCTGCTAACACACGCCCTGAGAGGCAGCTCAAGTACTCGGGTCTCTGCCACCCACATGGGGGAACCTGAATTAGGTTCCAGGCTCCTGGCTTTGTCCTGGCCTAGCCCCGGCTGTTGCAGGCATTTGGGGGAAGGAACTAATATATAGAAGATCTGCCTCTCTGCCTTTCAAATGAAGTAAACATTAAATCATTTAAAAATTATATACGGAGGCTGGCATTGTGGTACAACTGGTTAAGTCACCGCTTGAGACGATGGCATGCCATGTTGGAGCCTCTGTTTGAGTCCCAGCTGCTCCACTTCTGATCCAGCTTCCTGCTAGCGTGCCTGGGAAAGCAGCAGAAGATGGTCCAAGTGCTTGGGCCCCTGCCATCCATGTGGGAGACCTGGGTGGAGTTTCTGGCTCTGGCTTCAGCCTGGTCAGCCCTGTCTATTGCAGACATTTGGGAAGTGAACAGGTGGGTGGAAGATTCTCTCTCTTTCTCTGTTTCCCTCTGTTGCTCTTTCAACTAAATAAATAACAAGAGGGGGGGAGGGAGTGAGGGAGGGAGGGGAGGACTGCCTCTCTTCTCTGCCCGTTGCCCCCTTCCCTCCCTCGCCGCCAGGGCCTTCTCCCAGGCCCCAGTCTGCATCTTGCTTCCTGGAAGAGGAGCCCCCTCCAAGGTCCCTGAGTGTTTGCTCTGTGAGGAGCCGCCCTGGGCAGGCGAGCTGGACTTTACCAGGCTCCACACCCAGAGCCCTGCCACTTCGGAGGGGCTGATCTCACGCCCATGGCCTTCCTTTCTGATCAGAGTCTGTGTCCTGCAGCCGCGTTGTCCAGGAGACACGGCACTGGGGCACCGGGAGCTGGCGGGGGGGGATGAGGTTCACATGGGAAGGAGCCAAGGGAGGCTGAGGGCCTGGAGGGGTATAGCTATGTCAAATAAAGCTCCCTAGGGCGGACAAGGTGGTGCAGCCAGTTAGGTGGCCACCAGACACACCTAAATCCCTGACGGGAGCACTGGTTCTTAAACCCGCACCTTCATTCATCCAGCTTCCTGTGCCTATGTGTCTGGGAAATCAACACCTGTGCCTGCAACACAGGTGGGGTTCGGGGTGGGGAAAGCCAGGAGCCAGGAACTCCGCCTGGGTCCCTCCATGGGCGGCAGGGGCTAATTCTGGAGCCATCACTGGCAGCATCCCAGGGCAGCGTTAGCAGGAAGCCGAGCGGGCACGCCAATCCGGCCTCTGCTCTGGGCTGTGGGTGTTTGACCCTGCGGTGGCAGCGCTGCCCCAGTAGCTGAGGGCGAGGTCAGTGTAGATGTCTCGAGCCACTGGGCTTCTTTGTTCCTCCTCGCCCCACCCCCTTGAAGGAAGGAAGGAAGTCTTTTTGTTGTTGTTGTAAGATTGATTGATTTATTTGAAAGCCTGACAGAGAGAAAGGGAGAGGAAGAGGGAGAGAGAGAGCAACAGATCTCCCAGCCTCTGGTGCACTCCTCAAATACCTGCAATAGCAGGAGCTGGGCCAGGCTGGGGCCAGGAGCCTGGAACTCCATCCCAGCCTCCAGCGTGAGTGGCAGGGATCCGTGTACGTGGGCCGTCCTCTGCTGCTTTCCCAGGAGCATTAGCAGACAACTGGATCAGCAGCAGAGCAGCCAGGACTTGAACTTGGCACTCTGTTATGGGATGCCGGTGTCTCAAGTAACGGCTTAACCCACGGCACCACCCACGGCACCACCATGCTGGCCCCAGGAGGTTATCCTTCACCAAAATAAATAAATAAATAGCACTCAACACTTCGTCTGGAACCTTGATTATTTCTCTCTTCCCCATATGGTTGCCTGGAGGAGACCGCGTGTATCCTGCTCACCGCTGAGTCCCAGTGCACTGAGCCCGAGCAAACCGTCAGTCCATATTGGCAGACAGAGGGACAGAAGGCGGCCCCTGCAAACCTGGACCCCTTCACAGAGAGCTGCTGCGTGGGAAGGGGCCTCCGGCAGTGTCTGGCACATAGTAGGTGTCCTATACATGCCTCCTGACTCTGAGTGTGGTTATCGGCACCTTTGATTTACTGCTGGGCTAGCACACACCTCCAACAAACAGGAGCAGCTGCACCCAGCCTGTCTGGACCCAGCCGGGGAGCTGGGGAAGAGGGGGGCAATGCTTCCTCCTCCCATTACCCCCTCCTGCTTCCTGCTGCCAGGGTCTTTATGCATTTGTCTAAAGAGTACCTTCGAGCGCCCCCTGTCGGGGCAAAACATCTCCCTCCTGAGCCCGGATCTCAGGGGTAACTGGCTCCGGAGTTTCCTCCTGGGTTTCTTTCCTGGCCTGGAGGCCTAGGGCACTTCCCCAGCCACGCATTTCCTGTCTGACTGGTGCTGCCTGGAAATGAAAACACCATCTAGAGCAGGTGGCCAGGCTGCAGCTCCCCCCATCACTGCAGCCTCCTCTCACCCCGGCCAGCTTGCACACGTGGCGGCCTGCTCCTCCCTGAGGGTTCCCGGGACAGAGGACCCTCTGGCTGGGCTTCCTGGCCATGGCAGACCACGCAGTGCTGAACTGCTTTGCGTGCCCGCAAGGCCAGTGTGGCCCAGCCCCTGTACGGTCCACCTCTGGCCACTCTGCAGCCCCCCGGCCTCAGCCTGCAGGCCGAGAGTTAGACATGGGTAACCGGGGAAGGGTCACAAGACTGTCCTCCAGGGGAGCGACCAAGGACCCCACTCTCCGCCCGAGGCCACCCAAGTCTGCCACTATGCAGTTGAACTTGTGGTTCAAGTATCCTGATAAAAGGCGAGCGAATGCCAGCCCAGCCAAATCTCATTTACAGCTACATGCGCAGAGAGCCCAGAGGTGTGCAGTTCCCAAATCACAAATGCCAGTCATGAGCATCACAGCCACATCACCAGGCCCGGTCCTCTGTTGGAATGTGCTTTAATAAACTTTGCTTTACTATCCCGGCTTCCGTGTCACTAAGCTGCAATTCATTACTCTATCGGCTCAAAGAATCAAGGCCAACCAGCTCGCCCCCAGTGACCCCTCGAGCCCCTGCAACATGTCTGTCCAGCCCCCTCTGGCCTTTCGTACAAGCCAGTGGTTCTCGAACTTCATGAATGTACTGGACTCCTCTGGCGGGCTGCTCCAGGCCCGGATTCCCAGCCTCACCCCCGGAGTTCCAGATCTGTGAAGTCTGCGCTGGTACTCGGGAATTTGCGTTTCCAACAAGTTCGCTGGTGATACTGATATTGCTCATCCAGGGACCACACTTTGAGAACCACTGGTTTGGGGCCTGTGTTGTAGCACAACAGGTTAAGCTGCCACTTCTGACGCCGGTATCCCATATCAGAGCCCCAGGTCAAGTCCCAGCTGCTCCACTTCCAATCCAACTCCCTGCTAGTGCACCTGGGAAAGCAGTGGAGGGTGGCCCTGCACCCACGTGGGAGACTCGGATGAAGCTCCTGGCTCCTGGCTTCATCCAGGCTCAGCGCTGGGCGTTGCAACCATTTGGGGAGTGAACCAGTGGATGGAAGATTCTCTCTCTTTCTCTCTCTCTCTCTCCTTCCCTCTCTCTCTCTCTTTCTCTCTCTCTGCCTCTCCCTCTGTCTGTAACTCTGCTTTTCTGCCATTCAAATAAATAAATCTTTAAAAATGGGGCGTGGGGGCTGATCTGTCTGGAGTCTCCTTCCATTGTCACAGGTCAAGCACCAGCAAACCAAAGCGCCTGGCAGGGAGGCCTCTCCGCCGCCATCAGCCTCCGCCTTCCTCCACGCTACCCACAGAGAGGGCAGCCATCGCCTACCGGGCATCAGGGCTGCCCTCAACCCTTTGTGGCTCCCAAGATGGTAAAAAATAAATAAATAAAAGAACCAAGAAGTTCATCAGGCACCAGTCAGACCAGCGTGGCCAAATTAAGGGTAGATGGGGAAAACCCAGAGGTGCTGACCCTAAGGACTGGAGGGGGTTCGAGGCCCAGGCTGGATGCCACGCCTTGGTTACAGCACACGTGCCCCTCCCCACCTCCAGCCTCTGAGTCCCTGACCTGCTGCGGTGCTGATGGCTCGCCCTGCGCTGAGCCTGCTCGCAGCATCCCCCCACCCCCAGAACTCCAGAGCCACCATGGAAAGAGCAGTCCAGCCGGCCCCCAGAGTCCCCTGCCCCAGGGCCAGGCTGTGCCGCGGAGAAAATGAATAGGCCACTCAGTGCATGTTTTATTTGTGTTTAAATAAATCCATAAAAACTGCCATCTGGCATTTCTCGAAAAAAAAAAATCAGACTGTGTTCAGGGATCAGCTTCTAGAGAGTTCATTCTGTTAGATATGGGCAAGGCCTGGACACAAGGAGGTAGCCTAGGTTTTTTTTTTTTTTTTTAAAGATTTATTTTATTTATTTACAAGACAGAGTTGCAGAGAGAGGTAGAGTCAGAGAGAGATCTTCCATCCACTGGTTCACTCCCTAAGTGACCGAAACGGCCAGAGCTGAGCTGATCCGAAGCTAGGAGCCAGGAACTTCTTCCAGGTCTACCACGCAGATGCACTAGGGGCCCAACGACTTGGGCCGTCTTCTACTGCTTTCCCAGGCCATAGCAGAGAGCTGGATCAGAAGTGGAGCAGCCGGGACTTGAACCGGTGCCCATATGGGATGCCGGCACTGCAGGCTGTGGCTTTAACCCGCTGTGCCACTGCGCCGGCCCCATGCCTAGGGTCTTAAGACTAGAGTTTAGACTGACTTTCTCAAAATTTGCCATCTTTACCTGCAGCCTCAATGGCGTTGGCCATAGTGCATGTGAGGGGAGGGGGGACTGGGGGTACACTGTTTTGGGGTTCAAGGGCTCACAATGCATGGTGGGGTCAGGGGTGCACAATATATTGGGGACTGGGGTGCACACGGTGGGTGTTGGGGTCAGGGTGCACGGTGTGTTGGGGTACACACCAGGCATGTGGGGGTGGGGCTTCTGCTCCCCAGGCCGCCGCCCACGTGGCTGGCGCTGGCGCTCCTGGCCTTGGCTGGCAGCCGGCCTGGCATGGCGCTGACTCACGCCGGGAGGGGCGGTGATTAGTATGCAGGGCAGGTACCCGGAGGAAGGCTGTCTCCGCGCAACAGCTCTTGATGTGTTCCTCTGATTAATGTGGCGGAGAGAACACTGCAGCTTTTTCCTGAATGGTCGCCACGTGGAGCCAGAGTCATTAGCAGCGCGTTTCCCGCTCGCCGTGACCCGCTGACCACTCTAAGTAGATAAAAATGAAAATGGCCGAGACAGCTGCAAGGCTTGGAAACAATCTGGTGGCCGGGCAGCCGTGGGAGGCTCTCCCACGTGGATGGCCCCCGGGGGCCCCGCCTGCCCGTCCCCTCTCTCCTTTCTCCTGCCCTCTGGGAGACGCTGCTTCCGGGAGGAGGGCCAGGGGCTGGGAAGAGGGGTCAGGCTGGGCAAAGGACAGCACGGGATGGAGCAGGGGCGGCGTGTGCTGGGCCGGTCGGGCAGGCAGAGAGGACACTGGGAGCAGCGGGGACTTGAGCGTGCAGGGCGGAGGGGACGGGTATGTTGGAGACCCCATCCAGAGGTGGGGGAAGCAGCCAAGGAGAACCCAGGAAGACGGACAGCTGCTTGAATGAACACCCTCGTGTCCGGCAGTCTACCGCGGGGACCCTGGCATCTCCACTTCCAGGTCTTGGAGGGCCCACGCTAGTGGCTCAAGGAAACTGAGGCAGCCAGAGGCCCCCCCCCCCCCCCCCGCCCCCTGGCTTAGGAGTGGTGCCGGCAGGGACCCCTTCTGAAGCCTGGCTTTTTCCTGGGCTCTCTGTCTTGGATTCATGTTGCCGTGCTGTTCTGAATTACTGCTCTGGGGTTTTTTGTCCCCTCCCCTAATTTCCCATGAGGACCCAGTTTCGCCGTCCAGGCAGGGGTAGGGAAATGGCACACTGGCTCCTGGGCTCCCTGGGAAGCATGGTGGTAAGACAGCCCAGGAAGCTGGAGCTCAAGTCAGCACCGCCCCCAGCTACCCGCACACACCCCGACACCGCCCCATTAAGGGGGTGGGCTTCCCAGCCGGTCTCACAGCACCCCCCTCTCAGAGAGCAGCCTCCAGGCTCAGCCCCGGCTGGAAGGGAAAGAGCAACGGTGCTAATTGTGGAGCCGGTGGGAGAGGCTGGGAGGAGGCAGCCGGGAGAGAAATCATCCTGCGATGCGCCAATTACTGATCAGCCGGGACATAATTGCGGGGCTGCCATCCCGGCTGCTGGAGGGCCCAGGCCTCCCTCTCGTTAATCAACGATAATCCAGAATTACGACCCTTAATGATTTGCAAAGACACTTGCGCACACACGCACACATGCTCTCCCATGGACACGAGTAATTGATAATCAGCCATGTAATTGGAGGCAATAATTCTGTCCGGGCCGGATGACGGGCTGCACCCTGCCAGCAGGACAGAGCCCAGATCGTGGGGACCCTGCGGTGGGCGGCGGGTTCCCAGGGCAGGGGGGCTGCTTCCCTTCTCCTGAATGGCTGTCCAAGGACCCCATCTTAACGCAGTAGGAGTAGGGTGATTTTTTTTGTTTGTTTCTTATTTTTATCTCTATTTTCTAATTCTTGCACACAATGCTTCAGGTTCCCAATCCTGGCCTCACATTAAAATTACCCGAGGGACTTGGAGAAAATTCCATAGATAGCCTCACTGGTAGTGGTCTTAATGGATTTGGGACACATGCTGGGCCCCAGGATTTTTTTAAGCACCCACAACTTATCCTTTCAGGTGCGCTTAGCTGGCACCAGTCTTCCCAACCTGTTCCTGTTCTCTTTATCTGGGGAGCCCCTGAGTTCGGTGGCTTCAACCTGAATCTGCCTATGAGTTGCTCTGGCATTTGTTAAAACGCAGGTCCTGGTGCCGGAGGCGGGGGCAGCTGTCTGCATTCCTAAATGGATTTCCAGGTGAGCCTGCTGCTGCTAGCCGGGAGAAGTCAGGCTCTCTCTTCCTGGGGTGGGCGCTTAGCCTTCAACCTGCCAGTTCCCATGCTGGGCTCCCACACTGGAGGACCGGGGCTGCATTCCCGGCTCCTGACTCAGCTTCCTGCCACTGCAGACCCTGGGAGGCGGTGGTGATGGCTCAAGGGACTGAGCTCCTGCCACTCACAGGGGTGACCTTGAATGAGCCCCGAGCTCCTGGCTTCCGTCTGGCCCGGCCCGGCTGCTGCAGGCATCGGGGGAGTGAACCAGCAGGTCGGCTCTCTCCACTCTTTCTCTCTCTGTGTGTGTCTCTCTGCCTAGCAAGCAAACGAATGACAGTTTAAAGAGAGACTTCCAGGACAGGCACCTGGAAGCAGCGGGCACGCTGCATCCGAAGCTGCGGTGCCAGGTCTCAGCCCTGGCTACTGTGCTTCTGCCCCAGCGTCCGGCTGGTGCAAACCCTGAGAGGCAGTAGAGGATGGCTCAAGCGCTCTGAGTCCCTGCCACCCACACGGGAGAACTGGATGGCGTTCCGGGCTCCTGGGTTTGACTGGTACAGCCCTAGCTGTTGGGGACATTTAGGGAGTGAACTGGAGGATGAAAGACCTCTCTTTGGGGGCTGGCACTGTGGTGTAGCCACCACTTGCAGTGCCGGCATTGGTTTGAATCCTGGCTGCTCCAATTCTGATCCAGCTCTCTGCTATGGCCTAGGAAAGCAGTAGAAGATGGTCCAAGTCCTTGGGCCCCTGCATCCATGGGGGAGACCCGGAGGAAGCTCCTGGCTCCTGACTTTGGATCAGGCCGGCTCCAGCCTTTGCGGCCATTTGGGGAGTGAACCAGCAGATGGAGGATCTCTCTCTCTCTCTCTCTGCCTCTCTGTAACTCTGCCTTTCAAATAAACAAATAAATGTTTAAGGAAAAAAGCTCTCTTAATCTCCACCTCTCCAGTAAAATAAAAATAAATACTTTTTTTTTTTTTTTGCGAAAGAGACTCCCTTTGTTGAAGGTCCAAGCATGAGCAGACCTTGGTGGCAGAAACGCTGAGTTACTGAGCTCTTGTTCTGGGATGGGCTTGGTACCAGTGCTGGCCTGCAAAGCTGAATCAGCCCAGCCCAGCCCAGCCTCAGCCTCCCAGAAGCTGACAATTAGCAGTGATCTCCAGTCTCTCTCAGGGGGCTGAACGTCTGCAAGTCCCACATTAGCTTCTTTCAGGTTTCTGAACACAAGACCTGCTCGGGCGAATGCAGGTAACGGGGCTTCAGCGGTAGAAAAGAAGGGGTGCTCGCCTTCAAGGAGTCAAAGGCAAATGTTTGTGAAACCGCGGTGGAGCCTGGCACAGAACATGAAAGAATCAGGACGAGGGGAAGCAGGCGGGGGAGACGTGGGTGTGTGCCAGCCGGCGTTGTGGCACAACAGGTTAAGCCGCTGCCTGCGACGCTGGCATCCCACAGGGACACAGGTTGGAGTTCTGGCTGCTCCATTTCCGATCCGGCGCCCTAGGAATGCGCCTGGGAAAACGGAAGAAGTTGATCCAAGTCCCTGGGTCCCTACCACCCTCGTGGGGTCTGGATGAAGCGCCTGGTTCCTGGCTTCAGCCTGACCCAGTCCCAGCCATTGTGGCCTTTTGGGGATTTAACCAGTGGATGGAAGATCTCTCTCTCTCTCTCTCCCTCCCTCCCTCCCCTAATTACGCTGCTTTTCAAATGAATAAAATAAAATAAAAACTATGCATAGACTTTAAAAGTATTTTGCAAAAAAAAAAATGCATCTTTTCATTCCATTTTTCCATGGACTTTTTGAAGAATCCTCATAAAGCTTCCAGGATTCGGCATAAAACATGGGAGGAGAGCTAGCATGAGGAGTCTGGCACAGGAGCTGTTCTCCCACAAATATCTCCTCCCATGCCAGGATGCACCTGCTGCCCCACACGTCAAGGGGCTGAATCTCCTTCTCTTCCTTCTGAATTTGGGCTGATCTCATGTCTTATTTGGACCAGTAGAAGCAGTGGAAGGAACAATGTGACAGATTCAGAGCCAGCCAATATGGAGTCTGGCGGCTTCTGCTTTGGTTCCCCTGGGAGCCGGCTGCCATGTATGGGGTCCTGAAACCACAACGCTGGCCACAGCGGGAGGCCATGCATTGAGTGCTGAGTGTCCCTCCTGGGACAGCCACTAGCTGAACGCAGTGACCCCAGCTAACCCCATGTGGAGCAGAAAAACCACCCAGCTGAGCCCTGCCCTAATTTCTGACCCACAAAATCATGAGAAATTATAAACGCCAAGAACCTAAGCACTTGAGCCCTCGTGTGCTGCCTCTCAGGGTGTGTATTAACAGGAAGCTGGATCGGAAGCAGAGGAGGCACAACTGCACCCCAGGCACTCTGATTTGGGATGCTGGCATCCCAAGAGGCAACTCACCTGCTGTGCCACAACCCCTGCCCCAGGAGCTGTTATTATCAATAGAGTGCAGTCAGGGGTCCCCCAACTCTTTTTCCAATCCACATCATTAATTTCAGCCCTTTTCTTGATGTTCAGAAACCACTACCTGTCTAATAAGTAGACCATGCCACAATCCTATTTAGAAAAATGTGGTGGGAAAAGGCTAATCAGGGTAGGCTTCCTGGAGGAAGAGCTTAGCAGGCTTCTTCTCTTTTCAGGTGAAGAAATAAGACTCAAATGCATATTTAAAAAAATTGGCTGAGGTCGCAAAGCCCTAGCCGAGAAGGGCTTGTGTCCTGCCCTGCCTGGCTTAGAGGCCGCTGCTCTTAGGGTCCTGCTATGGTTTCAGGCTGCGCATCGCAGGACTTGGGACAATGTGGTCTGACCGGCCTTTGCTTAGCACAGGTACGGAATCCTTTCAACTAAAATGAAAATAACAGTACCTTTTAAAAATTATATGCTTGTCAAAAAATACCCTCCTCATGGTCAAGTCCAGAGTCTGCTAAGGCTTTTGCATGTATCGCCCACCACACCCCTTGGGAGAAGGGCTGGGCGCTGTCACCTTAGGAGCTGCCTGGGCCTTGCAGGGGACTCTGATTTGTTGCTGCATTGTGTGTGTGAGTATGTGTGTATGTTTGTGTGTATGTGTGTGTTTGTGTCTGTGTGTGTATCTGTGCATTTGTGTATGTCTGTGTGTATCTGTGTGTGTCTGTGGGTGTGTGTGCTTGTGTGTGTCTGTATGTGTCTGTGCTGTGTGTGTGTGCTTGTGTGTGTTTGTGTGTATCTGTGTGTGTCTGTGGGTGTGTGTGTTGATATGTGTCTGTATGTGTCTGTGTGTGTGTTTGTTTGTATGTGTCTGTGTGTGTGTATCTCTGTGTGTGTCTGTGTGTGTATCTGTGCATTTGTGTGTGTCTGTGTGTGTCTGTGGGTGTGTGTGTTGATATGTGTCTGTGCTATGTGTTTGTGTGTATGCTTGTGTGTGTGTGTTTGTATGTGTCTGTGTGTTTGTGTGTATCTGTGTGTGTCTGTGGGTGTGTGTGTTGGTATGTGTCTCTGTGTGTGTATGTGTGTGTCTGTGTATGTGTCCGTGTGTGTGTGTTTGTCCCTCTGGGTCTGTGTGTGTGTTTGTGTGTGGTCTGTGTGTGCGTCTGTGTGTGTGCACTACTCCTCCTCTCTACAACACCTTAGGAACAAATAACAAAACATGTGTGCACGGGAGACACTTCTAGAAATCAGACTGCCCGCCCTCCTTTGCTACACATCCAGAAGCTGATCCCTTCTCACCAATGATGCTGCCGCCACCCTGGTCCCAGCCACCATCTCTTCACCTGCGCCCTGCTCTCCTGTAAAGGGTCCTGGTCCTGTCCCAGTGCGGGGCAGATGAAACCACTCCCCTGCTCAACCCCAGCAAGGCTCCCAGGCCGTGAGCACGGACCCCGCCCCATCCTGCACCTCCCGCTTCCCTCGTTTCTTCTTGGACCACATGCCTCCCCACTCTCACCAGGCCGGCCTGTCTGACCACCCGGCCGGCTCCTGGGTCAGCACTGGTTCTGCCTGGATCTTCTCCTACCGGGGAGCTCTGTGGATCACTCTCTTGCCTGTGTTAGTCTTTACTTGAACACGATCTTCCTTTACACTTTTTAAAACTTCTTTTTATTGATTTAAAAGGTAGAGAAAGACAGAAACAGAGGTCTTCCATTCACTGGTTCATTCTCCAGAATGCCCACAACAGCCAAGGCCAAAGCCAGAAGCCTGGAACTCCATCCTGCGGGTGGCAGGGACCCAAGCATTTCGGCCATCACCTGCTGCCTTCCACAGTGCCCTCTGCAGGAGGCTGAAACAGGAGTGGAGCCAGGACCCACACCCAGGCTCTCTGAAATGGGATGCAAGTGTGCCAAGCAGCGTGCAGGGTCAACACTTCGCCAAATGCCCAGCCCCCAAAGCATCTTCCTAGCGAGCTCGCCCGTGGCCCGCCAACTGAAAGCTGTTCACAGACACCCTTTTCTGCTTTGTTCCTCTCTGTGGCTCGTATCACCATCCAACAGCACACGTATCCCTCCCCACCACCACACACGCTAGCGTGCAGGCGCCAGAGGGCCAGGGACTCGTGCCTGTGGCTTCTGTTTTGTTTACTGCTATCGCCCCAAACCCAGCAATAGCTGAACAAAAGGTTGTTAGATGAATGAATATGAAAGTACACACACAAACACCCCGAGATGACATCACAGACTTCTTCAAAACTAGACGAGATTTGAGGCAGACTTTGCGGTACACAGGGTTGGGCTGCTGCCTGGGTCACCACATCCCATGCTGGACAGGCTGGGATCAAGTCCTGCCTCTGCTTCTCACCCAGCTTCTTGCTAAGGCGCCCGGTAGGCAGTGGGTGACGGCGCAAGTCCTTGGGTTCCTGCCACCCATGGGGTTCCGTGCTCCTGGCTTTAGCCTGGTCCAGCCCCAGCTATTGTAGGCATCTTGGACGTGAACAAGGAAATGGAGGCTCGCTCTCTGTTGCTCTGCCTTTCAATACATAAACACTAAGCTGCACCTAACTTGGGATGTGCATTGATGTGGGTGTTAAGGCATTCCTCTAACGTTGGTTGGTTTCCAACCATTCTCTCTCTCTCTCTCTCTCTCTCTCTCTCTCTCTCTCTCCTCTGTGTGTGTGTGTGTGTGTAGGTATGCTCGTGTGCAGATTCACATTGCAGTGATGGCCGCTAGGTGTAGAAACTTTGGATTGTGGTCATGGTGGTGAATGCTAACACAAGCTCTATTCCCTGCCTGGTGCGAGCCCTCGAGGTCCTACCAGGCGAGAAGGGCTCACCTAGTGGGCTGCGAGGGGACAGATCAGAGGGCAAATGGTCTCCTCCAACTGACACCGCGAGGCTGACCGCTCCACTTGAGTCAAGGAGCAATATCTGTATTGCCTGGACCGTGTAGCAGGGAACCTGCGGCGGGGCCACACAGGCACCATCTGAGCTCTGACCTGCGGCTGCCGCTGCCACTCCGTAGCCTCTTGTTAGGACTCCACAGGGTGCCCTGTAGCAGAGAGGAGTGGGGTGGGGTCTGCTGGGGTGGGGGAGACCTGGGGAGACAGGGCCTCTTCTGAATGAACCCCTCTGGGGGCAGCCCAGGTTCACGTTCACGGGGATGAGGTTTCCCGTGAGAAAAGATGGCTGTTGGCAGTGGCTGTTAGCTCCATGCAGGTGACAGAGACTCTGAGATCCACTCCCAGGGTCTCCACCCTCAGGACTTGGGGGGAAGGGGTGGAGGAGACTTGTATTACAGGTTAGGAACCTGAAGCTCAGAGAGATGATGTCTCATGTCCAAGGTCACGCAGGTCTCAGATGCCAGGACCTTTCTTGACTGCTGAATTCCATGACACACAACTGGTTCTGTAGCTGGAACACATGGGTGGTCTGGGCTTGATCTTGTGCCTGGCTGACTCTCCAAACCTAGTTCATCTGACGGTGTAGCTTGTAGCCCACCGAGACCCTGGCAATGTGCCTGCCACCTGGTGGGTGCCCTGTGAATAGCAGGTTGACTGACCCGCGGCCCAGCCCCAGCAGGTTCTGCTAACAGGTGCCGGATGAGAGCCGCAGAGCAGAGGAGCCAGGACTTTCGCTCCCAGCCAGCAGGGGGCGTGCACACATTGTTTTCTCGTGGGCTTCCCACTGGCGTCTCCAGGCCCCATCACAAGCGACGTGACTCCGGGGTGTGTGAGACAGAGAGGGTCCTTCTCACTCAGCCCGTTTGATAATCAGAAGCTGCAGATTGTGTGGTGGTCCTTGGCAGAGGCTCTCTGCCTGGCCAGGACCCATTCATACTGAGTGCATCCCACCCAGGCCCCGCGCGAGGCACCTGGCACCCACTGTCACCTCCAACTACCACAGGCACCCACAGCAAATCTCACCAACAGTTGCCAGGCTACGGTTCTTAGCTAAATTACAAATGCAAAAACTGAGGCTTGGGGTCGGTAAGGGACTTGTCACACACACCACCCTCCCAGGTCATGGGACTGGTCAGGGGCTCCAGGGACGGATGGATTGGAAAGACCTCCCCTCCCCAGTTCTGCCCTGGTGCCTGCTGCCTGTGGTCTGACCCTGGTCCTCAAGTTCTGGGCGGGCACCTTGGGCACCTCCTGGACCTGGCACCCACCGAGGGGTGGGCTGCATGGTGGGGAGGGAGTAGGTCACAGTAGGACCAGCCGGGCCAAGGTCACTCAGCTCCCAATGGCAGAGGTGGAGCCAGGACTGGAAGCCCCGCTCCGCACGGCTGGCCTTGCTGCAGCCTTCAGCAGATCCTGTTTTCTGGGGCCCGGAAGAGCCTCCTAACGCACCCCTCGCTGTGCTCCATGGCAAATCCTGCTCTGGCCTTTCCTAGGCCCAGCCTCTGCCCCACTTCTGTAGAGCCTTTCCTTCCTTGAGTTCGAGACTCTTTCTCTCTTTTAAAAATATATTTAGTTGGAGCAGGCGCCGCGGCTCAGCAGGCTAATCCTCCACCTTGCAGGGCCGGCACACGGGGTTCTAGTCCCGGTCGGGGCACCGAATTCTGTCCTGGTTGCCCCTCTTCCAGACCAGCTCTCTGCTGTGGCCCGGGAGTGCAGTGGAGGATGGCCCAGGTCCTTGGGCCCTGCACCCCATGGGAGACCAGGAGAAGCACCTGGCTCCTGCCTTCGGATCAGCGCGGTGCCACGGCAGCCATTGGAGGGTGAACCAATGGCAAAGGAAGACCTTTCTCTCTGTCTCTCTGTCTCTCTCTCTCACTGTCCACTCTGCCTGTCAAAATATATATATATATATATATATATATATATATATATATATATTTAATTGGAAAACAGAGAGAGAGAGGGAGAATCTTCCATCTGGTGGTTCATTCCCCAAATAGCTACAACAGCCAGGACTGGGTCAGGCCATTGATGCAGGGGCCCAAGCACCTGGGCCATCCTCTGCTGCTTTCCCAAGCACATTAGCAGGGAGCTGGATCAGAAGCAGAGCAGCTGGGATCCATACTGGGATGCCGGGCACTGCAAGCTGAAGCTTGAACCCTATGAGCTGCAGCGCCCGCCCCTCTAGTTGTTCTTCGTATCTCTCACGGCCAACAGTGAGCAGAAACACGGCGTCTGGCACGAGGTCCTGGGGATTGACATTAGGTGGACAGAGTCAGAGTCAGGGCCTGGGACAGGTCTCTAGGGTGAAATCGGCCTTTGGTCTTCAGCTCTGCTGCCACCACCTCCAGATGCCCTCCTGGCTCACTGCCGAAGCGAGCCTCCAGCTGTCCACACCCTGCTATGGATGCCGAAGCGAGCCTCCAGCTGTCCACACCCTGCTATGGATGCTGCAGTGTCTTTGCACAAACCCCAGTCTGTCCTTGGCCGCCAGGGCCGCCCATGCGGCTGGGAGGGCACATGAGCCTGGCAGACCCTGGTGTGGCTGAGCCCTTCAGAAGTGGGGTTTGGAGAGGCCCTGGGGCTGGCAGGGAGCAAACTCCTGTGGCCCGGTCAGCTGGCTGAGAGCCAGGTGGACTGGCCGGGCCCCAGGCCCCCAGAGGCAGCCTTCCCGGGGTGGTGTTTTATGTCCCGTCCAGCCACAGGCTGCCTTCCCATTGCAGGGGTCTTGTTGGTTCTGCTTCCAAACCCTGGCTCCTTCTGGAACTGCGAATCTCGCCCCAGCCTCCCTGCTGCGCAGGGCTTCCACGCCACGGGGCCATCGGGGAGCACCTGCCTGGCCCAGTGTGGCCGCCCACTGCTAGAAAAGCCTGTCCATGAAGCCTCCAAGTCTGACCATGGCAGGTGAAGGCAGAGGTAAAAAGGAGGACCATTGGGGCCGGTGCTGTGGCATGGCAGGCTAAGCCTCTGCCTATGGTGCCAGCATCCCATATGGGCACTGGTCCCTGTCCCTGCTGCTCCTCTTCCAATCCAGCTCCCTGCTTATGGCCTGGGAAAGCAGTAGAAGATGCTCAAGTGCTTGAGCCCCTGCACCCATGAGGGAGACCCAGAAGAGGCTCCTGGCTCCTGGCTTCTGATTGGCTCAGCCCCAGCTGTTGCAGCCATCTGGGGAATGAACCAGCGGATGGAAGACTTCTCTCTCTCTCTCTCTCTCTCTCTCTCTCTCTCTCTCTCTCTCTCTCAAATAAATAAGATCTTAAAAAATAAACTAAAATAAAAGGAGGAACATTGCTGTAGCCCCAGGAGGTTCCATTGGGCTGCTAAGCTAAGACAATGCTGGAATGTCATTGTCATTGTCAGCACAGTACCCACCTGCCTCCGGACTGCTCTAAACTGGACTTCCTCACCATCTGCTGGCGACACCCATGTCTCAAATTGGAATTCCTGGCCCTGGTACTGGCTCCAGCTTCCTGCTAACATGGTCCCTTGGAAACAGCAGCGATGGTGCAAATGGGTGGGTTCATGTCACTCACATGGGAGACCTGGATTAAATTCCCAGCTTCTGGCTCCAGCCCAGCCCTGTCCTGACCACTGATGGCATTGGGGAGCCCTCGCTCTCTGCCTCTCACATAAGTAAATATATAAAAATAGTTAAGAAATATGAGGGCGGGTATTATGCTGCAGCTGATTAAACTGTTGCTTGGGACACACACGTCCCATATCAGAGTGCCAGGGACTGAGTCCCACATTTTTGGGGCAACCCACTTCCTGCTAATACGTATCCTGGGAAGCAGCAGGTGATGGCCCAGGCACCCGATTTCCTGTCACCCACATGGGAAACCTGAATGGAGTTCTTGGCTCCTGGCTTTGGCCTGGCTCAGCCCCAGCTGCTACAGGCATCTGGGGAGTGAACCAGCGGGTGGACGATCTCTTCCCTTCTGCCCATCACACATAAATGAAACTTTCTGAAAAATTGTAAAATCTACCTATCTTTAACAAAGAAGAGAAGAGGGAGTGCGGCTTTAGCCTGGTGGTTGAGAAGCCTGTGTCCCACCCTGGGCCTGGGCTCCACTCCTGGCTCTAGCTCCTGGCTCAGTGTCCTGCCAGTGTAGACCCTGGGAAGCGATGGTGATGAATTCCTGCCACCCACACGGGATGGAGCTCCCAGCGCCAGACCTCAGCCCTGACAGAGGAATTGGGGGGTGAATTCGTAGATGGAAGCGCACAAGTGTTCTCTCTCTCTCTCCCTCTCCTTCCCCCTCTCATTCTATCTCCATTTCTCTGCCTCTCAAATAAATAAATGCAATTAAAAAAAAAAAGAATAAGAGAGGAAAAGCGTCATTTCTGGACAGAGACAAGAGCCAGCTGGGGAGTGAACCAGCGGATGGAAGACTTTCTCTCTCTCTCTCTCTCCGTGCCTCTCCTTCTTTATCTGTGTAACTCTTTCAAGTAAATAAATAAATTTTTAAATAAATAAATAAATAAAAGCTAGTGTTCACTGAGTGCTTGCTATATTCTAAGCACTCTGCTGAGTTTTCTAAGCACGTCGTCTTATTTAATTCTGAGAGCAAGCTTATAAGGAAGGTTTAGGCTACTTTGTAGGAGAATGCCAATGTTCAGTATTGTTCAGTGGATGAAAGCAGATGAGGAAAACAGGAGGATGCTGGCGCCGTGGCTCAACAGGCTAATCCTCCGCCTAGCAGTGCCGGCACACCAGGTTCTAGTCCCGGTCGGGGCGCCGGATTCTGTCCCGGTTGCCCCTCTTCCTGGCCAGATCTCTGCTGTGGCCCGGGAGTGCAGTGGAGGATGGCCCAAGTGCTTGGGCCCTGCACCCCATGGGAGACCAGGAGAAGCACCTGGCTCCTGGCTTTGGATCAGCGCGGCGGCCATTGGAGGGTGAACCAATGGCAAAGGAAGACCTTTCTGTCTCTCTCTCTCACTGTCCACTCTGCCTGTCGAAAGAAAGAAAGAAAGAAAGAAAGAAAGAAAGAAAGAAAGAAAGAAAGAAAGAAAGAAAGAAAGAAAGAAAGAAAGAAAGAAAGAAAGAAAGAAAGAAAACAGAAGCTGGCACGAACCACACAGTCCACAGAGAGTCAGGATTTGAACCCAGGGCTGTCTGATAAGAACCCTATCAAGTCCAGCAATTCTGTGTTCTACCTCTGGCCACTGCTTACGGGCTGGGTGTCCTGAGAAAGCTACTGACCCTCTCTGAGCTCTTCACCTATAAAACGGGATAATAACTGAGCCCCTGGATTAGCTGTGGATTAGATAAGAGGTGCCTGATGAGTGGCAGCCGTTCCTGTCATCGCTGCTGTTCTGGTTCCCAGGGCTAGGCGGCTAAGCGCCCTCCAGCCAACTGCCAGGAGGTGCTTTCTAGAGTCAGTGTGTCCTGCATGGAAAGGAAAGAGAGTCTCCTGCGGGGACCATGACCGTGGTCTTCACGTTCGGGAGAGCGAGGAGCCGCGTTCCCCAGCTTCCAGCCCTGCCAGCTTCTGGTTGCTCCCCCTTCTCCTGAGGTCTCTGGATGGAGCCCTGGAGGCCGGCTCTCCCCTCCTGCAGGGCGGCCTCCTGATGGAGCCCTTCCTGGATGGCCTCCATCGCTGTAAACCCGCCCGCATGGAGTGCGTGAGCCGCCTCTGCTTTCAGCGGCCACAGCCATCAGCGGTGCGTCCTCCGAGCTGCTGTGGGGCCATGTGTTCTGGATTCAGGTGCAGGCAGCTTGGTGTGTGATCCGGGGCCTAAAGGCACCTGCGTCGGCATGGGCCACAGGTGAGCACCACCAAGGGGAAGCAGCAACCCAAGACACTTGTTGCCTGTCACGCCTAGGTGGGGGCCCTCTGGGAGAGGACTGACCGCCCGGCTCCTCCATCTTTAAATCAGAGTGTTGTGCAGGCAGAAATTATAAGGGCTGCTTACCCAGGAATGCAGTGTGAACGCTGGCACTCCGCTGTCCCAGCATATCCCTGAAGACGGGGTGCCTGGGCTCACAGACATCACAGGGGCTACGCTAATCCGGGGCTGGCCGGCTCAGCCACACCTCTGCTTCAGCACTTTTGGGTGCTCACAGATCTTTCCGCCAGCGTCTGTGTTTTCTGCCTGGCTGGACTCTCACGCGAGTCCTGGCTGCACCGCCCCCTCCCCGCGGCAGTGTCTCTGAAAATCCTGTTCAGCCCCCTCCAGAGAAAACTCAAAACACAGACAGTCCTTATGCATTTTCCTGGAAACATTCTATAGCTCCAGCCTGGGAAAGTTCCAAAAGCTTCCCGAACCAAAGATAACAATAATAATCATAATATAACAAAGAAGTGAGGGAGAAGCAAAGCTGGGGCAGGCGCTGCTGTTGATTAATGTCCAAGGGGACAGACTTGGTTTGCAGGGAAAGGAAAAAGGAGGGCTTTCCAGGTCAATTTAAACATGTGTGCTGCTTTCTCTAGAGGCAGTTGCAGAATGGCTGGCCTCCCCAAAGCTGATGTTTCGGAATCTACCCAGAGGGCAGAAAGTTATGCTCCCCCCTCCCCCGTCTGGCAAACTTTCACCCCAGAGGCCCCCACTTCAGAGAGAAGGACTTCCCCAACGTGCCAGCGTCCCTGCCTCCCCCCCCCCCCAGCCTGCTGACCTCTGAGGAGTCGGTTTGCCTAGCCCGCCCGCAGCTGCATTCCAGCTGTGGGGCTATTATGAAACACTCAGGAATCCTCTGGCTGCAAAGGTAAGAGAGGAATGTGTCCTAATAACAGCTGAGGGCTGGCTGGGGCAGGGGCTGGAAACAGAGCCTGGCCAGGAACGCATTCCCGACTTCGACTTCGGGCTCTCTTTCCAGTTCTAGGGAGCGGAAGAGCCAGCTGTTCCCCTGGAGACAGCGTCAAGTGGTCTCCCGGAGGTGGGAGGTGACGCTGCTGCCCCGCCTGACCCCATCCCCACTGCATCTTGCGAGGACCAAGAACATCTCTGCTGCTGACTCAGCAGCTCTCTGTCTTTTTAATTAAATCGTCGCATCTTGCTCAAAACAAGCCTTTGGAACAACAGAGTGAACAGACCCCGAATTCAGGAATTGCCAGCTGAACTTGGCTCCTGCTGCCAGGGTCTCCTAGGAGGTCCCCTGCCCCTCCAGAGATGGAGTCTTTCTTTGCCTGAGGGTTCAGAGAGGGGGACTCCGCAGACCAATGAGGATCCTTTAAGTATAGAGAAGTGGTCGAGGCAGGGCAGGGCCCAGCAAACAGCTCTTAGGCAGCCGCACCCTAGCGGCTGGCAGCACAGCTGTCCCCGCTGAGGGCGCGGGAAGCCTGCAGCACACTTCCCTTTCCGGGGCTGTCGCATGCACACCCAGGTTGGTGACAGTCTACCTGCCCACCTGGCTCTGGAGCTCTGTCTTACGCTGCCCTTGGAGATGTTGTACCTTCCCACTGGCATCATCCACCATGCAGACAGACAGCAACCATCAACCACCGCAGGCACGCTTTGAGAACCCAGTGGCCAGAGTGAGCTATTCCAGCTCGCCCTCCATTAATTCCTGGGCTGAGAACAGATCTGGGAAATGGGTAGAAGCGGAGATGGCCTGTGTCCCAGGGGGCCACCCAGCTACAGCAAGAGCCTCCCTCTTGTCAAACACTCCCTTCTCTTTTTTTGACAGGCAGAGTGGACAGTGAGAGAGAGAGACAGAGAGAGAAAGGTCTTCCTTTGCTGTTGGTTCACTCTCCAATGGCCGCCGTGGCCGGTGCGCTGCGGCTGGCGCATTGCGCTGATCTGAAGGCAGGAGCCAGGTGCTTCTCCTGGTCTCCCATGCAGGTGCAGGGCCCAAGCACTTGGGCCATCCTCCACTGCACTCCCGGGCCACAGCAGAGAGCTGGCCTGGAAGAGGGGCAACCGGGACAGAATCCGGCGTCCCGACCAGGACTAGAACCCTGTGTGCTGGCGCCGCTAGGCGGAAGATTAGCCTGTGGAGCCATGGCGCCAGCCAAAACACTCCCTTCTAACACCTCCAGGGCCACCCCCTCCCCCACCACTGGCCTGGCCACACCCACTTGGCAGCCAGGTCTTTGGAGCTTGCCCCCCACCCAGCAGGACCCCTTGCAACTTTGAGACCCTAGAAGGAAAGCTCCAGGAAACCCCAAAACGTCTTCCCCTTCCTGAAAACAACGGCTTCCAGGGTCTGGGCCAGACGCACTCTCAGCACCCGAAATAGACTCATTGTCCTCTTGCACAACATCCAGGAATTTGGTGAAACTCATCATTTTTCAGGTTACCGATAATGCAAGTTTGGAAACTGAAACAGGAAGGAACACAAGCTGAAAAAGCTTTCATCCAGCCAGATGCAAGCGTGTGTGTGTGTGTGTGTGTGTGTGTGTGTGTGTTCCAGCAGTACTTTGGTGGGGTTAAAATTAGCTGGCAGCATTCTGGTCACATGCTAGACAACAAAACAAAAGAGAGTTGTTCCCCAGGCCGCTCCTGAACTGGGCCTGGACAGATCTTCTAGTCCATGGAATTCTGGGACACTGGCCCTTCAGGCCCTGGAGGAGAGGGACCCGTCTCAGCCCGGACACCCCTCTGCTGCCAGCCTTGCCATAACAGGCACAGCACGGGCCATGCCAAGCCTGTTTGGAATCTCGGGGCTTGCCTGGCTGTGGGAAGGCACTCAAGGGCCCAGAGTGGCTTTTGCAAATCTCACCAGAGCCAGTAAATAAGCTAAGACCGCGAGGGCACACCAAGAGCAAGGGCCATGTTGGAAATGTCAACGAGGGCAGACAGGGACCACTGGGCTGCCGGCCGCCCCGGCACGCTGAAGACACGCAAACACTCCTAGCTGAGCGCACAGGACAGAGTCTTTATCTCCAGAGCCCCGTGATGGGAGCACGTCCCCAGCCGCTTTGTTCTTCCAGCTTAAAACTGTCACCAGAGCCTTGGATGCGGAGCGCCCGTGGTTCCCACAGCCAGGAAACACGCCTTGCGCTCAGCACGGAAACATGTCCGCCAACCTGGGAAAGGGATTACCACCACGAAATACGCCCTTGGCTGGCCAGAGCTTCCCAGCCGCAGGAGCCAAAACCCAGCAGCCTGGATTGTCAGGGGAAGGTGGGCGGCCGGCGGGTGGGGGTGGGGTCACTCTGCGAGTCACCTGATTTCTGCCTCCAAGTCGAATTTAATTCCATGCCGAAATCCATCTCAAAACATCTCCGGGGCCAACTGCTCCTAAAAATTGCGTTTTAACACTCTTCCTTCAGCTCTGTGCCTGCTGGCAAGGTGAACCAGATGGCTTTGTTGATTAATTTATTTATTTGGAAGGGGCTACTTTGGAATCAGGAAACTACAGCGAGATGGAGGGCATTGCCTGAGAGGCCCAGGCCAGAATCGCCGTGACAACCATGAGCAGACACCCAGAGACAGGCGGCTTCAAAGAAACTGCATCTAAGCCCCAGGAACTTGGTGGGGCCACTGTCAGTTTCTCCCCTGTCCCGGCCTCCCTCTGTGTCAGCTGTACACTTTGGAAGAAACAGCCTCATTGGGCTCAGCCTGCTATGGTACACAAGGGTTTGTGTGAGTTGTGTAGGGCTCCACAAACCAAACAGGCCTCTGACTTGAGTCTCCTCCTGAGCCCCTCATTATTCATACAGACTGAGACAGAAGGAAATCCACACCGCCATGCCTGGCACATAAAGTCCTCTTTAATGAACATACCGCATTTTTCAATGGAACAGCCTCACGGTGTTAAAAGTACATAAAAGATCGGAAAGCCGAAACCCTAGATAAACAGTGCGCTGAAATGTATTTAGCAGAAAATATTGAAAGCTACAGGAAAAATACATTCCCTTCCTAGGATGTGAATGAAGGCCCAGGATCAGGAGAGCTCCAGGAAACAGTGTGCTGAGAGGGAGGGCCGCTCACCCTTTTCAGCCCCAGTGTAAATAAATCACTAACCCGCTTTGATTTCCATAGGCCTTGGCTGGAGCGGACTATTTCGGTTTTTTCCTCCATTAAACAGGCCACCCGGCGAGCTGGCATTATATACCTGAAAATATAGCAAACGTGAATGTGCTGTTTTGTTTCTGTGCATTGAATCAGGCTGTGTTTCACCCAGAAGCGTGTGCAAAATGGGGCAGGGGGTGGGGCAGAGGTCTAGGCTGATGCAGGCTCACAGAGTCACCTGAACTCAGCACAGGTGACAAATCTCACCTTGGATCACCCAGAGAAACAATACCCTCTGTCCCCGTTGCTCAAGGTGATGTCAAGTTCATTCTGGAGCCCAGGGTTCTAAGGGATTCGGTTTCTTAGCCTGCAATAAGCCTCTAGCTAGACCCAGATTTCTGGGGGGTGGGGGTGGAGGTGGGGGTGTGTGGGGAGGCAGGGGACAAGGAAAGGACAGGCTGCCATGGTCCTTCTGATGGATGCAGCATGATGTAAGTGGCTGGCTAAAATATTTGGCATCCTTGCAGTTTTAAGCTGCCAGCTAAATATTATTAAAAAGATAAAATACACGCAAACTGTGCAGAATGCAGGGCTGCTGTGTTTACATCCGGGTTTTGATGACTCAAAGACTTACACTTGGGTTTTGCTGCAAAGCTCTATGAAAAACACAGCTTTGTGCAAGCCCCCAGGGAGCAGGAAGCAGCGCTGCAGGGGGGGGGGGGGAGTGGGGGACGTGACCCACCCAGGCGCCAGGTGCTGGGGTCTGTGCTCCCGGCTGGCTGCGGGGTCAGACTGCGCTCAGCTTCGGAACCAGAGCGGGGAGGGTTAACCTTTTTCCAGAACATTTATTTCCCCATCTCACCGACTGGAGGGAGGAGGAGGGGGAGGCAGCGAGAGCCTGCCGCGCCGAGAGGCTGCGGATCACAAGGCCATTCTGATAGCCTCCTGTCCCCATGGCAACCGCAACGGCATTTATCAGTTCCTTCTGCGCACAGGCACAGCAAATCTGCATTGCACATGGCAGGCTTCCAGCATTTCAAATGAAAGAGCACTTTGAACGGCTGCCAAGTTTGCAAGGAGCAGAACTGTCAGGGCTGCTTAGAGCTGGCAGTTTATACTGGGGAGGTTTTCGCTTCCCAGCATCCTCCGGGCCTGGCGAGCCGCCAAGTACTTAGCGGAAGCTAAAAAGTAACTCGCTCCCCGCCCCTCCCCCGCTCCCGCTCCCCCCGCCCCGCCCCACGCCATTCACCGCAGTGCTCTCAAAATTTTCCACATGTCCTGTGTCACCAGTGCAGACTGTACAATGAAAACCAGAGCGCTGGCTGCCCACGGCCGGGCTTTCATTAATTACAGGGGGTGGGGGCGGGGCGGGGGAGCTGGCAGGCTGGGATCAGACCCTGACAGCTGTACCTGCCTCAGCCCCCAGCCACTGGGTGTGGACGTGTGTGGCGGGTGTGCATTCCTCGGCCTTAAAAGCGCATCGATGAAAATAAAAACAAAAGCAGCTTCGGAACTGCAGACCCTCGGAGCAGCAGATGGGGGTGGTGGTGGTGGTGGGTCGGGCTGGGGGCGGAGGTCTCGCGCCGGGTGTTGTTCAGATGCAACCTTTCTTAGGGCTGCGGGGAGGGGGGCTGTTTCTGGGAGCTGAGCCGGGTCCTGGAGCAGATGTCACCGATGGGGAGGATGGGGAGAGGGTTTTCAACGGAAAGTTTACCAGATAGCTGGACCCGGTCGGCAGGACCGCTCGGAGCACCAGGGCTGCGCTGGCAGAAATTGGAAATTGGCAGTCTTCCCTGTGCTGATTTTTTTTTTTTTTAACGAAAATCTACACTGAGATCAAGGGCTCAGGCTTTATTTTCCAGCACAAATAGAACAAAAATTGTCTGCCGCTTAGGCGGTTGGACGGAGTTCAGGAAAACTATGTCTGGCATTAATTCCAAAGTGCAGGTTTTGGTTCAAGGGAGGCCCATTAATTTCAGTAAGCTGTTCCACTAGTCCAGGCCCCGCTGTGGAGGGACTATTTATTACCTTTTGCTAACCTGGTGTCTGTGGAGTTGTAGGGAAAAGGGGAGGGAAAAGTACCTGGGTGGGGATGTCTCCATCTCCGAGCAAATGGGGTTTGCACCGTTTCTTTTGAGGGTCAAGTAGATGGAGAGATTTCTAACCTGAGCTTTCTGTTATCAGTACCAGTATATAGATATATTTTTTAATAATCTATCTACTAATGAATTAGAGAGAGAAAAAAATCCGGGTGGAGAGGAGTTTGGTTTGAGCAGCTACCCGCTTCCTGCCTCCTTTGGATGGCGCCCTCCCAGCCACAGGGGTGTTTTGTGCGCCTGTCCTGGGCTTCCAGGCTTTGGTTGGGCGCAAAGCCCTGACATGATTCACCCTGGCCATCGCGTCTAAAATACACCAAGACAGTCAGTTTTGGCATTTGTTCTCCCTTAGGAATTTTACTAACTGCCTTAGAAAAGCACATAAATCACTCCCCCCTCCCTTTCTTTTTTCCATGCTTCCTTCCTGCATCCCTACGGCACCCCCCACCCCAGTCCATCTTGATGTCATTTCAAAGAGGAGGATAAAAAGAAGGGATTTGTCAGGGGGTCCAGTTTGTGTGTCTCGCCAGGCCACACACACACACACACACACACACACCCCAGCTGAGAATGTTAATCAGAATTAAAAGCCAGTCAGTACCATTAAAGCATCAAACACTGGGGTCTGGAGGAGGAGGGGCTGTGGGCACTGGGGGACCGGAGAGAGAGGGAATGAAATATCATTCGGTCCCTCGCGCAGCCTTACTCAAATAAAGGAGTGGCAGGCAGCGGTAGCCCGGATTTGGTCAGCTTGTCAAACGTCAAATTTATGGGGCTTTCCTTTTCACCGCCCCCTCCCCCGTGCGCGCCCCGCCCCGCCCCAACGCGGCCAAGTTTTGTGCGGTTCCCAAGTGTGATTAATCTCTGGCAAGGGCCAGAAACAGGAGTAGGCTTCTTGGCCTCGCGTTCCGGTAAACAATATGTTCTTGGGAAGAGCAGGGGAAGGGGGCCGAGGGGGTCATCTGTGGGCATGGCAGGGGGCGCTCCGAGGAGGAGGAGGGGAGGAGGGGGAGGGGGGAGCCGCCGTGGGCTCGGCTGCCAGGCTTGCTAACTCCCGGGAAATTCGAGCGCCCCTGTTTCGGGCGCGTGGTTTGGGTGTGGCTCAGGTTGCCTGCCCTGCCGAAGCCGAGCACACACTGGTTTCTTTCTTGCCGCCACTTTTCGACGTCTAGGGGACGACGCGGGACGACGCTCGGAGAGGAGAGAGGGGCCCGTGCGCCCCGAGGCTATGGGCGGCGCAGGCCAGAGGGCGCGTGTGTGCCGAGCCCGCTTGCGCCCAGGGGAAACCGAGGCAGAGGCGGCAGGAGAAACCGCCCAGCGGGACAGGGAAAGCCGACGCTGCTGCAGACAAAGGGAGAGACGGTTTCCCTGCGCCAGAGCTCGCACCCCGGCATCCGTGCGGGAGCCAGGCAAACAGTGGCGGTGTGATAAGTCGGATGATCGGCGGCAGAGGGAGCCCGGAGCCCAGCTGGAAGGTGTAGGGTGCAGACGCCTCGAATCGAAGGTGGATAATCGTCAACCTTTTGGGAAAGGAACGTAAAAATACTAATAAGGGCCAGAAGCCTGCTGCTTCTCCGGTTGAAACACAAACCCATTCCTCCCTCCTGCCTCTCCTTCCCAAGAACACGTCCACCCAGCTCGCTTCTCTGCCCTCCGTCCAAGAAGCCTCACCAGGCTCCCTTTCCTTCGGATTTAATTACATGAAAATGCTGAACAAAACCTTGTAATTACACCCTTAGTCTCGCCACTCAGGCCCAGCGCACTTCCTGCCTCGCTTTGTTTTTTAGAGAAGAGGTCATTGGCTCCTTTCTTTCCAAATTGCCCAAAACAACAACAACAACAAAAAGTAAAAGCCCCAGATAAATCCCAGGGCTAAGAGCCTCACCACCAGGGCTAGGGGAGGGAAAATCCTTGTCTCTCTAGCTGGGAGAGATGAGGAGAAAACAGCCCACGCTGGCGGGTGTCTTGCGCAGGCTCCGAGGTGGTGGCAGCATGTGTGTCCCTACCAGAAGGGCATGGAGGCGACAGGCTGGCCACCCCTGGAGGCAGCCCACCGAGGCTGCGTGGATGGTGCGCAGGGCTTAATGTCAGGTCCAGAGGGAGTTAGGGCTGCAAACGTGATTCCTGCCGGTGGCTTGCTGCCTTGCCGGAGCCCTGGGCCTCTCCACAAGGAATTTCACAGCAAGCCCCTGAAGCAGGGGAACAGGTTTGAATATTGACAGTTGGCAGGCAAGGATAGGAGGTCCCCGGAGAATAGATTGCTCCGAGTCAGTCACGTGGCTCATGGGAGTGTGGAACAAGCACTGTCTCCCATGACTCTGGGCTACTGCGTCAGAAAACTAGGACACCTAGGACAAATGGAAGCTTCTCGATTCCGGGCTGTGCCTTGGTTCATCCTTAGATCCTCCAGCCCTGAGATGGGAAACTCTCCCTAAAGGAACAGTTGGATAAGAGAACGAAGGGCAAATGGACAAGGAACCCCACCAGGTCGGCCAGCCCCAGCCGGCAGCTTAAGTTTCAGCTTTGAAATCAAATGTAAGCCAGGAGGACAGTTTCACAGCCACACCCCCAAAAAACAAAGGGGGCTAATTTATGCTGAGCTCTGGGTCTGGCCAGAGAAGGAAGTTCAGGGGTAAGTTTGGCTCCTGTCAGGCTTGGGGGCTGGGCACAATGTTTCCTGGTGGTGTAGCTCCAGGAATGCCGAGGCCAGGTGTAACCCATCTTTCTGCCTGCCAGGCTAGGGGTGCATGGAAGCAGCAGCTTGACAGGATGCTGGGGCCTGGAAAGAGGCTCCTTCCACTTTAAGACATTCCATTCATTTCCTCTTTCCTCCCTTCCTCCATCAGCCTGTTACCTGAGTGTGTTCTATGCCCTGAACATCCTTCTTAGCCCCTCTGTCCAGGCCCAGGACCATCTCAGGGGAGGCCAGGGAAACCCGGCTACCTAATGCTCAAAGCTGGATGGTGATCGATTGATGTGTAACCCCAAAACAACAAAGGGGGCTAATTCATGCAAAACCTCGCATCTCCGGGGGCAGTGACCTGTGAACTCCTGTGTGTGTGGGTGTGTGTGGGGTTACTCTCTTGCAGTTTCTTAGAAGCATCTGAACAACCTCCCTCCTCTCCAAAGACCAGCCACTTGGCAAGATGTGGAGTAACAGGTTTGCAGCCAGACAACCTGGTGTCCAGTAATCCAGGCCTCTGGGCCTGCTTTTCTGCCGAGACACCTACCTCACAAGGGCTGGCATGAGGTGAGATAACGTCTGGGCACGTGCCTTGAAGGCGTCATTATCCCGTGCACCATCACCGCCTGCATTTTCTTAAGCATATTATAACACCGCCTCTTCCATGAAGCCCAGTGATGCAGGCAAAGGGCAGGGCCACCATTCCCATTTTACAGAAACTGAAGTTCAAGTGATTTGCTCAAGGTCACACACAGCTCCTTAGGGTCTGCCAAGTCCAAGTTGAACGAGGTCATGTAAATAAACGCCCTCTCTTCCTCCCTCTCTCCTGAGTTTCCGGTTGAACTATACCCAGCCCAGGCAAATCAAAATATTTCAAAGTCCAGCCCCATCAGGCGCGGCAGCGGCAGCAGCACACGAAGTGTACGCGCCGTGACCGAGGGACGGCCAGGCCGCGGGGAGGGGCCTCCCGCCCCGAGGTGCCGCCTTCTGCGGGCCCCAGCAGGAAAGCGCCGGCGGCAACGGGTCTCCGGAGCCTGGGAGTGGAAATCCCCCTGTTGGTGCGGCGGGTGGGAACTGGCTGGCGTTGCTGCTCCCTGCAGAGCGGGGCGGCGGGGAGGGTCCGGGGATAGGCACACCTGTGGCGCTGCCGCCCCCCGCCTGGGGGTCTGCTTACTCGCTGTCCAGGTTTCTTGGGCTGGGGGTGTTTGTTGTCAACCGAATGGATCGCTGAATGGCACCCTTGTCTGCTCTTCCCCGCGTTTTCCTCTCTAGGCCTGCTCCCTGGGCGGCTTACCCTGGGACTTTTTTTTTTTTTTTCCCTCTCTGTCTCTTATTTTTGGACCTAAAAAACCACTAACGCTTTTTGCTGAGCACAGCGCAGGGCTCCCCGGTACCCTGGCACGCGGGCAAGGAGAGGAAGCAGGGAGGAGGCAGGAACCAGACGCGACTCCCCCCACCCCTACCCGCCCTTCTTCCTCTTGCTGTTCCCCGCCCCTCCAGGAAGAAAGCAGTCGGAGATCCGATCGCGATCGCCGGCTGCGGCCCCTGTGCCAGCACCAACCACTGCGCCCGCCCTCCCTTTACTTCCACCCAGTTTTGCACGGAGCGCCTGGCTGCCCGCGCGCCCCAGGCTGGGCAGGTCCTGGCGGGCGGCGCTGGCTCCCCTCCCCCGGGCTTCTCAGCGAATCACGTTGTTCCTGGGATTTCACGCTCGAGTGGTACTTGCGTAACCCTATGCCCTGGCCTAAGTTAATGCTTAAAAAACAAAACAACACAACACAGCCCCAAACAGGATTAATCCTTTAGGGAAAGGCAAATACTTCCGCCAGGGACCTGGCCCAGGAGTCCAAGTGGAAATCACCTTGCTCCATTCCCCACCCTCTTCCGCAGCCCCTCCGCGCCGCTCTGCAGGCCTGCGGGCGCAGGCCGGCCCCGGGATTCCTGGCGCGCGGGGATCCGGGACCCTGGAGAGGCCAGAGGAGGGCTCAGCGCAGTCGTCTGTTTTCAGCCACTCCGAGGCGGCTCTCATAGGCCAAAGAACGGGTCTTGCTTCCCGCGGGGCTGAGTGTTACCAAAAAAGGCCTTTCTCTCGCCGGAGCGCTTGGCGGCGCGCGTTGCAGCGGGGTGACGCGAGGTTCAGCCCGGGCCTCCTCGAAGGCTGAGCCAGCTGGCTGCGGGAATGCCAGGCCCAGAGCACCCCGCCTCCCCGCCCCCATCTCTGCCACGACACGGCGGGGGGCGAGAGCCGGGAGGCTACCGGGAGCTTGCAAGTGTGCAGGCGCCCAGCGACCTTCTCACCCCAAACGTGGAGCGATGGCGCTTGGGAAAGGGCAAGGGAGAGCTGACCTGCTCCAGGTTACGGCAGGGTTCTGAGACTGCCACCTCAGTTGGCGAACAGAGGGAGGCAGCCGCAGTAGCAGGCACTTGGGGGGCGCCGTGCCGGCACCTCGAGCCTATCTGTTGCCAGGCTTTCTCAGGTTGAGCACCCCCACATCAGTGCGTGTTGGCGGGGGAGGGCTCCATCTCTCTCACAATCTCTGACACATCCCCAAACAGCTCCACCTCGGTTATGCAGCTAAGCAGCAACTGATCAACAGAAATGATGGGGATTCTTGGAGGGGGCAGGGTAAAGAGAGAGCGGTGCTTTTTAAATTAGAGGATCATGAGAGCCTAAGAAAAGTCCGTTTAAACGCCCATGGACGTCTGCTTGAAGATGCTGGGGTGTGTGTATCTCCTTCAGTAACATCAATACGTGTGTGCACATCAAACCTAACACGGACACGGGCTACAACTCGATTTTTCTAGCAGCCTGGCTAGAGGGCTGTAGCTAGTTCACCATTCCTCAGCATTTCTGGTTTAATCAAGGGAAGGGCTGAATAAATATTAAGGTAAAGAAATGGGTCACACAGCCGAGCTGAGGAGCCCCAGGTTTCCACTGGCTCCAGGATGGTGTGGTAGGGGAGGCTGAGGCATGGCTCTTAGCAGAGGAATCACTGCTCTGAGCAGGGAGAGTTTATTATTGTTGGGGAGTGCACCGTGAGCTCACTGTTTTGCAAAAACAGAAGTCTGGCTGCTTTGAGAGGACAGAGGGGGCTCTCTAGGGCTCTTCCTTTCCCCTGTCTCCCCATCCCTAAAAACCCCCCTGCGGTGAGGGGGGGTGCTGTGGGTGTCAGGCAGGGGGATATCTCCAGGGGTCAAGGGTGGAAATATACAAATATAAGCATTTCTTGTTGCTTCAACTTAACTTTATTATAATCAACAGCAGTAAGAATGATTCTTAGGTTTTATGCCGTTAACAAAGCACTTTCACATGTTAATCAGTAACAGTAACAGTATCAATACCAATACTAACCGTAATGTGCTGACAGCTTCCTGGGCCCCGCTTACTGCATGGGGTATTTATGTCACAGTCCTGGCAGAAGGGGAGGCTGGGGCCCGTTAGGAAGGAGTCTTCGCATACCTCTTTACCGAAGACTGTCTGCAACCAAGAATGGGGGCTGACAGGAATTCTGAGCACCCCAAAGCACCTCCTGCAGCCCTAGCTTTTGAAAGCCATGTCATAAATCCGAGTTACTGCACTCAGAGCCGGACTCCATCCCCAGTGGCTGCAGGCAAGTTATTTAACCTCTTTACCTACCTGGTCTGCAAGATGGGGCTACTAACACAATCTCCCTTGTAAATAAGAAGGGTCCAATAACATAGATAATGGAACCTTAATAATGTAGATAAATACACTCTCAATGGAGGGCATATTAATGGCAAAGCGAGTAAACTCCCGAGCACAGTGTCTGAACCGCAAGCCTCAGTAAGCGTTGTCTTCTACGATGAGAAACACATTGGAAGCTCAAAGAATCCCCCAGGTTGACAGCTGTCATTCCATTCTACAGATGGAAAACTGGAGTTCTGTAAGTAACTAGTTCAAAATGCCAAAGGCAGTGAGTGACAGGAAATTCTAACCAGGTGGGCTACACTCTGGACCCTAAACTCTCATCACAGTGCCTCACCTCCTCCAAGCTTGGGGGCAGGGAGGGCCATTGCAATTCTCACGAAATAAAAACAGCTGACCTAATAACTAGGAAAAAAAATCCGTTGAAATGCCTTAACTAGAGCTATGACATATCTCTTCTGCAATAAGCAATAATGATGAGCAATGATCTTGTAAAAGAAAAAAAAAAATCATGGCCTTACTCAGCCCAGAGGGGCACTACGGAATAAAATCGCAGCACGTGAGAGCCCTTGAAGGCTGCAGCCCTACTTTGCAAAAAAGCTCTCCGCGTTACCAAATGCTGCCCCACCAGCTTTCACAAACCCGGAAAAGGCACTCACCTGTTTGGTCTGCGGCCCCTCCCCTCCCCTCTCCGCCCTCCCGCGCAGCTGTGCGCAGCCCGCGGACCGGACTGTTTTCCTTAAAGGCCTCTGGGCGCTCGTAGCTTCTCCAGACGTTCAGCCAGAATTTTCGTGGTTCTGCTCGGGGGAGGGGTGGCTCGCCCTGAATTCATTTAGCGCCACCGCTGAAGCTCGGGTTCCTAGAGCAGTGCACAAGAACACATCGCAAAGGCGATTTCTGGAAGGCTGGAAAACAGCTAATTTAGCAAGTGCCTCGGCATCAGTGGTGCCATGCAGGCTCCCCGTGCGCAGGGAGGGAGGGAGGGGCGAGGCGACTGCAGGTGGAATGGGTGGGGTGGGGGTTCGATCGCAGATGATATGAGTAACACCTTATGTGAAATTCTCAGCGAAAATCCTGAAACAGGACATTTAAATGAAGGCCTGGGGTGGGGAGGGGAACGCGGATCGCCAACCACGCCTGCGGTTCCTGCAGGCGTTTCTACTTGGGAAAGCCGAGCAGGGAGAGGAAAGGTCATCGTCTGTTTCATTTCCACCCCCAGCCCGGGACTCGCAGCCTCAGCTCGCCCGGCCCCAGAGGTCGTACACACACACACACACGGCGAGGGGGAGGGGAGGGCGGCGGCGCGGAGGAGGGGCCGGCGGGGAGGAATCTGGGCGTCCTGCCGCGCATGCGCCCTTCCAGAGCAACAAGTGGGCTCCACAGACAGAGGAAGTGTAAAGGGGGGGGGGGGACTGGTGCAGAGCATGGCGGTGACGTCAGCGCTCCGCCCGGGCGGCATCCCGCGCGGCCAAGCCGGGGACAGCGCGAGCCGCAGCCCGAGCAGGAGCGCCGAGACGCGCCTCCGGAACGTAGAGTAACAATCACAACCCCACATTCCGGGCGAGCGCGAGCGGGAAGGGATGCGACCCGGGCCGAGGCGCCGCGCGAGCGCCCTGCAGCCGACGTGAGCGCCGCCAGCCGCGGCGGCCCGGTGGCGGTGGGAGCCTGCCTGCCTGCGTGCGTGCGCCCCTCTCCTCGGCTCGTGTGCGTCCTGGAAACGGTGGCCGTGGCGGCTCCCTCCGGCGCGCAGAGCCAGCCGCCGCCCGCGGAACGGCAGACGCTGCGGAGGGGAGAAGCGCCTCGCTCGGCTGCCACCCCCTGCCCCGGCCCTCCGGGGAAGCAGCGGCTTCAGCAAGACTGGATCTGGGCACCGGGTGGCACAGCCCTCGAGCCCTCGCCCCGGGGAGCCCGGCGGGGAGAGAGGACGCGGCTCGCAGGGGGCCCCCCCTGGGGGAAAGGAAGAGCCCCTTCGGAGCTTCCACGCAGCGGCCACGCCGGGGAGGGGGCCAAGAGGCAGCGACGGCCAGCACGGGGCACCCTCGCCCCCTCCCCCCGGGCCCGGAGCTTCCACCCTCGGTCCGCGGCACCAGGAAGAAGGCGCCCTCGCCCCTCTCCCGACACGACCGCCGCAGTAGGAGGTGGGGGCGAGCAGCAGGCTGAGCGTGTCCGCCGCCCCGGCGGTGGAGCCCCCGCGGAGAGGCGCAGCGCCCGCGGCGGAGACTCGCGCTGCCTCCAGCCCCCGGGGCAGAACTTTCTCGCCCCCCCTCCCCCCTCCCCCGCAGCCGGACTCCCTCCCCAGCCAGCCCGTCCTCCCGGAGAAGGCGCCGCGGAACCAGCCCGGGCGGGGGCCTACCTTCCCCAGGGTCGGCATCATGTCGGCGGCGCAGGTGTCCTCGTCCCGGAGACAATCCTGCTACCTGTGCGACCTGCCTCGCATGCCCTGGGCCATGATCTGGGACTTCTCGGAACCCGTATGCCGCGGATGCGTCAACTACGAGGGCGCCGACCGCATCGAGTTCGTGATCGAGACGGCGCGCCAGCTGAAGCGGGCGCACGGCTGCTTCCAGGACGGCCGCTCCCCGGGGCCGCCGCCGCCCGTCGGGGTCAAGACGGTGGCCCTGTCGGCCAAGGAGGCGGCGGCGGCGGCGGCGGCAGCTGCGGCGGCGGCCGCGCAGCAGCAGCAGCAGCAGCAGCAGCAACAGCAGCAGCAGCAACAGCTCAACCACGTCGACGCCTCCAGCAAGCCCGCGGTGCTGGCCGCCCCGTCCGGCCTGGAGCGCTACGGCCTGAGCGCCGCCGCCGCCGCCGCCGCCGCCGCCGCGGTGGAACAGCGCACCCGCTTCGAGTATCCGCCGCCGCCTGTGAGCCTGGGCAGCAGCGGCCACGCCGCGCGGCTGCCCAACGGCCTGGGCGGCCCAAACGGCTTCCCCAAGCCGGCGCCAGAGGAGGGACCCCCGGAGCTGAACCGGCAGAGCCCCAACTCCTCGTCGGCGGCGGCGTCGGCGGCGTCTCGGCGTGGCACGCACAGTGGGCTGGTGACGGGGCTCCCCAACCCCGGGGGTGGCGGGGGCCCCCAGCTCACCGTGCCCCCCAACCTGCTGCCGCAGACGCTGCTTAACGGCCCGACCAGCGCCGCCGTGCTGCCGCCGCCCCCGCCCCACGGACTGGGCAGCAGGGGACCCCCGACGCCCGCGCCCCCAGGCGCCCCCGGGGGCCCCGCTTGCCTGGCCGGCGCCGCGGGCGTAGCGGCCGCGTCGTCCTCGGCGTCGTCCTCGACCTCGTCGTCCGTGGCTGAGGTGGGCGTGGGCGCTGGCGCCAAGAGGCCCGGCTCGGTGTCGAGCACGGACCAGGAGCGGGAGCTCAAGGAAAAGCAGCGTAACGCCGAGGCCCTGGCCGAGCTGAGCGAGAGCCTGCGCAACCGCGCCGAGGAGTGGGCCAGCAAGCCCAAGATGGTGCGCGACACGCTGCTCACGCTGGCCGGCTGCACGCCGTACGAGGTGCGCTTCAAGAAGGACCACTCGCTGCTGGGCCGCGTCTTTGCCTTCGACGCCGTCTCCAAGCCCGGCATGGACTACGAACTGAAGCTCTTCATCGAGTACCCCACGGGCTCCGGCAACGTGTACTCCAGCGCGTCCGGGGTGGCCAAGCAGATGTACCAGGACTGCATGAAGGACTTCGGCCGCGGCCTCTCCTCCGGCTTCAAGTACCTGGAGTACGAGAAGAAGCACGGCTCCGGCGACTGGCGCCTGCTGGGGGACCTGCTGCCCGAGGCCGTGCGCTTCTTCAAGGAGGGCGTGCCCGGCGCCGACATGCTGCCCCAGCCCTACCTGGACGCCAGCTGCCCCATGCTGCCCACGGCGCTCGTGAGTCTGAGTCGCGCCCCCAGCGCGCCTCCGGGGACGGGGGCCCTGCCGCCGGCCGCGCCCTCGGGCCGGGGCGCAGCCGCCAGCCTTCGCAAGAGGAAGGCGTCCCCCGAGCCCCCAGACTCGGCCGAGGGCGCGCTGAAGCTGGGCGAGGAGCAGCAGAGGCAACAGTGGATGGCGAACCAGAGCGAGGCTCTGAAGCTCACCATGACCGCGGGGGGCTTTGCGGCGCCGGGACACGCGGCCGGGGGTCCGCCCCCTCCGCCGCCGCCACCCCCGCCGCCGCCACCCCTGGGACCCCATTCCAACCGGACCACCCCGCCCGAGTCGGCCCCCCAGAACGGCCCGTCCCCCATGGCCGCCCTCATGTCGGTGGCCGACACGCTGGGCACGGCGCACTCGCCCAAGGACGGCAGCTCCGTGCATTCTACCACTGCGTCGGCACGGCGCAACAGCAGCAGCCCGGTGTCGCCGGCCTCCGTGCCAGGGCAACGCCGCTTGGCGTCGCGAAACGGGGACCTGAATTTGCAGGTGGCGCCCCCGCCGCCCGCCGCCCACCCGGGCATGGACCAAGTGCACCCCCAGAACATTCCGGACTCCCCCATGGCCAACAGCGGACCCCTGTGCTGTACCATTTGCCACGAACGCTTGGAGGACACGCATTTCGTTCAGTGCCCATCCGTCCCCAGCCACAAGTTCTGCTTCCCCTGTTCCAGAGAGAGCATCAAGGCCCAGGGGGCCACCGGCGAGGTGTACTGCCCCAGCGGAGAGAAGTGCCCCCTGGTTGGGTCGAACGTACCGTGGGCCTTCATGCAGGGCGAAATCGCGACTATCTTAGCGGGGGATGTCAAAGTGAAAAAGGAGAGAGACCCTTGAGCCTCGGGGTTCGCAGCCCCCTGCGCCCCAGACCGGCTCTTTCGCGATCCGGAGGGCCCCTCCCCCTCCCCCTCCCCTGCCCCCGCCCCGCCCCTCCCCCCCAGGTGTAGAATTGTGAATATAACAACTGCAAATAGTCTTCTGTATAGACGTTATTTTCGTCGTCTGTTTCTATATTTTGAAACAAAGGTATGTGGCTTCTTCGTTTGGAGGATAAACTGGTTTGCGTTCAGCAGTATAATATGGGTTGAATCATTTCCATCACGTTGGGTCGCGTTGATTTGGTGGCAGAATGTTTGCGTAGGTACAGAATTAATAGCCCTTAGCAACGACTGCTGCCGGTGTGTATTTTTGTAAATGTTATGCACTCTCTGAAAGGAAAAACACACAAAAAGACTTTTTTTTTTTTTTGCCAAGGCCAGTGTTGCTGCCTAAAAAGAAAAAATATATATGTTATACAATGGTGAGAGCTTCTTTCTAACCAGCCCCAAGTGTTGAAGTCTTCACTTTAGTTGGTTCATTTCTGTTTTTATTTTGTTTTCCTGTTTCGTTTGCAACAGTGGTAAGGGGGGTGCTGGGGGGGATGGGTGTTTTCTGTTGCCAGTTCGTGGAGGGGGAAATGTTTCGGTTTGTTTCTGCTGACCTGAATGTGCTGGGTCCTCACCGTGTTTTGTTTTTGCTTTATCGATGCACGGATGCTTTTGAACCAGTAGAGCGAAATGCTAGACATGGAGAATCTGCCGTTTGTCCTTTATACATTTCTGTAGTTAACACAACACTGTAATGTGCCTTGGAGCTTAGTAACTTGTAATAAATTCAATTGATATGAATTGGGCCGCGAGTCAGCAAGTTTGTCCTTGCAGGGCTGAGCCCGCACAGCTCCCACGGCGGGGACAGCCTGCCCGCGACCAGCGCACAGGCGGGGAGCTTGGGCAGGGGCCTGTGCGGCGGCCGCCCCTCCCCCTCGGCACACTCACCTCGGTCGGCCGGAGACAATTGCTGACTAAGCGGTTTCTGTTTACTCTTCCAGGCCCAGCTGCGATTGGCAGCAGCGTGGGGGGGGGGGTGCTCTTGGGTGCCTTGACCTGGGAGCCTGAGTGTTCGTGGATGCCCAGGGAGGGGGGAAAGAGCTGGAAGAAAAGCCAGGGTGCTTTGCCTCGCAGGTATGGCAGGATTCACTGTTGCTGCATGGTCACAAGGGGAATCCCAGGGGGCTGAAGGCCCCCAGCCGTGTGGGCAACTGGGAAGCAAGGCAGGCACACAGCCAGGAGGGTCCCAGCTGCTTCAGGCCACACCCGCCAAGTCCTGTTCACCTGTGCATTACATGTGTGTTTCTGTCCTGCTTCTTAGCAGGAGGCTTGGTGGGAGGAGAGGAGGAGAAACCCAAACCCAGTTCTTGAAGCCTGGGTGACCTGTGACGGAGTAAACCCATCCCCCCAGGTGCAGAAGTGCAGCTGTGCACCTGCTCCACTTGGTGGCTGCAGGTCGAAGGGCCAGGCAGGGCGGTGCTCAGGCTGTGCCCCCTGGGCTGACCCCAGACGAGCCAGGGGCAGACAAGCAAACCTGTTTTGAACCTTGGACTTCTCCTGGGAGGCAGACAGAAGAGTGAGGAAGCCAAACAAAACCGGGCAACCCTATCTGAAACCATTCCTGGCCACACCCCATTCCTGGGCGGGGCGAGCCCCAGACTGGAGAGTGAGGGAGGAAACTTGGCGCCCCCACCCCACTCCCATCCCAGAAGGAGCAGGAGGGGGAGGGCTGGGGATGGGCGCAGGCACGATTGGGGAAAAAAAAAAATCACTGGTTAGCCCAGAGCACCGGTGGAAGTCAGGCCGGTGTTGGGACTTGCTGCTAATAACACCCTTTCGGTTTCTGTTCCCGCTTTGCTGCCACTGTCCCCCGAGTGGTGGGAACCAGGCCCGTGTGTGTGTGTGTGTGTGTGTGTGTGTGTGTGTGTGCGTGTGTGTGTGCGTGCACGCGTGCAGTCTCAGTCCTGGTGCAGGGGAGGTACCTGCCTCACCTCTTTAAGAATCTCCCTGCTTATAAATAGATCTTCGTGTCAGCTTCCTGCAAATGCGTCCTTGCATTTTCATCTTTTGCCAAGTGTTGTATTGGTGCTTATGAGTCATGAAACCTATTTTCATCCTCCAGGGGTAATTAACTTGGGGTGATAATGCATAGCAGACTGCCGGAAGAGTTAATTCCAAAATCCATCCTCGCCAGGCTACCAATCACACATTTCACTGGAAGGTCTGGGTTGGCTTTTCTCATAAGCTCATTAATAAAAACCAAGGCTGTTTAGCCTGGAGAGCCTCTAAGATGCTCCCAGTGCACATGCCCTGAGCATGGGGAACGCTCAACAGCCTGAGAATCCGGAGAGGGGGTCACAGGCAGGCATCATTTAACCACTGCTGGAGGAGGGCACTGTGGGCGCAGCTGTGGCCTTGAACAGTTTGGAGAAACACAGATGTGTGCGTTACCTGTCTGGGGGTGGACCCTGCGAGTGGTGTCCGGGGGCTCCAGCTGGCAGGCTGCCCTGTTATCAGACTCCGTGCGCGCGTGGACTGGTGCTGGCCTATGACTGTCGCCTTGCTTTGGTACGGTGCTTAGCAGCTTCTGGGACTGCAAGGCCCATGACCACTGGGACACACGGGTAAGGAAGGGGACCTGCCGGTAAGAGTGATGTCCACCCCTCCCTGTGGCTGGGTGCTATTCTTAGCAGGAGACCGTGGTTGTGACGATGAGGCTTCAGGCAGAGGCGGCCAGTTGGGTTTCACTGAAGAAGCCTGACTTGAGGAGAGAGGAGGGAAGAGGATGGGAGGGAAAGAGCAGAACTTAGGCTGGAAGTGAAGTCTAATGGTGCAGTTAATTAAAGTTTACCATAGCCAGGGGCACTGAACAAAAGTGGTGCCGCCCCCCCCCACTGTGTTTTTGAACCATGTGACTTTTCTCTGCTCCGGCCCATGTTCTGGGTGCTTGATCCAGTTTCGCTTTTATCCCTCGCTGAAGCTTTCCACGTTGGAAGCCTCCGGGAGCATTTTCCTCACCAGGCACAGAGGAGTCTCATGGGTTCTCCAGATTCAGGGCCAGGCCTCTGGGTGATCCTAGACTCCACTCTTCTCTGTCTCACTCGCTCAGCCAAGATGTTCTAAAACCCACATTGTACTTGCAGGCATCGTTTGTGCAGCGCATCCAAGCCCTGGGGTGGGACCGTGAGGATTCAATCCAGCAGCTTCGAGAGAACAGGAGGAGCCACGGACCACACCAGCAAAGGCTGCTCCCACGCCCAGGCCGAAGCTCAGGCTTCCAGGTGCATTCTGTGTGCATCCAGGCTGCGCTGGCTGATGGAATGAGTCCTGAAAGTCACTTTGGTTTTCTTTTAGACTTCATCAAATCAAGGGAGTGGGAACCGGGAACAAAGAACGCCAAGTTGTGATGTGATTCCAAACCCAGGCACACTCAGCCCACGGGGAAGGATGACCACAAATGCGGAACAGTCATCTAGTGAAGTGTTTTCTAGACTTGTTAGGGACAAGGAGACACCTTGGGATTAATAAGAAATTACACAGCTTTCCCAGGAAAATACAGGTGCCCATATACATGTGAATGCACATGCCTTTTTCTTCATTAATATGTATTCCATGTATCTCTTTTGAAAATCATTTTATTTAGTTGTGAGGCAGAGAGATTGTGCTCCACACTGAATGCCCACAATGGCCATAGCGGGGTCAGTCGGAAGCCGGAGGTGGGAGCTGCATCCGGGTCTCCCACACCTGGGAAGATATGCGTTAGCAGGGGAGCTGCAACCTGGGGCAGAGCTGGGACTAGAACAGCAGGCACTCAGATATGGGATGGGGGGGGGGGCGTCTTCACTGCTAGGCCAAATGCCTCTGTATATATTCTCACTTAGATAATAAATCCCTTTGTCTTGAAATCCAAGAGATGCAATGGGGGATGACAGTACAACTAACATCTCAGGATACTGGGATGCAACCAGTGTTGCTTAATTTCTAAAGGGACTTACATTACCCATGGAACTTAAAGTCAGAACCCCAGTCTTGGGCCTGGGAGTCGTGGTACAGCGGTTTAAGCCACCACCTGCCACACCAGCATTCCATCTGGGCACCAGTTTTGAATCCTGGCTGCTCCACTTCTGATCCAGCTCCCTGCTAATGTGCCTGGGAGAACAGTGGAATATGACCTAAGTGCTTGGGCCCTTGAGCTTCCCTTGGGAGACCCAGATGGAGTTCCAGGTTCCTGGCTTTGGCCTGGGGCAGCCAGTGGAAGATCTCACTATCTCTGTCTCTCCTTCTCTCTCTGTTACTCTTTCAAATAAACAAATAAATCTTTAAAAACAAACAAACAAAAGAACCCAATTCTAGTCCACCTTGTAAAAGTAAGGACTCCCAGGCACAGAGAGACGAAGTCACTTGACTTTGGTCACACAGTGGTGGAGTCTGAGCTAGATTTCTGTTAAGAAACAACTGTAATGGAAAAATTGAAGGTCTCTGTGTTAACCAGAGCCTTCTCCGAGAAGGGATGCTGATGAGCAGGACAAAAGAAGAGTGAGTACCTGATGGGGTGCACCCTTTATTTTCATTACTTTTGGAACACAAGGACCGAGCATTTGACCCTTGGTCTCTTGTAGCCGTACTTTTGGGGAAGGGGATGTTCAGAGAAGTTTCTAGAGTTCTGACTATTACTCATAGATGTTATGTGAAAGTTTTTTAAAGATTCATTTTATTTTAGTTACTTGAAAGGCAAAGTTATGGAGAGAGAGAGAGAGAGAGAGAGAGAGAGAGAGAGAGAGAGAGAGAGATGGAGATCGTCCATTTGCTTGTTCACTCCCCAAATAACCACAACCGCTGGACATGGCTGAGGCTGAACCCAGGAGTCTGGAACTCCATCCACGTCTTCCACATGGATGGCTTCACCAGGTAGGAGAGTCTGTGTGCTGTCTTGGGGTTGGATCCAGGAAAGCTCACCTCTACCTGGGAGCCCCTACTTTAGGCTCAGAGAAGTGTCCCTGCCTCCCTGCTGGTGTCCTGCTAACTCTGGCCCTTGCCCACTTCCGGCCTTGGCTGTGTAGCCATCAGTTCTCTTGCACATCTGAGCACTGCACACCCTTGGCTGCCCGCTGCCTACAGCATAGAATCCAAATTCCCAGGCACAGCAAGCAAAGCTCACCACCATCTCCCCATGGCGGGAGGAGGCTATTTTAATCTGTAAGGAGCATTCGTGCGCATGGCCGAAGAAAAAGAAATCGAGGAGCATGAGGTGATACTCTGCAAAGTCGGCCTCCCCCTTAGCCAAGGATCTGCTCCTGTTTGCCGTGGTTCCTGGGCTGGGAGGGTGTGTGTGCCCTTGGCCACGCCCAGTGAGTGCACCTGCACTACCACATGAGCTGGGGTCCCTTAAGGAAGGCTTGGAGTTCTTTGGAAGGAAAGGGGGGAAGAGGGCACCCTGGATGCCAGATGTCCCTGAGATGTCCAGAGCCTTCCTCACTGACAGCCACATCCCACTCCTCTCCCGCCACAAACATAGGCCGGTGAAGCTGGCAGAGACTCGGGGAGCTGGGCTGAAAGGAAAGGGGGAGGGAGAGGAAGTATTGAACGGGGCCTCGGAGTCTGACAGCGGGCCAGCATCCTCATGTGCAGGGCCTCCTGGGTTACAGTGAATTCTCCAGGGGTTGTGGCTGTTATTCTCCTTAGACAGGAAATGCGCCAGGAGCTGTTATCACCGCCTCCACCTTACAGTGAGGCCTCGGAGACTCCCAGCCCCTGCCTGGCCACTCTGCTTCCCCCACCCCGGGGACAGGCACACCTGCTCTCACTCCCTGCTTCACAGCTCACACTCCCCAGCACTGACTCTGCGTTGGGAGAAGTGAGCCCTTGAGATCCAGGGCCACGGGCCATGGCTCTGGGGAGGTCCGACTACATCCGGGAACAGGTTTAGGTGTCTGGGGACATGGGGACATGGGGCCAGCGCCCTGGGAGAGGCGGCTGTGGAATGCGGGCCACGTGCACCCGAGGGAATTAACTCTGTGCCCCTGGGTCTCAGCCCAGACGGTCATGTGACCCCTCCCACACCCCCACCGCCCCCCTGTCTGCCCGCAGCTGTTGCCTGCCGCGCTCTGTTCTCCGACTTGGGGAGTTGCCAACCTGTCCACTCTGGTGCTGGCCCTCTGGGACCAGGACCATTTCCCCAGTGGGAGAGGGAGGCGGCAGCAGGGAGCCCGCGGAGGCGCTAAGGGGCCCCTGCCTCACCCGGAGTTAAACTGTCTGGCCAGGCTGCTTGCTAGAAGCAGCTCCAGGCCACCTGCAGCTCCTCAGGGGCGAATCCTTGGCTGGTGACCCCTACTTGGCCTGGCCTCCCCCCAACACCCACCCACCCCTGCCCCCATGGAGGCTGAGGTGAGGGGCAGCAGATGTCCGCCAGCCATAGCACCTGCACCTACCTCCTTTTCTTGATTTTTAAAAAAGATTTATTTATTTATTTGATAGAGATGGAGAGAGATCTTCCATTTTCTGGTTCACTCCCCAGGTGACTGCAATAGCCAGGACTGGGCCAAGCTGAAGCCAGGAGCCGGGAGATTCATCCAGGTCTCCCACGTGGGTGCAGGGTCCCAAGCACTTGGGCCATCTTTTGCTTTTCTCAGGCCATTAACAGGGAGCTGGATTTGAAGTGGAGCAGCCAGGACTTGAACTGGTACCCATATGGGATGCTGGCATTGCAGGTGGTGGCTTTACCTGGTGTGCCACAGTGCCGCCCCCACTACCTCCCTTTTCTCAATTCTGCCTGGTCTAGATCAAGCCCTTCTCCCTGGAAACCAGCTAAATTAGAGCATGCAGCCTTCTCCTTCCAGCTCCATCCCCACCTGCTGCCAGGGATGCCTTCCCAGGTGTTTGCCCTCTGTCCTCTGAGGCTGGGGGCCTGGAGCAGGTTCCTGTTTCCCCCAGGGTGGCCCAGGCCCCCGGGGAGGTCTGGAGTGGGCCATGCTTCCCTTGAGGTGTTGCCCCTTCTTCCATTTGTCCTCTTCCCACTCCTGTCCTCCAATACTCATCAAAAGCTAACGCCTCCTGGAAACCTGGATGCACCCAACAAACCTCCACTGATTGGTGTCTGGGTTCAAGTCCTGGGTCTGCTATTTTTTTTTTTTTTTTTTGACAGGCAGAGCGGACAGTGAGAGAGAGAGACAGAGAGAAAGGTCTTCCTTTGCCATTGGTTCACCCTCCAATGGCTGCCGCGGCCAATGCGCTGCGGCTGGCGCACCACGCTGACCCGAAGGCAGGAGCCAGGTGCTTCTCCTGGTCTTCCATGGGGTGCAGGGCCCAAGGACTTGGGCCATCCTCCACCGCCTTCCCGGGCCATAGCAGAGAGCTGGACTGGAAGAGGGGCAACCGGGACAGAATCTGGCGCCCCGACCAGGACTAGAACCCGGTGTGCTGGCACCGCAAGGCGGAGGATTAGCCTAGTGAGCTGCAGCGCCAGCCTTGGGTCTGCTATTACCCTTGGGCAAGCTCCTTGGTCTCTCTGGGCCTCAGTGTGCCCCTGGGAAGTGGGGATGCCCTTCTGAGGTGCTGGAAGGAGGAAGCCAGTGCACAGTGTCAGCACGATGCAGCCTTGTTGGCCTTCTGTGAGCTCTTTTTTTGATTAATTAACCCTTATTTATTCATTTCACTCATTTAAAAGGCAGATAGAGACAAACAAATAGATAGGCAGAGACAGAGAGAAATATCCCATCCGCTGGTTCATTTCCCAAATGCACACAACAGCCAGGGCTGTGCCAGGCCAAAGCCAGGAGCCAGGTGTTCCATCCAGGTCTCCTACGCGGGTGGCAGGGACCCAAGAATTGAGCCATCACGGCTGCCTCCCAGGGTGCAGGTTTGCAGGAAGCTGGGATAGGAAGTGGTGCCGGGATTTGAACCCAGACTCCCACGTGGGATGGGGGCGTCCCAAGAGGCAGCTTATCGGCTGCACTGTGTGCCTGGCCCAAGTGAGCCGCTCTTCTGCCCTTGCTCTCGCTTGGCTCAGATCCCCTGCCACCGTGACCATCAGTGCTGGGAGGGGATGTGCAATCTCTGATGGCCAGAGCTGTGATCATGGGACCACAGGAGCACAGCTGGGGGCATTGGGGAGAAAGAATTTTCCCAGAAGCTTGGGCCTACTAAAGAAAGAGAGAGAGGGGAGAAAGAGGGCTGCTGGTAGAGGTACAGCCCAGGAGGCAGGAGGCCAGGTGCGGCACAGGGGCTGGGAGCTGCATTGGTTTGGCTGCAGCGTGGGAACAGCTGGGGCAGGACTAACAGGCAAGACATGAGCTCTGGACGCTAGCCTGAGGTGCCATGGGCTGCTGAGCTGGGGTGGGGGGAGACACCAGGTGAGCAGGTAGACATGCAGATCTGGCCTCCCCAGACTGTCTGGGCAGGAAATGAGTGTGCTTTCCTATTTTATTTTTTATTTGAAAGGCTGAGAGAGATCATCCATCTACTGGTTCACTCCTCAAATGTCTACAACAACTGGAGCCGGACCAGACTGAAGCCAGGGGCAGCTGGTGCTGGTGGCATCCCATAGCTCAGCTGCTCCACTTCCCATCCAGCTCTCTGCTAATGGCCTGGGAAAGCAGTGGAAGTCCCTGAACCCATGTTGGGGACCTGGAAGAAGCTCCTGTCTCCTGGCTTTGGCCTGGCCCAGCAAGATCTCTCTCTCTTTCTCTCTCTCTCTCTCTCTCTCTCTCTCTCTCTCTCTCTCTCTCTCTAACTCTGCCTTTCAAATAAATAAAATAAATTCTTAAAAAAAAAAGCTGTGGCAAACGGTAGCTCCAAGGTGCTGTCCTCTTGGTGGGTGGCAGCCAGAGTGTGGCTGAGGTCCCCGAGGGAGACATTCATGGAGAGAAGACAGAATGCAGTGAGCAAGTGCAAGACCTTCCAGGGCTGCAGGAAGAAGAGCTGCTAAAGAATGAGCAGCAGCAGCAACGACGGGAGGGCCGTCACCATCACTGGAGATAGTGACCCACCTGCCTAAGGGGACCTGCCGACGGAGGTCACAGATGGGGCTGGGCGCCGGCGAGGTACAGGGAGACAGGGCCGGGAAGATAGCCACAGACCGGGCAGCAGGGAGCTTCCTGGAGATCTGGATCAGAGAAGTGTCTGCAGAATGCAGGGGGCAGCAGCTCAGATCCAGGGGTCATGGGAACAGTGGGTAAAGTATGGAGACAGTGGAAGACCAGTTTGTCCTAGGGTCTTAGCTCTGAAGGGGAGGAGAGAACCTGGCAGCCAGGGGTGGAGGTGAGGTGGGGCGGGGTGGGGGAGAGCTGATTAGATGCAAGTTAGGAAAGAGGTTGCATTTATTAGAAGGGAGATGGTAATGAATGGATTGAATGCCTTGAAGAGGGTAGGTGCCCTCCGGGAAAGGCAGTGCAGCGAACGGAAAAATCACGTTTGTAAGTTACCTTATAGGGCGCCCACCATGTGCTGGGGACTGTTCCAAGCGTTTGATGAATCCCCCCTCCCGATCCCACAGCAACCCTGTGAAGAAGGGGTTCTAACATTCCACATTCCACAGGTGAAAGAAGCCAGACGCAGAGAGGTCACGGAGCTGCCCGAAGTCACACGGCTCACAAAGGGCATTGCTGGCGTGCCAGGCAAGGAGTGTGCAGAGACGTGTCCTGGCCAAGAGCACAGATTCGGAGCCAGACTGCCTTGTGCCCGTCCCGGCTCCTTCGCTAACTTGCTTCACCCTTGGGTCCTGTGGGTCTCCCCCGGGACGATGGGCATGGGAGCGGTGCCCATTCTTGGTCAGTGCCCATGGAACTCTCAGCGCGGGGCTTGGCACACAGACAGCATGGTGGGGCTGGCGCTGTGGCCAGGGGTTCAGCCACTGCCTGTGATGCCAGCCTCCCATATCAGTGTGCCAGTTCAAGTCCTGGCCGCTCCGCTTTGGATCCAGCTCCCTGCTGATGTGCCTGAGAAAGCAGCAGAGGATGGCCCAAAAAGTGCTTGGGCCCCTGGCGCCCACATGGGAGACTTGGATAAAATTCCAGGCATTTGGGGAATGAACCAGCGGGTGAAAGATCTCTCCCCAGGCCCCAACTCTGCCTTTAAATACATAAATACATCTTTGAGAAAATGAATAAAAACAGAAAACACAGGTGAAGGATTGGCTCAGGACACTCTGCTCTGGGAGTAGAGGGAAGAGGCCGGCATGGGGTGATGGCCTATGCTACAGTGTACGTCTCTGGGTCTCTCCCAGGCCAGCCAGGGCTCCTTGCGGGCAGATGGAGGAACAGTGCATGGCAGAGCCAAAGGTGCCTGTGGGCCCCTCCCCTGGTCTTTTCACTCTGTAGCTTTGGAACCTTCTGCAGATTACTCGAAGGGACTTAACTTTCCCCAGGCCCTAAGGGGCTGTGTTGAGCATTGAGTAAGATCCGGGGTGTGGTCAGGTAACCCTGGCTCAAAGCCGAGCGCCAAGTGACCAGAGCAGCTGCCTCCTCCTCCTATGCAAACCTTGAAGGAGCTCCCAGCAGGCCAGGCTGGTTCTAGAATGAAATGATGAGCGCGAGCTTGGTCAGGAGCAGAAAGAGGGGAGGCGGTGGGGGCTCTGGGTGGCTCCTGGTCACTCGCCATGTGACCTGCAAGCTGGGAGGTGATGGCTCAGTGGGTGCTGAGGCCTCGGGCTCCGTGGAGGACTCTTGGGGCCCTGGAAACCACACCCACGTGACTGCTGTCTGGGATACCTGGCTTCCTAGGTGAGGGAGGAGTGTGTTTTGGGGATAACGTGGATTGGGCAGAGCTGGCTTTGTGGGCGTGGCAGGTTCCACATTCAGAGAGGATGGTTCAGTGGTTACCATCTTGCAGCTCTTTTTTTTTTTTTTTTTTGACAGGCAGAGTGGACAGTGAGAGAGAGAGACAGAGAGAAAGGTCTTCCTTTGCCGTTGGTTCACCCTCCAATGGCCGCCACAGATGGCGCGCTGCGGCCGGCGCACCGCGCTCGTCCGATGGCAGGAGCCAGGAGCCAGGTGCTTTTCCTGGTCTCCCCATGGGGTGCAGGGCCCAAGCACCTGGGCCATCCTCCACTGCACTCCTGGGCCACAGCAGAGGGCTGGCCTGGAAGAGGGGCAACCGGGACAGAATCCGGCACCCCGACCGGGACTAGAACCCGGTGTGCCGGCGCCGCAAGGCGGAGGATTAGCCTGTTGAGCCACGGCGCCGGCCCATCTTGCAGCTCTTTTTAAAAAGATTGATTGGCTAGGCCCGTGCCGTGGCTCAACAGGCTAATCCTCTGCCTGTGGCGCCTGCACCCCGGGTTCTAGTCCTGGTCGGGACGCTGGATTCTGTCCCAGTTGCTCCTCTTCCAGGCCAGCCCTCTGCTGTGGCCCGGGAGTGCAGTGGAGGATGGCCCAGGTGCTTGGGCCCTGCACCTGCATGGGTAGCGGCCATTTGGGGGGTGAACCAATGGAAGGAAGACCTTTTTTTTTTTTTTTTTTTTTTTTTTTACAGGCAGAGTGGACAGTGAGAGAGAGAGACAGAGAGAAAGGTCTTCCGTTGCCATTGGTTCACCCTCCAATGGCCGCCGCGGTCGGCGCGCTGTGGCCGGCGCACCGCGCTTGTCCGATGGCAGGAGCCAGGAGCCAGGTGCTTTTTCTGGTCTCCCCATGGGGTGCAGGGCCCAAGCACCTGGGCCATCCTCCACTGCACTCCTGGGCCACAGCAGAGGGCTGGCCTGGAAGAGGGGCAACCGGGACAGAATCCGGCGCCCCGACCGGGACTAGAACCCGGTGTGCCGGCGCCGCAAGGCGGAGGATTAGCCTGTTGAGCCACGGCGCCGGCCCAAGGAGGACCTTTTTCTCAGTCTCTCTCTCACTGTCTAACTCTGCCTGTCAAATAAAATAAAATAAAATAAAAAGATTGATTTGAAAGGCAGAGAGAGAGAGTGAGTGAGTGCGAGCAAGATCTTTCATCTGCTGGTTCATTCCCCAAATGCCAGTAACAGGTGGGGCCAGACCAGGCTGAAGCCAGGAGCCAGGAACGTCATCCAGGTGTCCCATGTGGGTGGCAGAGACCCACGTACTTGAGCCATTCTCCGTGGCCCTCCCAGGCGCATTAGCAGGAAGCAGGATCAGAAGCATGGAGTAGCCAGCCTCCGATACGGAATGCAGCATCCCAGGCTGTGACCCCACCCACTGTGCCACACCTTCCGCTCCTCCATCATGCAATTCTTAATCATTTTGAACAAGAGCCCCTGCATTTTCATTTTGCACCTTGGGCCCAGAAAACTACGTAGCCAGTGCTGGTTCTGGGGCCTGGGGCGCTTGTCTGTCTCCCGGCCCACGAGAAATGCTGGAAGTTTTATGCTGGCACTGGCACCTGCCCCTGGTAGAAGTGGAGAAGTGGCCAGTGCCGCGGTTCAATAGGCTAATCCTCCGCCTAATGGCACCGGCACACCGGGTTCTAGTCCCGGTCGGGGCGCTGGATTCTGTCCCGGTTGCCCCTCTTCCAGGCCAGCTCTCTGCTGTGGCCCGGGAAGGCGGTGGAGGATGGCCCAAGTCCTTGGGCCCTGCACCCCATGGGAGACCAGGAGAAGCACCTGGCTCCTGCCTTCAGATCAGCATGGTGCGCCGGCTGCAGCACGCTGGCCGTGGCGGCCATTGGAGGGTGAACCAATGGCAAAGGAAGACCTTTCTTTCTGTCTCTCTCTCTCACTGTCCGCTCTGCCTGTCAAAAAAAAAAAAAAAAGTGGAGAGACGCGAGGCTGGGCAGAGCAGTGGGGAGCCGGAGGCCTTGTCCTTGCAGAGGCCTGGAGCAGGGGCGAGGTGCAGACCCTGGCTGTGCTAGCCCAGAAGTTTCTCCTCCAAGGGATGCCGCTGTGGGCTCAGAGCAGTGGCTGCCTCCCCGGCTTTCTGATCCTTGACTTGCCCTAAGCTGGGTGGAGACCTTTAGCAGCGCTAAGAGCTGCAAGGTTAGGGTGCACCTCCCACTCACCCACACCCCAGTGCACAGTAGAGGACACCCGAAAACCTTCAACTAAGGACCGGCAAGTCCAACAAAGTCCAGGAGGATACCTTCTTTGCTATTTTTGAAGTACTGAGTGTTAGTCTTGAAAAAAGCAAAACCAAACCCAAACACCTTGTTGATGCCCTTTCACTGCCGGAGGCCTCTGTGCGTGCCTCAGCTGCCTGTTGGGTAAGCTGGCCTCGCCTGCCCCCTCCCTGGTGCCAGAGCGGGGCAGAAGCCTGGCTTGCAATACCAGGGCATTGGGCCACTCTGCCCGGAGACTCCCCCGGGAGAGGGGAGCTCTGGACCAATCAGCCGCCACCAGGGAGCTGACGTCAGGCAAGCCCAGAAGGTTCCGCTGCTTCTGCCCCTGCCAATGGGGCTCCTCCCCCACTCCCCGCCGGAGCGGCCAGGGCCAGCCTGGGCCTCCTTCCAGTCCTCCAGCTGGCTAAGCACGGCCGGGCCGAGTCAGTACCCAGGCTGGCTGCCCTTCACCCACACCTGTTGGGCAGGTTCCCTTCCCCCGCCTCCATCCAAGCCAAGGACTGCCCAAAGCCACTCCACCTCCTACCGTGGGGGAGGGAGCCAGCAAGTGCCGGGACCTCATCCGAAAACTGGCTTATGCCGATCCTGCTTGTAAATGCTGGTTGGATACAGCCGCGTATCTGGGAAGGACAGGGCGGGAGGCTGTGGTGACGGGGCCAGAGCGTGCAGGCAGGGGCTGTGGGCCAGCAGGAGGACCGGGCCCCCTTGGCACAGTCATGGAGAGCCATGGAGAAAGCGGCTGCTCCGGAGCATTCTGGAAAATTCCAGGTGGGAGGCACCTGCGCCAGCACTTTATTCTGCTGAGGCAACGGGCCAGACCAGGGCAAGGTGTCCAGAAGGGCATCTGTGAACAAGGAGCAGGTGCAGTAGAGCCCTCCCGGCCTGGCTCTGGCTGCTGCCTGCCTTCTCCCCCATCCCCCGCCGCCCTGCTGTGGATCCCCCAGCTGGAACTCTCCCTGGCAGTCCGGATGCATCCTTACCACCCCCTGCCCACTCTTCTCCTGTCCCCCCTCTGCCCCTCCGAGGGAACAGTTACTGAATGCCCAGCAAGTGCCGTTTGGCCTCCTTGCTAAGAAGCCAAAGCCGGGAGGCTCCACGTCCCCAGGAGGAAACGTCACAATGCGATCAGGAGAGGGAAAGGAGTTCAGTCACGTGTGGGCTCCTCCCCACACCGGTTTCTAGCCTTATAGCAGTCCTGCAAAGCACCAGGCATACTCCATGCTGAGACTGAAGGGCTGGGAGCCCTTTTAGAAAAAGATCTACTTTACATATTTGAAAGGCAGAGTGACGGAGGAGGGAGACACACACACACACACACACACACACACACACACACACACACAGAGTTCCTCCACCTGCTGCTTCATTCTCCAAGAGTCTGTGTCATCGGTGGCCTCCCGGGCACATTAGCAGGATGCTGGATCAGAAGTATGGAGTAGGGGCTGGCATGATGGCGCGGTGGGTTAAGCCGCCACTGGGGATACTGACAGCATCCCATAATCCCATATGAATGCTGGTTCCAGTCCTGCTGCTCCACTTCTTTTTAAAAATTTTTTATTTTATTTATTTAATATAGAGTTAGACAATAAGAGAGAGGGGGACTGAGAGAAAGGTCTTCCTTCCACTGCAGGGCAGAGAGCCTTGGATTCAATTCCACGGGCACTTCTTCCTGGGTGGGGACATAGTCCCTTAACTGCCCTGTGCCTCTGTGAAAAGGGACACTAGTTCCCACCTCCAGGGTGCTGTAGGAGGAAACACGCCCCTGCTCGGATGGTGCTCTCTGGGTAGGGAGGGAGGGACTGGGTCCAGGGCTGAGGGGCCACACCTCGTGTGCTGTGCTGTGGTGGCCAAATGGCCACCACGGCTGGAGCTACGCTGATCTGAAGCCAGGAGCCAGGTACTTCCTCCTGGTCTCCCACGTGGGTACAGGGGCCCAAGCACTTGGGCCATCCTCCACTGCCCCCCCGGGCCACAGCAGAGAGCTGGCCTGGAAGAGGGGCAACCAGGACAGAATCCGGCGCCTGTGTGTGATGCCGGTGCCGCAGGTGGAGGATTAACCAAGTGAGCCACGGTGCCAGCCCCTGCTCCACTTTTGATCCAGCTCCCTGCTAATGCACGTGAGAAAGCAGTAGAGGATGGCCTAAGTACATGAATTCTTGTCACCCACATGGGATACCTAGATGGAGCTCTAGGATCCTGGCTTTGGCCTGGTCCAGCCCTGGTTGTTTTAGCCATTTGGGCTAGTGAACCAGTGGATGGAAGATCTGTCCTTCCCTCTCTCTGTAACCTTGCCTTTCAAATATAAAATCAATCTTAAAAAAAAAAGTGAGGAGTAGCTGGGACTCCAACAAGGCATTGTGATATGAGACGGGGGTGTCCCAAGCATCAGAGCTCCCCCCAGTGTGCAGAGGGAACTGACTGAAGGCCTCGGGACAGCACAGCACACGAGGTGTGGCCCCTCAGCCCTGGACCCAGTCCCTCCCTCCCTACCCAGAGAGCACCGTCCGAGCAGGGGCGCGTTTCCTCCTACAGCACCCTGGAGGTGGGAACTAGTGTCCCTTTTCACAGAGGCACAGGGCAGTTAAGGGACTATGTCCCTACCCAGGAGGAAGTGCCCGTGGAATTGAATCCAAGGCTCTCTGCCCCAGGCCCTTACTCTTAACCCCAGCCCAGTGTCGGCGCCCGGGTTCCCGTGTCCAAGTTCCAGTCCAACCGTGCCTCTGTGTGTAGCCTTCTTTGCCCTTCCAACACCCATGGCCCCTTGCGCCCTTGGCCAGCGGTCTTGGGCTGCAGGTTCTGGGGTGTGCGCGGTTGACTGACAGCCACTCTGGTAAGGCTAGGGGGGAGAGGGAGTGAGCACAGGGCCCAGAGCCCACACTGAGGTCCCCCTCTCTGCCCCCTTGCCCGCTCACTTCCGGGGGATCGAAGGTGTGTGTTTCCCTCCTTAGCAAGGTCTCCCGGAGAGAAGGCTGTCAAATACAGAGCCGTGTGTGGCTTGGGACCGGACAGCAGCAGGATCCACTGTCCCCCACCCTAGTGAGGGTGTGGTGGCCCCACAGGTCCCTGGGAGCTGTGAATGCCTGTTCTGCCAGGCGGGAAGCAACAACAGTGTCTGTCCAAGCGGAGGTGGACAAGGGGGTGGGTGCAGGACGCCTGGCTTCAAGTTCCGGCTCCACTCCCCGCTCCAGCTTCCTGCTACTGCACATCCTGGGAGGTAGCAGGTGATGGCTTCGGTCCTTGAGTCCCTGGTACTCACGTGGGAGACCCAGATAGGGCTTCAGGTTCTTGGATTTGGCCCTGGCACGGCTCCTGCTGTTACTTCTCTCTTGGGGAGTGGACAGGGAAGAGATCTCTCTATGTGTCGCTGTGCTTTTCAAAAAAAAAAAAAATGAAAATAAATGTGTACATTTTTTAAAGGTGTGACAAAAGGGATGAAGTGGGACGGGAGATCAGCCTGAGTGTAAGTGATGATCGGTGGTGGACAGCGGTGCGCTCGCGCTGTCATCTTCCGAACAAACGGGAAAGTCCTTCTGAGGGTCACAGGCTGTGGCGGCGAGGAAGCTGCGGGCAGGGAAGCTGTGGATAAGTGAGTGCTGTCCCAGCGCCCAGAATGCAGAACCCCAGGCCTGGGGCCAGCTGCAGTGGTGACAATGTCTCCCCAGCTGCTTCTCCCCAGCTGCTTCTCCCCAGGAGAGCCCCAAAGAGGAGGAGGGGCTCCCTGACCCAAGTGGAAAGCTGAGCCAGTCTGCTTGGGCGGGTGTTGGGAGCCTGGAGACCAGGTGTGGGAGGCACCTGCCTGGAAACCAAGGCAGGTGTCAGGGCTCCAGGGGGAGGGGCTGCCGTGGGCTGAGGCCGTTGCTCTGGTTACATAACAGCTGCCGGCAGCCTCCGGTAAAGTGTACTCCACGTTGGCTTGGAAGAGAGACCAGCCTGGTGGCCGGCAGCAGGTCATCCAGACCTGGAACCGTCCCTGCCAAATTGGAACGCCCTTCCCCCCAGCCTAGCAGACTCCCGAGTTGTGCGGATGTAATGGGAACCAGGAATCATGGACTCGCTTTATTGGGGCAGCAGGTCTGTTGTCATCTAATCAGTGTTGAGAACAGGGTCATAAATACGCCGAAGTCCCAGTTGACAGGGTAATAGGCTAGTGGCAGAGAGTTCCAGAAACATATGTTTTGGGATTGGAAGGGCAATCGCTTTAGCCTGGGTAATTTGACCTGGGTTTTGACAAGTGACTACGAGTTCATGGAGCAGGACTGGAAAACGGCCCCAGGCTCACTTATCCGCTGGGGTGAGATAAGAGCCTGTCTGCAGAACCAGTGAGAGGTGGGAGGTGCTCTGGGGTTCCAGGAGAGCAGGGCTCAGGAATGAGGCCCGTCTGGGTGGGGCCGGTGTAATGTCCTTGTTGCTGGAATCTGGCCCCACCCACTGGCCAGGCCTGCAGCTCCTCCCTAGGCTCAGTTGGAAGAAAAAGTTGGCCCAAACCACGTTCCTCTCTCTGATCGAATCACCTGGCACCTGGGTAGCTGGGAGCCCGAGGAGGAGGGGGGTGGGGGGAGGCCCGGGAGGCAGGCACAGCAGGCAGAGAGGCCTCCCAGTGCTCGCCCCCTCCACGCATGGGCCAGCCTCTCTGCTGTTTGCAGCCCCCTGGCCTGCCCTGACCACACCCCTGGCTCTCTGGCCCTGCAGACATGGGAGAGGCCTGCTCTGCTGTCTCTGCACCTCGGACTTGGCTCCGGACTTGGCTCCGTGGCTCAGGACCCAGCCTCCTTCCTGGCCGCCTCCAGTGGTTCACCAGGTCTGACCGTGTGCAGTCTGCTTCTGCAGGCCTTAGGAACTCAGGGAGAGGCCGCCCCAGACCTGATGCCTGCGCACAGGCCCTCGCCCACTCCGGCCTGGGGGAGGCCGTGGTCACCGTTGCCAGGACTGGATGCACCAGTGGCAGGAAGGACAGAGCCCTGCGGGGGTTTGGTCTGAGCTGCGTTGATCTTGCACGCTCTTTGGAAGAGCAGAAAGTGTGTCCAGTGACCACGTGATCTCTTTCCACGTTAGCGTTTGTCCATGCGGCAGCCGAGACACTAGAGTGGCATTTCTCCACCATCCCTTTACTGGACAGACTCCTACTGGGCACCTGCTACGTGCTGGGTGCCATTCCGGGCTCGGTCTTGTTCTCAAGCAGCTTACATTCTGGCGGGCAGACGGACAACAGACAAGTGCATGGAAGTGTGGCAGTGCTGTGAAAGGGGCAGATTGACTGACAGGCTGGGGAGAGCGTTATTTTATACAGATGGCCCTGGAAGGCCCTGCAAAGCAAGGGGGCATCAGAGCAGAGGCCTGATGGGCACACGGGGCGAGAGGCAGCGGCCAGTGCAAAGGCCCTCAGGCAGCAAGGAGGCCGGTGCAGCTGGGGTGGGGCGTGTGAGAGAAGATGATGGAGCTGGGAGGACGGAGTGGTCCACGGAAGGCTTGGCTCTGACGCCAGCGCCCCTGCTTCCATACCCTGCCGGAGCGACTGGGCTCCCCGCTTGTCAAGGCAGGCCCATCAAAGCGACAAAGTCCCGGGGATACCAGTATCATCTCACTGCACTGCGCCCACTTTTTTCTGTTTTTCAGAGACAGAAGGACAGATTGATAGGGAGCTCCCTCCCTCTGGTTCACTCCCCAGATGCTTATAACCTGCAGGGCTGGGCCAGGCCAGAGCAGGGGCTGGGAACGCAATCCAGGTTTCCCAGGTGGGCGGCAGAGCACCCGAGCCACCACCTGCTGCCCTGCAGGGTGTGCATTAGCAAGGAGCGGGGGGGGGGGGGTAGGGGGCAGACTGGGACTGGACCCCAGGGCCTCTGATACCGGTCGGCGCTGGCATCTGAACTGGTAAGCCAGAGTGCCCCAGCTCTCCCCTGCCCGTCCTGCTGCCTGCGGCTGGGGTCACCTCCCTGGGAGAACGAGTGGTGCTCTCCCATCTTTGTCCCCTCTGCATCTGCCTCAGTGCCGTCTGTGTGTTCCAGTCTCCCTTCTGGAAGGTCTTGTGCCACACCGAGCCTGCCGCAGGAGCCGTGCCCGGAACAGAGGAGGAGCTGCCTTCACACGGAGAGCCAGACCCGGGACCCACGGCTGGAGCTGGGCACGGGCTGGGGGCAGAGCACCTCCTGGAAGGGGGGCAGGGTGGATCTGGGCCCTGGGCTTGATTGGGTCAGTACCTGGGGTTGACCTGGGGCTTGCTTCATATTCTCCAGAAAAATCAGCACAAATTCCCACATCGTGTCAGGCGCAGTTCTAGGCACTTTGGGTGTATTACTGCCTTGGAGTCTCCTGACAGCCTTGTGTGTCCCGGCTGCTGTTACCACTCCCACGTTACAGGCTAAAAACTGGCAGAGCCAGGGTATCAACACGAGATCCCTCTTCTTAGCCTTCCCCCATAGATCAATACCCTCGACCCCTAAGCGGGCTGTGTGTGCCCTCCTAGTCCGTGGGATGAATCAGAGGACTTTTGAGCTTCAACTTGCAGAAAGATCAATATTAAGCAAAGATTTCAGGGAAAAAAAAAGATCTAATGAAAGTCATTTCAGAACATTGACAGGTGGTTAGGGTGAATAATACCCCAAACCAGGTGAAATTCAAGATCAAAAAGGAGGGGCCGGCGCTGTGGCTTAGCAGATAAAGCTGCCGCCTAAAGTTCTGGCATCCCATATGGATGCCAGTTCGAGTCCCGGCTGCTCCACTTCCAATCCAGCTCTCTGCTATGGCCTGGGAAAGCAGTGGAAGATGGCCCAAGTGCTTGGAACCCTGCACTCATGTGGGAGACCCAGAGGAAGCTCCTGGATCCTCGCTTCGGATTGGTCCAGCTCCGGCCATGGCAGCCATCTGGGGAGTGAACCAGCGGATGGAAAATCTCAATCTTTCTTGCTCTCTGCCTCTCTGTAATTGTCTGCCTTTCAAATCAATAAATACATCTTTAAAAACAAAAACAAAGGGCGCGCTCCTAATGGAGAGCTGCCAGACCAGCCTCCCAGCGCACCCCCACCCCCACCCCGGACGGCTTTGCAGCCTGCACTCAGGACCCCACCACCGGGACTGGGAGGAGGTGAGCTGGGTGGGCTCCGGGCTGCACTGCAGACCATTCCTGTCTGACCATTCCTCTGTGGGCCTCGAGGGCAGAGGGCCAGACCGCCAGCGAGGTGGGGCTCGGCTCTTTACCCAGTAGCCCTGGGCGGGACCTGCACACTGCAATCCTACACACTGCTTCCTGCGGGGTGCAGGCACAGCCAGGGCTGTGTCTGCCCTGTGTCTGGGGCTGTCAAGCCCAGGGCCACATGTCCTAGCCGCCACGCGCCACCCCATGGATCCCCCATGGGAGGCAGAGCGGCACGAACGCCAGCTGACACTTCCGCCCACGATTGACAGGGAGCTGATGAGCCTCGGCAGAGGACACGGCGGGTAATGAACGTGCCGGCGTCTTCATTGACAGGGCGGGAGGTGGTGAGTCACGCAGGCAGACGGCGGCAGGGAGAGGGCATGGGTGCGTGGGGCGCGTCTGCGGGCGCAGGGTGAGCCGAGGGGAGAGCGCCGCGGCTCAGAACTGCCTGCCTCCAGGAGGAAACAAATGCGTGCGAAAGACAGGGCGGGAGGGGCCGTCTGGGGCGCACATGGCCGTGGAGAGGTGCAGGTGTGAGTGACAGGAGCTGGGCTGCGGGAGGGAGCCCGACGGGATCAAGGGCGGCCTCTCTCACGCATGCTGCAGCCGCCCGCCCGCGCTCTGGGAAGCCCCGCAGATTGGAGACAGGGACTGGCAGGGCAGGTGAGATTTCATTACCTTTCCCTTTGTGCGATATTCGCGTGCTGGAAATGCAAGTCTGCAGCTATCAAGAATCCAGGCTCAGCTGCAGCAACAGGAAGACTGAGGGTGCGCGCCCATGCCAGCCCGCTCAGGGCTGCCGGCAGCTTTGCTTCCCAAAGTCCAGAGAAGAGCCTGCCGCTGGGCCACGTGGCCCCTCCACCCCCAGGCCCTCTCTCCTGACCCAAGGGATCCAGAGAAGCTCTCCGATGCCTGCTTTCACTCCTCGGTTGCCAGAAGCACCCTGAGCCTCGAAGCCTGGTGGGGGGGACCTGGTGATTCAGGGCGGGAGGAAGGTGTGTGCCCTGCCGGGGGCTCCCACTTTGCAGCCTCTGACAAGAGGCGGGCCTGATTGGGCACGGTAGCTACTGCTGGCAGCCGGGTCAAAAATGGCCCAGCCCCTCAGCGATCCCTGGAACCTGGCGCAGCGATTCCTGCATCCCTGTTCTCCCCTCTAGGCTGGGACTTTGTTCCATGCCTCTTCTGCAAAGGCCACCAAGCCAGGTGTGGAGGAGGCTGCGTGTGGCACTGGGAGAACCCCCCATCCCCAGAGAGGGAACACAGCCTGTTAGCTGGGGAGGGGCACCCTGGGTCTCGCTGCACCGTCTCTCAAGCGCTGTCACCAGTGTCACCAGCCCTGCAGAGAGGGCATGGGAGTGGGCGAGGGGGACAATGGGCGCCCAGATATGGACCTCTCCGAGTCCGCAGGAGCTAGACTGAGGAAGAGGAGGAAGGGGAGGGTGGAGGTCTCAGCAAGAGCAGTTGGTTCCAGGCAGCCCTGCCACGTGCCTACGCCTCCCTTCCACTTCCCACCTGAGCGCTCGTGCACCTGCGCCCCCACCCCAGCATGCCTGAGGGTCGCTCTAAGTGCTTTGCTGTCAGTGCTGCCTCTGACTGCGTGCTCTGGCCCTGGGTCACTGGGCGTTGATTTCTGCAGACCACAGGCTGAGGCCAGACCCACTGGGACTTCGTGTTTATCCCCCTCAGGCTGCCCCCTGGAGCTGGGCGCTCCTAGATTCCCACTCCGGAAACCCCAGCCTGGTGTTGCCTGGTTACCTCGGGCCCTAGCCTGTCACCCCAGCAACTGCCACTTTGCTTGCCTTCTGATTCCCTGAGCAAATATTGGCCATCCAGAGAGACAAGTGGGTCCTGGGTGCATGGGTGGGGCTGGAAGAGGTGGCTCAGCTCAGACGCAGAGATGGCTGCTGGGGGCTTCCTGCAGAGAACTCCTGGGGTGGGTATGCTGTCCCCCTTCAGCCACCACGTCTGGGATCCAGGCACACAATAGGATTCGCTGAGCTGAACGCATGCACCTGAGCTCAGCACAGCTTGTCCCGTTTGGTGAACAGCAGAGCCTTGGGGTTCTGCAGGGGTCTGGGTGGAGGGTCCCTGCTGCCCTCCCTGGCTGTAGCCCAGAGGTACCCTCCTCTGCTGCACTCCCACCCACCGCCCTGTTCATCACCTCGTCTGACCTGGGCAGTTGCATCAGTCAGGGTTCTCATTCCAAGCAGCAGGTTTAGCTTAGCCCTGGCAATGCTGGCTAGGACACCCACGTCACATGTCCGAGTGTCTGGGTTCAAGTCCTGGCTCTCACTCTTGACTCCAGCTTCCTGCAAATGCAGACCCTCGAAGGCAGGGGTGATGCTGATGCAACTGGTTTCCTGCCACCCATGAGGGAGACCTGGATTGAGTTCTTGGCTTGGCTTTGCCTTGGCCGAGCCCTGGCCAGTTTGGGCATTTAGGGAGTGAACCAGTGGGTAGAAGATCTCTCTCTCTCTCTCTCTCTCTCTCTCTCTCTCTTTCTCTCTTCCCATCCCCCCTCCTTGTATCTCTTAAAAATTCATAAAAAATGAAATTTCAAATGCTTATTTAAAAAAAAAAAGGAAAAGAGGGGCTGGCTTTGTGGTGCAGCCGTTGGTCTCCTGCCTACGACACCGGCATCCCATACCCAGTTCTAGTCCCAGCTGCTCTGCTTCTGATCCAGCTCTCTGATAATGTGCTTGGGCCCCTTGGCACCCATGTGGGAGACCTAGATGGAGCTCCTGGTTCCTGGCTTTGGCTTGGCCCAGCCCAGGCTGCTGCAGCAATTTAGGGAGTGAACCGGCAAAAGGAGAGAAGACACCTCTCTCTCTTTCTCTCATTCTCTGTAATTGCCTTTCAAATAAACAAATCAATCTTAAAAAAAAGAAATAGAAAGACATTGGCATCCTCAAGCATAGAGTTACCTGAAAGAATTTGGGGGTGCTTACATCATTGACTGGAAGACTGGAGACCCGGCTTGGGAAGTGGGCAGACTCCAAGGGCTGCTGGCCGTCCACATCGCCATCCAGGTCACGGCACTGGGCAGTCTGATGAGGATGTCTGTGTGATACCACCTCTCTGCCACCCGTGAGCTGGACCCTCTGCTGCAGCCCGGGTCTGCCAGGAGCAATTCCGTTTGGACTTCTCTCTGACATTCAGACCTGAGAGTTTCTGATTGGCTGAGTCAAACTCATAGCTCACATCCTGGCTGCCAGCAGGCAGGGGTGGGGCAGAATGCCCAGCTTAGGTTTCTGTATCGAGGGGCAGGGTCTCTATGCATAAAGAACCTTCTGGAGGGAGAACATGGCCCCCTTCCCAGCCCCCATTCAGGAAAGGAACTTACTCAGTCTGTAGCTCCGTCCTTTCTGCCATCTTGAAGTTCAAGGGTGGCCTGCATGGGCCCAATCCCCCCCCCCCCCCCCCCGCCTTCTGGATGCTGACTTTGTCCAGTGGAAGGCGCCCCTGGAGGAGACGGAGGGCGCAGGCTGGGGCATTTCTCCCCCGTTGCCCCTTTTTTTTGCAGCTCGGGCTCTCTCTGCTCCAGTCGCCTCCTCCCCGTCCCATCAGTCTTCACCCATTCCTTGCTGTTCTCCCTGAGCGCTGCTTCCCTGAGCCCTGCCCTGTAAAACAGTTCCCTTTGCAAAGGGTTCCTTGATGACTCTGTTGGAGGGTAGCACCTGTTCCCTGCCAGGACCCCAAGGGAGTTTGAAGATGGGGAAGCAGCAGAGTCCCAGCCAAGGCCCAGAAAGGTCTGGGTTCTTGGACCCGCCTGCATTACCTGTGTGAACTCAGTCAAACTCCTTAACATGCCGAGCCGTTGTTCTTGTTGAGAAAATAATCCCTATCTCATGGATTTGTTGTGCGCACCTGGCACTTAGGGCCGCTCTACTTACCGGCTTCCATTTCATTTGTCGGTAGTGGCTCCTCGGAGCACGTTGCTGAGCAGAATTCCCACACCAGCGCCTGGCCTGGGGGCAGCGGGTGCACTCGTGATTGATGAGTGATGTCTGTCCTGGTGCAGACTGGGAAGCGGCAGCAGGCAGGCGTGTCTATCTTCTCTGTGGTAGACACTAAACCACGACTCTCAGTTTCCGTATTTCTTTGGCTCTTGAGAAGGGAAGTGGAATTCTGCTGGGGTCAGCAAGGCCAGGATCGTGTTTGTCCAGGGTCCATTGCCACCTGCAGTGCCCAGGTCCCGAGTCAGGGAGCCACCTCTCTGGCTCTGCGCAGACTTCTCTGGAGTGTGGATGCCCCAGGCATCTCTTTCCTTTAATTAGCAGCTTCAGCCATATCCAGGTTGTTTGAGGTCTTCTTCCTCCCGAAGCCTTTTCTAGTCCCCAGATGCCCAGCCTGACCCTCCCTGTAGGCACACACAGCTCACAGTGGTGTGCACTGGCACACACACACACACACACACACGCACACACACACACCGTTCACCACCTCTCTGCAGAGAACCTGGTAGGGAATTAGGGATGGAATTAGGGATCGTTCCACTCTGTGTTACCCCGTTCCCCAAGCGCCCCTGCTATCTCCTGCCTCCACTCTGCCACTGGTCTTGCAGCACACTCTGGGGGAATAGGGACAGTGAAAGGGGCAAGGAATCTCCTCCCAAAACACCCTCCTTTCTGGTTCCTGTGCACATCCAGGAACCTTCGGCGACTCATCTATTCAAGAAAGATTTAGTGAGCACCTGCTATGTGCCAGGAAGCAGTGCACAAAACAGACGTGCTCTGTGCCCTGAAGGGGAGACAGGTGCAGCCAGGAGGTGTGGCTAGAGCAGTGAGGGTGGAGGTGAGCATGGGTGGGATCGGTTATTCAGGTGGGATAATCAAGGAAGACTTTCCCACGCCGTGTCTGGAAGGAGAAGGAAGCTGTTTCAGGTAGTACAGTCAAGGCAGCATATGCAGAGATGCAAGGAGTGTGTGTGTGTGTAATTTTTATTATTTAAAAGGTAGGGAGAGGGACTGGAACTATGGCATAGTAGGTGAAACTGCCACCTGCAGTGCCGGCATCCCATATGGGCGCTGGTTTGAGTCCCGGCTTCTCCACTTCCGATCCAGCTCTGCTGTGACCTGGGAAAGCAGTAGAAGACGGCTTAAGTCCTTGGGCCCCTGCACCCACGTGGAGACCTGGAAGAAGCTCCTGGCTCCTGGCTTCAGATCAGTCCAGCTCTGGCCGTTCCAGCCATTTGGGGAGTGAAACAGCGGATGGAAGACCTCTGTCTCTACCTCTCTGTAACTCTGCCTTTTGAATAAATAATAAATACATCTTAAAAATAAAGTAAAATAAAATAAAAATAATAAAAGGTAGGGAGATCCAGAGAGAGTGCCCACCTGCTGGTTCACTCCCCAAGTGCCATCTATATCCTGGGCTGGGCCAGGTTGAAGCCAGGAGCTGGGAACTTAATCCAGGTCTCCCACGTGAATGGCAGGGACCCAAGTACTTGAGCCACCAGCACTGGCTCCCAGGATGTGCATTAGCAGGAAGCTGGAATTAGGAAGGGACCCTGGGCTCAAACCCAGGCACTCCGATGTGGAGTGGGTGCAGGGGCCCAGGCCCTTGGCCATCTTCCACTGCTTTCCCCAGGTGCATCAGCAGGGACTTGGATTGGAAGTGGAGTATCCAAAACTCGACCAGGGCTTTCATATGGGATGCCAGTTGCTAGTGGATGCTTAACCCACTGCCTGCCGCATAACACTGGGCTCCCCCGCAGCATCTTAACTGCTGCACCAAATGCATCCCTGGATGTGTGCGTTGAAGCAGGCCCCTGTGGCTGGCCTTGGAGCTGGAAGGGAGAGGGTCCTGGGGGAGGGAAGGGTGGGTGTGTGGGGAGAGGCAGAGGGGGCTGCCTGTTGCACCTAGAAAAGTCCTTTCTGGAAGGCTCAGAGTTTCCAAACAGCACCCTTGGGTCCCCCGCACCCTGCCCTCTGCCCGCTGTGGCAGGCGAGGCCCTGAAAGGACTCCTCCACCATTCCTTCCTTCCCCTGAGCCGGGGGGCCACCTGTGAATTTCTGGGAGTGGTAGGTGGGCAGGTGGGCAGCAGTGACTGAAGGAGGAGGAGCTGCAAATCCCCCGCCCCCAACCTGCTCAATGCAGGCCGGCGGGAAGGAGGGGTGCAGGTGGAACTCAGAGGGTTTTTAGGGCAACGTTCTGGAGAACACTGTAGCGGTAGACCCTGGTCATCACACACTTACCAGAGACCCTGAACGACACCCAGAGTGAACCCCGGTATGAACCACGGGCTTGGGGTGAGCATGATGTGTCAGTGTCGGTTCAGGGGATCTCACAGAAGGTCCAGTCTGCTGGGGGATGATGATGGCGTGGGGGTGGGGAGTGTATGGGAAATGTCTGGAAATAAAAACTCCATTAAACAAAGAAGAGGACAGGAAGGAAGGGAAGAAACGAGAGCTGTGGACTTGCTGCCGGGCCCCCATGCCCTCCCCTCGCGTCCGTCGCTTGCTGCCCGGAGTTGGGGCTGCCCTCCCATGACCGTGTGTGCTCCCTAAGTGGCTGGTCGCTTGCCCCTTGCCTCTATGGCTGCCTCATCTTTTGATTTTCCGGGGGGGGGGGCAGCCCAGCCGGAAGCTTCTGGGTCACTGTGACCCCTATGCTAACCTTGCCTCGACCCCCTCGCCCCCACCTGGCCCCTCCGTTCCACAGCTTCCTGCCAACCCACTGATCTTCCAGAAGGAACTTCATAAACCAATGCCAGCTAAGCCCTGCCCTGGTCTAAACGCGTACACTGCCACCCAACTAGGAGAAGCAAATTCAAGGCTGCAGATGGAAGAAAATCCTGGCTAACTCATTAGCACCACCTCCAGCCAAGCTTCGTCTCGCCTCCTCCCGTGCCAGACTACAGCAAGAGGAAAAACATCTTCCCGCCCCTCCCTCCAGGGGCGGAGCTGTCACGCGGAACAGCCTTGAGGGGAGCCCACCGACTGTGCACCCCACTTCATTTCCCAAGCCTTGATTAAGACTGTCAGAGGCATTAAGCTCTGCAAAAATGAAGGCGCCCCGCCCCCATGAGCAATACAAAAATACGGTCGATTCCGAGCCACCAAGCCCTCGTGAGCGCCAGCAAGCCCTTCAACATTTTGAATTTTTCCATGTTGCCTGCTTTGAAGTCTTCCATGTATTTGAAATACACGACATGAGCTGCTTCAATGGCTTCTCCTTCTTGGCTGGGTCCCCGAGTGCGGGTTTAGTGTGCTCGCTGCTTGGAGCTGTGATGAGCTCTCCCTCCGAGCTGGGCTGCCTGTCCTGTGCTGGGGTGCAGAGATGACACTAGGACCTGCAGGGTCCTTGCCTGGAAGTAAGAGTCCGGAGCCCAGTGCTTTCTCCACAAGGTGGGTGGGCACTGCAGCCCAGGGCTGGCCAGGGATGCGACCTTGTCCTTGGTGGGAGCAGCCAGGCTTGGAATAAACAAATTTGAATCAACAGATAGCTAGGGGTCCTGGCCTTGGGCCTTATCGGGTGGTTCTGGGCTTTTTCTGAGCTGGGGTGGCTCAGACGGTGGAAGAGAAGCCCACGCCGGTGCCGATCGGCTCAGGCGCACCGCCCGCGTACGTGTCAGTGGGTCACCTGCACTACAGCTGAGCAAGCGAGCCAGGCTGCCTGTCGGCTGATGAAAGAGTTGGACCTGCCTGACTGGGTCGGTATGGACTCACGGTGAACCTTACCATCGCCTGGCGCCTTCTGACCCAGGAGGAAAAGGTGAGTGGTCTTTATGGATAAGCTGCGTATCTGACCCTACTGCGTTCAGGTAAATGCTCTCTCTCCTCCACACAGCACCCCTCCAAGGTGCGCATGTTTGGCTCCATTTTACAGGTGAGCCCAGACAGAGGGGCCTGGCAGAAGGGAAGCTCGGTGAGTGCGCAGCTGTCAGCCCAGGACACAGCACCGGGCACAGTGTGCTGTCGGCGGGCACTGGATCACCGGTGAGTGAGTAGGTCAGTGGAACACTGACCGCCTCCTAGAGCCCTGTATGCTTGCTCTTTCTTGATTTCTACCTGGTCGAGGGGGCTGCAAGCTGCAAGCAGGAGCCCGAGTCTTCCAGGGTGAAAAGGCTGCCTGGGCAGTGCTGGTGGGCGCACTCCTGGTGAGGGGGCGCAGCAGCAGGGCCGGCTGGCCTGTGCCTGCCCAGGGAACCCTGCCCTCACCCCCTCCTGCCACAGCCACTCCTGGTGGCCACGCACAGGCCCCCAAGACACCGGGAGGGCTTCACTGCAGAACAGACAGAGGGGCCCTGAAGCCAGCCATTCGCAGGATTCTGCATGTGGGCCTCCCTCCTCCCCAAACCTGGCTGTTGCCATGGCAACCGCCTCTCACCTAGCCAGGGCTGGCTGAGGACATCCCGGTTAACCCCTTCCTGCATAGCAGGGCCCTTAGAACACCTGTCCACGTGTGGCCCGGATGCCCCACATGCTGATGTCCAGAGATTCAGTGGCCCAGGGCCCGAGATGCATGGGCTGTGTGAAGACTGCAGTAGGCCTTGCGAGACTCAGCTTGCTCTCCTGCCATATGGATGCGACAGTGTGGCCGGAGCCTCGGCGCACAGCACCAGTCGCTCTGGCCTTGGTTTGTGCTCCCGCCTAGGAGGAGCTGGGTTCAGTGTCACTTGTACATGGCCAGTTTGTCCGCTCCTGTGAGGCAGAGCCCCCAGGCCCCGTTAGGGGAAGGCACACACAGTCACAGACACAGAACAGTGATTCATCTGGGGAAAAGGAAGCCCACAGCAGCTCAAACTACAGGCCCGGAGGTTGCTCCGGGAGACGCCCGTCAGACAGCCCATTCATTCCACCTTGAGCTCAGCCCCCTCCAGGTGGGACTGCCAGGGTGAGAGGAATAAGAAAGCCAGACAGGTGGGAGGAGGCTGATGGGGAAGGGGCGGGTCCGTGTGGCCTCACACAGGTCTGACCTGGGAGCGGAAGGTGGTGGGCTGGGCCAGGATGCTTGAGACTCACCTGGCAGCCTGGGTACTGTCGGCTGCTGCCGGTGTCCGGCCAGCAGAAAGGCCCCTGGGGAGGTGCCATCGGAGTCAACAGACAGGGCCGTATCGATGGCCAGTGTTCGTTGAGAGTCCTTTAGGGGCCAGAGCGAGAAATGGAAACAAGGCCTCCCTGTGGCTCACCTCTCAGCCCTGTGCTCCCTCCAGTCTGCACCAGCACGGCAGGGGCCTCTGCCCGAAATGTTCAGACAGGGTTGTCCTCAGCGTCCGCCGGGGTCGGGCTGGGGGTGGTGGTCCCACGATGCTCGAGCACCTTGCGAGAAGGGGGGTAGTATTTGCGTGTTACCCACAATTCCTCTGCTTACTTCAAATCACTTCCAGATTTCTTGTGACGCCCAATACAATACAAATGCTATGCAAATGTTTTACTCTTATGTTGTTTATTCAATTTTATTTATTCATTCATTTTTATTTATTTGGAAGGCAAATAAATAGAGACACAGAGAGAGCTTCCATCTATTGTTGGTTCACTCCCTAAATGTCTGCAGTAGCCAGGGCTGGGCCAGGTCAGAGATAGGAGCCCAGAAGTTAATCCAGATCTCTCATGGGGGTGGGAGGGTGGCAGGGTGGCAGGGTGGCAGGGGCCCGAGTACCTGAGCCATCATCTGCTGTCTCTCATGGTGCTCACTTGCAGGAAGCTGGAGTTGAGAGCAAGCCAGCTCTTGAACCCAGGACACTCTGATATGGGATGCCAGCATACGAAGCAACATCATTTTTTAAAAGATTTATTTATTTTTTGAATGTCAGAGTTTCAGAGAGAGAGAGGACAAGACAGATAAAGAGAGGTCTTCCATCCTCTGGTTCACTTCCCAGATGGTTGCAATGGCCAGCGCTGGGATAGACTGAAGCCAGGAGCCAGGAGCTTCTTCCAGGTCTCCCATGTGGGCGCAGGGGCCTAAGAACTTGGGCCATCCTCCACTGCTTTCTCAGATGCATTCACAGGGAGCTGGATCAGAAGTGGAGCAGCTGGGACTTGAACCAGCAGCCGGCACCCCTATGGGAGGCAAGCATCTCAGGGGCGGCTTAACTTGCCACGCCGGAATGCTGGCTCCCTCGAGCGGCATCTTAGCCACTGTACCAAACTCCCACCCCATGCGGCTTAGAGGATAATGGCAAGAAAAGAAGTCTGTCCAGCGTCAGTACACATGCCAATCACTTGCACCATCACCTCTGCCTCCCAGGGTCTGCATTAGCAGGAAGCTGGACCTGGGAGGAGCAGGCGGGAAACCGAGGTGTTCCCGTGTGGCCTGCACCCTGGCGGCTGAACTGCTGTGCCGAATGCCCGCCCCTCCACGAGCTTTGTCAAGTGTTCTTGTGTTTCCCTTGGGCCGGGCATTGGTGGCCTTAGCAGCTCTCCAGATTGCGCTGGTTCCCTTCCACGGAGGGCGGCATTTAGAAACCAGGGCTTGGAGCCACTGCAGGTGCTCCTGTTTCTGTAGCTTTCTCACAGCGGGACGGCGGCTCAGGTCGTCCCAGCCTGGCATTCAGCTCTTCTCCTCCTGGCCCCTCTTCTACTCCACCAGGGGCCAAACCCAGGCGTGACCGCCCCAGCCTTCTCCCCAAGCCAGCCTGCATGGCCCTCTGTCCTGTCTCCCCTGTCCACGGGCGCCAGAGTCCCCCCAGCGTGTCAGCCGCAGACTTGGGGGCTCCCACCACGCCAGCTCGCTGCACGGCCGGGGGGTCCTCCTGGTTTCTGTCCTTGCAGGCCCTTCTTTGTCTTACATTGGGTGGGAGACAGGAAGCTCCTCCGTGGCTGGAGAATCTCGAAGCGCTCTCTCAGGGAGCACAGAATCCCATTTCTAAGGGTCAGAAGGCTCCGGGTCATGGCTAATTGGCTGAGTTTTTCTTTCTCTGTATTCTCTAAACTAATGGTGCAGACAATCGATAGCATTTTCGATTCGATGACACAGATCACACCTAGTTATCCTTCAAAATGGAGCTCACAGCACTGCCTATCCCACGCGCACTTTTTCTCTGCCGCACACACAGTCAATAGATTGGGGGTCACTATGGGCTAACCGCTGCCTAATCGCCCTGGGAGGATACAGCCCGGCCCTCTGTCTGTCTTGCACCCACAGCTGTGTCTTCAGTGCCTGGCTTAGACAGCTGCGAAATGAGGCTTTGTGGAATAAACGACTGAATGGGTTCCATCCTGCCAAGGCCGCGAGTGCAGATGGAGATGACTCCCTATGCCTACCTTACAGAAGGGGAAACTGAGGCTTACTCACATGCCCACCGTGGCGGAAGTGAGTCTCAGGCCGAATCGGTCTGATTCCAGCATCTGCGCAGGTTTCAGGGCAGGAATGGTTTCCATGGAGAAGTGACCTGAGCTTGGATTCCGGCCTTGGGTCCGGGTTTGAAATTGGGCAGCACCAGGAGGGCGCAGGACAGGCCACAGCATAAGGCCATGCAGGTCCGGCCTCTGCTTTGCTGTGTTCCTCCTGGACGCCAGGACCACCCTGCTGCTCTAACTGGCCGGGCTCGGCCTGACCCCAGGCACGAGCTCTGCCCCAGCTTGTCTTCACCAACCCGGCTTGGGTCCCAGCACAGTCCTCATGCATATTCCAAAGGCCCCCATCACATCCCCCTCACCCAGTCCTGAGACACCGTGCACCTGTCCCCCAGTCTGAGAAGGTCCAGGCCAGGAAGCAGCTGGGCCTTGCACGAGATGAGGAGAGTGTGTTCGGAGATGACTTCAGAGGCACTGCAAGGAACGTTTCCTCTCCTAAACCGATCTCCGTCCCAGAAACATCACGAGTTGTAATAAGCACTCACACCTGCAGGTGTCCCACCCCTACACCTGCTCCTGGGGCGGAGCTGTGGCAGCTGGCAGGGAGAGGGCGCAGTGGCCAAGGTGGGGCAGGACTGGCTGTTCTTGGGCAGCCTCTGGTTGGCACCACCTCTGGCCTCCCCTCCCCTTCTATCCGCCTTGAGCACATCCATGTCTCAACGAAATCCTCACAGGTGCTAGGGGCTGTGTGTGCCTCCCAAATGCCTTTGCGTGTTCAGGCAGGCATGGGGTTCCAAGCAGGCTCTCACGGGGGCCTCAGCTGTGATGGGAGTGGGCTCAAGTGCCCAGGGATGGACAGTTCAGTGTGCTCATTAAAGATGGCCTGGAAGTGAGCTGTGCACCTGCTTAGAACACACACAGCTACCCAGAGCTCCCACCCACATTCACCTGCAGCCACGACCCCCGTTTTCCCAAGGTGGCAGCCATCAGTCGTCAGCCCGTGAGCGGCCTGGACCTTGGCCATCTCTGTCCTTGTAGCCTCACATGTACAGGCACCCCCTCACCTCCAGCACACACACACACACACGTGATGCAGCCCCCAGCCCACTCAGCTCTCCAAAGCAGGCACCCACAGAGACAGAAGGAGGATACTGTGTTGCTGATGCCTGTGTCTCTGCAGGTGTCCCATCCCTACATCTACTCCTGGGGGAGGAGCTGTGGCAGCTGGCATAGCCTCTCCAAGTGATAGAATTAGGGGTTCGGGTCTTTGATGAGGTGGGTAGGGAATGGGCTAAGCCCCAGGAAGCTCTCTTGCCCATGAATGCAGTGAGAGAGCTCCATTTGTGAACTGGAGAGGTGAACCTGCTGGGTCTGGGTCTCGAACTGCCCAGCTTCCAAAACCGTAGTAAACACATTTCTTGTTTATTTTATTTTATTTTTTAAAGATTTATTTATTTGTTTGAAAGGCAGAGTTGCAGAGAGACAGAAAGCGAGAAAGAGAGAGAGCGCTATCTTCTATTCAGTGGTTCACTCTCCACCTGCCCATAACAGGCAGGCCTGGGCCAGACTGAAGGAGCCAGGAACACCATCCAGGTCTCCCACGTGGGTGGCAGGGGCCCCAGTACTTAAGCCATCATCCACCGCCTTCCCAGGGGTATTAGCAGGGAGCTGGATCAGAAGCTGAGCAGCTGGGACTTGAACTGGCGCTCTGATATGGGATGCTGAGTGCTAATTGGTGGTTTAACCTGCTGCACCACAAGGCTGGCACCAGCGTCACTCTTACCCTCTGTTCTGTGCAAGAAACCCAAAGACCGAGAAAGCCATTGTGAACAACTGTGAGAGAGGGGAAGGCTGGCATTTAAAGTTCATTCACGGACAAGCATTTTTTTTTAAATAATTTTTTCAAGATTTATTTATTTGAAAGGCAGAGTTACAGAGAAAGAGGGTCACACACACACACACACACACACACACACACACACATGTGCTCTTCCATCTGATGGTTCATTCCCCAAATGACTGCAACAGCCTGAGCTGGACCAGGTTGAAGCCTGGAGCCTGGGACGCCATCTAGATCTTCCTTGTGGGTGCAGGGCCCAAGAAGGTGGGTCATCTCCCACTGCTTTCCAGGTGCATTAGCAGGGAGCTGGATGGGATGTGGAGTGGCCGGGACTTTAATTGGTGGCCCTACTGGGTGCCGGCATCACAGGCGGCAGCTCCACTCTCTGCGCCACAGCGCCAGCCCCATGGACACGGCGTTTAGATTAGTGGTCAAGCCTCCGGCTGGGATGCGTGTCAGAGGGCCTGGCCTTGGGTTCCGGCTCTGCTCTCGGTTCCAGGTTCCTGCTAATGTGCACCCTGGGAGGAGCAGGTGACGCCTCACCTACTCGGGCCCCTGCCACCTACGTGGGCGACCTGGATTGGGTTCCTGGCTCCTGGCGTCAGCCTGGGTTGGGGGCATGTGGGGAGGGAGTCTGAGGATGGAAGCTCTGTCTGGCTGTCTCTCAAATAAATGTAAAAACAAATGAATAAAGCTCACTGGGTGCCTTTATGCAGCAGGCATTATTGTGCATCTACTACATACGTGCCAGGCCCCGGGGAGACAGACGAGATGCATTTGCTCTCGTGGAGGCTCCGACTATAGAGAGCAGAGGCCTGCTTCGGGGGCTTTTTCTGTCTTCCTGCCCCGGTTGGTGGCTGACAGTTGTCCCTGGCGAGGCTGGGAACAGAGGTAGAATTCAGCGGCTGCTGGTTGAACATTTGTTCTCTGCCAGGCCCCTTCTCAGCTGTGGCCTGGCTCTCCACCTGTCCCAGAGCCTCTGGGCCCTCCCCCCTGCCAGCTGCCACTGCCCACCCGTTCTTGCCTCTCGCCCCATCTGTGGCATTGTGCTGCAGACCCTAGGTGTCCCCGGAAGAAGTTTCCTGAGGCATCATCCCAGCCTGCCCATGACTGCTTGGGGGCCCTGGGCCAGGTCACTGGGGGACCTTTCCAGCTTGAGAGCTTGGGCTGAGACTCTGGGGGGAAGGCCCAGAGATATTTCCTCTGCTGTGGCCTGGAGCTGTTAGGTCCACAGTGGCGAGCCTGGGGGCTTCTGAGCAAGAATTGGGACCTCCAAGGCAGGTAGGAGGGGATAGAAATGAGGCCAGTAGGGCCCAAAGATGGATTTGATTGTGGAGCCAGTGCACACCCTGGGCTGAAGGCAGGAGCTAGGAACTCAACCCAGGTCTCTCACAGGGGTGGCAGGAACCCAGTTACTTGACCCAACACTGCTGCCTCCCAGAGTCCACATTAGCACGAAGCTGAAGTCAGGAGCCAGAGCCAGGGTAGAACCCAGGGGCCTCAGATGGGATCTGGATGTCTTAACCACCAGGCCAAATGTCTGCCCCCACTCAAGAGGATTTTTTGTTGCAAAAAAACAGGTTTTAATATGTAGAAAAGGTATATGATGCTAAAACTACGCATGGATTTTAATTTTTTTGGTACCCAAACAAATTCATATTTAAATTCCACTTTCCCGTGAACTTTCTGACATTCCTCAAGGTATGGAATCAGCTTCTGTGGACACATACTGTGTAGTGGCTCCCACTGTGGTTACACATTGGGAAGACCTGGGAAGTCACCAAACCCCACTGTTGAGGCCACCCTCCGGTTAAAAGAAGTCAGAGGGGTCGGAGTTGTGGCACAGCGGGTTAAGCCTCCGCAGATTCCTCCTGGCTGCTCCACTTCCGATCCAGCTCTCTACTAATGCACCTGGGAAAGCAGCAGAAGATGGCCCAAGTGTTTGGGAGAAGCTCCCAGCTCCTGGCTTTGGCCTGGCCCAGCCCTGGCTGTTGCAGCCATTTGGGGAGTGAACCAGAGGATGGAAGAACTCTTTATCTTCTCTCTCTCTCTCTCTGCCTTTCAAATACATTAACAAAAAATCTTGAAAGAAAGAAAGAAAGGAAGGGAAGAAGAAAGAAAGAGCCCCTAGGGTAGGAGTCAGGTAACACGGTTTATACCTGTCCCCCGAGGAGCAAGGTGCCGGCGTGGAAATGGCTGCTTTGCCAATGGAGCTGCGCTGCTGAGCGGTGAACCAGAGTGTGTGCGGACTCTGAGGTTGTAGAGGGACAGAGCTGGTGCTGGGAGGAACGCAGGTGTCAAAGAGGTCGAAGGCTTGGCCTTGGTGTCACGCTGGTGAACTAGACCGCTGGGAAGAGCACCTCTGGAGCCCACTCAGCCCTTAGAATGTGCGCAGCAGAGGAAGGGCCCACACCAGAGGCTGGCATGTGGGCCTCGAGCTCCCAGCTGCTTCTCCATGGATGATGGGCAGAAACCCTGCCCGGCTCCACCTGGGAGCAGCCCACAGCTGGTTTGAGCAGCTGGCCACAGGGATTAGGGAGGGTTCGGAGGGGCTCTGCAGTCTGCAGCCAGCTCAGGAGTCTGAGGTCCCAACATAGTAAAGGGTAGAAGGAGCAGAAGGAGAAGGTGAGGGACGAGGGACTGTTGGCCAATGGATGCTTGGGCCATGAAAAGTTCATTTGTTAATTACTGATTGTTTTAAAGATTTATTTATTTATTGACAGGCAGAGTTAGACAGTGAGAGAGAGAGAGACAGAGAGAAAGGCCTTCCTTCCGTTGGTTCACCCCTCAAATGGCCGCTACGGCTGACATGCTGCTGCCAGCACTGCACGCTAGTCCGAAGCCAGGAACCAGGTGCTTCCTCCTGGTCTCCCACACGGAGACCAAGCACTTGGGCCATCCTCCACTGCCTTCCTGGGCCACAGCAGAGAGCTGGACTGGAAGAGGAGCAGCTGGGACAGAATCTGGCACCCCAACTGGGACTAGAACCTGGGGTGCTGGTGCTACAGGTGCAGGATTAGCCCAGTGAGCCACGGCACTGGCCAAATATTTATTTATTTACTTAGAAGGTAGAGTTACAGAGAGGCAGAGGCAGAGACAGAGAGAGAGGAGTCTTCCATCCGCTTCACTCCCCAAATAGCCAGAGCTGTGACGATCTGCAGCCAGGAGCCAAGAGCTTCTTCTAGGTCTCCCATGTGGGTGCAGGGGCCCAAGGACTTGGGACATCCTCTACTGCTTTCCCAGGCCATGGCAGAGAACTGGATCAGAAGTGGAGCAGCTGGGACTCGAACCAGCAGCCATATGGGATGCTGGCACCACAGGTGGCAGCTTTACTTGCTACACCACAGCGCCGGCCCCTAATTACTAATCTTTTTAAAAATGAGGGCAGGTGCTGTGGCCCAGTGAGTTAAGTTGCTGCTTGGGACACGTGCATCCCATGCAGAGGGCCTGGGTTCAAGTCCTGGATCTGCTTCTGATCCAGCTTCCTGCCAATGCGCCCCCTGGGAGGCAGCAAATCATGGCCCAAGTGATTACATCCCTGCCACCCACGGGGGAGATTTGGAAGGAGTTCCAGGCTCCTGGCTTTGGCCTGGCACTGGCTGGGCTGTTGTGGGCATTTTGGGGAATGAACCAGCAGATAGAAGATCTCCCCCTCTTTTCCTCTCTCTGTCTTGGAAATAAAATCAAAACAAATACAATTTTCAAAATAATTGTACAATGGGGCCAGTGCTGTGGCACAATGGGTTAATCCCCTGTGGCACCAGGATCCCATGTGGGCACCGGTTCTGTTCCCAGCTGCTCCTCTTCCAATCCAGCTCTCTGCTGTGGCCTGGGGGAGGGCAGTGGAAGATGGCCCAAGTCCTTGGGTCCCTGCACCCATGTGGGAGACCCAGAAGAAGCTCCTGGATCCTGGCTTCGGATCAGTGCAGCTCCAGCTGTTGCGGCCATTTGGGGGGTGAACCAGCAGGCGGAAGAACTTTCTCTCTGTTTCTCCTCCTCACTGTGACTCTAACTTTCAAATAAATAAATAAAGTCTTTAAAAAAAAACAAAATAATTGTACAAAACTTAAACCCCTGGGTCATACAGCATGTATTATTTTGCAGCTTCTTTCTGAAACAGCACAGCAGGCTGCACCCCTGAGCCTGTCCACAAATCACAGCTCAGGTGATTCCTTTTTTTTTTTTTTAAGATTTATTTATTTATTTGAAAGGCAGGGTTACAGAGAGGCAGAGAGAGAGAGAGAGAGAGGTCTTCCATCCGCTGGCTCACTCCTTGAATGACCACAACAGCCAGAGCTGGGCTGATCCAAAGCCAGGAGCCAGGAGATTCTTCCAGGTCTCCCATGCGGGTGCAGGGGCCCGAGGACTTGGACCATCTTCCACTGCTTTCCCAGGCCATAGCAGAGAGCTGGATCAGAAGTGGAGCAGCTGGGACTCGAACCAGCACCCAATGGGATGCCAGCACTGCAGGCGGTGGCTTTACCTATTATGCCACAGTGCTGGCCCCTCCTGTATTCCCTTTGACACTGGGTAGAATTCCACCACCTGTAATCACTTCTCAGGAATGCTGCAGCAGGTGGACCTGGTCAGGTAGCCCTGGGAACGCATGGAGAAAAGAGGAATGGTTAGTTCTGAGAACACGTGCCTCCTTCCATGGGTGGATTATACCCAGTTGTCCCCCCAAAGCCTTCAGAGCCTTAGAACTCAGCTGGCCTAGGCATTACTAACCCTTGCATTTTCCCCAGTGTGCATGGGGACTGTGAACGGAGCTTACAGCCTAGGTAAACAGTGGGCAATGACTCTGAAATCCCCTGGGTCTCTCCTTGGGCCTCAAGTCTGCTGCCTCCCCAGGTGAGATAAAGTGGGGAGGGAAAGGGAGGTGATTTCTGGCCAGCAATGAGCAAGAAGGTGGAATACCAGGAAACCCTGGCGGGGGCTGCCACCCTGGAGGTGGCTGGAGTTCGACGGTGGCCAAAAGGACGTGAAGGTAGGAGGCGGGCGCCGTGTCACAGCAGGTTAAGCCACCACATCTGGGAGTGAACCAGTGGATAGGAGATCTCTTACTCTCTCCATCTTCCCTCTCTCTCTTCCACTTTGCCTTCTAAATAAATAAATAAATATTTAAAAATAAATAAATAAAACGACCATGGCTAACACTCCTACTCCCATCATGCACCTGACTCCATGACATTTCTGATTTTTCAACAAAGGGCAGGAAAATGGGTGATACTCAAGCCCTGCCCCAAATTCCAGGCAAACCCTGCCCCAGACACCACCCGCTAACCTCCAGATCATGTAAAAGGGTCACACACACACACACACCCCACCTCCCGAGCACAGCCCGCGCTCCAGCACACCCGCACACCCTCTCCCTTGTGTGCTTACACTGTGCACGCAAATCCATCTTTTTTTCCTGCTAACCTCTGCCTGGGTCCTTGAACTTTTTTCTTGTATCAGAGACAGGAACCTGAATGCAGCCATTCCACCTGACTGGCTGTGACCCAGCTCCCCCAGCCCTGCCTCTCTGCTTCCTTTGTCTCTGGATTCCACTCTATGTTTGCTCCCTCCCCCTTTCTTTCTTTCTTTCTTTCTTTCTTTCTTTCTTTCTTTCTTTCTTTCTTTCTTTCTTTCTTTCTTTCTTTCTTTCTTTCTTTCTCTCTTTCTTTCTCTCTTTCTTTCTTTCTTTCTTTCCTTCCTTTTTCTTTCTTTCTTTCTTTCTTTCTTTCTTTCCTTTCTTTTTCTTTCTTTCTTTCTTTCCTCTTTCTTTCTTTCTTTCTTTCTTTCTTTCTTTCTTTCTTTCTTTCTTTCTTTCTTTCTTTCTTTCTTTCTTTCTTTCTTTCTTTCTTAATCTATTTATTTGAAAGTCAGAGTCCCAGAGAGAGGAGGAAAGCCACAGAGAAAGGGGTGTCTTTCATTTGCTAATTTACTCCCAAGTGGCTGCAGTGGTCGGGACTGGGCCAGACTGAAGCCAGGAGCCAAGAGCTCCATCTGGATCACCCACATGGGTGCAGGAACCCAAGTACTTGGACCACCTTCTGCTGCTTATCCAGTCTGTTAGCAGGGAGCTGAATTGGAAGTGGAGCAGCTGGGACTCAAACCCGTGCCCATATGAGATGCTGGCCTAACAGGCAGTGACTTAACTTACCGTGCCACACTAACAGGCCCTGCTTCCTCCACCTCACCACAGTTCTGGGGTCTTCCTTCATGGGACAACAAGGCTGCCACAGTTCCAGATCTCCATCCTCAACCCACATCCTCCGAGGGACAGCAGAATGTGTCCTCCATAGCTTGTGGCTTCTATGGGCTAAGTGTTCATCTGCCAGTCACCAGTTCTGCAGCCTTGGCTTGACCCGGCCACTCTAGCTGCATAATTAGGTCATCAAGTAGAAGGACAAAGAGGACCTCAGGCTCTCCTCCCGTCTTAGAGTTAGTTCTGTGACTGAGGGTGGCGTGTCCCCAGGAGGCACAAGGTGGTAGGAAAGGGCCCACAGAATGGGAGCTACGCAGCTGCTGGGCCTCTCGTGGGCTGGCTCCGAGCCGTTGGAGGGCTGGACAGGACCCTATGCACCTCTTCTGATCCAGCTCTCTGCTATGGCCTGGGAAGGCAGTGGAGGATGGCCCAAGTGCTTGGGCCCCTGCACCCACATCGGAGACCTGGAAGAAGCTCCTGGCTCCTGGCTTCGGATTGGTGTAGCTCCGGCTGTTGTGGCCATCTGGGGAGTGAATGAGCAGATGGAAGACCTTTCTCTCTCTCTCTCTGTCTCTGTAACTCTGTCTTTCAAATAAATAAAATAAAGCTTTTTTAAAAATGAAGAAGAGCTGACAAGAGAGGACGTGGGGCCCACGCAGCCCTTGTGAGCTGCCCCGGGCTGCTGCTCCCCTGGCCTGTTGTTCCCAGACTCAAAACAGAACTGGTTTTCGTCACTCTCTCCCTATGCCACCACCACTGAAACTGCTCTCACTTCTGCTCTTCCGTGTGCTCAACCTCAGTCGGGCTTTTCTGTCTGCAGCTGCCCGGCCTCCCACCCCAAGCCACCACCGGCACCACAGGCGTTTCCACCTGGCTCCCAGGTGGCCACTTCCGCCGGCTGCTGCTCGGGCTCCGGGCCTCGGCGGGGCTCCTTGTCTGCCTGCGGCCACCCTGCTGCCTTCCTCCACTGTGTCCAGGCCTTCCTGCACTCCCACCATCCCACTCTACACCTCGTCTTCAATGCCACCTGCACGCAGGTGGATCTCTGCCCCAGACCCCTGTTAGGGGTCAGAGCACTGTGGTCAATGGCCTTGTGTTCCTCAGACACCTGGAACTCCGCCTGCCCTGAAAGGACTTTCCCGTCTCTCTCTCTCTCTCTCTCTCTCTCTCTCTCTCTCTCTCTCTCTCTCCCTCTCTCTCCTGTCCACTGTTCCTCCTGTAATGAACAGAAGGGAGCAAGTGTTCATGTGGAACCTGAGGCTCGTCCTCGCCTCTCTCCTTTCCCTTGCCTCCCCACCCACCGGACGCTGTGTGCTGTCTCCCGGCCATCTACATCTTTCCATTGCACCTGCCAGCCTCTGGCTGGTCTCTGTGTCCACTCTGGGCACCAGCAGAGTGGCTTAAGACCTTCAATGGCTCCCCAGCACCCTCGGGGCAAAATCCTCATGGCGTAGCAGGCCTTTTCACCTCTCCTTAGATCTTTGGGGACCCCAGCCCCGGCACCACCTCCCACTCTGTACCAACTTCACCAAAATGCATCACCCGCCAGGCTGTTCTGTCTTTGCCAGGCTCTTCCCATTTTTACCTGGCTAAGCCTGGATCCAAGCAGCCCTTCAGGGGTTGGTCCGGACCTCTGTCCCTCAAGGGCACCTCCTTCGGCTCCCCGAGGCTGCCTTCTCTGTCCCTCTCTGCCGGCCTCTCTAACTCCGGGCCTTTGTCCGCTGTTGTCAGCTGTCTGAGTGTATCCCTGTGTCGCAGGCTGCTAGGAGCTTGGATGAACAGAACTTAGTCTTGCTGTGCTTGCACACCTAGAGTCTGGGACAGAAGGTGTTGGGTAAACACTCGTGGGGACTGTTGTTGGATCAACCCTTGGCCCACAGGGTAAAGCCCAGGGCATTGTCCTGGCAACCCTTTGAGAAAAGGCCAGAGTTCTGAGCTCCCCAGGGGAGAAGCTGCCAGAGAAGTGAGAGTGATGGGAAAGTGAAAGTACAGCCATGCCATGAGCAGAGGCGAAAACCCAGGCGGTGAAGTCTGGGGAGGCGGGGCTGGGCTCCAGGGAGGTGGGGGCTGCCACTGTGGGCAGAAAAGGAGAAAATGTGTTTTGCAATTAGTCAGTGCTCCCCCGGGGGTGAGGCTGGGAGTTTCCCTGCAGGTGGGTCGACTGGATTTGCAAAGGGGCTAACCTGGGGCGGGGGGGGGGGGGGGTGGGGGGGGTGGGGGGGGTGGGGGGGTGGGGAGAAGGCGGGGAGGAACTAGGGACTGGGACCGCAGCGCGGCTTCCGCCCTGACCCTGGTGGCAACGTCAGGCTTTCTAGCTTTTTCTTGGTCCTGCTGCGTGATCGCCAAGACTCTGTCTACTGCAGAAAGTGGGAGGAAAACGCATCCGCAGAAGCCTTCTTCCCAGGGACCCAAGCGCCTTGCCCAGCTCCTGCTGCTGCCCACTGTGTCACAGTGACCAGCAAGGGGACAGGGTGCCACCTGCCACTCTGAAGCCTCAATCCAAGGATCTGGATCAACATACGCCACGGAGGTTCTCGGGAACCGTGAGGATATGCCAGAGATGGTGAAGCTGGGAAAAGCCACCAGCCCGCCTTCCCTCCGTGAAAGGAGCAAGAAGGACTGGAGTCCACTGAGGTGTGAAGGGCTGGGAGAGTGAAGGTCAAGGTCAAAGTCGACTGTTGCCCTTGAGATACTGGGGGGGGGGGTGGCTGGCTTCAAATGTTAGGAGACCCCCCCCCCATCACACACTCGCAAAGCGTGCACTTCACGTCTTCATCCGTCTACTTTCCAGAACTGTAGCTTTCACACTTCTGAAATCATGACTCACCCTGAGAAATGCATTTCCCATCTCAGCCCATTACTCAGACGAGCACCGATGCGCAGAAATGGCTGCGGAAGCATTGCGGACTGCGCGTCCCTTTGGATGGTGTGCAACCTACACGTATATATTTTTTCATTCCTATTCTGTTTCCTCTTTTTTAAAAATAAAATTGGGGTGTGAGTTTGGCACAGTGGTTAGGACGCCACCTGAGATGTATGGGAGTGCCTGGGTTGGAGTCCCGGCTCCATTCCTGCTCACGGGCACCGTGAGAGCGGCAGGCGGTGGTCCACATGCTTGGGTCCCTGCTACCTACATGGGAGATCTGGATGAGTTCCCAGTTCCTGGCTTTGGCCTGCATTGGACATAGTGGGAGTGAATCTCTAGCATCCACACAAGCTCTTTTGTAACGGAAAAGCTCTGTTCTGGAGAAGCTGTGTGCTCTGCAGGGTTTTCCACCCAGCTGGAATTTGGCCCCATTCTCCTGTGGAGGTCCCCTTCCGGGTTCTCCTCACTCATGCACGCTACCCACCAACTTCAGGTTCCACACCTGCTCTCATCAGGCTTCCTCTGCCCCCCCAACACCACCCCAGGCCCCCAAGGTCCTCCAGGAGAGGTGCAAAGAGCCCAGTGTTGGGCAGACCACCTGAGCTAAGGATCATAGCCCCAGCAGGCCACAGGCCTACATCCCCTTCACACCTGGGGGTGGGGTTTGCTTTTGGCTGCAAGAACAAAAGACCTGTCTCAAACCACTTCACTAAATAAAGTCACACCCTCGGAAGCCCAGAGGCAGGTGGTTCGGAAGCTGCCAATGAGGCGGTCTGTTTATTTCCTGTTGTCACAGCCAGAGTTCTCACGCTTCTTGGTTAGACCGCCAGACTCAGGGGCTTTGGTGAGCAGCGGGGTTGGGCCAGGGTTTCAGCTGGCTGGGCAAGTGGGTGAGTCACTGTAGCTGGGCTACTTTAGCCCCGACGTAGGGACAGGCCGCAGCCGCCCACTGCGCGCCCCGGCGCTGTCGGACAGAAATGGGCATGAGGGTTCCACTGCATGCCGGGACAGCCCTGTGACTCAGGAAGGCCGGAGACGCTATCGCCCCTTTCTGTCACGCGCAGGCCCTGAAAGCTCTGGCCTCACCCAAGGGTCCGGGCCGGAGCAGAGCAGCAGGGAACCCTGGTCCTGTCTCCAGCTCAGCGCTAGGTTCCCTGCGTGGGCATCAAGGAAGCTCTGTGGCACGCCCTGCCACTTCAGTCTCCTTTCTCTTTTGTTTTAAATGTTTATTTATTTTATTTACAAGGCAGAAAGAGGGGAGAAAGAGAGAGAGAGAGAGAGCTCGGATTTGCTGGCTCACTCTCCAGATGCCTTAAAGAGCTAGCTGAGCCAGGCCCAAGCCAGGAGCCTGGGCAGACCTTGCGGCGGGAGTGGGAGGAGCTGGGGAGGAAGATGTGTAGCTTGTAGCCTCAGAAATCCCAGGGTCACCTTGGGGGTCAAGGTGAAGACAGGGGAGGGGGCAAGGACTGAGGGAGAGGGGAGGGAAGCCCCAGAAGCCGATGTACACACGCTCCCAGGCAGATGTATGACACACAAACGCACAGGCTGACACAGGTGCCCAAGACACACATGCAAAGACGTGCGGGCCAGGCACACACATAAATAAGCATCAGAGACACACCCAGGACTCCGCAAATACTCACGTGCACACTCGCGTGCGCGCGCGCGCACACACACACACACACACACACTGGCGCGCGCCCCTGCGGGCCAAGAGGAGGAGGAGGAGGAGCCGCAGCCTCATTTCCGGGCCTCCTCCTCCAAAGCGCAGGGAAAGCCTTCCCGAGAAGTGCTGAGTCAGCAGCGGGTGACAGACGCGCCTCCGGGCCGCCGGGCACGGGCGCGAGCCCTTAGCATGCGGAGCGCGTTCGCGCCAGCGCCCGCCGCGGGCCAGCGGCGAGGGGGCAGGGAGCGGCGGCCGGCTGCCCGCCCGCCAGCTCGCTGGGGAGGAGGAAGTGGCTCGCTTTGACTTTGCGAATGCCGGACTTCGCAGCCCAAGGTCACGCAGCAGGCGCCGCCAGCCGGCTTCCTGCAGGGAGGCGCTGGGCTGGGAGGGGCTGGGCGCCCACCGTGGGGAGGGGAGGCGCAGAGCAGTGTGCCCTCCGCAGTGTGGCCCAGTCTTGGCGGGTGGGGTGAGGAAGATCCTTGGGGGTGCCTGTTGGAGGTTCTTCTCCACCCGCCAGGGCCCCCACTGCGAACTGGGCATGTTTGCGTCCCAGCCTGGCCCTGCCTCCCTCTTGCTCATCGAATGCAGTCAGTGAGATCTTCTCAAAACATCAATTACATCATTTCCTCCCCTGACTTCCCGCTGCTCCGAGAATAAATTCAAGCCTTCCTTGCAGTAACTGATCTTCTGCCCTGCCACCCTTGACAGTGAAAGGCAGAGCTACTAAAAACCTCAGCGGGGCCACGTGGGTGCAGCCGGCTGTCCTGGCACCTCGGCTCCTAGCGCGTTCATCTTGCCCAAGGCCAACTTAAATGTCACGCCCTCAGCGAGGCTGGCGCTCTGCCAGGCGCATTCTGTGCCACGATTCTGCTTTAGTGCCCTCCCATCGTGGACTACTCTCCAAAATCACCCCTTTCATTTTGTACTTCTCGTTAGATTGTTTTTCAAAATTTATTTTCATTTTATTTGAATGGTGGAGAGAGATTTTTCAATCCTATGGTTCACTCCCTTAATGCCTGAATCAGCCAGGTCTGTGCCAAGCCAAAGGCGCCGGGCTGTGGCTGGCAGGAACCATCAACTGCTGCCTCCCAGGTGCACATCAGCAGAAGCTGGATTGGAAGCAGGGCGGGGCGTCGAACCCGGGGTGTCATGAACAGTGGCTCAAGCGCTAGGATCAATGCCCATTCTGTGTTTACTGCTTTTCTGTCCGCCTCCCTTCCTCCACAAAAGCTCATGGGCAGCCCAGACTGTTTTGTTTGGTCCAACAGAACCCTCAGCAACAGAGCAGCAGCCCGGACACGATGGGGGGTGGGGGTCTGGTCCCATGCAGGATGCATGCACGGGGAAGGCCAGTGTGTGTGTGTGCACGCGTGTGTGCGTGTGTGGGCATGCGTGTATACAATGCATGTGTGCCCATGTGTGCATGTGTGTGCACATACATGTGTGTGCCCGTGTGTGCACGTGCGTGTGTGTGAGTACTTGCATGTGTGTGTGCATTCCTAGGGATGGGCGCCACGGGGAAGCGCCTGGCCTGAAAACAGCAGAAGTCTCCACCTCCCTGATTTCTCCGTCCTTAGCTCCATGTCTTGAGGCAGCTGACCTACCTGCTGGGAAAGCAGTGAACACAGGACGTCTCTCCTTCTCTCACCGTGTTAGCTTTTTTAATGGAATGTGGGCATCCTAAGCCTGCCCATTATGCCATTAAAAAAAGATTTATTTACTTTCATTTGAAAGGCACAGTTACAGAGAGAGGTCTTCCACCTGCTGGTTCACTCCCCAGATGGCTGCAACAGCCAGGGCCGGACCAGGCCAGAGGCAGGAGCCAGGAGCTTCTTCCAGCTCTCACTCGGGAAGCAGGGGCCATCCTCCGCTGCTTTCCCAGGGGCATCAGTGGGGAGCTGGCTCGGAAGCCAAGCAGCTGGGACGTGAGCCAGTGCGTACTCCCACTGCGCCGCGACACCGGCCCCTCTCCCTGGTAATTGTCAGCTCTGAGTCCCCTCCCTGTGGCTGTTCCTGAAACAGCCCTGAGACTCCTCTGAGGGAGCTACAGCAGGAGAATTTCTCTCCTTTTTTTTTTTTTAATTAAAGATTTATTTATTTATTTGAAAGGCAGACAATTACAGAGAGGCAGAGAGCGAGAGCAAGAGAGAGAGATTTCCATCCGCTGGTTCACTCTCCAGATGGCTGCAATGGCCAGAGCTGGACCAATCCAAAGTCAGGAGCCAGGAGCTTCTTCCAGGTCTCCCATGCGAGTGCAGGGGCCCAAGGACTTGGGCATCTTCTACAGCTTTCCCAGGCCACAGCAGAGAGCTGGATCGGAAGTGGAGCAGCTAGACTAACCGGAGCCCATATGGGATGCCAGTGCTTCAGGCCAGGGCTTCAACCCACTGCGCCACAGCGCCGGCCCTGAGAATTCCTCTCCTTAAGCGTGTCTTGGACCACTGGGGAGACCATGCTGGAGGTGCCAGCCGTGTTTCCTCTCCAGGCCAGGCTCCACGTGCCTCAGTCTCCCCCTAGGTAGACAGGATTGTTCAGGACTCTGCCACTAGAGGCCTCGGGGACACGGGGACATCTGGCCCCACAGGAGAGCTACAGCATGCTCCACTGTGGTGGACCCCAAGGCTGCAGGGTGTTTTTTGCTTGCTTTTTAAAGTTGTTTGTATTTCCTGGCCCAGAGTGAGGATCCAGGAAGGGGAGGATCGGGCCCGGCCTTGAGGGTCTCCAGGGCTGCAGGATCCCCAAGGGAGGCTCATGCCCACGATTTCCCCGGCCAAGATTTGCTCCCTTGGCTGTGGGACACAGAGGTGGCCGACGCCCTTTCTCCCCCTGCTCAGGAGGCCCCCAGGAGCCAGGCTTTCTGACCCCCCCCCCTGCTTCCTCGGAGAAAACCGAAAGTGAAAGTGGCCTGTGCGGGAGGAGGCCCAGGGGAAGGACCCGCCCTGGGGTCTGCGGCCTGCCCTGTGCTGGGGCAGAGCAGGCTGACTGGGCAGTGACAGCCACTGTGCCTCAGGCGTCTGTCCTGACTTACCCTCTGCGTGGGCCAGGAGAGGGGAGGGAGAGCCCTGCAGTCAGGGCTGTGCCCCGAGGGTGGGGGCAGGAGCTGGCAGCAGGATCCACTGCAGTGTCCCTGCAGGGCTCCCGGCAGGCCCAGGTCTGGGTGAGGGCAGAGGAAAGTGAAGGGAGCGAACCCCAACCTCTATCCCTACCCTGGGCCCCGGCCCTAGGCCAGGTGCCTTATCCCCTGTGGTTGCTCCAAAATCACAAGATCGGCTTCATCCAAGCATGTGGTCAACCCGTGGTTTTGGAAGCCCTTCGGGTCAGGGGACAGGGCTATGGAGACAGATCTCAACATCCCCATCCTCCCTCCCTCTCGCTCGCTCGCTCGCTCGCTCGCTCAGGCCTGCACACCAGCGGCATGGGCACCTGTCGGGTCTTCATCCTGCCAGGAAGCTCCACAGTCACCCACAGCACCACAAGCGGCATTGGAGCAGGACAAGAAAGCCCATTCGGGCACAGTCCTGGAGGCCAACCCTTTCGGAGGTGCCTCCCACGCCAGGGAAGAGAGCTGGAGGCCAGGCAGCCACCTCCTGCCAGCACAGGTGCATCAGGGTCCAGCTAATCAAAGATGGGAAAAACTCACGGCCCGTGTACCCAATGATGGCTGCTTGAGCTTGATCACCCACCTGGAAGGCAGGGGCCCAAGTACTGGGGCCATTGTCCACCACCTCTTGGCCACTTTATTAGCAGGGGGCTGGATTGGAAGAGGAGCAGCCAAGGCTTGACCTGAACGTGACACGGGATGCTGGCTGGCCCTACGATAACTCTCTTAGAGAAACAGTGAAGTTCTGGCTGCTGGATTTGGTGGAAAAAGTCATGTGTTGGTGACGTTCCTGGAATCTGCTTGTCAAAGTAGCCAGTGTGTCTCTTCTGGCCTTATTCAAAGGCAAGAAGGAAAGAGCAAGTTTATAAATTTGGATGGTAGAAACACATTAGCAATACATTTTCATATGCCAAAAAAAGGATAAGTAAATTAAAAAATTTAAAAATCTGTCCTGCAAGTAGACTTTTTGGCTTAGTGGTTAAGATGCCTCCATCCCACACTGCAGCACCTGGGTTCGAGTCTCAGTTCCAGCTGCTGATCCAGCTTCTTGCTTATGCGTAGTCTGGGAGGCAGCAGGTGACGGCCCAGTACTCAGGCCCCACCACCCACATGGGAGACCCGGATGGGGTTCCTGGCAACTGGCTTTGGCTTCAGGTCAGCCTCAGTTGCTGAGGGCGTTTGGAGAGTGAACCAGTGGGTGGGAGCTCTCTGTCCTTCTGTGTCTCAAATTAATTAAAACAAACTGAGTGAGTCCCTGTCCTCAGGGAGCCGGCGTTGCAGAGGGGAGCCAGTCAGTGACTCCAGTGAGCCCTCGCACCCGTCATCTCATCCAGACGAGCTATGGTGGAAAGAAAGAAGGAGGTGGGGGTGTCTGGCATGGGGATGGCTTTGCAGTTTTAAGTGGAAAGCCCGGGAGAAGCTGGCCAAGGAGGTGGCACTGATGGTGAGTCATTGAGTGTCTCAGTTTGCACGTACAGCCAAGGATGCGTGCGTGATTGCTATCAGCCCCGGGCAGGATAAGGAAGCTGAGGTCCGAGAGAGGAGACCGTGGTGCCGAGGCCTGCATCTCGGCTGTTTGTGAGCACGGCGCGGTGCAGAGAGGGGAGGAGTGAAGAGGGCGTGTGGCCGGCCCTGCCGTGGTGGCCATCTGTTTTGCAAACTGAAAATCAGGACAGCCCCGAGAGGATTTTCCTGCTGCTCACAATGAGAGCAGCCGTCTGGGAGAGGCGTTTGGATGCTGGCCCGAAGGGTGGGATTTCTGAGACATTCCAGTGGCTTGCGGGGGCCCACGAGGCAGTCCAAGGGCAGGGCATTGCCATGGCAACCCCAGTCTGGCCAGCAGGCCCGGAGCCTGGTGCAGGGCCACGGGCAGAGAAGCTTCCCTGGGCGTGGGCCTGAGTCTAAGGGCCCAAATGGGACAGCGTGAGCTTCAGAGCGGCCAACCCTGAAGGAGCGGGGAGAGGAGGGAGGGCAGGGTGGGGCTGGCAGGCCCGGCTCCAGGCCCGAGGAGAGGGCCTGTTGTGTCCAGGAAGCTCCCTGGCAGGACTCTGAGGAGCAATGGGAGACAGGATCTCCATCTTCTGCAGTAGCCGCCAGGTCGGGTCTGAGTTTGAATCTTCCCTCTGCCATGGCCAGAGATAAATCGCACAACGGCAGGAACTTGTTTCCCCAGCTCTGAGCTGGGCTGACAGCTCCCCTGCTGGGAACCAGCTGTGGGAGCCTCTGCTCTGTGCCCTGCAGGTGTCACCAGCGAGGGCTGACTGCTCTTCCTCTCCACCCAGCGGGACGCCAGGGGCGGGCACGCAGAGGGGAGCCGGTGTAAAGGAAAGAGCTGGGCTTGGGAAGCGAATGACCCAGTCAGCCAGGGCAGGCGGTCACAGGCTCCCAGCCAGCTCTGCACGCGGGCGGGGGCTTGGTCAGCAACAGAACAATACCCGCCCCATGGGGACAGGGCCCAAGCCCTCCCCTGCGCCTGTTCCCACCACCACCACCACCACCACGCAGTCCCCGTGAGCTGGACCTCAGGCCTGTCCTCCCACATGGCCTCCAGGTCTGCGGGCAGCTCCGGGGCTGGGGGTGCCCTCTGCCTGGATGGGCTCCCAGGGTGCCCCTCGGAAGGGGGGCGTCTGCACGGCTCCCATGGCTCTTGCTGGCTGACACCTTCCTTTTTGCTCCGCAGCTCAAGCCTTGTGAATGCCACTGCTGCCTCCCTCACTGTCGCTGCTGCAAGATTGTCCTTATAGGAGGGGGAGGAGAAGCAGAAGGAACTTCTAGGCTTTTGCATCTCCGGTCATGGCTGTGACACAGTCCAGGAGAGCTGGAATCCAGCCCAGCTTTTACCAATAATTCACCGTGTGACCTTGAGCGTGCCCTCTAGGCTCCCTCGCCTTCCTAGATCATCTCTCAAATTTTTAATCTCACTTACTGCGTGCATCCATGGATTGTTTCTTCTGTTCATTCATTCACAGCACCCATTACTTCCTGGCATAGTCTGTTTTTATTTGCTTGTTTATTGACTGTCTTGTGCCACGCCAGCTCCCTGCCACCTACAAAGAGGGGCACAGGCGCTCGGTATGGGAACAGAAGGTGGCACGGAGGGAGTGAGCAAGTGACTTCAAAGAAAGTGCTTTTTCTAGAAATGTAGACAGGTGAGGGGAACCAGCAAAAAAGGGGAAGTCCCCCAGGACTAGCAGGGGAGTGCCGTGGGGGTGGGGGCCTGAGCAGCAAGGGGAGGGCAGCACGGGAGAGCTGTGGCCAAGCTGAGCTGCAGGCAGCCCCCAGCAGGCAAGAGCTGCAGGCCTGGGTGGACGCAACCTAGCCACCAGGCCTCTGCCAGCCCCGGGCCCAGCAGGGGAGAGAGGGGAAGAAATAGCCCAGCTCCTTCTCAGCCTGCCCTCGTGGCCTGCTGCCTCATTCCATTGCCTGGGTCCGTCCAGAATCAGACAGCAAGAGTGCTGGGAGGCACGGGCCTCGGAGGCCAGGCTCCTGGGGTGCAGAGAGCGGGAGGAGGAGGGCTTGGCAGGTGAATGCGGACTGCTCGGTACTGCACCTGAGAAACACTTGCTGGGCCTGGCTGGATGGAGCGTGTGCACTGTAGGTGCCCTTGGGGCGGGTCTATGAAACAAGGCCTCCATGCTGCAGCCTTGCAGCCTTGGGTCAGTAGGATCCCTCTTCCCGCTGCCTGGGGACCAACCCTCCACCTCCGAGCTGGGGGCAGTGAAATGGATCTGTGATACACACTGCAGCAGGGGACAAGGGAGTCTGTGGAAGGGAGGCGGAAGGTTTGGAGGATTCGGAGCCTCTAGGTCCTGGGGCATCTTAACCACATTGGGGCACCTGGGTTCCGGTCACAGGCATTGGCGGTGTGCTCTCGGGCCTGTTCCTAACACTTCTGATCCTCCTGTAAATCCAGGCTGGGAATAAACAGCAGGAAGGAGGTTCGTGATGAATCCAGGAGAATCCGTGCAGAGAGCTCAGCACAGGGCCTGGGCACAAGGCAACCGCTTGCTTATTCTAATCGGAGATGGAGACGGAGGGCCACCCCTCTCCCCATTTCTCCCCCGCGGGGGATCTCCACCCCCTCTCCAGCTCCTTTTAGTGCTGAGTGTTTCAGGTCATTCCACGCCTGGCCATCCGCCAGGGCTCTGACAAAGGCAGCAGTCTCTGCTCATTCATCCTAATGCAAGTTCCTGCGTTTATGATAATAGGGGGAACGCATGAAAGGGCTCGCTGGCTGCGGAGGGAAATCGGCTTAGAATTGAAAATCCCAGTCCTTCCGCGGCTCCACTCTCCCCTCCCAGGGCTTAGAAAGGAGGCGGGCTGGGAGGAGCCGAGAGGGGAGGAAGGGGTGCTGGGGGGAGAGCCGAAGGGCAGGGCCTGTCTCGCCTGCTGAACGGGTCTGCGGCGGCTGGGGAAGCCGCCAGCCGGGCTCAGGGAACTGCCCAGGCCCCTGGAGGCAGGGTGAGCGGTTTCCATGGCGACACCGGCTGGTCACTCAGCTCCGCGGGGAAGAGGGACCTGAAGGTGGCCTCCGCCCGCCGCGTGCTGGGGGTCGCGCTTTGTCCTGCGGCGGAGCCCCCGGAAGCGCGCCCTGCGCCCGGCCCCGCGTGCCGTGGGGCGGCGGGCAGGGGCAGGGTCTCCGAGGCCCGTGGGCCTTCCGTGGGCAGCAGCAAGGCCGGATGTGCGCGTGTTAACGATGGCTGTGCCTGCAGAGGGGCGCGGAGGCGGCAGGCGAAGCTTCTGCCGGCATCCCACACGCAGACGGCGGTCAGAGGCGAGGAAGAGGTGCCAGACCCGGCTGGCGCGTGCCTACAGGAAGCGGCACGGCACCCACGGCACCGGGGTGGGCTCCCAGGGCTTGGGCGGGGAGCAAGGAGGTGGAGGCCGTGCCCCAGGGCAGAAGAGGGGCTTTGAATGGGTCCCAGAGTCACCCTTGCTCGGCCCCTCCTCCCAGCTGCCCCCACCCGGAGCCTGTGAGGCCTGGGACCCTGGTGAGATGCCCACGTTTGATGGCTGAGTGTGAGAGGTGGGGCTAGCTGAACAAGGGGCAGATGGGTGCCCTTCCCAGAGGCCTGCACACCTCCTGGGGTGCCTGCCCTCCCACCTGCCCACTGACAACCGTACTGAGCTTGCTCACTGACATGCATGTTGTTTCTTCCAGTCATCTTAGCATTCAAGTCACTTTTCACAAATAGATTGCAGCGCTGGTTTTAGTTTTTAAAGATTAGTTTTCTTCATTTGAAAGGCAGTGTGCCAAAGAGAGAGAGAGAGAGAGAGAGAGCCCACACTTCCATCTGCTGGATCACTCCCCGAATGGCTGCAAAAACCAGGACTGGGCCAGGCCAAAGTCAGGAGCCTGGAACTCCATCCGGGTCTCCCAGGTGGGTGCAGGGGCCCGAGCACTTGGGCCATCGTGGCTGCTTTCCCAGGCGCATTAGCACGGAGCTGGGTAGGAAGCAGAGCAGCCGAGATTGGAAGTGGTGTTCAGATAGCGGATGTTGGTGTTGCACAGGGCAACTTAGCCCCTGCGCCACCATGCCGGCCCCTGCTGTTTCGTTTTTGCTCACCGCAGAGTGCCTTTTACAAGCCCTGTGACCGTGGCTCTGTTCTGTCTGCTTGTGGGTGCCTGGTTTGCAGCTATCCCGTGCTGCAGGTGCGCAGGTCCAGCAGGTGGGTAATTAACACAGAGAACCCATTAGTGCTGACCGTATGCACCATTGAAGGAATCTGCATTCTCCCTTTAAGGGACAAGCCCAGCAGGGCTGGGGCTGCGGGGGTGGGGGTGGGGGTGGGGTGGGAGGGTCTGTGGGGCGGGGCGCTCAGTGCACACAAGACTTTAAAGAGACACAGCTACCTGTGTCGCCCATTATGGGGAACCGGTTGGCCGAAGGCACCCTTACTGGAACCCTCCACCGGTGACATCTTCCTGCCTAGTGATAAAGTGGGCCGGGAGGCAGGTGCTCTGGCCTACCCAGCCCTGCCCTGCCCTCCTTAGCCGAGGGCTCCGCTGACTTCCTTCCCCGGCTGCCACCTCATCTAAACTCTACTTCTAGAACCCAGCTCTGGTGTTGCAGCTTCCCGACCAGTGGCTGCCCTGGGTTTCTTGTTTACTGGGTTCTAATTGAATGTTTCTTGCATTAACGTCAGGTTGCTGAAGGAGGGACTTGATTGGTGTTTTCCCTAGAACGGTTTATGGCCATCAGGAAGCGCTTGGGTTTTGCTTAAGGAATTTGTAAGCGAGTGAGTGAGGGAGCGGGTAAACCAGAAGTGGCTTCCTTAAATGCATCCCTCCTCTGAGGAGGCACTGGGGAGGGGGGGAAGGGTGGGAGGGTTAGGGAGTGGGGAGGTGGGGGGGCTTGGGCAGTCTGCATGCCCATCTCATTGTTTCCCAGGAGGGTTGACTTCTAACCCCCCTGCAGCCTGCACGGGGCTAGGGTGTTGTTTATCATCGGAAAAATACTCCTGAGTGTCTCGGGGTGCCAAGCCCTGCGTGGAATGCAGCAGGTGGAGCAGTGCGTGGGAGAGCCAGGGTCTCCATTCTCAGGTGGGTACCCCAGTGCAGCAGACAGACAGTGAGTGAACACACCGCAATGATACAAACGAGGTAAGGCCCCCAACAGAGAACAGAAAAAAAAAAAGGAATGTGACATGGGTGAGACACTAGGGCACGCGTGTCTGAGAAGGTGGCCTTGCAGCTGAGGGCTGAGGGTGGGGAGGGAGCCAGGCAGGTGAGCAGCTCATGCAAGGGCCTTTCAGGGAACAAGGGCACTGCGAAAGCCCTGGGGAAATCCAGGGTCCCGCAGGAGGCGGGGTGCGGAGGGCCTGGTACCCTGGGTGAGGACTAGGGTGCTTTTGTTTTGTTTTAAAGATTTTATTTACTTGAAAGGCAGAGTAACAAAGAGAGAGAGAGAGAGAGAGAGAGAGAGAGAGATCTTCCATCCACTGGTTCACTCCCCAGATGGCCAGGAGCCTGGAATTCTATGGGGTTTCCCATGTGGATGGCAAGGGCCATCTTCTGCTGCTGTCACAGGCTCTTAGCAAGGATGCGGGCATAGGCGTCCCAGATGCTGCTGCAGTGTGGGCCCCAGGGGTTTGGTTTCCCTCTGAAGTGTATTGGACCAGCCACTGTGAGGTTTGCCTGGGGAGAGCGGCGTGGACTGAGGGTGCTCTGGCTTCTGGGTGGATGGGGCAGGAAACATATGCTTCTCTGGACTGAGGGGGCAGCCGGGAGCCGGGAGGTGAGAAGTGGTGGGGATTCAGACAGCTTAGAGTGGGGGAGAAAGGCAGGTAGGGTGAAGTCTAGATGAGTCTCGGAACTCCTGGGTCTCCGGCTCGAGGCTCCCGGCCCACCTGGTAAACCAAGGCCCCGCACTTGCTGGGCCTGGAGCCATCCCCTGCAGGTGTCTGTAAGGACTAGTCACTGAAAGCTTCCAGTCCTGCTAACTGAGGCGCCCCGTGCGAAGGGCGCCTTAACTGTGGTGTGTCTGGACTAGAGCCTGGGGAGCAGCCTCAGCCGGGGCGGTCTGGTCCTGAATCCTCTCGTTCTTTGGCAGGCCTGCGGGGCCTTCCTGCAGAGAGGGGAGCAGAAGCAGACAGCGAGAGGCGCAGCACCAGCCCGCAGGGAGAGCTTACTCACGGGGATGAGCCTCCCAGGATGAGGCGTATTCAAGCGGGGGTCGGCAGGTGCCAGGGCGCCCTGGCGGGGACGCTGCACTCTGTGTGTGTGACCGCCCCCTTTTCCTTGCTTCTCTGCATCGCAGGAGGACAGCAGCTGCCTCCCATCCCCTGCACCCAAACCCCTCTGCTGGCTGGGGACAGCGGCTAAGTCCCATCTAAGCCTTCCCTGCTTGCTCCGGGTTTAGCAGTCTGGATGCTTCCTTTGCCGCCCGTGGCCAAGGGAAGCGCAAACCTTGGCGTGGGTGGAGCCGTGGGGATCAGGCTGACGCTGTGCGGCCTGGCTGAGGCCTCTCGGCTTTTCAGGAAAGGGTGTCCTCCTGTCTCCCGGCCTCCTGGAGCTGGGCCTGGTCCCTCCGTGCTCCCTGGCTGGACTCCTGCAGGGACACCCGAGGGTGTCATGGGTGAGGAGCACCTGTCTCCCCAGTCCTGCTCCCACAAAATGGGCAGGACCCTGCCTCTGCTGTCCTCGTGGAAAGGGGCCTGCCAGTGGCACAGGCTGTCCAGTCCCAACCGTGGAGGTAGGTCCGTGGGCGCCGCCGGAGGGGAGAGCAGGCGTCCAGTGGGAATCTCTGAGGGAGAACTGGGCCCCTCCGGGTTGAGGCTCAGGCCCCGGGGCACCCCTCCTACCTGGGCTGCCTCTCAGGTTCTTTCTTTGCATTTCAGAGCCTCCGTTTGCATCTCTAGAGAGCGGGACTGTGACAACACAATCCTTCTAAGAGAACAGAGTAACACCAGCCCAGCAGGGTTCTGGCACACAAGGGGCTCAAACAGTTTTGTCCTGGGGGCCGCCTGGTGGAGCAGCGGCTTAAGCAGCCGCTGGAGACACCAGCATCCAATTGGGCCATGCCGGTTCCCATCCTGGCTGCTCCGCTTCCAATCTGGCTCCCTGCTAATGCGCCTCTGCCACCTACACGGGAGACCTCGATGGGGCTGCAGGCCCCTGGCTTCGCCTGGCCCAGCTGCAGTTGTTGCAGTATTTAGGGCGTTGAACCAGTGGATGGAAGCTCTCGTGCGCCCTCTCTCTCCATCACTCTTTCGAATAAATAAAATAAATCTTAAAAAAGGAGCGAGCGTCCATCTCCCCCTGGAATTTTTCTCTCCCGCTCGCTCCTTCTCCCTTGCGTCCTTAGGGGGACAGCTGCTTCCCTCTGGCTGGCGGGCACATTTCTAGGAAGATCAAGGCACTTCCCATCTGCCGGCCCCCCTCCCCAGCTTTGGCTGATTCTGCAAAGCTGTGTTGAAAAAAAAAAAAAAAAAAAACAGTGACAGAGAAGGCAGGAGGGAGGGTGAGCTGAGGGCCCTTGGGGAGGCCCAGACCTTCCAGGGGGTGCCTCGCCACGGCAGGGAGGGCCTCGCGGGGGTGGGCTTCTCGCTTCCGCTGCCTGGGGAAGGGGTCATGGCCATGGGGACGCAGCACAGTGGCCGGGCAGAGTGCAGACAGCTGAGCTGGCCGGCTGGGGCCAGGTGGGGGAGGGAGTGGGGGCGTGGGGCCGCTTGCTCCCGCAGCAGCCCTGCGAGTTATTTTTAGCTCTGGAATGCTCCTCCCAAGCCCCCTCTGCTTCTGTTTATCTTGCTTTTGAGGCCTTGTTCCTCAGCCACAGTACTGTGTCAGGACACTGGGGCCTCTGGGAAGAATGGAAGAAGCTGGCTGGGGCGGGGCTGGGGGCTGCTCCCACCCACTTCCCCACCCCCAGCCCCCGCAGGCTGCCCCCCCCCCATTGGGCTGGGAGAAACTGAGGCCTCAGCAGGTGTCCTGCCTTGTCTGCACCACCACAATCCGCAGCCCGGGTCCAGGGGGCCCTGTCCCCTCACTTTGCTTTCTGGGACCCCCGGTGAGGGTGGGGTGGGCAGGGCCAGTCTTCCAAGCAATCCACGCGGTGCTTTCCTGCATGTGTCTTGGGAGGTAGTCTGTGCCCAGAACCTCCGGACGATCTGGCCTCAGGAGCAGCCCTGTGACATGGGGATCGTGGCTCCCTGTCCAGGAGTCACCGCTGACGCATGGAAAGATGCCGGCGGCTGCTGCCCGGAGGGTCAGTGCATCCCACAGGGTGCCTCTGGGTACTGGTGGCCCTTCCCGGGTTGGCCCTGGTTCCTGCTCTGGGCTCTGGTTGCAGTAGACTCCCTCACCAGATCCTCTCCTTCCAGGACATTGCCTGTTCCACAACCCCCTCCGCACCTGTCACAGCCCCCAGACCTCACCTCCCAAGGGGGGGGGACCCTGGGGAATGCGCAGTCTCCTGCTGTCTTTCCATCAGTCGGGACTCAGCTTCGGTCACCTGAATGATCAATGACCACTGCTGTGGTCAGTGAGGCCGCGCTCCAGGCCCGTACATGTGCACACGTGGGTGGGCCTGCCCAGGCCACCCGGGGTCGAGGCAGGGGCTGGGGAAAGCCACGTGGGGCAGCCATAGCCAGGGCCGCTGGACAAACGCCACGGAGAGGTGAGAGGCAGCGGCTGCCGGCGCCGACCTTTAGCACAGGAGACAGAAATAGCCCGCAGGAGACAGAATCCAGTGTGTGGGGGAGCCATCAGGCCAGCAGGGGCAGGCCCAGGCTGGGGGGGGATGCCCCTCCCCTGACCCCGCCCTCATTTCCATCATCTCACAGAGGCTCTGAGAGGCACAGCCTGGCTCGTACTGGGCAAGGTGGAACTGGGCCTGCTTCAGCTGACCTGACAGCCCAGCCCTGCTAAGTCACACTGGTCATCCTTGTCCTGGGCGTGACTTGTTTATCAGATGACCCCGGGGCTGACCCCAGGTCTGACCCCAGGGCTCGTCCTCAGCAGCCTGGGGCCTCCTCTCCCTCCCTCCTTTGCTCACAAGCACTTCTGCCCCCTGACCTTGCCTAAATCCGGCTGGGCCAGGTGTTCGCCCTGGAGACCCTCCCCTGCTGCAGCCGGCAGCAATGACGAGCCTGGGGACAGGCGCTAGCAGGTCAGATCTGGGAGGGTGAGAAGAGCAGGCTCAAAATAACCCGCTGCCCGCCTGCCGGCTCCCAGGCTCCCAGCCCACAGCGCCCAGCTGTTTCTGCTCTTCTGGAGCCTGAAGCTGGTTGCCTGGATACCGGTGCGGCTGGCTGGGGCCTGGTCCACGGGGCAGGCGGAGCTCCAGCTGGGTGTGGCACCACAGGCCCCTGCACTGGCCCCAGGGAAGGTGGCCCTGGGGAATGGAGGGGGTGGCATGGGGGAACCCCATCCGTGGAAGACCCCTGTGCCGGTGGTCATCTCACGGGGGGGTGCTTGCAGCCATGGCGTCGGAGCCCTCCTGTTTGCAGCTCCGTGGCCTCGGTCACTTTCAGGTGTGAGAGCTTCCGTGTGTCTGCGCAGAGGGGATAAGTGCGCCCACCTCCGAGAGCTGCTTAAAGTGATGATTAGGTCACCACACAGAGTACAGACTCCATGATGATAAGCCCCCTACCCCAGCATGGTTGGACCCATCTGGAACCTCCGTGTATCCAATGGGGAAGATGTACAAAGGCACTGAGGCAGCCAGTGGGGAGCCTCAGAGGGGGTGGCACGTTTCCTGTTTCCTTGCTCCAGAGAGGGGCCTGAGACACCCGCCTGGGACCCCCAGGGCTTAGCTGGGAGCTGGCAGTGGGAGCAGGCCTGGGACAGGTTGGGAAGATGTGGGAGGGAGCAGGCTGCAGGCTGATTCTAGCTGTGAAAGCAAAGCACAGCTGGCATCCATCCGGTGGTGACGTTCCAGCCCAGCTCCTTGCTGGACTCCAGGTGGAGGACTGGGCAGCCCTGAGGTGGGGCTGGAGGGGAGCAGGCAGGCCCAGGGGAGGAGCGTGACCATGACCACGAAGGCCTGCTCTTCTGGCCTGCTCAGGCCCGGGCCCCGAGCCCCTCCTCACAGGGGAGCGCAGGGCTGTGGGAGGGGCTGCACAGGGCGGAGCAGGACACATCTGGGTCCCCTGGCGGAGAAAGCTTTCTCCAGGTTCATCTCTCAGCTTCCCAGAAGTCCACTTTTTGTTTCTTTTTAAGATTTATTTACTTATTTGAAAGTCAGAGTTAGAGAGAGAGAGGGAGAGAGAGAGAGAGAGAGAGAGAGAGAGAGAGAGAGATTTTGATTCCCCAGATGGCCGCAACAGTCAGGGCTGGGCCAGGTCAAAGCCAAGAGCCAGAAGCTTCATCCAGGTCTCCCACACGGGCGGCAGGGTCCAAGCACTAGAGCCATCGGTGCTGCCCCCCAGGGTGTGCATGAGCAGGAAGCTGGGATCTGAAGCGGAGCGGGGACTTGAACCCAGTCACTCCGACATGGACCTGGACGCCCCGAGCAGCGTCCTCACTGGGGTGCCAAGGCCAATCCCGCAGGGAAGCTGGCCCAGCTCAGATTTGAATGTGAGCAGACTGTGGATAATGTTACTGTGTTGTCTCGGGAGAATAGCAAACCACTTCTAACGTATCGACCTCTGCTTCCGGACCTCGTGGTCACATGGTGATTTGAGAAAAGGGGCGGTGGAGGGGGCGGGGCGCCCAGGGATCCTTTGAGAATCCAGGCCCATGAGGTGGGTGCAGTGGAGGCCGGGACCTGCAGAGGGCGCTAGAGAGAAGCTTCCAGAAGGTAAGCGTGGCCACCCTCTGAGCGGGTTCCCGGGGGCAGGGGGCGGAGGGGTGTGCAAGGAGACTCCCAGGGCTCTGATGTGGGCCGGGATGCCTTTGGCCTGGAGATCTGGGGGAGAAGCCCTGAGGCTTTGGAGCTGGGCGTGGTGGGGAAGAGGCCAAGCTGCGAGCCCAGTAAGACTGGGCTTAAGGACTGCAGCTGGCCTGCGTGGCTGAGAGATGCCCCATCCGTGTGACGGTGCTTCAGACAGCCCACGGGGACAGCATTAAGATACCATTATCTTGGTGCAGAACGACTTTGAAACCCATGCTAAGAGACTGTCTCAGAAAGTTCATGGGAAAAGCCTGTGTTCAAAATCCAAGCACGGGTTTTGAAAATTTTTGGTACCAAAATACAACTATTTTTTTTTTTTTTTGACAGGCAGAGTGGACAGTGAAAGAGAGAGAGACAGAGAGAAAGGTCTTCCTTTGCCGTTGGTTCACCCTCCAATGGCCGCCGCGGACAGCGCGCTGCGGCCGGTGCACTGTGCTCATCCGATGGCAGGAGCCAGGTACTAGGTGCTTTTTCCTGGTCTCCCATGGGGTGCAGGGCCCAAGCACTTGGGCCATCCTCCTCTGCACTCTGGGCCACAGCAGAGAGCTGGCCTGGAAGAGGGGCAACCGGGACAGAATCCGGCGCCCCGACCGGGACTAGAACCCGGTGTGCCGGCGCCGCAAGGCGGAGGATTAGCCTGTTGAGCCACGGCGCCGGCCACAACTATCTTTTTTTTTAAAAACGTATTTTCATTTTCATGGGAAAGGCAGAGTGAGTGTGCTTGGGAGATCTTCCATCCGCTGGTTCACTCCCCCAGATGCCCACATAGCCAAGGCTGGGCTGGGCTGAAGCCAGGAGCCCAGAGCTCCAGCCAGGTTTTCCACATTGGAGGACAGGGACCCAAATACTTGAGCCATCGCCTGCTGCCTCCCGGAGCGCACATTAGCGGGGAGCTGGGTCAGAAACATGAGAGCCAGGGTTCACTCCAGGCGCTGGGATACAGCATGTGCCGGGTAGCATCGTCACTACGCACCAAACACCTGCCCCTGCCCTTAGCTTTTAATTCCACTTTTCCCATGAAGTTCTTGAAGCGCCCTTGTGCAGACAGGCTTGGCATCTTAGCCCACAGGAAAACAAGGGCCACGTGAGAAGTGTGGCTTACATTACAGTCCAGGCCCTTGGGCTATGGGTAATTCTGTCACCCAGGACTGCCTTCCTGCCAGGAGGGCACTAGTGCCTCTTGGTCTTAGCCCCGAGACCTCTGAAGGGCATCCGAAGGCCTTTCTTCTTCTGATCTGGAGGAGCCTTTCCCACTGGCGATGCCCTAAAGGAGCAGCTTCCCCTCCCACCTCTGCCAGCAGGGCCCCCGGTGCCCCACGGCAAGCCCTGGGGGTGCCCTGAGCTGTTGCTCTCTGGAGAGGGGTGAGGCGGAGCAGGAGCTCCCAGGAGGCCTGCGGATCTTGCTCCCTGCTGCCTGCCAGCTGGGGGCTGCTCCCCTGCTCCCGCCTAAATGCACAGCTCTGTACCGCAGAGGGGTTCCTGCAAATGTATCCCCAAGTGACAGGTGCATGCAAATAAATGCAATTACAGTGGCGAAGAACAGCCTAGGAGAAGGCCAGCTCTGGGCGGCCTCGGCGAGGGGAGAAAGGAAAGCAGCCGAGGCTGGGGCTGAGGGAGAGAGGCAGCAGTTTGCAGAGGCCCAGGAGGCAGGAGAGGCTGCAGGCCAAGAGCAGGTGGCTCTGAGGGCTGGTAGGAGTCGGGCCCCCTCCAATCCGGTGAAGACAGGTGGGCGTCCAGCGGGATGCAGGTCAGAGGCGTCTCGGAGGGTCTGGAAGATGAACCCCTTGTATTCACATGTGCTTCCTCCCTTCCCGTGCCCTGGGGCTCTGCGAGGCAGCCTGAGCTGCAGGGAGAGCCCACAGTGCTGGCCTTGCAGACCCATCTCAGACATCTGTTGGGAGGTGGTGGGACGAGGAGCAGTGGGGCCCAGAGGCTCCCCTCTGAGGGGAGACAAGATATCAGTAGGGAGAGGAGCAGGCTGGGGCTTCCTGAGAGCTGGGAAATGTGTGTGTGCGCGCGCGCGTGGCACAGCAGGGGAGGGCTGCCTCCCCAAAGGTTCTGTGTGCTCCGTTGCAAACGGCTGACTGCAGTGGGACCCACTGAGGTGACGCAGAGTGACGCGGTGGCGTTTGTGCTTTGAAAATGTTTGGCAGGAATCCATGCCAGGAACCCCAGTGGCCACCATTCTGTGCCAGGCACTGTTTTCTTTTTAAATTTTTATTTATTTGTTGTACTGTATTTGAAAGACAGATGAGGTGGGGGAGGGGTAGAGATCTCACACCTGCTGGTTCACTCCCCACATGCCTGCAACAGCCAGGGCTGGGCCAGGCCAAAGCCAGGAGCCCAGAACTCCACCTGGGTCCCCTGTGTGGCTGGCAGGGACCCAAGTGCTTTAGTCTTCACCTGTTGCCTCCGGGTGCGCACTAACAGGAAGCTGGATTGGACGCAGAGGCCTGACTGGATCCCAGGCATTCAGATACGGGATACAGGCATTCGTGACTCTGTGTGTGTGTGTGTTTAAAAGATTTACTTATTTATTTCAAAGGCAGAGTTACAGAGAGGCAGAGAGAGAGAGAGAGAGAGAGAGGTCTTCCTTTGCCATTGGTTCACCCTCCAATGGCCGCCACAGCCGGTGCATCGCACTGATCCGATGGCAGGAGCCAGGTGCTTCTCCTGGTCTCCCATGGGGTGCAGGGCCCAAGTACTTGGGCCATCCTCCACTGCACTCCCTGGCCACAGCAGAGAGCTGGACTGGAAGAGGGGCAACCGGGACTAGAACCTGATATGCCGGTGCCGAAGGCGGAAGATTAGCCAAGTGAGCCGTGGCACCGGCCTTAATGATTTATTTATTTATTTAAAAGGCAGAGTTACAGAGAGAGAGAGAGAGAGAGAGAGAGAAAGAGAAAGAGAGAGAGAGAGAAGAGAGACCTTCCATCTGCTGGTTCACTCTGCAATTGGCAGAAAAGGTCAGGGTTGGGCCAAAGCCAGGAGCCAGGAGCCAGGAACCAGGAACCAGGAACCAGGGACCAGGAGCCAGGAGCTTCTTCCAGGTCTCCATGTGCGTACAGGGGCCCAAGCACTTGGGCCATTCTCTGCTGCTTTCCCAGACCGTTAGTAGGGAGCTGGAAGGGAAGTGGAGCAGCTGGGACTTCAAACTCTGATCATATGGGATGCCGGCATCACAGGGGGCAGCTTAATCTGCTACACCACGGGCCGGCCCCCTGCCCCTGCCCCTGGCAGCAGTGATGGCTCAAGTAATTGGGCCCCTGCCACCCATGTGGGAGACATGGATGGAGTTCCTGTCTCCTGGCTTCAGCCTGGCCCAGCCCTGGCTGTTGCCGGTGTTTGTGGAGTGAACGAATGGATGGAAAATGAAAGATTCTCTCTCTCTCTCTCTCTCTCTCTCTCTCTCTCTCTCTGTCTTTCGCTTTCATGCTGCCATTTAAATAGATAGATACAACTTAAACAATAAACACACACAGAGATGGACAAGGAGAGCACAATCCTAAAATAAAAGGCTGAAAATAAGGAGCTGATGCAACCTGGCAGGCCTTGACCGTGAAATGGTGACAGTGCGACCATGAGGGAGGAGGGGCGGAGCCTGGCCACGTGGCGGCTCATCAGAGCTTCGGATGAGCTCACACTGGAGAAGGGCACACTCAGAGCTTAGGAAGGACACAGACCAAGGGCGAGGAGGAGGGAGCAGCCGAGACGGCGGGACCGGAGCCGGGCTGGTGGCTGCATCCCACATGGAGCTGAGGCTTGTGGGAAGGGTCCAGGGCAACACAGTGGTCCTGTGGAGGTGGGGGTTTTATTGCTAGGATCAGGAAGACCTCCTTGGGGTGAGGGCGGATGTGATGGCCACAGGCCACAGGCATACCCAGGGGCTCCTCGTCCTGGGTCTCCAATAAAGACCGTGCGAGGTGGAGGGTACTGCAGATACCCTAGGGGGACCTTGCAAACCCCTCCACTCCCCCAACACAGGGTGCTGTCTCCTCCCAGCCAAGAGCAGGGAGATGAGATGAGTTACCTGTGAGGTGGGGAGCTCCCTGTCACAGGAGGCACCCAAGAAGCCACGGGAGGGGCAGTGCAGGAGAGCCAACGTGGACACGACCCATTACTTGTGGCCAGGCTGTGGGACCCTCGGTCCTGCTCCAGCACAGGGAGGAGCCTGTGGTGGCCCAGAGCCACTGCTGCCCTGAGCGGTGAGGAGGCCTTGACCTTCAACCCATCCCTGAGGGGCAAAGCCAGCCCTGCTCCCTGCAGCCCCTCGAGCAAGGCCCGTCCCCTCCCTCCTGCACCTCTGTCTTTGTTCTCTGGTCCCTGTCTCTGCCTTCACAGCTGGCAGGATGAGGGCTGGGTGGGAGCCAGGGTGAGCCCCGCCTCTCTGTGTGCCCATCCCAGGCGGGGATGGGGGCCATTAGCAGGCCTTGCAGGCCCCTCACTCCCACAGCCCAGGACTGCCTGCCGCCTGGGCCAGGTTCCGATCGCATCTCCCCAGATGCCCAGGGCCGCTGCCTGTGTCTTGGCTGCCGGTGGGGGCAGGAAACAGAGAACTTGCCCTTGGTGCAGGACAAGCTTTGTCTGTGAGGACGCCTTGCAGGGGACGAGCTGGAATCCTCCCCTTTCTGCTCCAGTTGAGTCAAAGTCCCCATCTGAGGCCCGGGAGCCCGAGCAGGGGTTGGGGACTGAGTAAGGGGACGCCAGGGTCCCTTTTCAGGGACATGGATGAGGAGAGGGCTGCCTGGGCTCCTGGTCTGAGTCCCTGGCCCCTGGCACCTCTGTCCCCGCGACATCTGGCCCGTGTGGATCTCACTCTTGTTCTGCCCTGAGCTGGCCAGGGCTTGTCGTCCCACTCCCAGGGCAGGGACCCCGTTGCTACAGCTACAGACTGCAGGGGAGTCACTGCACCTCTCTGGGCCCAGCGTGTGTCACAGTGTCCCGGGGACCAGGCAGCCGCACTGCCTGCTCCAGCATTTAACCAGAAGAGCCCGTGACATGCTAGCTCTGGGCTCCTTCCAGGTCCTGTTTTCCCTCTAAGATCAGACAAACAGACATGTGGCTTCTTTTATACAGACTCGTTTAATACATATTCACAGAAGAAAATGAGCAAAAAGGCTCTGTAAAGAACCACAGCTAAGACCAGTCCCCAGGAACCTTTTGGGGTCTCAGGCAATGAGGATGAATCTGGAGCAGACAGACGGGGGTCCTGGCTCCCACCCTGGCAGTGCTTGTGAGTCTGTGGGGGAATCCACGAGACAGGCAGCATGGATCTATCCCCTCTCTCCCTGTCTTCACGTCTATGGCTCCTATTTTCTGCCCATGAATTCTTTTCTTTGGCATATCCCTGCTTAGGCAGACAGAGGCTTCATGGCCCACGGCTTGGTCAGCTTTCTGCTGAGCCCGTATCCCGGGCTGGTCAGGGACGGGGCAGTCTCTGGCCCCAGGAAGAGGCAGGATTCGCCCAGACCGTTGTGTAGCAGGGCGCAAGGCTGTGTGTGCCCCGTGCCTTGTGTGGAGAGCACCTCACCCCTGGGCCGGGAGGAAGATCTGGTTACCTGGCGACTGCGTAGCCAGGAGTCAAGGTGGGGTTTGCTTCCAGGGCCCCTGGGGGCTCACAGGGCCTTTTCCTGGCAGCAAGTGGTGTGGAGAGAGGAGGGGGTGGCGAAGTGGCTGACAGTGGTGGCTGGGAAGAAGGGGAGGAGAACCAGCCTCGTTTTCATAGCAACCACACATGTGAGCCAGCTGCTGTCGCCATGGAAACCAGGGGAGCCGGCTCAGAGACCGCACTGTCTCAGGGGAGACACAATTTTCGGGAAAAAAAAAAAAAACCTTTGATAAAAATAAAGGGAAAAAAATGATGAAAGCTCCTCTCTCTGGGATTCAGGGCACTGCCAAGTGAGGTGACAAAGGAGAAGGGGGCTGGGCGGTGCAGGGAGGAGGGGCGGCCCCGGCCCCGAGGCTGTGGCAGAGAGCTGCCAGAATTGCCGAGTCAGTGTTTTGGAGCCACAGGGGCCTGGAGATCACCCCCTGGTACAAGGGGAGGGGAGGCGGGCACTCACTGTAGGGGGCGCCTCCAGGGCAGGGAGAGCCAGCTGAGGGACCCCGTAGCAAGGGGAGGAATCCCTTCCTCTTGAGCCAGTGTGGACACTGGACCAGAGGCCAGGCCAATGTCCAGCTGCAGGGGCTGGGGCAGTGAGGAGCGAGGGAGGGGCTCTGGAGGCGAGGCCTGGCTGGAGGGAGATGCCCTTGGCAGGGGTCTCAGGGAGGACCAGTGGGCGGGTGTTGGACACAGTGGTTGACGCCCCCCTCCCATCTCGGAGAGCCTGGGTTCGCCTCTCAGTCCTGGTGCCAATTCCAGCTTCCTGCTAGTGTGCACCCTAGGGGGCAGCAGGTGTTGGCTCCAGTAGTTGGGTCCCTGCCACCCGAGTGGGAGCCCAGACGGAATTCCAGGCTCCTGGCTCCACTCTCGCCCACCAGCCCAGGCTGTTGCCAGTACGTGGCAGGTGTAGACCAGCAAATGCGGTATCTCTGTTCATCTTTCAATAAATAAAACAATTAACATTTTAAGAAAAGACACACTGGGACTTGGACGGTGAGATTCAAAAAATCATTTCTAAATACCACAGTGTTTCTGAACTACAGGGTTCTATGCAGCGTGCCTGGGCCCCCGCCAGACAGGAGAGACAGAGTGGGGCTCTGAGAGCTGTCCTGTCTCACCACAACCATCTCTGCCCACATCTCCCGTGTGTGTGTGTGTGTGTGTGTGTTTCTTTTCTTTCACAAAGCTTCTTCCAAATGTCATCTCACCTGCCTCTCTCAACAGCAGTGACTGGTAGGGAGGAAGGCACGCCCTCAGAGAGGTCATGGAGCTGTGGCAGACTCAGAATCCCACCCTGGCTCTGAGCCTCGTGCCAGCCTGTTACCAAGGCAGGGAGGGTGCGACAGAACCAAGGGTGTCTTTCCTGCACAGGCTCCCAGCTGACCACCCCCTGAAGAGTCCAGAGGAGTGGGGACACCTCCCCTAGGCCCCTGGCAGGTCTAGGGTTCAGCTTGGGCCAGGGATCCTGCTGTCTCTTTGTCCTGGAGCGCCAACTCCTCATTGCCTGGGGGCTTTGTGTGGTCTCTGCAGAGCCCCAGAGGTGGGAAACAGGGACCCAGGGGCTTGGGATCTGCCTGTATTGGGGGTGGCACTCACCTTCCATTGCAGGAGTGCCTCCCCTCACGCCTCCTGTCAGCGGCCATTCACCGCCTGCCACTGCCCCCCCCCCAGCCTCAGAGGCAGGGACCACGTGGGGGAGTTGCCATGGAAACTGCAGAGTTCCGTTTGAAAGCCTTACACGGTGAAATCTGAGATGGCTGGGAGGGGGAGACTGGGTGTTGGGGGTGCTGAATGAGGCTTCTACACCTGCTTGGCCCAAGCTCTCCCAGTTCAGCTCTTCCCCTCTCCCCACGATACTCTCCTTACTCTCCTCCCGTGCCACTGGCCTCTTTGCTCTGCCCTGTTTGTCATCGCAGGCGATAGATAACCCACTGAAGGAGTGATTATCTCCTTGTGTAAGTGCACAAGGAGAGGCCGACAGACTCTCGGGGTGATCTGCACTTTGTGGGATGGAGGGGAGGCCCGGCTGCTCCAGAGAAACCAGGCTCCCACCCCACCCCACGGTGGTTCAGCAGCCAGAAGTCGGGGCTCTGAGGGCTCACAGGCGACAGGAAAGCCAAGCCCCACCCGGAGTGGGAGGGGGGTTTGCTGTCCCTGGTGCCCACCTGGCCTAGGAGCTGCCCCGGATCCTGCCTGTGCACCCCACCCCCACCCCACCCCAAGTGGCAGGAGAGGAATGAAGGGCTTGGGTCTCCATTTTGCTGTGTGCCTCTGGGAGTCTCCATGGCTTCCTGAGTGAAAGGAGAAGGAAGAAGCTGCCCCGGAGGGGCCGCTGGAGGGTGAAATGAGCCGAGCTTAGCATGGCGCCTGGCTCAGCGAGGACAGAAGTGTGGGTACTATAATTATCCATCCCTCACAGGCAGAACAAGCCCCATCTCCTCCAGGAAGCCTTCCGTTCTGAGGGAGCCGGCCTGGCGCCAGCCCTGGGAGGGAGGGGCGCCTTCCAGGAGCCCCACCTTGGGGCAGCAGGCATCTCCCTAGAGGCCATGAGGTTCGGACTCTCCCATCTGGTCCAGAGCCTTGGTTCTGCCCCATCCTAGGGCTCAGAGCCTTCCCCCACCCTGCCATCTTTGCTTCTGATTTCTTTCCTGGGTTCCCTGCACTGGGAAACAGAGCAAGGAGGAGAGCAGAGCAGGCAGGCAGGGGGAGGGCCCAGCTAGGCACAGCTAGGCACAGGGTGTGTGGGAGGCCGGTGACCTGGCCCAGGAAGCCCCAGGTCGGGAGAGGGTTCCAGGTGCTGGCCCCAGTCCACTCTGCTTTTCTGCTCAGATCTGACCTTGGTCTCTAGACTCCGGCCTCCCAGACCAGGGCTGGAGAGGGTTTGATCTTGACCTGGTTTTGTGTGTGAGGACTCCAAGTGTCTCTTTTAGGTGAGAAGAGAGAAAGAGAGAAGATGGAAGGAGAGGAGGGCAGGGAGGAGGAAGGGGAGGGGGAGAAGGAGGAGGAGGATGGGAACGGGGAAGGGGGAGGGAGGGAGGGAGAGGCTGATGGGAGGGGGAAGGACACCGCGTGGGGGAGGCGGGAGGGACGCCGGCCAAGTAGGGCTGGAGAAAGGATGAGAAAGCAAGAAATCAGCTTCCAGAGAAGGGTGGAGGGGGAGGGGAACTCCAGGAAGAGGAGGGGGAGAGGATGAGCGAGCCAGCCAGAGAGAGCGAGTGCTGGGGGAGGGGAGGTGGAGGGTGGGAGAGGCTGCGGGAAGAGAGAAAGAGGAACAAAGACGGAGACGGAGCAGCGGCCGCTTCCTCCTGCCAGCGACTGCAGGCCTTCTCCGGAGGCTTCGAGGGGCTGGGCGGTCCGGGGGCAGCCGTGACTCAGCCTCTTCCCGGAGGAGTGGGGGCACGGCCCCACCCTGTTCTGGCGAAAGACAGCCCCACCCCCACCTCCAGAGTTTGTGGTTGGCACCTGCCAGGCAGAACCATCTCCAGGGCTGAGAGCAGACCCTGGGTGGGGGGTGATGCCTGGAGCCAGCCCCACGGAGTGACGGAACTCAGGTGAACGGAGAGCTTCGCAGGAGCCTGGTGCTGCCCCACGGCAGCTCCTGTGGTCCTCCCGGCAGCTCTAAAAGGCCGAGGCCTTCCATTCTAGAAGGGCTGGCCAGCAAGGCATGGGGGCTTACACGGCTGTGCTCTGCTGATAGGAAGAACCCCGGCACCCAGCCGTATAGAATACAGGGACACAGATCCTGGCCTCCTGCCACTTCAAGCCAGGACAGTGGCAAAGCCAGGAGACAATCGCCTTGACTTGTGGTCTGGGAAGGTTCTGTGCCTCAGTTTCCCCATCTGGCATCATTGTGGCAGTAGCAATGGCTGGATCTCAGGGGCCACAAGGCAGTCTTTGAGAGTGAAGTCCATTGCCAGGAGGAAGGCCTGCACTTGGGAGAAGCCTCTGTGGGCAGTGTTGTCGTCCCAGCAGCCTTGCCGGCATGTGTGGCAAAGGCCAGATGGATGGGGAGAAAGCCTCACTGTCACAGGTGCCCAAGAGCCCCTTCATGGCAGTCTCATGTACGGGGAAACACCCACACCCACACTCACACACGCACACACACACACGCATTCACACACCATCTCAGCTTCAAAGCCACCTTCCACGGCGCATTAGAAAAATCCACTCGGCTTTATTCTATACGGCTGGTGTCCTCATCTAGAGGAAGGCCAAGGCCAAGGTCACAGAGCTGGCATCGGGGAGAGCTGGGTATCACTGGACACATGGCTGGGAGGCCCCGTGGGGTCCATCCTGAGCTCCCCACCGCCCTGCTCTGTACTGGCCCTGCCCACCTCCAGCCCCTCCCACCAGCGCTCTGGTGGAGCCTCCCTGCCACCTGCCATTAGGATGCACAGTGGAGTCTGGGAACGGGCTTCCCCGGTGCCACCCCCTGCCCCTCCCCAGGGCGCAGTAGGCAGCAGTGCTGGCAGACTCCTGTGGGCTGGGGGAGGCCCACGTGTGCGGCCCCCCTGCTAGCTCCAGATGAAGAGGGCCCACACTTCCCCATCAGGATCTGCTTCTTCCCAGCTCAGTCCCAGCTGGCTTCCTGGGGTCCCTGCCCTGGGAGAGGCCAGAAGACAGACCGATGGGGACACTGGGCAGAAGAAAGGTGCCCAGAGCGAAAACTGGGGGCTGACGCAGTTGGAGGAGGACGAAGGCAGGGCTGTGGGCTGGGAGCTGCAGGAAGGAGACAGCCAGGAGGCAGGGCCAGGCTGGCAAAGGGATCCAGAGCCACAGAGGAGGAGCCCTGGGAGGGGGTGGGCCCCTCATGGCTGCCATCCCCCCAGGGGGTCTCCCGCTGCGCTTCCCCAGCCAAGAGAAGGCCCCTCTGCTCCTCCAACATGATCTGTAATTTCCGGCAGACATTTGAGGTCCCTGACATCTGCATAATGTGGGCCCGTCTCTTAGCAACGGGGAACAGCTGTCTGGCATTTCCAAGATTAAACTGTAACTATACGAGGTCCTTGCCAGGGGGAGGGGGCCGAGGAGAAGCACTGCCTCCTGGCATTTTCAAACTCATTTCGTTTTTATTCATTTCCTGCCTCCGGTGAAGAGGCCAGGGACTTGGGCTGGGCCAGCCTGCAACTGGCCCTGTGGCCGCCACCACTGCTGAGCCGGCAAGTGGCTCTCCCCCTCTCCGGCCAGGGGAGGGATGAGGGACAGGCCTAGCCTCTTGGAGTTTCCATGTTATCTGTTGGGTTTTTAAGTGCGATGATCTAGCATGCAGCCAAACTGCGAGTGCAGCGGCCGCAGTGGCTCAAGCTGGAGCCAGCCCTCCCCGGGCCTCATTCAAGCTAGTTCCAGCGCTGGGCTCCGTGACCCGGGGCCAGTTCCCTCCTTCTGTGTACCCCTGCGTCGCTGCTTCCATACAGGGAGATGGGTCCCATCCCCGAGGTGAAGTCGGGGCTCAGGGCGATGTCACTTTTGCCCTGTAGGACATCGCGGGCTCTCGCTGCTGCCGCCCGGAGGGAGGTGTCCTCCTTCCCTGGCCTGCCCACGCCTGGGCAGCTCCTGGATCCCGACCCAGCCGCCGGCAGCTCTTCCCTGCCATTTGGCTGCGGCTCCTGAACCCGTGAACGCACTGTTTTGGTTCTTCAGTGAGAAGGGGAAATAAAAGGGCGGGCATTGGGCAGGAAGGGGGGGCGGGTAACGGGGGGGGGGGGGGGGAAGGAAAGCCCTGCGGCCGGCCGCCTGCGCTGGCCAGTTCCAGGAATGTGTTCTCGAACACCCGTGCCAAAGCAGTGACCCAGGCGAGGCGGCCAGGCCGGGCTGGGCCTGGAGGCCTTCCCGGGAGAGGGCGAGGCCGCCGCAGGCCCCACGGCTCGCCTCCCCCGCCGCCACCTCTGCTGACTCACTCCCGCTCCAGCTGGCAGGGACTGTTCTGGGACGGCTGTTGCTAAGATTCCTCGGAGATGACTGATCGCTTCTCCTCCAGCTTTGTGAAAACATGTTTGCAGACCGCACGTAAACACACACATGCGCTCCCGGGGCCTTGCACCCCGCACACGCGTGTTGGGTGCGTGGACGACACGGAATGGCCAGACAGGCTCGCGTTCCCGTCTTCCCGGTGAGACCTGCATGGCGGGGGGGGGGGGGGGGGCAGCAGCCCTCCCTGCCACACGCCTGGCCTTCCTGCTTCCGTTGGAGGGGTTTGCAGGCTGGCCCCTGGCATTCCTGCTTTTGTCTCCGTTTCTCGGTTTCCTGCATTCTGCTGTAGTGATCTGATTTTCCCTTCTCACAAGGCCTGCCAGGTTTTTGATGTCTGGTGCTCCGGGCAGCCGGCTGGGAACTGGGCTGCTCGCTACAGAGCCCAGTGCCTGGCCTGGAGCTGACCGGCCCAGGGCCTCCGGGGACCCTCCATGGTCTCTGTTTCCCCGGAAGAGAGGGGATGGCCAAGAGGAACCCACCGATGGAAGAGCTGGGCCCGGCTGCAGGTGCCACGTGGGAAACGTCTGTTCTCCTTGGCTCCCGGAGAGTCTGAGCACTCCATGCCTAGCATGCAGTCCGTGCTGGCCGCCACAGGGCCTGGTGGCCAGCCCTGTGCGTGACCTTGGTCACACTGGGCTTCTGCTGCCTTGGTTTCCCCGCCTGCTGGGCTGAAACTGGACTCCTCGCGGAGTCTTCCAGGGTTTTAATGTGACGGGGCTTGGCAAGAGCTGGAACACCAGGCAGGGTTGTTTGTCACGGGTTCTGGAAAGGGTGGAGGGACAGACAGGCTCCGTGCCAGGCCGGAGCCCACACCCCGCCTCTCTCGCCAGCTCAGCTAGGTCAGGTTCAAGTGTGGTTCTTTAAATGGGCCCTCCCCAGGGGCCAGATCCCAGGCGCGCTATCGGCCGTAATTCTGCAGCTGTTGCTAGGGCCTGGCAACACCTGGCCTCAGGGGACGGGCAGCGGCCGGCCTGGACTCAGAGACTCTGCAAAGCTCACCCCAGCCTCACAGGAAAAACCTGCCTGCGCTCAGGGTCCTCACTGACCGTGAGGACAAGGTTGGCCCCGTGCTGCCTGCTGGTTTTCACCTGAAGTGCTGCAAACAGCAGGGCCCAGCGTCAGGGGTGTGGGAGGCAGGGAGTGCAGTAGATGCCAAAAATAAAAATAAATGGCACATGGAGAGAGCTCTCCGAGCAGTTGTCAGCAGCCTAATCGTGTGAACTCCCCATGGCGGGCACTCTCCCCGATGCACATTTTTTTATTTAATACTTGAAAGGCAGAGAGACAGAGAGAGGCAGAAATCAGTTCACTCCCCAAATCCTCAGAACAGCTGCGGCTGCACCAGGCTGAAGCCAGGAGCCCGGGACCGCATTGGGTCTCCCACGTGGATGGCAGGGACCCAAGTACTTGAGCCCTCACTGCCGCCTCCCAGGGTGCACGTCTGCAGGAAGTGGGAATTAGAAGCAGAGCCAGTTCTTGAACCCAGGCGCTCTGATGTGGGTTGTAGGGGTCCCAGCAGCGTCCTGACCACCGTGTTAAGCACTCACCCTGGATTGCATATTTCAAACAGCGCCACAAGAAGCAGGCAATGTCCAGGCAGGAGAACGCACAGTGTGGCGTCCGTGCCCCTTGCTCCAGCCACCGGACAAAGCTGGGCAGCCCCCATTGCCTGCAGTTCTTGTTTTCACCAGGAGGAGGCGAGAGCTGCTCTGTGAGTTGACTGGGGAATGACAAAGTAAGTCTGTAAAACCGGAGCAAGCAGCCGGGAGCTGGGAAGGCCGGAGGGGCAAGCTCTGGGCCCCATTGGTGCTCCCTGCATGGACGTGGCCTTGACGGGGATGCACACGGCGCGTGGCCTCCATCCATTTCACCCTGGCTACGGCCCTGGCAGGGAGGTGGTATTGTTGCCCCTGTTTTCCAGATTGGAAAGCTGAGGGCCACAGATCTTAGGAAGCAAATTGTAAGTAATAGGGCCAGATTCCAACCAGGGATGCTGCTCTGTAGGGCCCAGCCTTACGCATTTTCTTCTCTTGCCTCCCGCGGGTGGTCAAGCTTTGGTTGGCACAGCTGACAGCAAATGCCACCAACTGTCCCCAGGGGAGCCACAGGCAGAAGAGGAGACAAGGCTTCCTTGTCTCCCCTTTCGGGGTTGCGTGTGCCTCTCCCCCCTGGGGAACTCACACAGCAGGTGGCAGACTCCAGGCTGTTTACACACTGAGTGACCGGAGGCCTGGATCCAAGCCTTTGGCCCTTGTCTTCTCCCCTTCAGCACAAGGAGGGGCCGAGTGGATCCCGAGTGGATCCCCCAGGTCTGAGTCCTCCTTTTTCTCAGGATGCCCCCCCGCATCAAAATGTCACAGGTGCACCGATGGGCTGGGTCACCTGCTGCACACACATGTGCACATGCATGTGCACATGCGCACTCACACATTTCCAAAATGTTGAGTGGAAGCTCACAGATACGAAGGAAACTCGGTTGTATTTTTCATGAGAGGTGGGAGGGGGACAACACGGGGCTGGAGCTGCTCCGAGCCCCGACTCGGAGGCCCCCGCGGGCGTGCACAGCTGTCGGAGGGCTGTCACCGCCTGTGTGGTGGCAGGTGCTCCGTGTGTGCTCTCTGTTCCTCCCTCCTTGTCCTAGCTGCTCTGCCCTGCACAGCACGTCTCCTGCTTCGTGTGGCCCAGGGCAGCCTCTAATAGGGGATCGAGTTGCATTCTGCACATCAATAGATAAAGAAGAGGCTAAATATGCTCACGTGATGTTTGGTTAGGAACAGCCCCGACCCCACGGCATCATCAGCATCATCATCAGCTGCCGAAGTCTGGACCCAGCCTCACCCCTGCACATGCTGCAGAGTCTCTGCCCGCCCCCTCCCTCCCTCTCCCCTCTCATGGGGAGAGTCCATTCCCAGAACTGTCTTTCCTAAGAGCTAGAGGGAGGCCACCCAGCGTGGGGCAGAGAGAAGGACCTGGCCAGGCCGGGCTGGGGGGGGGTCTGGGTTGGGGCACGAGGGCCCCACCTGGCTGCCCCCTCATTTCCTCCTTATGCAGACCTCTCCTCCATGAGGCCCACCCGGGGCAGGAAGTGTCGGAACTGTCACCCAGCCTCTGGCACCTGTAGGGGACCTCATAGGGCTGGCCCACAAGCCCTGGGAGAGTCCTTCCAGGGTCACGTCCAGGGGCTCCTGGGCTTGGGGCTTCAGGGAGGACAGGAGATCGTACCTCCCTCTCGCCCCCACCTCCAGACGGAGGAGGATGAGGACGGAGTCGGAGTTCAGGGGACTGCTGCTTTCTGGGTCCTTCCATGTCACTCTCATTTCAAGCCTTTGATGGCGACCTCTGCTGTCGCCAGGCTTGTAGGCCATGACATGTGCTTTCTCGGCGGTGCTTCTGCAGGGGCGCTGGGCCATTGCGCCCCTCCACCCAGGCCTCCCCTCCCTTTCCTCCCCAGTGCTCAGCATGGGTGCTGGAGAAAATCCTCCCTCCAGGCTCACCCTTCCTCTTGCCGGCAGCACAGCGACACCTGGTGGATCCCGGGCGCCACCACAATGAGGACCAGAAGCCCCTCCCTGGCTGTGCCCCGGGTTCCAGCTCTGAGCCTCACCCGGTCCCTGGGCTGAGTCCGTTTCCCCCCGGGGCAGTGGGTGAGGGTGAGGGCATCAAACCCACTGCTCCCGGCAGTGCCGGAGACCGCTGGAGACAAGGAGATGAGCTGGCAAGGATTCAGTGCCCCAGCAGACGAGGACTTCTGGGGACCAGTCCAGGGCACAGTCATGAGGCCTCCAGAAAGGTCTGGAAGGGACTGGACCCAGTGGGGGGCTCTCAGTGTTAGCGCCCAGGGATGGAGGGGCACAAAGCCGAGTTTGCTGCCTTTCTCCGGGGCAGACCCCGTTGTCCATGTCTGATCCGGAGCCCAGGGGCCCGCCTCCACCCTGTCTCCCGCCCAAGCCATGGGGAGGCACGGCCTGTGAGCTGAGTCAATCCCGACAGCACCACCTCTTGTGTTTTTGGAGCCACAGAGCTAATGGGGGAGGGGCTGAACAGGTGTGTCTCCCACTTCCTTCCTTCCTTTCCTTTTTAAAAATTTATTTGAAAGGAGAGAGAGAGAGAGCGAGAGAGAGAAGTCACCTATCTGCTCTCTGCTTGCTGACTCTCTAAATGCCCACAACAGCCGGGCTGGGCCAGGCCAAAGCCAGGAGCCCAGAACTCAATCCAGGACTCTCCCGTGGGTGGCAGGGGCCCAGTGACTTGAGCCGTCACCTGCTTGCCCCCCAGGATGCAGGGAGCTGGGCTCCGAGGCGAGCTGGGGCTTGAACCCAGGCACTGCCGAATGGGACGCAGTGTCCAGGTGGTGAGTCAGCCCCGCACCAGGCGCCACCGCCACCTCTCACATTGCGGCATGTGACTGAGACACGTCACGCAGCTCCTGGGTGTGAGGGCCACCCCCTGGAGGGGACACGGTCACCGTGCACTTCCTGCACAGCGCCTGAGCGGGGAAGCGGGTTGGCCCACAGCAGAGCCTCGCAGGGGTCTAGGAGCAGGGCTGGGGTCACAGGGCCCATTCCTGCTGGTTCTCAGGGTGACGGCGGAGTCCTTCGGGATCTCTCTGCTCAGTTGCTCAGCCTTGGGCAGAGCCGGGTTCCGGCTGCGGGGGTTTGAATCAGGCTTGGAGGACTGCTCGGCGACCCTGGCTCCTTAGCCGCGCCGGGCCTCAGTCTCCTTGTCTGTGTGCAGGTTACACTGCCACCTTCGCCACACGCTTGCTCTGAGGACAATGTCTGGCACCTGGTGGCTGCTGAGAGTTATTGGCCCAGACCACTGCCCCATGCCCACGGAAGGGAGCAAGGATGGGGTGGGGGTGGGGGGCGGCGAGCTTTCTGTGTCGCAGCTCAGGCTACCAGAATGAACCATCCCAGGCTGGGCGGCCGAGACAACAGGAGCGCCTTTTCCTGGTTCCAGAGGCCGGGTTCACGGGAGAACCCGCTTCCTGGCTGGCAGATGGCGGCCTTCTCACTGAGTGCCCACATGGCCAGTCCCGGTGCAGGTCCAGAGAGCGAGCGAGCGAGTACCGCGTGCAGTGCCCACGCTGGTGCGTCCTGCAGCCCGCGACGCCCGTGCTTCCCGCCTGCCCAGCCCAGGGAGCGCTTGCCGTCACTACAGTCTCCTGTGTGCATTTCCTGCGGAGCTCCATGGCTTCTTTTTCCTAATTTTCATTAATTTGTTTCCATGAAATGCCGAGAGACGGGCAGATCTACTAACTATTTGGTTCACTCGCGAATGCCCACGCGACAGCTGGCACTGGACCAGGCTGAAGCCAGGAGCCAGGAGCTCTATCCTGACCTCCCTCATGGATGTCAGGGGCCCACGTCCTTGAGCTGCCTCCCAGGGTGCACATTAGCAGGAAGCCCAGCCAGGACTCGGACCCAGGCCCTCTGATATGGGATGCAGGCATCCCAAGTGGTGTCTTAACTGCTGGGACAAATGTTGGCCAGATTTGCACTTGAAAAATGTGCATGGTGACACGGGCTGTGAGGTAGGCTAGGAGGGCTCCCCTCCACCAGGCTGGGGCTAAGAGACTGGGGAAGCACAGGGCAGGAGAGGCGTGCTGCGATTCGGGGGTCTCTGGCCCAGGCAGCAGTATAAGCTGATTTGTTTATGCCTCCACGTGCTCAACACTCTGCTCGCAGCCCGACTTGGAGAGAAACTGCTGAAGAGTTGCATTGGTTTGGGATGTCTCAGGAATTGCAGAAACCAAAGTCAAACTAGCTTAAGCAAAATGGTACCTGGGGACCACCTTCAGGCACAGCTTGATCTAGGAGTTCAAACACTGTTGTCAGGCCTGCCTCCCGCCTTTGACCTCTCAGCTTGTCTCCTCTGAGTATCAGCTTTGTTCTACAGACAGTTGCCTTAGACTCACATCAGCGTAATAAATCCCCAGAAGCTTAACTTCTGTCTTTCATAACCCAGAGAAGACCTTTTAACTGGCTCTGCCCAAGACCACGCCCATATGATCCAATGAACACAAAGAGCTTCCTTTGGGCCCCCTGGGCCCCTTGCCCACTGCTCCGTTAGCACCTGGAGAGGGAGAGAGGGAGAGAGGAAGGAGAGGAGGAGGCGCGCCGCTGCGAACCCGAGGGCCTCGCCCAGCAGGGCTCTGTCTTCACACAGAGTGTCAGTGCAGGGATGCTGGTGCTCCTCACGGGCGCCCCGACTCATCTGACGGACGAGGGGGCTGAGGCCAAGGCTTGGCTCAAAGTCACCCTCCACGCTCCTGCAGAGGCAATGACATCATTGCTGGCTCTGGCTCTAATGACTCCATCGGGAGCCAAGTGCAGTGGCTGTGGCAGCGTCTGAGAATCCCCCTCCCCGCCAGAGCCACCAGCAGACAGCCCGGAGGGAGGAGGCTGCCCCGCCCGCTCCTCGCCTTTCTCAGGGGTCTGCGCCCCCCCCCCCGCCCCTCCCCTGCCCACTGAGGCCAAGGAGGCTGCAGATGGCTGTGAGGCCCTGGGAGTCCTGGCTGGGAACGTGGGGGGTGGCCCCGCAGGAGGGACTGTGGGACGCCTCTGGGGTCTGCCAGCCACGCTGGCGTCCTGGGTGTGCGGGGGGCTCGACGAGCCTGGTGAATTGTGGTCACTTGGGCTCCTCAGCCCATATCAGGCAGGGCGGGGCTTCCTGCCATACCCCCACCCCCTCCTCGCCTGCTTGGTCCCCAGCAGTGAGCAAGCCGAGACCCAATCAGAGTTCCCATGTGGGTCTTGTCCTCGTCACAAAGACAGGAGCATGGAGCACAGCTGCCGTTATCCACGGAATACTTTGAGTTTCGGGAAGTCACACCTCTGTATTTTATTTATTTATTTTTAAAGATTTATTTATTTTTAAAATCTTATTTGAAAGGTGAAGTTACAGAGGCGGAGAGAGAGAGGTCTTCCACCCGCTGGTTCACTCCCCAAAGGCTGCAAGGCCGGAGCTGCACTGATCCAGAGCCAGGAGCTTCTTCCGGTCTCCCACGCAGGGTGCAGGGGCTCAAGCGCTTGGGCCATCTTCTGCTGCTTTCCCAGGCCATAGCAGGGAGCTGGATTGGAAGGGGAGCAGCCAGGACTCGAACCGGTGGCCATATGGGATGCTGGCACTGCAGGCGGTAGCTTTACCCGCTAGGCCACTGCGCCAGCCCTTGTGTTTTATTTTTAAACCATGCACTTGCACCTGCTCTACCTCCAACCCCAACTACACGCCTTGAACATTTTTCTAGGCTGTTACATTTCTACCAAAAATGTCAGTGGCCGCCCAGGTTTCCACAATCAAGCCACTGCTGCTTTAACCATCGATCGAGGGACGCTGGGTACTCTGCTCTCGCCCTTGTCTGGGTCCTGGCTCCGCCGCTTCATAGCTGGGTGATAATGGAAAAGTCACTTCCTCTTGCTCGGCCTTGGCTTGCTCACGTCTTGAGCCCTCTGTCACTTCCCAGTGCCCTTGGGTCTGAGGAGCTCTGAGCTGGCGTGTGACGCAGCGCCTGGCACAGTGCCGGGGACTCGTCCTCCAAAGCTTTTCCCCGAAGCGACTCTGGGTCACTTCCTCAGCTGCGCGTTTTCCGGCGTGGCGAGGGTTCCCCGTTCATCGTGGTCCCAGGGGTCTTCCTGTGAGCGTCATTCTCAGTCCCCACACAGGAGCCAGAGCTCGTGTGGGACTCCAGCCTGGAAGTGGTACCCAATGGCCGTCTCAGGTCACGCCTCCAGGGGCACAGCGTTTGGGAATTCCCATGATGCAAATTTCCTGAGCTGGCAGGAATGGCTGCCCCACCCACCCCTTCCAATGTGAACACGGGGTCTGCTGGGCGGCGTGCCCCGACTCTGACCTCCAGAGAGGTCCCTGCCCCCCCCCCCCCCCCCCCGCCTGCTGGTGGCTCACATACTCACCACAGGCCATTCTCTCTGGGGCTGTCCCCGTGGGAAGGGCTGACGGTGGCTGTCTAGACCAGCTCCGGAAGCCTGGATTCCCCAGCCAGGCCTGTGCTCTGTTCTGGGCCCTGGCGAGACTCCTCACAACACCCACTTCTGCAGCAGGGAACGGCCAGGCCCTCGCCTCTGATTGCAAAAGAGGCCTCTCAGCTGACTGCTCCCAGCGCCCCGAGGGCAAACCCTAAATAACCCCACGTGGAAAAGGCGTGACAGATCCGTGTACATGCACACATGTGTGCGTTTCCTCGCCAGCCCTCCCACGCGCTTGCTCACTCTCCAGCACGCCCACCCGTACATGCATACGCACGCAACCAGCCCGGGCGTGGGCCAGACCCAGCTGATGTGACTTGGCTGGGTCTGACGTTCTGAGAAGGAAGAGGTGGGCCATGGCTTCAGAGGCTGCAGGCGCCAACCCACAGCCTCTTCTTGTCTGCTGGCTCTGTAGGTCAGGCCCAATTTCCTGCACTCCTTGAGGGGTGAGGGAGAAGGGCCCACACTGCACACAAGGAATGGGATGGAGACCTGCAGCCCGAGCCGCCCTGTCCCTCTGATTGTCCCAGGCGCAGGGCTCTGAGTGGGAACAGAGACCTGACTTCATCATTACGTACATTGAGCATAGTGGGTGGGGAGAGGCGTGGGAGGCTCCTGGGTGGGAAGACCCCAGGGTGGGAAGCAGCACTGGGGATGGGCCTGGAAGTGGCCGGAGGATCTCATCAGAAATGACAGGTGTTGGGTGCACTGCTGAGGTGCCTCTTGGGAGGCCCCCTGGGGAGCACTGTTGGCTTCAGTCCCTCTAAGCTGGGCCCGTGGGCACCCTGCTGCTGTTTGGGAGCACCCACCAGTGAGGCAGAGGCCAAGCTGTCAGAGGCCAAGGCCATGACCCCCCAGCTGGCTGGACGCGGAGTGGCGGGGTGACCTTGGCTAGCTCAGTCTTATCACTCACTCCTCAGCCGGCTCCCGTGCTCCTGGGTGCTCCCGGAACACAGCGGGGGCTCAGCAGTGGCATGTGGGTGGGCAGCTCCCCGCGGGCCAGTGCCCAGTACCCGGGATTGCTCCTCTCTGCCACACGTGTCTACTCCTGAGGGCCACCAGCGAGTGTGGGCCTCTGTCACCAAGCGGTCAAGGATGTCGCCACTGCCTCCCCAGTGCTTCTCACTCCCTGCGCACAGCACAGCGGCGCTCAGCCCGGGGTGATTTTGACCCCCAAGAATGTGCGGCAATGTCTGGAGACATATTTGTGGTTTTAAAAATATGTATTTATTTATTTGAGCGAGAGAGGAAGGGAGGGAGGGAGAGAGAGAAGGAGTCGCTCCTCCGGCAGCTTGCTTACCTCCTAAGTGTCTACAATAGCCAGGGCTGGGCCAGGTCAAAGCCAGGAGCCTGGAACTCCATACAGGTCTCTCCCATGGGTGGCAGGGGCCCAAGCACTCGGGCCATCTTCTGTGGCCTTCCCGGGTGCATTGGCAGGGAGCTGGATCAGAAGTGGACCGTCCCTCTGACAATGGGCAGGCAGCGGCTTCACCCACTGCGCCACAACGCTGGCCCCAGGCGACACAGTTTGTTGCCACAAATGGAGAGAGTGCTACTGGCCTCTAGTGGGGAAAGGCCACACACGCCGCTCAGCATCCTGCAAAGCTCAGGCAGGTCAGCCGGCCGGACTTGGGGCTGGGGTAGCGCGTCCATGTTGGCTGTCATCGTCGCTGTCCCTCTAACATCATCTGTCCCCATCTCCGACACGAGATTTCCCCTGCGCTGTGGGCCGGAACACCGGCTCCTCAAGTTGGTTGTGAATCAGAGCAGAGACGGGCATGGACAGCCTGAGCTCGGTGATCCTGACTCAGGCCTTTGAAGGATTGATGTGTTTATTTGAAAGGCAGAGTTAGAGAGCGAGCGAGCCAGCAAGGGATCTTCCACCGGATGGTTCATTCCCCAAGTGGCCACAACAGCCAGGGCTGGGCCAGGGGGAAGCCCGGAGCCTGGATCTCCACGCAGCAGCTAACCCTCGATGCCACAACACCACTGTCCTGTCCCTTACCCCTACCCCTGCAATGACTGCTCTTAGGAGTCAAGTTCATGAGCTTAGGGTTGACCAGGGCTCAGGAACTGCACTCCCACTCCTCCAGCTCCTCCCCCTCCCCTTCTTCCTCCCCTTCCTTCCTTCCTTCCTTCCTTCCTTCCTTCCTTTCTTTCTTTCTTTCTTTCTTCCTTTCTTTCTTTCTTTCTTTCTGACTTTATTTATTAGAGAGGTAGGGTTACAGATAGAGAGAGAGAGAGTCAGACAGAAAGGTTTTCCATCTGTTGGTTCACTCCCCAAATGGCCACAATGTCCTATCCGAAGCCTGAAGCCAGGAGCTTCTTCCAGGTCTCCCACATGGGTGCAGGGGCCCAAGGACTTGGGACATCTACTGCTTTCTCAGGCCATAACAGGGAGCTGGATCAGAAATGCAGCAGCTGGGACTTGAACCAGCACCCATTTGGGATGCTGGCGCTGCAGGCAGCGGCTTTACGAGCTAAGCCACAGCACCAGCCACTGAACTGCACTTCTGACTCAGTGTCTCACAGGCCAGGGAGGTGTCAGTGGCCAGGGTCCTGGGCCTCCGTGAATGTAGAACAGGCCCTTCTGTGGGACGCTCATGAGGGACGTCTTGTAGGTAAAGGGCCATTCCCTGCCACCTGGTTGAGCACTCCGCTTCCGTCCGGCCACGGGATCCCGGCGTCTCCGGCTGCTGCTCCCTGGCATCCAATCCCTGGCACATGCCAGTGTGTTGCTCCGCTCCTGCCCCCACCTGGCAGCCCACTTTCATCTGGGGCTTTCTGCAAGGGGAGTAGGGGTCACACATGTGGCCTCCGTGAGCGAGCAAGGCTTTACCATATTTGGTTGGGGAGCGCACCATATACAGCCGGTGCTGTGCCAGCTCCATCTTGGCTGGAGCGTGTCCGTTCCAAGATTTTTAGGACTTCTCTGGTTATGAGTGACAGAAATCAACTCGGGCTGGGCTAAGCCAAACAGGAAATCTGGAAATACCCCGGGGCTATCTCAGGAATCCGGAGCAGAGCTGTGCTGGGCTTAGGCACAGTGGGGGCACAGGGTGTCTCCCCTCCCCTCTCCTTCCACTTGCTATCTCTCTCTCTCCCCTCCTTTTGGCCCTAGTTTCTAGGATGCACTGAACGTAGGAATGAAAACAGCAGTAGCTGGGTTTCCATGGCCTTCTTCAAGGGAGCAACCAGCCTGGGCTAGAACCTTTTGCTTGATGAAAAATTCCTAGGGAGGGACTTTGCTGGGAGGAATGCAAACAAAACAGTAGGTATCCATGGTTACATTTATATTGGCTGCTGAGAGGGGGTGCTGAAAGGGAGCTTGTCAAAGACGCTTGCAGAAAATTCCTGTTTTAGGAGATGAGCTGTGAACAGCTGGGTTGGGCAGAAATGAAATCAGAGAGACCCAATAGCAGCACAAGTACAGGATGACAAGGGCCTAGCTTGGTTCTATTCAACCTCAGCCTCGTTTAGGAGAAAGTCCTTGTGACGGTGTGCCTATGGGTTGCCAGTGTACCCCTCAGGGGGCCACATATTGGAAGCTCAGTGCCCAGAGTGTGGTGTTGGGAGGCGCTGCTGGGACCCTTAAGAGGTGGAGTCTAGGGGAGGTTGGTACTGGCCCCACCCTGTGTCTGGCTTCCTGTCTGGCTGTGTCATCTCTCCCTTGCACCTGCACTTCTGCCACAGTGATGCCACCGCCAGGAGGCCTTCATCACAGCCGGGCAGCAGCCGGCGCCACGCCCTTGAGCTTCCAGAAGCGAGAGCCGCACAGGGCCCTTTCTTACAGTGTAGCGCCCAGCTCCCGTGCGTGACAGCCACACTACCGTGGCTGCCGGCCGCAAGGGACTCAGAGACTCGGAGCCACGGATGGAAACTACAGCTGGGCCACCTCCGGACAGGGTCGTGGACGGAGCGCCCTGCAGGTGCCAGCCTAGGTGTACTGGGGGGGGGGGGGGGCTGAGCTTTGAAAGACCCAGAAACCACCGGCTGGTGGAGAGGGAGGAGCTGGCATCCCTGGGGCTCTGGTGATGGCAATGCGACACCCTTACTGGGACTCCTCCCTCCCCCAATTCCCCAGGCTCCTCCCTCTGTCGGTTTCCCATGGCTGCTGTGATAAATGGCCATGAACTTAGTGACTCAGATAACACCGCCTTACTCTCCAGGTCAGAAATCCGAAACGAAGCGGGGAGCATCCACTTCCTCACCCTTTCTGGCTTCCGGAAGCCGCCGCCACCCCTCAGCTTGGGGCTGTCTCCATCTGTCGTCTAGGGGCCACTTGTTGGCTGGCTAGAGCCTCCTCCTCCTTCCTGCTGGAGGCTAAGCCGCTGTCCCGACGTGCGCCGCCGGACCACAGGCAATGGGGCGCCATTTTAAATGTCTGCATTGGAAACAGGAGCAGCCGGGAGCTACAAGAGCTCGTGGATGACCCCTCCAAGTCCCGTGTGGGTGAGGAGGAGGTGAGGCGGGGGCCAGGCACAGCCCCCACGCACTTTGCTGGCAAGGCCCTGGGCTTCCTCCAGGCCCGTCTTCCCGTTGACCTTCAGCCATGACACCATGGTTTGCTTTGAGATGTGTCCAGATTTAAACACGTAAACCAAAGCTAGCCTACCTTCCAGAAGGCCCCGTGGCACGGTCTGACAGCCGTGGCCATATCGTCCCGTGCCCTCTCTGGGAAAGTCCCACTTCCTTGGAGATTCGCTGCTGTTGCTTCCTGCGTGGAGCTGGGCTGGAGTCTGCGGGTGGAGCTGCCACCTTGCTGCGGAGAGGCAATGTGCAGGACAAAGGCTGTCTGCGCAGGCTGGACAGCACGACCAGCGAGGTGGCACAGCCGGCCAACCGGCATCCCATGCTGGCCTCCCTGCATCCCACGGTGGGGCGCCGGTTTGAGTCCTGCAGCTCTGCTCCCGATCCGGCTCCCTGCTAATGTGCCCAGATGCAGGTCTCCGTGTGGGAGACCCGGATGAGGGGTTACCCCAGCTCTGGCCCACCTGGCCCCCGCCTGCTATAGTAGGGGAGGGAAATGTGTCTCGGGGCCTGGTGGAGCCGCTGCAGTCTGGCTTCTGCTTTGTGCAGCTGCACGGTCTCTCCGTGAGCAGGAAGGAGAGTGGCCACTTTCCCTGAGCTCATGAAGGCTCGTCTCTCTCGAAGTGGGTTTGGACTCTGCAGGGCAGACCTAGGGCCTGTGCAAGGTGCTGGAAACCAGAGGTGCAGTCAGATGGAGGAAGACCTTGTAGCTGTGCCCCGGTTCCTGGCCAGATGGGAGAGGGCACAGGCCGTCAGGGAGAGCTGACGCAGAGCTTTGAGGGCCCCGCGTGGAGCTGGTGAAGACTCTGTTGGCTGAACCAGCCAATGCCCCGCTTCCTTAAAAAATACTTATATTCATTTTATTTGAAAGAGAGAAAGAGACAGACAGACACAGAGAGACACAGAGACCTCCGTCTGCTGGTTCACTCCCCAGATGTCTACAGCAGCCAGGGTTGAACCACGTAGAAGCCAAGCGACTGGAACTCCATCCAGGTCTCCCACGTGGGAGGCAGGCACCGTCCTCTGCTGCCTCCCAGGGCACACAGGAGCAGGACGCTGGCTTGGAAGCGGAGCTGGGCCTCCAACACAGGCCCTCTGATGTGGGGTGTGGGTGTCCCTCTGTGCAGGTCCCCCAGGTTCATCATGTGGTCTCCAGGGAGAAGCAGCATCCAAGCGTCTCCCAGTAATAAAACCCCCAAAAGGGAATTCCTCGGTTCACGTAGCTAAAACATTTCAGGATCGTTTTCAGGCATGGCGGGATCTGGGTGCACAGATGATGATGTCAGGAGCCTTTTCCTTCCATCTCTCCACACTGCTTTCCCTGAGCAGGGCTGCTTCTCAGGCAGGTCTCCCCTGCCGGCAGACACAAGACTACCAGCGCTTCAGGCTCACATCACAGCAGCACGGCAGAGAGAGGACACTGTGTTCTCGTGTTCAGTACCGATCCCCATGGACTGGTCCAGCCAGGTCCATGCCCACTTTGACCCATCGTGGAGGTCAAGGACAGGCAGTGCTGTCACCGTGAGGCCTAGGTCACGTGTGTTCCCCACGGAGCCCTTTGTGACTTGGAGCCCTCCACCGGGGCGGACAGACACACAGTACTGCAGCCCAGGTGCTGCCGGAGCCCAAGTCGATGGAAGAAGCGGTCAGTGGGAGCAGCCAGGCTCCGGGCAGCTGGCACACCGGCCGACACCGGCGCCTGAGTCGCTATGTCCAGCAGCTTGGCTCGCCAGCTCCCAGCCCGGAGCGGTCTCTCTGGGTCCTCCAGCAGCCAAGGACTTCTAGGGCTGGAGGTTGGGGCTCAGGCCTCCAGTGTTCCCCTGGGAACTGACCTTGAAGGAAGGGCCCTATCATGGTTGAATGATGTCTTCCCCAAATGCATGTCCACCTGCAACAGCAGGCTCTTTGCAGATGTAATTAGTTAAGGCTCTTGCGGGAAAAATCACCGTAGATGGGAGATTAGTGTACCTAGAAGAGGCGAGGCGGGCAGGCACCGGGTGCAGAGGTTAAGTTGCTTGGCACTCTCACATCCACACCAGGGAGTGCCCGCTTCATCTGTTAGCTCCTCTGCTTCCAGTCCAGCCGCCTGCTAATGCCCACCCTGGGAGGCAGCAGGCGAGGGCTCAAGTGCGTGGGCGCCTTCCACCTACATGGGAGACCTGGATGGAGTTCCAGGTTCCTGGTTTCAGCCTGACCCAGCCCTACTGGATGCTCTCTTGCTCTCTCTCTCTCTCTCCCTTTCAAATGAATGACAATGAATAAGCAGAAAATCAAAGAAGAAGAGGAGTGAACACAGAGACACACGGGGCAAAGGCCGCAAGCCGAGGGCAGCAGGATTTGAGCGAGGAGCACCAGCAGCCCCAGGAGGCTGGGAGAAACAGGAAATGATTCTCGCAAGAGTGTGGCCCTGTGGCTGACACTGTGGCATAGCGGGTAAAGCCGCTGCTGGCATCCCGTATGGGCACCAGTTCAAGTCCGGGCTGCTCCAGTTCCAATCCAGCTCTTTGCTATGGCCTGGGAAGGCAGTGGAAGATGGCTCAAGTTCATGGGCCCCTGGGCTGGCATGGGTGACCCGGATAAAGCTCCTGGCTCCAGGCTTCAAATTGGCACAGCTCTGGCTGTTGCAGCCAATTGGGGAGTGAACCATCGGATGGAAGACCTCTCTTTCTCCCTCTCTCCCCCTCTGTCTCTCTTTAACTCTGCCTTTCAAATAGATAAATAAATCTTAAAAAAAAAAAAAAAAACTTTAAAAAAAGGCATGGCTCTGCCAGCTCCCCAGCCTGGCCTCCTGGGCTGGGAGGGAGACCCGTCTGCTGATTAGAGCCCCGGGGATGGCAGCTCCGGCAGTAGGAGCTGGGAGTCCCATCCTCTGGGTGTCTGTGGGCTCTCCCTGCCGCTGACTTCCTGGGTGGCTTTTGGCGACCACTTCCCCTCTGAACACAGCCCGCAGGTCCCAAATGTGGCGAGTGGGGGAGCCTCCAGCTCCATGGGGAGGCGGGTGTGGGGTTGAGGGGGAGCCTTTAGGAAATACAGATTTCTAGGCCCCCCTCACCATGCACCCCTGGCTGCCGGGCCGTGTCCAGTCGCTGCACCCTGGGAGAGAGGGCAGGTTTCTGGCAAAGCAGATTCACAGTCCAGCTGAGAGCTGGCGCAGCTGGTGGCGAGATCCTTTCAAACAAAGGCGGCTGGGGCGGAAGGGGCGTGGGGCGGTGGAACTGAGGCAGAGATGCAGGGGGAGGGGGGAGCTGCGGTCGGTCGGCTTTGGAGGCAGGGTGGGGGCCACTTTCTGCAGAGGGAACCCGGGCCTGGGTGGGTACAGCAAAAAAATTTTTTTTTATTTTGCTGCTCCCTGTAGGTTTTGGATTTTCTACCTTGTACATGTATGACTCAGAAAAAAAAGGGATAATTTTTCAAACGAAAAGCCAAAGTCCTGATGTTTAGAAATAAACATGGAAAAAAAGAGAGAGGACTTTTCTCTGCCTCTCCCTTTCCCCGTCTACTGGCTGCGGACCCCCTGGGCAGACCCCTGACCGGATCTCTCTGCTATGCCTCAGCCTCCTGCAGCAGCCAGCCCCAAAGCCCACGGGAGGGGTCCCCACACTCAAAGAGGGACAGCGCAGGGGAGCGCCCGGGCAGGTCCAAGCCGAATCTCACAGTGCAACACCTTGCGTGCAGCTGTCGTTGTTTTTAGGAATTAGATAGATGGCCAACAGAACAGAGGGGACAGAAAGTCCTGTGGGCTCCAGGGGAGGAGCCGTGGCTGTGAGCTTGGCGACAGGGAGGGTTGCGGCCTGCTCAGATGGGACAGCTGACCAGGGCGGGACACGTGCCTGGGCTGCAGGGCTGGGAGCGTTTGCACCGTCTCTCCAAGTGGCACATTTTAATGTAAAAAGTTGAGAAGTTTGCTAAGACAAAGACAAAAAGACATCTGGAGCTGAGCTGCTCCAACTCTGTGTGGCCAAGGGCCAATTGCCTTCTAATTTCTAATCGATTACAGGCCGCCGCTTTCACGGAGTACAAAAGAATTGCTGGAAGAACCAAAGGCAAGAGAGACAATCAAAACACAAGCCCAATTTTTTTTTTCCTGTTGGATGGAATGGACACGAAATCGCGCTGTCTGATGGCTGAAAGCGCGTGGAAATGTTCCCGCTGCTGGTGAACTTCCCTTACTCGGGACCCGCAGCTGCCGTGTGCGGGAGGGTGGGCCCTGGGCCTCCACCGTGGGCAGCGCTGCCCCACAGTGGCCTCCCAGAGCCAACGGGTGAAGCACCCAGGGGAGGTGGCCAAGGTTGCCCCCAGCCCCTTCTCCCCTACCTGTGCCCTGGCCCTCCCCCGTGCTTGCACCCCGTGTGGGCTTTTCTGCTGGGAGGGGCTCCGGGGAGGCAGGCAGGCAGGCCAGGTGGCTGATGCACCACACCGCCACCACGAAGGCATCGGGGAAGCGTCTAACCCACGCGGGTTTGCAGGAGAAGCTGAGTCCTGCGTGGGGAGCTCAGGGTAGAGGAAGCAGCTGCCTCAGTTTCCCCTCTGCTCCCCTCAGCCATCTGCTTCTGCCCGAATGTACTGACCCCTTTCCTCAAACGATCTTCCTGCTGGTGGCCAGACCACCTTACTTGGCAGGCTTCGGTAGAATCTGGAGCAGAGAGGCCAGTGTTGTGCCTGAGCAGGTTAAGCCAGTCCAAGTCCCGGCTGCTCCAGCTCTCTGCTCATGCGCCTGGGAGGGCCGCGGAGGATGGCCCAAGCCCTGGGGCTCCTGATACCCACGTGGGAGAACCAGATGGAGTTCTAGCCTGGCCCAGCCCTGGCCATTATGGCCATTTGAGGAGTGAACCAGGCAATGGAAGCTCTCTCTCTCTGTCTCTCTGTGTGTTTGTGCACGCGTGTATGTGTGTGTCTGTCACTCTGCCTTTCAAATAAATAAAATAAATCTCAAAAAAGAAATGATTTCAAGGTGAGCTCTGCTACTGCTTCAGTTTGGATGTGTCTGAGCGTGACCCCCAGGAGGCTGCGGGCTGGAAGCTTGGCACCCCAGGGGGATGATAAGGGGTGGGTCTTAATGCAAGGTAATTAGGTCGTAGGAGGCCCTGGCCTGTGACTTCTCCTGGGACCCCATTGGTTCCCTAGGGAGGGAGCTAGACTGGCCGGGCCCCTCTCTGCTTCCTGTCTGGCCTGGGGCTCTCCCTCCCTTGGGGAGCTAAATGAGCCCCTTCTCACTGCAAGTTTCCCAGCTGCCCACGGGCCTTTCGTGCAGCAGTGTCAAGTGAAGGAACCTGGCGGGCTCCTGCCAGGGCCTCTGCCGACCCCCTGCCGCCTGTCCAAGCGGGCTTCTCCACGGAACGACCCGGCCCACGCTGGCGGTGCTGTGCTCACACCCGGCACGTGAGCCTCCTGGGACAGCCCTTTCTGATCTAGTTTGGGGACAGGGAAGAGCCGAGAGAGGCCGTGTCTTCCCCATTTCCTTGGGAGAGGAAGGAGACAGCCTCTCCCAGCTGCCATTCACGATGCGGCCCTGGGCCAAGCTCCCAGAACAGGATGCTGGGGGGTACCAAGGGCTCTGTGCTGGCTCCCACCGGTGGTTTCACACCCTGCCCCTGCCTCCGGGCTGTGAGGTGTTAGGTTAGTGCAGCAGTCTCCTCTTAGCCACTGTTTTGTTTTCTGAGGTTTCCGTGACCATGATCTGAAAGTATGAAGTGGAAATTTCTTAAATGATATAATGCCTAGGTCAGAGGCCGGCGCTGTGGCGCAGCGAGTTAGGCTGCTGCTTGCAACGTGGGCCTCCCAGACTGGAGCGCCGGTTCAAGTCCTGGCTGCTCTGCTTCCGATACAGCACAGTGGAAGATGACCTGAGTGCATGGGCCCCTGCCACCCACGTGGGAGACCTCGGTGGAGCTCCTGGCTCCTGGCTGCAGCCTGGCCCAGAACTGTCCGTTGTGGCCATTTGGGGAGTGACCCAGCAGATGGAGGATTTCTCTCTCCCTCCCTTTCTGTCAGTCTGCCTTTCAAACAAACAAGTCTTATAAAACCGTTCATAAATTTGAAATGGTGCACCATCTGAGTGGCCGCCCAGCTCTGTCCTCCCAGGATGAGCGCCCGCTTGTCCTGCACCTGCCTGCTGGGCACACGACCCGCCCGGCAATCACTTGGGAGCCCTGCTTTTCTGATGTCATTTCTGTGCTCGGGTTCCCAGTGCCACGCAGGTGCTGAGTCATCGTATCACCACAGGAGGATGCGGGGACAGCACAATAAGATCTTTTTAAAAGAGTTTTATTTATTTGTTTGAAAGGCAGAGTTGCAGAGAGGCAGAGAGAGAGAGAGAGAGAGAGAGAGAGAGAGAGAGAGGTCTTCCATCCACTGGTTCACTCCCCAGATGGCCGCAATGGCTGGAGCTGCGCTGATCCAAAGCCAGAAGCCAGGAGCTTCCTCTGGGTCTCCCCAGAGTATAGGGGCCCGAGCACCCGGGCCATCCTCTACTGCTTTCTCAGGCCATAGCAGAGAAGTGGAGCAGCCGGGACTTGAACCGGCGACCATAGAGGATGCTGGCACTGCAGGCGGCAGGGTGGCGGTGGAGATCCACGGGCCAGGGGTGCGGCTCATAGAGTTGCTCTCCAGGGTGAGCAGACTGAGCTGCGCTGGGCTCTCAGTTCACTTGCAGAGGCCCTGGGACCGTCTTGTTCTCACAGGGGAGGAGGGACGGGCGCATGCTCCGTGACTGCTGCAGGTTTCAGATCCAGACGGAAGGCAGCTGGACCCGGCCCTTCGCAGGCCACACACCTGCGCTCCCTGCACAGGGGAGGACTGCTGGGCCACGCCTCCAGGGCTCCTCAGCTTGTTAGGGTGGGCACTCGCTGAGCGCTCCTGCAGCCCCGCCTGACCAGCAGCAAAGCCTGGGCCCTGCAGTCCGGGTGGGGGGGAGCGGGCTCTCTGTCTGCCCATTAGCGTTTTGCCCGTGTTCTCTGGGTCAGGAAGCGGCAGCCCTGGGCTCTGACTCAGAGCTGTGTAGTGCTCCGTCCAGGAGGCTGGGGGCAGAGGGCCGGCCTGTGGGTTGCTGTGGCCTCCCCGGATACTTCAGGGCCTCAGTTTCCCTGTCTGTGAAATGGGAGGATGCCTGGAAGGACATCTATGACAGAGAAGCAGCTTTAGCAAGTCTCTGGGGCTCCAGGAACCGCAGGGCCGGACGGAGGTAGCGGCTCCGTGTTGTAGCTGGGAGCTTCGTCCACCCTCTGGCCCCTTGTCCCAGTGGGCAGGAGCAAGGCTGCCTGCTCCCCTCATCCCTGCCTTCTCGGTCACTCTGGGCTTCACTGGGGTCGGGGGGGCTGGCCACACAGCTCCTGCAGGGATGCCAGCCCGCTCCCGGCCTCAGGACATTTGCATTAGCAACCCAGAGCCTGGGAGATGCTGGGGAAGGAGTCTCCCGTGGCCCAGTTCTCAGCCTCAGGGATGGAAGGTGGGGGTGCTGAGCCCGGCCCTGCCCGCTGCTGGCTCCCGCCTGGCCAGGTTCTGGTGGCAGGCCTCCGAGGGCCCATCCCTGGGGCTAAGGCTCCATGACCCCACCCCAACACGCACAGGGTGGGGTCCGCTCTCTTCTGAGGAGCCTGGACCTATCCCAGCCCTGGCCTAGGGCCCCGGCACCCCGGGGCGCGCTCCGCTCCTGCCAGCTCCGTTCCCGGCACCGCCTGACCCCAGACCAGCTGTGTGTGCGGGGGGGGGGGGGGGGGGAGGCCACAGGAGCAGCTGGCCAGCATCTGGGTTCAGGGAAGCCAGAGTCTGGCGGGCCCAGGGCGGCTGGCTCAGCTGGGAGGAGCCAGGCAGCGACTGGGAGGAATTTCTGAAGTAGGGACTGGCCGGAGCCCAGGGGCCAGCGCGGGCCTGGCTGGCACTGCTGGCTGAGGCCCAGAGAGCCTTCCTGCTGGCTCCAAGCCTCTGCGGCGGCCCGTTTGCCACCTTGCAGCCCGAGGGGCTCATTCACTTGATGACCAGCGCCCCACCCCGGGCTGCCCAGGGCCCCCGGTGAGGGGTGCAGGCCCTCGCCACACCTGCCCTTCTCCCTGTCAGTGGTCTCCTTCGGCTCTGCTCCCTTCTGGAACCATACAGCCCATGTGACCAATGGCAAGAGGAGGCCTTGCCCAAATCCTCATTTTCGTGGTTATGGCCTGGGGGAGGGGCAGGGCTGGGGCCGAGAGAGGAGGGCTTTGACTCTTCCAGCACCTTCCAATCTGCTTCCCAGGCAGGAAGGCCGGGGTAGGGCCCAGGCAGGATCCAGGATGAGGACATTTTGGGAAAAAATTAGTCATTAAAAATGAATTAAAATGTATTTATTTGAGAGAGAGGAGATTGAGAGAGAGAGAGAGAGAGAGAGAGAGAGAGAGATCCATCCATTGGTTCACTCCTCAAATGCCTGCGAGGGCCAGGCCTGTGCCAAGGCTGCAGCGCGAGCTGGTTGCCCCATCCAGGTCCCCACGTGGGCGGCCCGAACCCAACTCCTTGCGCTGTCACTGCTGCCCCCAGGGTCTGCTTTGGCAGGAGGCGGGAGTCAGGAGCGGGGGGGGGGGGGGGGTGGCGGAACTAGGACCCAGGGGTGGGATACAAGCCTCGCAACCAGTGTCTCAGCCACTGGGCCAAATGCTGCTCTAAGAACTGGAAGGTGGTGACGGCAGAGCCGGCAACCAAGCACCAGACCCAGCCACAGCGGGAGGGGACCAGCGGATGGAAGGCCTCTCTGTCTCTCCCTCTCTCTGTCTGTAACTCCGCCTCTCGAATAAATAAATACATCTTTAAAAAAATAAAAGAGATGTAACTTCCATTTAAGAGATGAGTTTGGTCATTGTTACCTATTTGAAAGGCAGAGTTACAGAGAGGACACACACACACACACACACATACACACACACACAAACACACTCACAGAATCTTTCATCCACTGGTTCACTCCCCAGATAGCCACAACGGCAGAGGCTGGGTCTTCCGGGTCTCCCACCTGGGTGCAGGGGCCCGAGCCCCTGGGCCATCTACTGCCGTTTTCGCAGGTGCAGGAGCAGGGACCTGGAAGTAGAGCAGCTGGGACTCCAGCCGGCACCCGTATTGGATGCTGGCATCACAGGCAGAGGCTTAACCCACTGCGCCGCAGTGCCGGCCCCTCTCTGATGGATTTCAAACACGCCTACCGTAGCACTGGGCACCCAGTCAGTCCGCAATCCGTATTTCTGGAATGTAACTGAAGCCGCTTGCACACTAAATAAGCAAATGTGCTCTTGCACGTTCTCGTGGAGGCTTTGCATTCTGGGATTTCCCCACTGGTTTCGGGGAGGGGACAGGCATTTTGGGAGCTGTGGGTTTTAGGGTCTTAACATCACCCTGAGGGGATCAAAGGCCCATTGTGGAGACGGGAGCAGGCTGCCTCGTGCCCCCAGAGCAGAGGGGCAGGCAGAGCACCCCACATGGTCATGTGTGGCTACACTGGCCAACAAGCCTGGAGAGGTAGACCAGCTGCTCGGCAGGGCAGCTCCCGGAGCTCCTTTCCCCAGCAGGGACACCGGCCTCTGCCTTGGGACGCTGTCTGCCCGCTGCCCCAGACTCCCCTTCCCACAGCCGAGAGCCGCAAGCAGGGGCCAGCGGAACCCAGGCTGCCTATGTGTGCAGAGGCCCCGTGTGTGGGGGAGGCCCCGTGTGTGGCACTGGCAGCTGGCTTTCTGATGGTCTAGCTATTGTTTGAGAGTCAGACAGACAGAACTCCTGTCCACTGGGTCACTCCCCAGATGCCCTCCATGCCCCTGGGGCTGGGGCCGGAAGCTGAGAACTCCATCTGGGTCTCCCACGGGGGTGGCAGGGGCCCAAGAGCTGGAGCCCTCCCTGGTGTGCATTAACAGGAGCCTCAAGCCAGAAGAGGAGAAGCTGGGACTCGAACCCAGGGACTCTGAGGTGGGTCGTGAACACCCCATGCAGCGACTTGGCGGCCAAGCCAAACGGACGGCCCTGTAGCATCCTCGGCTTTTCAAACGTGGGAAATTGTTGATTTCTTCCCTCGCATCCATTTTCCATCTCTAACACTGTATCTGTAAATTTGTGTATATTTTAAAAAATGCTCCTAAATCGTATAAACTCAGCCCCAACAGGCCTTGGGTTTGGCCCTGGATGGGGCAGTGGGGTCCCCAGGTGGGCCGGCCCCGGTGGGCGCCGGCACAGCCTCCCTGCCCTGCCCTGTGCCCCTGCCTCTCAGGCGTCTGGAAAGGCTTCGGTTTCCCGGGCCGGCTTGGGCAACTCCGTTTTCCGGTGTTTCCTGCACCCACTAGGCCTTGGAGAGCGGGCACAGCTTTGTGGAGATGGAGGACTTGCGAGCCAGGAGCGCCCTCTGCTGGCAGAGCAGAAGTACAGCCGGGAGTGGCCTTGCCGGAGCAGGGCAGGTTGGATGGCCAGCATGGTAGACACGGAGGACCCCCTCTCTGGGGGCGTGGGAACGTTGGAGTACACAGGCCACACGTCTGGGTTTCAAATGGAAACCTGCGTTTGTGGACAAGTGTTCTGTTCCCTCGCAACATAGGGTCACACCAGATGCTTAGGACCAGCGTCAGACTCCACCAGCCCATGTCTCTTCCAGACCAGATGTCAGCTGCTTCTTGCTTAAAAAAAAAAAAAAAAACTTATATTTTCATTTTTCCCCTGAAAAGCAGAGAGATACACAGTCAGAGGTACAGAGAGAGACACAGAGAAGGAGATCATTCATCGCCCACAACAGCCAGGGCTGGGCCAGGCCAAAGCCAGGAGCCCAGAACTCCATCCAGGTCTCCCATGAGGTGCAGAGGCCCAGGCACTTGGGCCATCTTCTCCTGCTTTCTCAGGAGCATTAGCAGGGAGCTGGGTCAGAAGTGGAGCAGCCAGGACTCAAACCTGTGCCCATATGGGATGCTGGAGCAGCGGCTGGTGGCCTTACCCGCTGAGCCACAGCGCTGGCCCCTGGAGGGGCATCTTGACCCATCTTAATGGCAACACCAAATGTCCACCTGGCATGGATGCTTCTGAGTGGCCAGCTGTAGCCTCGAGCACTCCCTCTACCTCCTCAGGCCCCCCACAGACTCACTGGTTGTGTCACGCTCACCCCCCCCCCCCCATGCAAACCAAGAATCACCAAACCCAGAGATGCAGGGGCGGGGCCTGGAGGGCTGCGCAGCCTCTGTCTGGAAGCCTGGACCTGCTCCTCTGGGCTAGTGGGGTAGCAGGCCGGTGGGGTTGGTTAAGCACTGGCCTGCCCACCCCACCCCACCTCCAGCACCTCTGGGTCCAGGAGGGCTACTGGCCATAGGCGCCCTCCCCTAGCCTGGGCCTTGGCTTCCTGTGGACCACCCCCACCCTGAAGCTGTCCAGGGGCCCCAGGGAGTCGCTCATTAGTACAACAGAGAGCTGCTGGCCTGCAGGAAATTGCAAGGGCTTCCAAGCTCCTGCATCGGCAGGGCCCCCGGGCTGTGGCTCGGCTGCTCCGAACCTCGGAACCTGGGGGCTCAGCGCCCGCCCCTCTTCCTTGGGAGTGGCCGGCCACAGTGATAAGTTTGGGCTTCTGTGTGGCACCTGCTGTATCCAGGCCTTGTGCTTGGGGAGTCCTGTGTCTGCCTGACTGCACCTTCACCACGACCCCATTCACAGCGGAGGGAACTGTTGGATTGTTGCAGGTCACAGAGCTCACGGCGGGGGAATCAGAACCCAACCCCGCTGTGCACCGAGGCGAGGCGCTGCCGGGGACGCCTGGCTCCCACGTGTGAGTGCAGGGCTCAGTCCAGCCTCCTGCTAGTGGACACCCGGACCAGCAGGTGCTGCCTCCAGTCGTTACGTCCCTGCCACTCGGGTGGGAGACCCGGATTGAGTTGCCCCAGCCCTGGTTGTTGGCATTTGGGGAGTGAATCAACAGACGGGAGATCTCTTCAGTGTCTGTTTCTCTCTGCCTTGCAAATACAATGAAAATAAAAATTGCTAAAAAAAAGTTAATAAAAGAAGAATTCAAACCTACAATGGTTGAAGGCTAGAGGGAGGGTGCGTGGCCATTTTGTGGTTCTGCACACGGAGGGGACCGTGCACGGAGGTGACTGCGCACAGAGGTGACCATGCACGGAGGTGACCACGCATGGAGGTGACAACATACAGAGATGACAACACACGGAAGTGACCGTGCACAGAGCATGGAGGTGACCACACACGGAGGTGACCGTGCACGGAGGTGACTGCGCACAGAGGTGATCATGCACGGAGGTGACCACGCATGGAGGTGACAACACACAGAGATGACAACACACGGAGGTGACCGTGCACGGAGCATGGAGGTGACCACGCATGGAGGTGACCACAGAGGTGACCATGCACGGAGGTGACCTCGTTGTTCCTCTTTGCCCCTGCCCTCCCCAGTGCAAGTTCTGAGCAGCTCTGTCAGCAGCCAGCCCTGGGGGCGGGGGGCTGGGAGCTGCTGCTGGGTGCAGGAAGCAGGCCCGCAGGGTGAGCGCACCTGAGCTTCCCCACCGAGCGGAGGTGCAGGGGAGGCAGGAAGGCGTGCCATCCCAGCCCTCAGGGAACCAGGGCCTCCCTGGCGGCGCTGCTTACCGGCTGCGAGACCCTGGCGCTCCACTTCTCCAGCTGTGAAATGGGCGAACAACCGTGCTCCCACCCGGCCTGGCTCCAGTGACGCCAGCAGTTAGCCACGAGGGAAGGGAGTCGGGTAAGGAGGGCTGGGCCCGCCTGGCCACCTTCAGAGGCCATCCTCCACCTTGGTGGTCTTGGACCCTGGCCAGGTCCTTCGCCTGGCCGGTAGCAGCGCCGTGGCTCCTGCTGGGCCCTCCCCCAGCGACCTCCCCTGTGGACTCGCGTCTGGTCCTTGCTTGGGGTTCGCCCACTCCGGGGCGGGCTGTGTAAGGAGCGCTTCCTGGACGCCTGATTTTCTGGTAACGAGGGGTGACAGGTAGTTGTTGCTCACCTTGCTCCACCACGAGGACGCGGAGCTTTGGAGGAGTCTCCCCGCGTGTCGGGGGCTCCAGTTTTAAGCCGGGGAGGCCTTGGGGAGATCGGTGTGTGGTGAAGACTCCCAAGTTTAGGAACCGTCTCCAGGAGCGCCCCGCACAGACCTCCCTGGGACTTTTGGGGCTGCCCTGACACCTGGTGGCCACCGTTGGGAATTGCACCGTCTCGGGGCGGCTCGGGGCAGCTGTGCTCAGCTTTGGGGCTTGGTCAGCGCCCCCTGGCTGCTCTTGGTCAGGGGTGTGTGGAGGGGATTTTAGCTTCCTTCCACGGTTTCCCCAACAAAAGCAGCAGTTGATAGGACCAGTCGCTGCCCTTTCCATTTTATGCAAAAGATGAACAAAGCATTTTTTTTGACAGGCAGAGTGGACAGTGAGAGAGAGAGACAAAGGCCTTCCTTTACCGTTGGTTCACCCCGCAATGGCCGCTGCGGCCAGTGCACCGTGCTGATCTGAAGCCAGGAACCAGGTGCTTCCTCCTGGTCTCCCATGCGGGTGCAGGCCAAGCACTTGGGCCATCCTCCACTGCACTCCCAGAGAGCTGGCCTGGAAGAGGGGCAACCGGGACAGAATCCAGTGCCCCGACTGGGACTAGAACCCGGGTGCCGGCGCCGCAGGCAGAGGATTAGTCTATTGAGCTGCAGCGCTGGCCATGAACAAAGCATTTTTACTGATCTGTAACCGTGGCAAATTTGTGATCTGTCCATTGCACATTTCCTACTTGGTGGCCTCTCTTTGCAGCCCCGACACCATCCTCAGGGCTCCCCCTCATCCCCACAGGGGTTGTACATTGAGTCACAGGTGGGGAACTTGGAGAATGCCATGGGTTATATATGTATATTTTAAGATTTGTTTGAAAGGCACACACACACGCATACACACATACACACATACACAGCTTCCATCCCCAAATGGACAATAACCAAGGCTGGACCAAGCTGAAGCCAGGAGCCTGGAGCTCCACCTGAGTCTCCCACATGCTTGGGAGAGGCCCAAACACCTGGGCCTTCTCCTGCTGCTTTCCCAGGCACATTAGCAGGGAGCTGGATAGGAAGCGGAGCAGCCAGGACTGGAACCGGCGCCTATACAGGATGCCGGTGTCCTGGCTGTCACGTGCAGAGACGGGACCCCGACTCTACAGGCCTTGCTTCTTTTGCGGAGAAAGCGCCGACACCCCTAAGCACCCTCCATATGCCCCCAGAGGTGATGTTTCAGCCCTTCAACTCCATGGGCCTGGGTTTGTGTCTCAGCCCGTCTCAGCAGGTGCCGGATCCCGCCTTCAGCGCTGTGCCCAGGATGGCGCTTCCCAGTGCTCGCCTGTCCACACTGGGGGCCTGGGGTCACTTCAGGGCTGCTGCTCTCCTGGGCTCGTGGATGCTTGGGAAGGGGGGCTTCAGCGAGGCCGGGGACCTGGGGCTGAGAATCAGTAGCTGGCTTGCTCTGGGCTCCTGCGCAGCTTCCGGCCTCCCTGGCCTCCCCACAGGGCCCAGGAAGCTCTCTCTTGCTCCTATGGCCCTCCCATGTCTTCTCTCCTTTCTAGGAATTTCAGGCTGTGGGAGGGACGAGCCTTGCTGGCCCTAAACCCCACCAAGCTCAGGCCTCAGGGGACACACAGTGGGGGGACACATGGTGGGGGCCATGCACTCTCTCCAGTGCTGGGTCTGCTGCACTTGCTGAGACTCCTCGTGCAGGCTAGGGAAAGCTAGATACTGATGACTTGGTTTGCTGTGCACCTGCGTGTGGGCCTCCCCAGGCCCCGGTGTGCCCAGCTCTGTACCACCCGCCCCCAGTGACTGCCAGGCGACGGCATCTGTTCAGTACACAGGTTTTTATTGAGTGCTCACCGCATGCCGGGGCCCGGGTGGGTGCTACCGAGGCGTAGGAGACCCTGCCTGCTCCCGTTTGTCCACAGTGGCGACTGGGGAGAGCAAGCCCCGCCCGGGGAAGTGCCGGCTCCGCCCACCCGTGCAGGGCACGCTGCCCTGACTTCCTGGTCTGTCTTGTGTGGCGCTCCGCCTGTCTCCTCGGCTTCCCAGGGAATTTTACAGGGCAGAGCTCCCTAGGATGGACAGCAACGCCTTATTCCAGCTGCTCTGGTTCTCAGGCCCCAAGGTCATGTGGCCAGGTGGCACGGGGTCACTAAGTGCTGCCCCTGTGTGACCTTGGCATTCACTTCTGACGGGCCCTCAGCAGCTGGCCCCTCTGCCACTGCTTTCCTTCCGGAAAACCCGTGGGCACAGCCCCTGGCCACCGTGACTATGGCGGGGCTCTGACCTGCTGCTGCGGGCTCTTTTCCCAACTGGTCTCCGCAGCTCCTGCTGTGACCGCCACCAAGAAGGTGTCCCCTGCGGGTCACTGCGTCTAGAAGGTGCTCCCTGGGGAGGGGCGACACCACCAGCAGCCTGGAGACGCCCAGAGCCCAGCCGGATTTTATTTGCTCATGCTCAGTCTCGGCCTTGGCTTTCGTCCCCCGACGTCCGGCCACCGCGTCGTCTCCCTCGCGTCCCCGTCCGAGTTGCTGGGACTTCTCTCTCGCAAGACTTCTCTGCAGATCAGACTTGTGCCTGTGGCTTCTGTCATTTCAAGATACTGGTTTGAAAGGTAAGGGGGTAGTGTTAGGCATTCGCGTGGCCTCAGGGCTGACCGGCGAGAGCGTGGGGGAGGGGGCACGCTCATCCTGGCAGGACAGGGCTTGTGATTGGCAAGGGCTGGGCAGATTCAAGCTGCAGAACGTGCACGCCCTTGGCCTCCACGCAGCCGACTGTAGAGAAACACGTGTGCGGTGTGTGAGCACTGTTGGGCGAGAAATACTGGAAACCTGGGCAGCTGTTAGGCCCAGTGAGAAGCCATGGCCCATCTGCGAGTGCCGACCTGCTCCTGGCTCCGCTCCTGACTCCAGCTTCCTGCTAATGGACCCTGGGAGGCAGTGGTGACGGCTCAAGTGTCTGGGTCCCTGCCCCCTACACAGGAGACCTGGACTGAGTTCCTGGTTCCCAGCTTCAGCCCCAGCTGGAGACCACTGGAGACATTTAGGCAATGGCCCAGGGATGCTGTCTATCACAGTTTCTCTGTCCAGTAAAAAAACCCAAAAACTAAAAAATAAAATCAGAAATAGCCTAAATGCCCCCAAAAACGAGATTAAAGTCGTTAAAGGCTGCCGTGGCCGTCGAAACGGCTGAGCTGGGTCTGGGTGGAGGGTATTAGGCACTGAGGTGCTGTGCATTCGGGGGAATGGGACAGTGAGCTCCTACTTATGATAAGAAACTGTGTGTGTGTGTGTCTGTGTGTACGTGTGTTTGTAAAGCATGTAATAAAACCACGTGTCCCATGAGCCCCCCGCCGTGTGCCAAGCCGTGTTCTCAGTGTGTACAGACATCGTGTAGTCCTCAGAAGCCCCCGCTGTGGGTGCTGCTGTCAGCCCCGTAACATAGCCAGGGACACTGAGGCACAGGGGGGCTGTGCCCCTCGCCCAGGGCTGCCCGGCAGTGGAGCTGGACCAGAGCACAGGGACCGCGTTTGCAGCCACCGTCTCTGGCCCACACCCATGTCCTCAAGGCCGTGGGAAAAGGCGCTGAACGTGCATCTGACGTGGTTCACAAGGGAGGTCTGGGGGAGGCAGCAAGGATTGTGGGGAGGGGGACAGAGGCCCTGGGACAGGGACTGGGTGGGGTGGGGAGGGTCAGGGGGAGGTCACATGCAGATTCGCGCTGGGTGTGATTTCAGGCGAGGAACCAGGGTAGGAGGGAGGGCGGCTTGACCTGGCCGGGTCAAGGCTACAGCTGCGCCTTCCTGGCCTCCAGGGCGTGGCTTCTTTGTGCTCATCTCCAAAGCTCACCACTTGCCACCAGGGGCTGTGGTGGCGCCACTGGGCGCAGTGAGCCGTTGGGGGCCGCGCCTGCCTGGGCGCACGAGGCTCGGGTAGGGCTCAGCGGGGCCTTTGGCTGCTGCCTCACTGGGGCCCTTTCCTCTCTGGAGAGTGCAGCCCACGTGGCACCTGCCTCACTGCCTCGGCTCCTGTTGCGGTCCCCTGCCCACCGCACTGACTTGGGACTCAGCGTCCCTCTGTCTCGCCTGTGTCTGTCTTGCCAGACTCAATGGAAACATCGCCAGCTCCCGCCTGGGCTACACTTGCTCTCTGGGCTCTGGCGGAAGCCAGCACACACCTCCATTACTCCTCCAGGGCCCAAGCGTTCGCCCCTCGAGTCCCCTCCCGTTAGCCTGCGCACTGCTGGGCGGCCCGGGTGAGCGGGCAGCGGCCGCGGCCTGGGCTGACCTGAGGTTCACCACGCCGGGCTTCTCCTGCAGCTTCTTGACCAGCTCCCTGATCTGGCAGTGGTTCACAGGCACCTTGCTTTGCTGAGGAGGGGGATGCAACAGTGCCGTTAGCGGAGACCTCTGCTCAGCCCTCCCAGCCCCGCCCCCCAAGGCTTCGCTCCCCTTGGGACCGTGGACAGAACTGAGAGCGCACACAGGCTGGAAGGAGCCTGCAGCCCACAGGTCTCTGCCTGGACCCCCGGGGACCCCCTTCTCCAGGGCGCAGTGAGGGGAGAGGTCAGGACCCGAGGGCCAGGAACTCTGCCTGGCAGCACTGCGGGCCATTCCTGCTTCCGGTCTGCGCCCTGGGTCTTTGTCCATCCCTGCCTGGGCCCCCGGAACTCCTCTCCTTGGGCTTCCTTGCAGGGCCCAGCTCTCTCCTGGCAACGGAGCCCTTCAAGTGAGCTTTGCGGGGGCCTCAGCCCCTCCATTATATTGGGGGTGGACGAGGGATTTCAGGCAGGATGGTGGGCCCAAGGGGGACAAGACTGGGGCCTTCGGAGGTGCTTTCTGCTCTCACTCCCTGTTATCCGCCCAGGGGCTCCCCTCCCCCTCCTCCCTCCCTCCTTTCCTCCCTCCTTCTCTCTCTCTCCCAGGCACACACACAGCACCTGGCACACCTGTAACATAACCTTCCGGAACTCGCCCACGGTCATCTGCATTGCTCCGGTGGGGTTCAGGCTCTTGAAGAAGTCCAAGATGCTGATCTGGTTCTTGTCTGCGTAGCTCTAGAAGTGGGAGACAGCGGGAGCAGACGCGTGGCCTCGCCACAAGCATCGTGGCTCCCTCCTCCAAAGAGTGACCCAGGCTCCTAGGGACGCTCAGGACAGGGCCCAGCAGGCGAACCCGAGGACCCCAGTCTTCCCTGTTAGCAGCTGGTTGGGACCATGAGCCCTGTGCGGTTGATGTATGGCTGCACGCCCCGAGGGCTCCGGGGTGTGTGCTCAGGGTCTCGAAGCCCCACCCCCACTGAGCAGAAGCCCCACCCACTCCAAAGATGGAGGAGTGGGCGTCGGTGCTGCTCAGGTGTCAGGGCGCCAAGGGAGGCTTCCCCGGGAAAACCACCTCTGATAAGCCCACGCTCGCTCGATGGGCCCCGCGGTGGGCGGGCAGGCTGCTGTGAGCCGGTGAGCAACAGTTCAACTGCAGCCAAGCGGCGCGGGCTTGGGCAGATGCTGAGAATTTGTAGGTGTCTCAGTCTCTCGCATATGCTTATGTGGAGATGAGCTCCGTTCAAACATGTAAAAAATAATATTTCATCGTTTCATTTCAAAAGTACTGCCCACTTGCCGTGTGATTTTTAGATGAGCAGAAATAAAACAAAAAAGAACCCGCAAGGAGCTGGCACTGTGGTGCGGGGTGGGGGGAGCTGCCGCCTGTGACGACGCTGGCATCCCACATGGGCACCGGTTCAGCACCTGGCTGATCCGTTTTGGATCCAGCTCCCTACTAATCCTCCTGGGAGGGCGTCGCAGGGGTGGACCAAATGCTTGCACCCCTGCAGCCATGTGGGAGACCTGGAGGAGGCTCCTGCCTCCTGGCTTCAGCCTGGCCCAGCCTGGCTGTTGCAGTCTTTTGGGAAACAGAACAGTGGATGGAAGTCCTCTCTCTGACACTCCCTCTTTCTCTCTCTGAAGTTCTGTCTTTCAAATAAATACACATATCTTTAAAAAAAGAATGATAATTAAAAAGTAAAAAAGGGCCAGCGCCGCGGCTCAGTAGGCTAATCCTCCGCCTTGCGGCGCTGGCACACTGGGTTCTAGTCCCGGTCAGGGCGCTGGATTCTGTCCTGGTTGCCCCTCTTCCAGGCCAGCTCTCTGCTGTGGCCCGGGAATGCAGTGGAGGATGGCCCAAGTGCTTGGGCCCTGCACTCGCATGGGAGACCAGGAGAAGCACCTGGCTCCTGCCTTCGGATCAGCGCAGTGCGCCGGCCGCAGCGCACTGGCAGCGGCGGCCACTGGAGGGTGAACCAATGGCAAAGGAAGACCTTTCTCTCTGTCTCTCTCTCTCACTGTCCACTCTGCCTGTCAAAAAAAAAAAAAGTAAAAAAAATCCATTAATCTAGTTCATCATCTAGAAGTAATATTTTGATATGTATCCTTTTATATGTTTATCATCGCTATCATCTATCTATCTAGCTTCTGTCATGTCAGTAATCCATCTATTTATCATCTATCTATTCATCTATGCATCACCTATCACCATCTCTCTATGTATCTACCTGTCATCCATCCATCCATTCATATATATTTTTTTTTGACAGGCAGAGTTAGACAGTGAGAGAGAGAGAGAGAGACAGAGAGACAGGTCTTCCTTCCATTGGTTCACCCTCCAAATGGTCACTACGGCTGGCGCGCTGCGCCGATCCGAAGCCAGGAGTCAGGTGCTTCCTCCTGGTCTCCCATGCAGGTGCAGGGCCCAAGCACTTGGGCCATCCTCCACTGCACTCCCGGGCCACAGCAGAGAGCTGGACTGGAAGAGGAGCAATGGGGACAGAATCTGGCACCCTGACTGGGACTAGAACCCGGGGTGCTGGTGCCGCAGGTGGAGGATTAGCCAAATGAGCCACGGCGCCAGCCATCATCTATATTTCTATCAATCTAATATCTATCACCTCTTTAGTCATCCATCTTTAGGTCTATCAACTATCTTATCAATCCACTATCTATAAATTGTGTCCATCAACTACCCATCATTTCTATCATCAATCTATTATCTATTTGTATATCTCATTTGTCATCATCTAGCATCTTTCTGTTGCACCTGTTTTTTTTTTTTAAGATTTATTTATCTATTTGAAAGTCACAGTAAGAGAAGCTGAGGCAGAGAGAGAGAGAGAGAGAGAGAGAGAGAGAGAGAGAGGTCTTCCATCCACTGGTTCACTCCCCAGATAGCCACAATGGCTGGAGTTGTGCTGATCCAAAGCCAGGAGCCAGAAACCTCTTCCGGGTCTCCCGTGCGGGTGCAGGGGCCCAAGGTCTTGGGCCATCATCCACTGCTTTCCCACGCCATAGCAGAGAGCCAGATCGGAAGTGGAGGAGCCAGGACTTGAACCGGCGCCCACATGGGATGCTGGCTCTGCAGGCGGCGGCCTCACCCACTACGCCACAGCATCGGCCCTGCACTTGCATTTTGAATGCCTTTGAAGTGTCTGTAAGATTTTGGATCCTTTAGTTTCCCTTCCCTCCCCCTCCCATCAGCCCCCAGAGTGGGTCCTGTGCACTGAAGCATGGCTGAGCTACCCAGTGTCTATGGTGGGGTGGTGCTGGTGTCTGCAGCCCCGGGGCACGAGACACTGCTGGCTGGGGAGGATGGTGCCCGTGCTCTGGGGGGAGGGGAGATCCGGGGAGCTGACTTGGAGCCCCAGGGCTGCCTGGAGGCTCTGGGGAGGCGCAGGCGGGAGCTCACCTGGATCAGTTTCATGGGGTTTTTACACAGGAAGAGGGACTTCTTCTCCTCCAGGCCTTGCACCCCCTTGTACAGCACATCCAGCTGGGGGTGAACGGCGTACACCCCGTCCAACATCTTTGTGAACTGCTCGGTCACCAGCACGTTCTGGGCAGAGAGAGGGGACCTGCCATGGCACCCTGTCCCGGCCTACCAGAGGGCCCTCCGCTTACTCCCAGGCTACTGGGGGGGCGTTGCTTTGTCCAGTTGGCTGCGCAAGCCTCCTAGGCTGGACAGTGCTGGGATTCCAGGGCAGTTTCCTGCATGGTTTCCAAAAGGACCTATTTACTAGAGAAGCAGAGAGACCTCCTATCCACTGGGTCACTCCACAAGAGCCCGTGATGGCTAAGCAGACCTAGGCTGAAGATAAGAACTCCATGCTGGTCTCGCATGTTGGGATCATCGCGTGCTGCAGTGTGGCGCCCAGCCCACAGGACGGCACAGAGCAGCAGGAAGCTGGAGTCCAGAGCCGGAGCTGGGACTCGAACTCTCTCCCTCTGAGAGCAGGGTGCAGCCCAATGCCCTCCCCTCCTGCACGACTTTGACCAGGTGTTTTTGTGGAGTGCGGTCAAGCTCACCACTACCCCCAGCTGCTGTCTCTGTGACGACTCGGGCAGGAAGACACGGCTGGGGTCACAGTCATTTCCTCCGGCCAAGTCGGAAAACAAAAACACCCATCTGTATAGGTTCTGAGGCCCGGATCCTCCCGATAATGTGATTCTGGAGGGTGGGCGTTGTGGCACCGTGGGTTGAGCTGGGGACGCCCGCCCGCGTGCCATTCTGGAGTGCTGGGTGGAGTCCCGGCTGCTCTGTTTCTGCTCCAGCTCCCTGCTAGTGCGCCTGGGAAGGTGGCAATGAGGCCCAAGTATTGAACCCTGCCACCCACCTGGGAGACTAGCATGGAGTTCCCAGTGCCTGGCTTTGGCCTGACCCAGTCCCAGCTGTTGTGGGCGAACCAGTGGATGGAAGGTCTTGGTCTCTCTCTCTTGGTCTCTTTCAGTCTCTCTCTCTCTCTATCTCTATCTCTCGCTTTCAAATAAATAAACCACTCAGTAAGTCTTCAAGAAATGAAAATCTTGCAGGATCCAGGTCCACGCATCAGCCATGCTGATGGTGAGCAAACATTCTGGGCTCCTCTTGTCTTTCCTTGCTGTCTCTCTGCCTCTGCCCTCGAGTGTCTGGCCAGCGGGGAACAGGACCTGGGTACTGACTGAATGGCTCCTTCTGCCGGAAGGATCCCTGGAGAGGAACAGAGTTGTACCCAAAGCAGTGCATTTGTGGGAGGGATCGGCTGTTGGCCCTGCCGAACCGAGTGGGCGTGGGAACTGGCTCCATCCCTCGGGCAGCCAACTACCGTTTGGTCACTTACGGAAATGTCCAGCTCTTCCAGCCTCGATTTGGGGTTCTTCTTAATGGACATGACAAGTAAAGTGGCCCCGTCCATAGTTATAGGGTTCAGGAAAAGCTGTGGAAAGAGGGACGAGACGGGGGTGCTGAGCTGGGCGCAGGAAGGGCTGGCCTGGAGCCCGGCTTCCACCTCTTCCCGTCAGGCACACCTCCGTCTTCCCCGCAGGTCTCTGGGAGGACCTGTCTCCCCGTCCGTCTGTCTCCCAGTGAGCCGGGCGGCTTCCTGTGGCCGCCAGCACGTTTACCGAGCACCTGCTGTGGGCGGGGCGCCAAGCGGGCTGTGACGTGCTGTGGGCGGGACACCACGCGGGCTGTGACGTCCTGTGGGGGGGATGCCACGCGGGCTGTGACGTGCTGTGGGCGGGGCGCCACGCGGGCTGTGCCGTGCTGTGGTGAGAGGGTGTGGACCCTCGCCGGCCGGCTTCCCAGGGAGAATTCCTCATTTCTCCAAGATTCGGGGAAGGGGGCGGAGGCTGGGTGTGGAGACCCGCTCCCCAAGGCCGAGTTGGTGTGGTCTCTACCTGCTATTGAACTCAAGAGTTCTGCCTTCAGCTTTTCTCTTTTACTTCTGAAACACGTTTTAAATGTTAAAATATGTTTACCACGCATGGTCGTGGTGGAAACATTGGGAAAGAGGTGGGAAAAGATGTCTTAAGTCACCTCTAGCCCACTAGCCCCGCCCTCACCCTCTCGGACAATTTCCTAGTCTTGAAATCCAGGCTCTCACACCACTGTGGCAGAAGCAGGCACGGCCGGGTCAGCCTCTCTTCTCCAGTGGGCTCCGTCCCACTCCAGCACCCAGGCCAGGCTGCGCAGCTCTCTTGGTCCCCGGCTGACCTGTCTGGTCCAGTCTGCAGGCCCCTTCTCCCTGGAGGGAGCTTGGCTTGTCTCCTTAGCATCCCCTGTGACTCTTCCCTGCACCTACCCCCAGCACTCCCACCTCTGTGGCTCCCTGCCCCCAGCCATCCCTGCATCTCCAGGGAGCTTCTCCCTGCCTCTTGCTGGCGTGTGGCTTGCTGGCGTGTGCCACGGCCTCAGTGTTCTCATCTGCCAAGTAGAGCTAACAGCGTGGCCGTGAGAAGCGAGGCCAGCTTGCAAAAGGATGAGCTCAGGGCAGCAGCCCCTGAAAGAGGTGTCCGGAGTCCTCTCTCGTCTTTGTTGCCGCTGCCCAGCAGCTTCTGTGTTATCGCTTAGCACTTCTATGTGAATTAATTCAAAGTAAAATACAGGTTCATTCATCCAGTCTTCACTCGGCAGCTACCACGTGCCCAGCACTGTGCTAGGTGGAACAGCGGGAAAACCAAACCAGCCTCGGTTAAAGCAGTGGGGGTGACTGGCCTGACTGTGCAGGGAGGGGGAGCAGAAAACCCGGACAGAGACCTGTCAGGGCTCTCTGAGGACTAGCCACAGGCGCTGCACTCTGCGGCCGGCTGTGACCAGAGCAAGCAGGAGGCGGGGGTGTAAGGAGAAGGCACCACAGGGCCCTGGGGTAGGAGGAAAAGCGGGGAGACAGGACCAGGAGGCCGTAGTGGACGCAGGGGAGACCCCAGGAGAGGGGAGTAAACAGAGCCGTGGATGTGAGCGACAGGAAGCCGCTGGGGATCCAGGCTGGCAGAGTGGACTGGCAGGGTGCAGGGACGGAAGTCAGATCTGTGTTCTGGAAGCAGACTCCGGCTGCAGTGTGGCCTGGGATGGGGAAGGAAGTCCAGCTGGGTGACAGCTGCGGGGCACCGGGGAGAGCTGAGGGTGGCCCTGGGTCTAGGGCAGAGACAGCGAGCAAGCACCCCTGTGTGCAGAAGTCCAAGACAGCTGTTCCCGACGATTCTTGCAGTAATATCCAGCCCCACCACCCTGCTGTGCCCCCCACCCCGGCACACCCCAACACGCGGGTCACACATGGACACACACACATGCACACATATACACACTCAGGCAGATGCATATAAACACACACACAGGGGACACACGTCGACACATATACACATATACATATACATTCACATACACACACATGCATACATATACAGTCATGAATACACACAGGGACCACGCATGTACACACACATGCACACACACATGCACATGCATACACACATATACACATACACACTCATGCACACACACACTGGGAAAGACAACCTTCAGAACGCGGAGACTTTCGTTGTACTCCAGGCCTCGGCTGAGCTTGGACGCCCCATCATTGTTGATGTCATTGCCGCTGACGTCCAGGAAGACCAAGCAGTTGCTGAGTCTCAGGACCTCACCCAGTGCCAGGGCCCCTTCGTTCCCAAAGCCGTTCATGGAGAGATCCAGTTTCTTCAGGGTCACGTTTGCCTCCGGGGAGAGGAGAGAACAGCACCAGGGTCAGGGCTGCGCCATGTGGGCCCGATGTCTAAGCTCTGCTGGTGTCCAGATCCGGGCCTTGGGAGAGCCAGTTCCGCCAGTCCCCTCCCAGCCGGGCTCGGAGTCTCCAGAGCGCCAGACAGTCATGTCCCTTGGGCCCTGGTCCTTCCCTACCCCTCTCAGTAAACTGCCCTCTTGAAGTGTCCCCAGAGACGCCACCCAGGCCTCCGCAGCTGGGTTTTATACTACAGAGTATACACAGGTGCTCTCCTCCTCATCGGGGGTGGCCACCCGGAAGGGTTCCAGATGGCAGTCCCGAGGCCCTGTCCGTCCTCACCCCAGGCTCAGTGCACTGCACCCAGGGAGTGCCTTACCCGGAGACCGTTGCACAGGGCCACAGCTCCCCGAATGTGGAATTGATTCCAGCTGAGATCCAGCGACTTTAGCCCTACGTTGAGGGCTGGGAAAGGAAGGGCGTTAGTTTTGTACTCCCCACCTCCCCAGCGACCCTGGCTCAGAGCCAGCAGGCACGCAGGAGCCTTACCCATGGAGAACGGTTGCTCCATAGCCACGCAAAACCAGAGAAGAAATGTTTGAGTTACTCTTTTAAACTGATGAGAACAGATACTACACTTGATCTTAGCCAAAAGGCTGAGAAGAGATTGAGTTACTATTTTATTTTTTATTATTATTATTATTTTTTATATTTTTAACAGGCAGAGTGGACAGTGAGAGAGAGAGACAGAGAGAAAGGTCTTCCTTTTGCCGTTGGTTCACCCTCCAATGGCTGCCGCGGACAGCGCGCTGCGGCCGGCGCACTGCGCTCATCCGATGGCAGGAGCCAGGTGCTAGGTGCTTATCCTGGTCTCCCATGGGGTGCAGGGCCCAAGCACTTGGGCCATCCTCCTCTGCACTCCGGGCCACAGCAGAGGGCTGGCCTGGAAGAGGGGCAACCGGGACAGAATCCGGCGCCCCGACCGGGACTAGAACCCAGTGTGCCGGTGCCGCAAGGTGGAGGATTAGCCTGTTGAGCCACGGCGCTGGCCGAGTTACTATTTTAAACACAATATCGCAAACTGATTCCCAGTGCAGGCACAGATGTCATAGAATGATCACACACCTATATCACAGGGAGAGTGAATTGCTGTAATCTACTTGGAGAATATTATGGGATCACAGCGATGTGTAGACCCTACCTCCTGCCTGAGACTCTAGGGAGACAGCGCAGGACGTGGGAGAGCCCTGTGTTTGTGTATGTTTACATGGCACCATCATGGAGAGGTCAGACCCCTGAGTCAAGCGGGAAGCAGAGAGCACATACTAACTGTCCATCTGCTGGAAGAGGCCACAGCCATTAAAGTAGCCAGGGACCAGGCCAGGCGTTTGCAGCAGCCGTTAAAATGCCACGTGGGAAGCCTGTGTCCCCTAATGGGCGTGTGGATTCAAGTCCTGACTCCTCTCTGATCCCAGCTGTCTGCTGATGCGCATCAGGCCATGGCTCCTGGGTTTCTTCCACCCACGTGGGTGACCCAGGTGGAATTCCAAGCTCATGGCTCTCTCTGGGCCCAGCCCTGACTGTTGTGGGCATCTGGGGAGTGAGACAGTGGTTGGAAGCTCTCTTTCTGTCTGTTGCTGTCGCTCTGCTTTTCAGCTGAATAAAAACAAATAAAAGTTTTTTGAAAGAAGATAGAGACAGTGTGGGAAACCCCGTCAGGGTGGGGCTGACACAGGGAGCATTGATAGCCACGGTGTATTAGGGCATCTGTGATGTCATTGTCACGGGCAGCCGCCGGCCACTCCGGAACTGTGCTTCTGGAGAGCCTTGGGCACACACGCAGCTGTAAGTAGGGAGGCCTCAGGCTGGTGCAGACGCTGGGTTTGCACAGGAATCGGATGTGCAGGGACGTTTGTGCTCATATGCTCCCAGGCCCGGGAAGGCATCCTACTCCAACACTGTCTTCTTGGGGAGGGCAGCTATACTGGAGACCCCGGGAAGGAGAGGCTAAAGCCTCTTCAACCGTCACTGAGCAGCAGGAATCCCCTCCAGGCTTCAGGCCCAGGAAAAAAGCATTACATTTGCTCATTTAAAAATTTTTAAAAAAGATCTATTTACTTATTTGAAACAATAAAGGGGTGGGGAGATATAGATAGAGAACTTCCATCCATTGGTTCACTTCCCAAAGTGCTTGGTTGCAACAGCCAGGGCTGGGCCAGGCTGAAGCCAGGAGCCTGGAACTCCATCTAGGTCAACCCCATGGCGGGCAGGGGCCCAAGCACTTGGGTCTCACTGCTGCCTTCCCAGGTGCATTTGCAGGGAGCTGGATCAGAGCAGAGCGGCCAGACTAACTCACTACATCACAACATTGACCCCAGTTAGGTAACTGTTTTTAAAAATTATCTTTTTACTTACTTGACATGGAGCTAAAGGGAAGGAGAGAGCAAGAGCGAGAGCCAGAGTGAGAGAGAGAGAGAGAGAGATCCATTGGGTCATTAAATGGCCAGGGCTGGGCTGGGGCCAGAAGCAGGAGCTAACAACTCAGTCCACTCCCACGTGGGTGCCAGGGGCCTAACTACATGAGCCACCGCCGGCTGCCTCCCGGGGAGGACTGGCAGGAAGCTGGATCGGCAGCAGGAGCTGGGCACTGAACCAGGCACTTGCTCCCTTGTTTTATTTTTTATGAACAATAAACAACACACTGATCATGTCCTTTCTCAACCGCCAGGATTAGGTGTTGGTAAGGTGTACAACACCGTATCGTACTTTGAGAACGAACTTTCTCCTGCCTTCCGTCTGCCCCTCCTCTCTCTTCCTTCCCTCTCTTCTTGCCCTGACTTGCTCTTCTCTGCCAGCTCTCTCATCTGAGTTACCCATGGCACGCCTGCCTCTCTTCCAAGCCACACAATTTCAAGTTCAGTTCCAACCTCACCACTTCCTGGCTCCGTGACTTTGGGTGGACTGATTTTCCTGCGCTACCTGCAAAGTGGAGCTGTTGACCAGGGACCGTTGCTGTGAGCACTGAGGTGAGTCGCCTCGTGTGATGCTTGGCCCGGAATAATCAGGAAATGTTTGGCAGCTCTGATAATGATAAAGAGATTTTATAGCTGCATTTACAGTACAATGATAACTATTCCCCAATAGAACTCAACCTTCCTGACTTTACACTGAGGACTTCGGCGATTGGATGGAGACGCCAACCGCCCAGCAGTGCCTCCACGCTTCGCTGTTCTATTCCTTCTCCCCTCTCCTCCACCCTGTGGGTCCACATTACACCTCCAACGGAAGCTCTTGCCTCCTGATTCACTGGGAAAATAGCAGCAACGAGATGGGAGAGACGTCACCCGCCCAGCCCCAAATCCCCCCGCTCAGTCACACCTCTGCCCCCTCTCGTCACCTCCCTCTTCAGTGGATGAACCGTCCGTCCCGCCTGCTGGCGGAGCCAGCCCCCACTTCCACGCTGGACAGTGCCATCGCCTCCTGTCTCACGGCCTCCTCCTCCTGCGGCGTCACTTTCTCCTTAGCCTTCTGCATCCTTCGATCCCTCCCTGGACTCCAGGACTCCCTCTGGCTCCCAGCTGTCTTCCTGTGCCAGAACTTCCTGTCCCAGCCTTCCCAGGGGCCCCTGTGCTCTTTCCACTTCTCCGTGCCCCGTTTCCAACTCTCCGCTGCCATGAGGGTTTCCATCCTCACCCCTGTCACCAAGTCAGCCCTTGTCCACGTCACTGAGCATCTCACGCAGCCAAGCCCTGGGGTCACTCTTCTGTCCTCGCCCCATTCGACCTCTAAGCACTGTTTGACACAACTGACCACTGCCTCCTTCTTGACCTCCTCCCTATCTCACTTTCCTGTCTTCCTTCCTAAGTGCCTGGCTCCTCCCCTTCCTGCTCCCTCTCCTCCTTGGTAAAACCTGAAACTGTTGGCATTCCCCGGGGGTCAGTTTGATGGCCACCCACTCCACTTGGTCTAGATGACTGGCCTCGATGTCTTCATATTGTCTCTTGGTTTTCAATACGTCTGTGTCCGTGATTCCCAGTGCCAATCTCCCATCCTGACCTCTTCACCACATTATAAACTCCCGCAGCAAACCAACTGCCTGACACCTCCACGAAGGTGTGGGTGTCCAGCGGCCATCACAGACACAACGTGGCCAGGAGGGCAGCCAGTCATTCCTAAAGAGGTTGGGCACACGGCTTTTTTCTCCTGTTGTCCATATGGCTTACCATTGCTCTATTGGTGGGGTATGTAGTATTGTTTATTGATCTACAGCATCTTTTATCAATGTTCTGAACACTAATGTTTAAAAACCAATTATTCATTTGTTTTATTTGAAAGAGAGAGAGGCGGGGGGAGAGAGGGGAGAGAGAGAGAGAGAGAGAGAGAGAGCGAGCCGAGTACCTGAGACATCATATTCTGCTTCCCGGGAAGTACGTTAGCAGGAAGCGGAGCCTGGAACTCCAATATTGGACGTGGGCACCCAAGTAGCATCTTAACTGTGCACCATATACCTGCCCCCCAAAATGCATTTTAAATGGAGCAGACACCCAGATGCAGGAAGTTACACTTTGCAATAATCCCATAGGAAAAAAAAATGACTGGCTGACCTAGGGCAGGCTAAGGAAGATGGCCCAAGGCATGGCGGGCTTAAAATGCAACAGCAGTAATTCGTGTATTTGACAACAATACACATGATACACGGATATAATAAGAGAAGCCTGGACAGCCTAAAGGACAAGCAGCAGACAGGGAGTAGATATTTACAGCATTTGATTAATATAAAAAATTAGGAGTAGATGGTTGGCCCTACCCATGTGTGAGATGCAGATGTGGTTCTGGGTTCCTGGCTTTGGCCTGGCCCAGCCCTGGCTGTTGCGGGCAGTGAACCAGCAGATGGAAGATTTTTCTGTCTGTCTGCCTTTCCAATAAAAATAAATAAATTAGTTAATAAAATGTATTTGGGGCATGGTTTACATCTCTGCTATAATAAAGACATTCATTAATCGCAATAATAATAATAATGCCAAAAGAAGCAGCCCTGCGAGGGGCGCTCCTGCCCACTGTCCCGTTGGCTGGCCCCTTCCCTGCCTGGGGACCTACCCAGCATCTGTCCCAGCTGCTCCCCTCCCTGGTCAGAGAATTGGTTGTGGCTGAGATTCAGCTTCTTGATTTGGTAATTGGACTAGAGAAACAAACAGTGGAAAGAGAGGTTACTTTAGCTTCTGACTGCAAACACGGTGTTCATCTCAGAGCAGTATTTTGGAGGGATGCCATGGACTCACAGCTAGGTGGGCCAGGGTTCTTAGAGGGAAGACGAGCGCTGATTCGTTCTCTGTGTAACTGGTGATGGAGGATGCAGCGCCATGCTAACAGCCCTGCGGCTTGCTGCAGCTTTTGGCCAGGGGCTTGGCGGAGCCTGAACACTCACCTGCTCCCTGCACTGCTCCAGAGGCCCCACAGCAGCCCCCCGGGCCACCTAGGTACTACTGTCCCCCATGGCTTGCCCACACCCCTCGCTTCTTACCGACATGGCTTGGCTCAGCAGTGCCGCGGACTCCTCTTTGAAGTTATTTCCTGGAGGGAGGATGGTGAGTTAGCAGGTGCACCCACATCACCATTCCCCTCACCCGCCCTGAGTTCCAGCCCTGCCAGTCCTCCTCTCTTTGGGACACTCAGAGACAGGGAAGGCGGCGAGAACTTTCTGTGTGTATTACACAGGCATGAGAAAACAGGAGACAAGGCTCATCTTCACCGCTTCCTTTAACGCTCCCTTCCCTCTCTGGCACGCCTGTCTGAGAAGTTCCAGCACTCAGAACACCACCCCCTGGGTCTCCATTGGCAGCATCAGCCCCTGGCCTTGTGCTCCAAGTCGGTGACATTATAAAAAATGCTAAGCCAGGGGCGAGCTTTGGGTGCAGCTGTGAAGTTGCTATATTGGAGGGCCTGGCTGTGAGTCGTGGTTCCACTTCCCATCCCAGCTTCCTGCAAATGCAGACCCCGGAGGCAGCAGGCGATGGCTCAAGAACTTGGACCCCTGCCACCCAAATGGGAGACTTGGCTGTGGTTCTGGGCTCCTGGCTGTGGCTTGGCCCAGCTCTGGCTGTTGCAGGCATTTGGGGAGTGACCCAATGGATGGAAGATGTTTGTCTGTCTCTCTGCCTTTCAAATAAGATGAAAATAAATAAAATTTAAAAACGCTAATTGAAGTTCAAGGAGCAGGGTTGGGACTAGAGGGAGGCAAGTGAGGTACTTGCCATGGGTGCAAAATTTAAGGAGTGCCATACCTCAGTAAGAATAGTACCTTAATATTAAAAAATGCAAAAACATCTATGTTAAATGGAGTTTAAAGTTTTTAAATAGAAAAAGGATCTAACCCTCCACTTGCATGGCTAGGCCTTAGTCACTGCACCTATTCTACCCCTGTTGGATACTGCTTTTATTTAAAGTTTCATAGTTTGTCCATCATGGCTGTTTCTGAACTAATTCTTTTTTTTTATTTTTGAGAGGCAGAGTGGACAGAGACAGAGAGAGACAGAGAGAAAGGTCTTCCTTTTGCTGTTGGTTCACCCTCCAATGACCGCCGCGGCCGGCGCACTGCGGCCAGCGCACTGCGCTGATCTGAAGCCAGGAGCCAGGTGCTTCCCCTGGTCTCCCATGGAGTGCAGGGCCCAAGCACTTGGGCCATCCTCCACTGCCTTCCCAGGCCACAGCAGAGAGCTGGACTGGAAGAGGGGCAACCAGGACAGAATCCGGCGCCCCGACCAGGACTAGAACCCAGTGGATTAGCCTGTTGAGCCACGGCGCCGGCCTTCACTAATTCTGACTTTGAAACTATTGCAGTCAGATGCTGTGTCCTTGATTACTGAGTTTTTGGGGGCACCCCTTGTGTTTTGCAACCAAGACAAGCACCTCGTTCACCTTGCCCTGGTTCCAGGCCTGGCCTGCAGGTTAAAGCGTTGTGACTTCCTGGTGTACACTACAGGCCAGCGCTGTGGTGCACCAAGTTAAGCCACTGCCTGCAACGTTGGCGTCCCATATTGGAGAACCAGCTTGAGTCCTGGCTGCTCCATTTCCCTCTCCTCTAATGCACCTGGGAAAGCAGCAAAAGATGGCTCAATTGCTTGGTCCCCAGCCACTCATATGGGAGACCTGGAAGAAGCTCCTGGCTTCTGGCTTCGCCTGGCCCAGCCCCAGTCATTGCAGCCATTTGGGGAGTGAACCAGTGGTTGGAAGACCTCTTTCTCTTTCTGTCCTTCCCTCTCTCCTTGTCCCTCTGTCATGCAAGTAAAATAAAATGTAAATCTTAAAAAAATACATGATACAGAGCTTTATTCTCAAATTTCTTCTTTGAATCTTTTTAAAATTTCATACTCTATTTTATTGAGATAACACGTATTTAATTTATATTATAGTCAAAGGTTTAATGGCTCTTCGAAAGGAAAGTTCAACAAATAAAAAGTAAAAGGATCGCAGCGCAGCAGGAAAACCGTCAAGGTGCATAAACAATCATCAAATGAAAAGATGTTCAACTTTATCCATGCACATTTTAAAACAACCACAAAATTATTCAATTGCTATATAATTCTTATCAATTTGTTGGACCTCCTTTGAATCCTTAATCTCTGTGTCTCCAGCACCTAACTCATGCTTGGCTAATATGAGGTGCTTAATAAATGCTTTCTGAATTAATGAATGAATTCTCTGAAACACAAAGATTTGTTCGTCTGTGTCTGCTCCCTTCCCTCATCTGCAATGAGATAAAAAGCTAGTCAATACATAAAATTAGGTGGTTAGCTATTAAAGTTATTGTGTTAATTACATCCTTGGTTATAAATAGTGCACAGCTGGTTGTAAGAAATTTGTATTTTACAAAGAGTTTTCTGCATTACTTTAATATGCTATGATTTCAACCAACTCAGCCAGGAAAACCATTAGGAGTTACACATATTGGAAAAAAGAGGCAAAACTCTCAGTATTGGCAGATATAATCCCCTTTTTAAATAAAATCCAAGAAAATTAACAAAACATCGGAACTAACAAAATAATTCAACAAAGTGGATACAGCATGAATGTGCAAATTCAATAGCTTTCGGACATACCAATAATAGCCAATCAGGAAAAAGCATTCTGGGGACTGGTGCTGTGGTGTAGTAGGTAAAGCTGCTGGCTGCAGTGCTGGCATCCCATATGGGTGCCAGTTTGAGTCCCAGCTACTCCACTTCTGATCTAGCTCTCTGCTATGGCTTGGGAAAGCAGTGGAGGATGGTCCAAGTCCTTGGGCCCCTGCGTGGAAGACCTGGAAGAAGCTCCTGGCTCCTGGCTTTGAATTGGTGCAGCTCTGGGGAGTGAACCAGCAGATGGAAAACTTCTCTCTCTTCCTCTGCCTCTGCTTTGCCTCTTTGTAACTTTGCCTTTCAAATAAATGAGTAAATCTTTTTTTTAAAAATTCAATCCATAAAGAAAAAAAACCTGATGGTCCTGACAGTAGTAAATATATAAATATATATATATTTAAATATATAACTCTTGAATGCACAAACTCCAACCTTACTAAGACAAGGCCATAATCAAAGTGGAAGTTGTCTCCTTCCTTCAGAGAAAGGTACCTCCTTCTTTGATGGCTCGTTCTTTTTGCTGGGATCTCACTCGCAGAGATCTTTCGTTTAGATTTTTTTTTTTTTTTTTTTTTTTTTTTTTGCCACAGTGTCTTGGCTTTCCATGGGCTAATTTTTAGCTGGATCCGAATGCCTTAAGGGCTAATTCTGGGGCCAGAGTGCTGTTTAGGACATCTGCCATTCTATGAGTCTGCTGTGTATCCCACTTCCCATGTTGGATCATTCTCTCCTTTTTAATTCTATCAGTTATTATTAGCAGACACTAGTCTTGTTTATGTGATCCGTTTGACACTTAATCCTATCATTATGATCAATTGTGAACTGAAACTGATCACTGACTAGTAAGATGGCATTGGTACTTGCCACCATTTGGAATCCCCTGGCACGTTTCTAGCTCTACCATTAGGGGTAAGTCTGAGTGAGCATGTGCCGAACTCTACATCTCCTCCTTCTCTTATTCCCACTCTTATGTTTAACAGGGATCACTTTTCAGTTAAACACCTAAGAATAGTTGTGTGTTAATTAAAGAGTTCAACCAATGGTATTAAGTAGAACCAAAAAAATACTAAAAGGAATAAAATAATAAGTTGTTCTTCGACAGTCAGTACAAGGGCTGATCAAGTCACTGTTTCTCATAGTGTCTGTTCCACCTCAACAGGTTTCCTTTTAGGTGCTCAGTTAGTTGTCACAGATCAGAGAGAACATATGATATTTGTCCCTTTGGGACTGGCTTATTTCACTCAGCATTATATTTTCCAGATTCCTCCATTTTGTTGCAAATGACCGGATTTCATTGTTTTTTTTACTGCTGTATAGTGTTCTATAGAGTACATATCCCATAATTTCTTTATCCAGTCTACTGTTGATGGGGAATTTAGGTTGATTCCAGGTCTTAGCTATTATGAATTGAGCTGCAATAAACATTAAAGTGCAGACAGCTCTTTTATTTGCCAAATTAATTTCTTTTGGGTAAATTCTAAGGAGTGGGATGGCTGGGTCATGTGGTAGGGCTAGATTCAGGTTTCTGAGGAATCTCCAAACTGACTTCCAAAGTGGCTTTACCAGTTTGCATTCCCACCAACAGTGGGTTAGTGTGCCTTTTCCCCCACATCCTCGCCAGCATCTGTTGTTAGTTGATTTCTGTATGTAAGCCATTTTAACTGGGGTGAGGTGAAACCTCATTGTGGTTTTGATTTACATTTCCCTGATGGCTAGTGATCCTGAACATTTTTTCATGTGTCTGTTGGCCGTTTGGATTTCCTCTTTTGAAAAATATCTATTTAAGTCCTTGGCCCATCTCTTAAGTGGGTTGTTTGTTTTGTTGTTGTGGAGTTTCTTGATCTCTTTGTAGATTCTGGTTATTAATCCTTTATCAGTTGCATAATTTGCAAATATTTTTTCCCGTTCTGTCAGTTGCCTCTTCACTTTCCTGACTGTTTCTTTTGAAGTGCAGACACTTCTCAATTTGAAGTAATCCCAATTGTTAATTTTGGCTTTGACTGCCTGTGCCTTTGGGGTCTTTTCCAAGAAATCTTTGTCTGTGCCTATATCTTGCAGGGTTTCTCTGAAGTCCTCTAATAATTTGATGGTGTCAGGTCGTAGGTTTAGATCTTTAATCCATGTTGAGTGGATTTCTGTGTAAGATGTAAGGTAGGGGTCTTGCTTCATGCTTCTGCACATGGAAATCCAGTTTTCTGAGCACATTTGTTGAACAGACTGTCCTTGCTCCAGGAATTGGTTTTAGATCCTTGATCAAATATAAGTTGGCTGTAGATGTTTGGATTGATTTCTGGTGTTTCTATTCTGTTCCATTGGTCTATCCATCTGTTTCTGTACCAGTACCATGCTGTTTTGATTATAACTACCCTGTAGTATGTCCTGAAATCTGGTATTGTGATGCTTCTGGCTTGCTTTTGTTATACAAGATTGCTTTAGCTATTCGAGGTCTCCTGTGTCTCTATATGAATTTCAGCTTCATTTTTTCCAGATCTGAGAAGAATGTCTTTGGTATTTTGATTGGTATTGCATCGAATCTATAAATTGCTTTTGGGAGAATGGGCTTTTGATGATATTGACTCTTCCAATCCATGAGCATGGAAGATTTTTCCATTTTTTGGTATCCTCTTCTATTTCTTTCTTTAAGATTTTGTAATTCTCATTGTAGAGATCTTTGACATCTTTGGTTAAGTTTATTGGTTAAGTTATTTGGTTAAGTTTATTTCTCTTTTGATTTCTTCTATCATTCATTGTTCATTCAGTAGCATGTTGTTTAGTCTCCATGTGTTTACATATGCTCTAGGGATTCCTGAGTTGCTAATTTCCAGATTAATTCCATTGTGGTCTGAGAAGATGCATGGTATGATTTTGATTCTTTTGAATTTGCTGAGACTTGCTTTATGACCTAGTATGTGGTCAATCCTAGAGTAAGTTCCATGCACTTCTGAGAGGAATGTGTATTCTTCAAGTGTAAGATGAAAAGTGCTGTAGATATCTGTTAGATCCATTTGGTCTGTAGTTTTGATTAAATCTGCTGTTTCCTTGTTGATTTTCTGTCTGGTTGATCTGTCCATTGCTGAAAGTGGAGTATTGAAGTCCCCCAATACTATTGTATTGGAGTCTAAATCTCCTTAAAGTTCCCTAACAAATATTTTAAATAACCCGGTGCCTTGTAATTAGGTGCATATACGTTTATAATAGTTACATCTTCCTGTTGAAGTGATCCCTTAATCAGTACATCGTGCCCCTCTTTGTCTCTCTTAATAGTTTTAGTGTTAAAGTTTATTTTGTCTGATATTAAGATATTAAGATATTATTTTGTCTGATATTAAGTCCATGACATGGAGCCATCCCTGGCAGTGTAGCAGAATGAGGTACATGTGCTTGTCCCATCACAGAAAGAAATCCAAGACATCTTTAGAGGAACATAAGCAAAGTTGGAGACTAATATCTGACATGAGACAGCATTTATATTAACAACACACACATTTTATTGTTTTTTTCTTCCCCTCTGGATACTTTAAATATTTTACGATGTTTTTTTTCAGTGATGCATTCAAGTGTGGGTTTCTTTTCATCTTACTTGGGACTTACTAGAATGTCCATATCTCAGAATTTGTCAATCTGGGAAAGACGTTCTCTTATTTTTTTTAACTTTTATTTAGTAAATATAAATCTCCAAAGTACAGCTTATGGATTACAATGGCTTTTTCCCCCCTCATAACTTCCCTCCCATCCACAACCCTCCCAACTCCCGCTCCCTCTCCCATTCCATTCATATCAAGATTCATTTTCAACTATCTTTATATACAGAAGATCAATTTAGCAGATATTAAGTAAAGATTTCAATAGTTTGCACTCACACAGAACATAAAGTGTAAAATACTGTTTGAGTACTAGTTATAGCATTAATTCACATTGAACAACACATTAAGGACAGATCCTACATGAGGAGTAAGTACACAGTGACTCCTGTTGTTGAATTAACAAATTGGCACTCTTGTTTATGGCGTCAGTAATCACCTAGGCTTTTGTCATGAGTCGCCAAGGCTATGGAAGCCTTTTGAGCTCACAGACATCGATCTTATTCAGACAAGGTCATAGTCAAAGTGGAAGTTCACTCCTCCCTTCAGAGAAAGGTACCTCCTTCTTTGATGGCCCGTTCTTTCTACTGGGATCTCACTCACAGAGATCTTTCATTTAGGTTTTTTTTTTTTTTTTCCGGAGTGTCTTGGCTTTCCATGCTTAAAATACTCTCATGGGCTCTTCAGCCAGATCCGAATGCCTTAAGGGCTGATTCTGAGGCCAGAGTGCTGTTTAGGACATCTGCCATTCTATGAGTCTACTGAGTATCCTGCTTCCCATGTTGGATCGTTTGCTCCCTTTTTTATTCTATCAGTTAGTATCAGCAGACACTAGTCTTGTTTATGTGGTCCCTTTGACTCTTAGACCTATCAGTGTGATCAATTGTGAACTGAAATTGATCACTTTGACTAGTGAGATGGCATTGGTACATGCCACCTTGATGGGATTGAGACATCCTCTGTTAGTTGTCTAAATATCGCTGCTCACCCAATCTCTACTCCTTCTGGAAGTCCTATCAGCTATATTGAGCCTACTCATTCTTGTATGTTCTCTTTTATAGTCTCTAATTTTTTAAACCTTTCTATGCTGCAAAGATAGAAAAATATGTTTTCTACTAATTCTGTTCACCTATATCAAATGTGCTGTTGGATTTATTCTTTGATTTCAGTGGCTCTATAGTTTTCATTTTTAGAAATTCCTTGGTGAAGGGAGGAATGTTCTTTTATGTTTCCACTCACAGCTATTTTTATATTCTTCACCATATTAAACATGTATTATACTTGGTACAAGATATCTCAGTTGGCTTTGCAGTTCCAATTAACTAATGATGCCCCTGGTTTTGGTGGTAAATTGTATGGGGGCCTCCTTTATAGTTTATATCTGATTATCTATTTTCTGTACTATTAAATTTATTTGCATTTTTACTTGAGAGAGAGAATCTTTCATCTGCTGGTTCACTCCCCAAATGCCCACAACAGCTGTGGCTGGACCAGGCGGAAGCTAGGAGTCCAGAACTCCATCCAGGTCTCCCACCTTGGTGGCAGGGAACCAAGTCCTTGAGCCATCACTCTGCCTCCTGGAGTGCAGAGCTGGGACTTGAGGCCAGGCACTCAGATACAGCACGAGGGCATCTAAGCAATGTCTTAACAAGCAGTCTGCAGGAGGTGCTGTTCCTCCCAAGGGGCCTCACTCTTATCAGTATGACATCACTCCTTGTGTTTAATTGCTGGGTTTTGGGGTTCTAGGCCACTGTAGACAGCAAAAATCCAAGCCACAGACTTCAGTGACGGCAAGTCTGTGGCTTCTCGAATTCCCCTGTGGGAGACAGGTAATAAGCTACTTTAAAAATAGCATACGGGGGGCCGGCGTTGTGGCGTGGTGAGTTGGGCTACCACCTGTGATGCCAACATACCATTCGAGCGCCAGTTTGAATACCAGCTGCTCCATTTCCGATCCAGCTCTCTGCTAATGTTCTTGGGAAAGCAACAGAGCAAGGCTTGTGCTTGGGCCCTTGCACCCATGTGAGACCCATATGGAGCTCCTGGCTGGTGAGTAAAACCAGGCAAGGAACGGAAGCACAGAGAAGCAGCACTGCTGGCTTCGGGGAAACCCTTCCGGGGGGACGACCCCAGAGCAGAGGTGTGAGCGAAGCTGGAGAGGCTGACACAGAAGCCACGCGGACGCCAAGGCGGGAACTCCCAAGCTGAGCAGGAGTGTTGCCAAGCCCACCGGTGGTGACCGCTTTAGGAAGCAGGAAGCCAGCGTGGCCATGGAGCCGGAGAAGGAAGACGGGGAGAGCTTAGCCGGCCAAGCCACAGGCAGGCTGCTGAGAGCAGAGGGTGCTGCCGGGAACAACCAGACCCTGCGTCCCAGCCGCTCTCTCCTTCTTCCTACCCTTTAAACAATATTTCTATTTTATTTATTTCTTTCTGTTTTATGTGCAAGGCAGAGAGCCACAGACAGAGACACATAGAGAGACAGACATTTTTCCACTTGTTAGTTCGCTTCCCAAATGTCCACAAAAGCCTGGGCTGTCTCCATCGGCATCCCCCATGTGGGTAGCAGGGGTCCAGCTACGTGGACCATCATCATCTGCTGCCCGTCCTGGATGGACATTAGCAGGGAGCTGGCCTGGAAGCAGAGCAGCCAGGACTTGAACCTGGCACCGTGCTAGCACCGTGGGCTTCCCAGGGAGGGTCCTGGCCGCTGCGCCTGCCCCTCCTATCTTCGCTTTGCTTCCCAGTGTCCCCGCCCGCCCCTCCCAGGGCTCACCTGAGAGCTTCAGTTTCCAGAGCGAGGAGGTGTTCCTCTGGAGGAACTCTGAGAGGATCTTGGCCCCCTCCAGACCCAGATCATTGTCGGAAATGTTCTGAAAGGCAAGAGCGCACTGTGTCTCAAAGGTCCCCCAGAGCCCTTGTTAACAAAAGAGATGGGGGCGATGGGGGTGGGGCTCTCTCTCTGCCTTTCAAACATACAAATAAAAATCTAAAATAAACAAAAAAATTAGGGCTACACACGGACATCATCCTAGTGGGAGAGGTTTTATATAAACCAGCCATCATTTTCCTTTGCTTTTTTTCTCCCTTTAAAATATTTTATGTTAGTCAAATACATATGACATAGAATTTAGCATCTCAAACTTTTTTAAAAAAGATTTGTTTATTTTATCTGAAAGGCAGAGTTACAGAGAGGCAAGAGGCAGAGAGAGAGAGGTCTTTTTTAAATTAAATTAAATGTTTTTTTTGACAGAGTGGACAGTGAGAGAGAGAGACATAGAGAAAGGTCTTCCTTTTGCCGTTGGTTCACTCTCCAATGGCCGCCATGGCCGGCGCGCTGCAGCCTGCGCACCGCGCTGATCCGATGCCAGGAGCCAGGTGCTTATCCTGGTCTCCCATGCGAGTGCAGGGCTCAAGCACTTGGGCCATCCTCCACTGCACTCCCGGGCCACAGCAGAGAGCTGGCCTGGAAGAGGGGCAACCAGGACAGAATCTGGTGCCCCGACCAGGACTAGAACCCAGTGTGCCGGTGCTGCAAGGTGGAGGATTAGCCTATTGAGCTGCGGTGCCGGCCAAAAGAGAGGTCTTCTATCCACTGGTTCACTACCCAGATGGCCACAATGGCCAGAGCTGCACCAATCTGAAGCCAGGAGCCAGGAGTTTCTTCTGGGTCTCCCATGTGGGTGCAGGAGCCCAAGGCTTGAGCCATAGCAGGGAGCTGGATTGGAAGTGGAGCAGCCAGGAATCAAACAGGAGCCCATATGGGATGCTGGCACCGCAGGCAGTGGCTTCAGCCGCTACACCACAGTGCCAGCCCCACTCAACCATTTTTAAGTTTACAGTTCCATAGTATGAAGTATCTTTCTGAGGCTGGCCCTGAGGCATAGTGGGTTAAATCATGGCCTGCAGTGCCAGCATCCCATTTGTGTGCTGGTTCGAGTCCCAGCCGCTCTACTTCTGATCCAGCTGCCATCTAATGCGCCTGGGAAAGCAGCAGAAGGTGGCTCAAGTCCCTGGGCCATGCACCCACATGGGAGACCTGGAAGAAGCTCCTGGCTCATGGCTTTGGCCTGGCACAGGCCTAGCCATTGTGGCCATTTGGGGAGTGAACCAGCAGATGGAAGATATCTCTCTCTCTATCTCTCTATCTCTCTCTGTCTCTCTCTGTCTCTCCTCTCGCTCTGTAACTCTCTTTCAAATAAATCGATAAATCTTTTTTAAAAAGTATTTTTCTTTGTAACCATCACCACTGTCCACCTCCTGGCACACTGTATTTCATATTAGCTCATGTCTTCATGTTCTTGAAGAAGGTCCCCTCTAAGTCCTCCATGGAGAGGTAAATTTATCCAGGGAGGGCTCCTAAGGCCCAGACAGAAACAGTTTCTGAGGGTTTCCCACAGTCCCCAGGCAGCCCGGGAGGCGTGGCTCTCCTCTGAGAGGTCACCATTGCACGTAGCCGGGCCGCTGGCTGGTGCTGACCGGGTGCTGCGGGGGGCGGGGCGAGCGCAGTACCAGCTCCTGCAGGTAGTAGTTCTCCTGCAACATCTCCACCAGGCTCAGCACGCCCTCCTCCATGATGCAGTTGTCCTCCAGCTCCAGCTTGATGATGGTCGTGTTGGACTTCAGCCACCGCACCGGGATGGGGGAGAGACATGAATCAGTGCCTGCCCACCTGTGCCCAGAACGTGTCCACCCTCTTGCACACCCCAGCCTGGTGAGAGGGTGCTGTGGCTTGGGTTAGTCTGTAAACCACCCTCACCCCCACCTTGCCCCCGCCACGAGTCCGTGTGTTGGCAGCTTGGTTTCCAGGGAGGTTAAGCAGTGGTGGGACTTGGTGGTGGTGGTGGAGGGGGGTGGCGAGTGGACGGTCATTCCTGGCCCCGCCCCGTGTCTCTCTGGCTTCCTGGCTCCTCTGTGACGGCTCCCTCTCCCATGTGCTCCCGTTACGATGCCATGCATCAGGAAGTCTTCCTCCGAGTCCAGCTAATGCTAACTGTATGCTGCCCAGCCCCAGGGATTTCGGTGTCATAACAGGAAATGCAGGCAGATGCAGGCCGGCCGTTCTGAAGGCGTGGAGACGGTGGCACAGTGGATGGCTTGTCCCTGAGCCTGGCTACAACCCTGTGCTTATTCTGGGGGAATTTAGAACAAGGCCATCAGAACAATGAAAAGCAAGAGGCACAAGGAGGACTCGAGAGACGTAGCCCGGGCCAGCGCTGTGGTACAGTGAGTTAAAGCCAGAGCATGTGGTGCCAGCATCCCATATAGGGGCTGGTTCAAGTTATATCTGCTCCACTTCCTTTTTTCTTTCCTTTTTTTTTTAAAAAAATATTTTATTTATTTATTTGAGAGGTAGAGTCACAGACAGAGGGAGAGAAACGTCTTCCATCCACTGATTCACTCCTCAAATGGTTGTGTAAGCCAGAGCTGAGCCAATCCGAAGCCAGGAGTCAGGAGCTTCTTTCATGGTTCCCCACATGAGTGCAGGGGTCCAAGCACCTAGGCCATCTTCTACTGCTTTCTCAGGCTATAGGAAAGAGCTGGATCAGAAGAGGAGCGGCTGGAACATGAACCAATGCCCCTATGGGCTGCCAGAGCCACAGGCAGAAGTTTAGCCTACTATATATCGCAGTGTTGGCCCCGGCTCCACTTCGGATCCAGATCTCTGCTATGGCCTGGGAAAGCATCAGAGGATGGCCCAGTGCTTGGGGTCCTGCACCCATGTGGGAGATCTGTAAGAAGCTCCTGGCTCCTGGCTTTGGCCTGGCCCAGCTCTGGCCATTGCAGCCATTTGGGCAGTGAATCAGGGGATGGAAGACCTCTCTCTCTGTCTCTCACCATCTCTCTGTAATTCTGCCTTTCAAATAAGTAAAATAAATCTTTAAAAAAACGAGAGAGATATAGCCTGAGGGGAGAGGATAATTTTGTACTCCAACATTTTTGACAGTGTATGAGAAGTCTTTAAAAAGTTTATAGAAAATGTGTATTATGAAAAGGTTATACATGGATTTTGAATTTTTTGCACCAAAATAAACTTTTTTTCAATTCCATTTTTCCATAAAATTAAAAGGGATTTATTTTATTTGAAAGGCAAAGAGATGGAAAGGCATGAGAGACTGATAGACAAAGAAAGAGAGACAGAGGGAGATCGATCTTCCATTTGCTGGTTCACTCCCCAAATGCCTGCAACAGCCAGGGCTGGGCCAGGCCGAAGCAGGAGCCAAGAAGTCCACTGGGGTCTTCCACTCGGTGGTGGGAACACAGGCACCTGGGCCGTCCTCTGCTGCCTCCTAGGGCACACATTAGAGGAAGCTGGAATTGGAAGCAGAGCTGGGACTTGGACCCAGGGACTCTGGTATGGATGCAGGTGGCAAGATCAGCATCCACCACTGTGCCAAATGCCTGCCCCAGAATCGCCGCTAAGACACCATCTATATCCCACCCTTCCTGAGCTCCTTGAAAATGCAACTTCCTCTTCACCTCCCTAAGGGGACACACAGGGTTGTGCTGATGCACAGCTGTTGCACGTTCTACCTCTCTGTGACGCGAGTCAGGCTGGTGTGCAATCAGTTACAATTACATAAAGCTACGATGAATTCGATGGCACATCTTTGCTCCACAGTGCTAAGTCGAGGGATAACATTACTCTTGTGGGAAAGCACCTTGGCTCTGAAGTGCCCTGTTGCGGAAGGCAGGCGCTGAATGGAATGCTTCGGCCATGAATCTGTTTATACTAGGGCACTTCAGAAAGCTCCAGGGAAAATGGACTTAAAAGATGAGCTTATTTTGGTGCAAAAAATTTAAAAACCCATGCATACAAGGGTCTTCAAAAAATTCATGGAAAATGCATACAAGTAAAAAAAAAAAAACAGGCATGGATTGCCACAGGTTTTGTTCTAATGGAAACACATTCAAGTCTATTTCCAGGAACTGTTGGGAGTCTTCCCCGGTGAAGGTGTGTTCGGGGGTGGAGAGAACAGGCTGGCGTTTCATACTGTGCTCTTACATGAACTGGGGCCCAGCCCGAACCCAGCCCAGCCACGTTCCCCAGGCCCCCAGCGCAGGTGCCTTTGCTTCTTAAACAGGAAAGGACGCAGACGTGTAAGGCCCTGGCCTCTAGCCGCTCCTTCCAGGAGCTGAAGCGGAGTCCATATCTGTGGGGGAAATCAATGGGCAGCCGGGCACAGCCCAGCTGGCATAAAAGCTGCAGGCGGGCTACCTACAAGGGGCTCCTTGGGTCTAGGGGCTGCCACCCTGTCAACCCTCTGCCTCCACCAGCCTCCGTGTGCCCCGTGGGCATGCTCACCACCAGGGCTATGGCAATGGCCTTGGTGCCCTTGGGGCCGAGCCCGTGGTGGTTGAGATTCATGTAGGGCTCTTCCATGTTCCGGATGAAGTAGGAGACAGGTACGACGCTCAGCAGCTTGCAGGCCTCCAGGTACAGCTCCCTTTGTCCACTGGTGAAAAACTTCTCGTTATCTGCAGAGAAAGACGAGAGGAAGTAGGGTTTTTCTTCCACTTTTGCCTGGTCTTCCCTCTAACCCCAGGCAACGCTCGCTCCTCCATTGGGGGAGCCGGCCCTGTGAGTAGTATGGGCTATAGGAGCCTGCTCCAATCCTGAAAGTCGGCTGGGAGTGGAACAGGAGACCCCAGTTCCAGAAAGCCCCTGAGAGACGCCATCCTTTGGGTAAGACATGTGGCTCCTGGTTTCGTGCCCCAGCTTTCCCAGGGCAGAGGATCAGGTGTCCTGACCCTGTCTTCCCAGGCTGGCTGCAGGTAGCGATGGACCCTAAGGGGCAAATGAAGGCCCAGCCCCCTGGTCCACTTTGGGACACCTCTGAAAGGCCAAAATAGTGGTCAAGGGCGGACATTTTTTTTTTTTTAGATGGAATACTTCCAGCCACTAATCCACTCTCTCCGAACGCCCACAATGGCTGGGGCTAGGCTGAGGCCAAAGCTGGGAGCCAGAATTCAGTCTGAGTCTCTCATTTGGGTGGCGGAGACCCAGGCACTCCAGAGTCTGCATTCACAGGAAGCTGGAGTCAGGAGTCGGAGTCAAGAACCAACTCCAGGCCCTCATGTGGGATGTGAGCACTTTCTTTATTTAGAGATCCAGTCATTTATTATTTGAAAGGCCGAGTTACAGAGAGGCAGAGACAGAGAGGTCTTCCATCTGCTGGCGCACTCCCTAAATGGCTGCAATCGCCAGAGCTGGGCCAACTCGAAGCCAGAGGCCAGGAGCTTTCTCTGGGTCTTCCACATGGGTATAGGGGTCCAAGCACTTGGGCCTCCTCCACTGCTTTCCCAGGCCATAGCAGAGAGCTGGGCCAGAAGTGGAGCAGTCGGGATGCCAGCACTGCAGGAGGCGGCTTTACCCACTACACTACAGTGCTGGCCCCATGGGGTGTGGGCATCTTAACTGTCTTAACCACTAGGCCAAACGCCTGTCCCAGAAGCTGGTGACTTTGAATGGTTGAGAGTGTCCCCCTCTCGGTTTAGCTTGGCTGCCACCAAGAGAATGCCGTGAGCCATGACTAAAGTTTCATCAAAGACTTGGAGAAGTAGCAGCTGAAGAAACAAAGCCCAAGTAGCACAGAGTGGGCGTCTGGAGATGCAAGTCAGTGCAAGACAGAAAGGCACGCAGGTCGGGTGGGGACTTGCGACTGAGGCTTTCCCGTGACACTTCCACCCTGCAAACACGCACGCAGCTGACAGGTGCTTGAACCAGCTAACAGAAGTGGGGACTCGGCCTTCGCACCCCAGCCCCTTGGGGTCTTTACTCCTTAGGGTTTTGCTCAGCCTGGCCTGTGGTCAATGGGTGTTGGGCCTCCCAGGATCCTGGGTGCCCTGCGGTGGCGTCCTCATTAGGCAAGTCCAGTGGCCGGCGGGGCCTCTTGTGGCCAGCTGGCGTCTGTGTCTGCATCTGTTTTCCGTCAGATCCCGGGGCCTCTGGCCAACCCGCACCCAGCCTTTGCAGACCAGCAGAGCTTCGTTGCTGGCAGCGCAGCAGCTTCACGGGGAGGCCGGTCCTGCAAGCACAGCTGAGATCTGCCTTCTCCTGGGATGGTCGTGCAGCGCATTTCTCCACCTCAGCCCTGCTGACGTTCTGAGTTGGATCTCTCTCCGCTGGGAGGGGTTGGCCCTATATGTTGCAGGGTATTTAGTAGGATCCCTGGGCTGTACCCACAGGAGGCCAGGAGCAACCCTCTACTCCCTGGTTGGCTAACTGTCCCCTAGGGTGCCAAGTTCTCCAGTGAGCAAACCTGCTTCCCTCTGTCTGTCTTCGGTCCTGACCGCCAGTTCGTGGCTCCTGCCAGTCTCGAGTCTCGTGTCTGCCCAGCAAACCTTCCAGCCCCATCCCCAGCTGCTCAGCGCCAGCTGCAGGGGCGCCGGAAGCCAGAGCAGCTGAGCCCAGGTTTCTGCTTGGGGCAGGGTTGTTGGAGCCAAATTCAGCCTTTGGAGGTTCCCGTTGGCCAGAGCAGGGAAGGTAACCCCTAGTTTTGTCCTTGGAACTAATTCCGCTGTGTTGGATGCTGAATCTTGCGAGCTGTATTCACTGTGCTTGTTTTTCATCTATTTTCAAATTTATTTGAAAAGTGGGGGTGGGGACAGGCAGAGAGAGAGAATCCATCCAAATGCCCATAGCAGCTGGGGGCTGGGCCCGGCTGAAGCAAGGAGTGTACAACACAATCCAGGTATCCCACGTGGCAGGGACCCCAGCACTTGAGCCACCACCGCTGTCTCCCAGCGTGCCCATTAGCGAGAGGCTGGAGTCAGGCGAGGCCAGCACTCCCCTCAGCTACTCCAGTATGGGACGTGGGTGTCGTAACTGCCGCATCGAATGCCCGCCCTGATCCTACTTGACGGGCAGCAGTGGCACCTGTGATCGCTCGCTGCGGGTGGGGAAGAGGGCAGGGGAGACGGAAGCAGAAGCCCTGGGCAAAACCTCTGGGGTTGCGCTTCGCCACCTCCTCCATCCACGGAGTCAGGCATTGAGAGCAGTATTCGTGCCAGCTTTGATGTGGACAAGAGAAAGAACAACATGGTAAGGCGAGAGGTCAGCGGAGAAGAGGCGGGAAGCTGAGTGTTGGCCGCGGAGAGGGGGTCTGGAGCTGACCCCGTGCAGACGCTGCACAATTCAGCAGCACGAGGCTCCGCCTCCATTCCCGAGCCTCCCGGGGCTAGCCTCGAACTGGGAAGCTTGAGGCTGGTCCCATCCAATGGGATGACATCACTCTCCCCTGCTTCACAAATGGTCTTTTAGGTACTTCCTCTCCTTGGGGAAACTGGGAGGAGAGAGAGGGTGGGGGTGGTGTCTGCAGTGACAGAGTCTCTGTGCCAGCTCAACTGGCCCGATGCTCAGGTAGGCGTGGATTTACGGAGAGAAGAGCTGTACGGTGATTGTGAGGCGAGAACTGAGGCACAGCCGGGTAAACTGCTGCCCACGTGCGAAGCCAGCATTGTGTATGAGCTCTGGTTTGAGTCCTGGCAGCTCTGCTTCCGCTCCTGCTCCTTGCTAATGTTCCTGGGAAGGCAGCAGAAGATGGCCCAAGTGCTTGGGACCCGGCCACCCATGCCAGTAACCTGGACGGAGTTCCAGGCTCCTGGCTCGTGGCCATTTGGGGAGTGAACCAGAAGATGGAAGATCTTTCTCTCTCTGTAACTCTCCTTCTCAAATAAATAAGTCTTTTAAAAAAAGGTGATGCTTGTAATCGATACACAGTTATTCTTAATTCTTTTTTTAAACTTAAAAAAAAAAAAAAAAGGTGATGCTGGGAAGCCACTGGGATGTGAGATGGGCCAGCCATGTGCTCCTGAGCCCTGGAATATGGAATGCTCAGATCATCGGCGAGTTCCAGAAAGGCACTGGCCAGCATGGTGGGCTTGGGCAACTCACATGGTCTCTTTAAGCCTCGGTTTTCTCATCTGGAAAAGGCAGGTGATGGGGACAACTGTCAGCCCCTGGGCTTGTTGCAGAGATCAGACCAGGCCCCACGGAGGGGGCACTTAGAAGACAGAAGCCCTCTTGGCGTTTTGGTTCAGGCTCCAGCAAGCTGATGTGGGGGCGGGGAGAGGAGGAGGAGGAAGAGGGGGAGGAGGAAGAGGAGGGGGAGCGGCAGAACGTGGCATCAAACTGAGCCTAGGGCGTGTCTGCCTCAGTCTCTACCAGACGCCTGCCCGGCAGAGCTGGGTTCGCCCAGCTTCTGAGGACGCTGGGCGTGGGGTGGGGGACCCTCCTCCCGGCCCACTCTCACCCTCAGCCTCCAGGTCTGTTTCTGAGTTCTCCCAGGCTGACTTCTCCTTCATCACAGTCGAGGGCGCTTCGGCCTCACAGTAGAGCGTTTCGTCGCTGCTGTGCGGCGCCAGCGGGCTCTCCGGCTCCTCTGGGGGAGGGGAAGAGGGAGGGGGAAACACATCTCTGATTGTGAGAATGAACGGGACTGAAATCTGCATGGCCCCCCACATCCCAGGTTCTAGCTGCAGCCTTTCACCCCTTCCCCAGCCCGCCCCATTCCCCCCATCAGCTGCACGTGGCTCAAGGTGGCCTGCATGGCCAGGGAGGTCTCCAGGGAGGTCTCGTTCTACGACAAGGCACAGTTCCCAGCACGAAGCTGCCTGCCATGGGCTCTTGTGTTAAAGACTCGGCTGCGTCCCTCCCACACTGGCTGCTGCCACCCTGTTCCCTTTGGGGGGCTGTGGTGGAGATGGGCTCCTTGCTCACACTTCCCCCTCCTCATTCACCTGGGTGGGCTTCAGGGTCTGCACCTGCTCTTCCAGGTGAAGGGGCATGCCTGGTGCCTGGGCATCCCCCTCGTCGGGCACAAAAGGTGCTGGGGAGGGGCAGAGTGGGGCAGGTGGTAACTTGGAAATGGACCAGGAGCAGTTGCAGGGAGCTCGAGAGGAGCTGAGTCCAAGAATTCAATCTGGTTTCTGAACAAGAAGCTTCTAACCCAACCAACATGGATCATTTTACGGCCAGGAAGAAGGAGGGGCTTAAAACCCGCTTGGGTGGAATCCATTGCTCTGAGTAACCATGTGCCTCCAGAGTCTGATGAGTTGCTGTAGACAGGAGCACAGCTGCCCTCACACCAGTGCGCTGCACCTGCTACAGGTGGTTTTCCCACTATTGGCTGCTGGTCTGGGACCAGCCTTGGGCTTCTGGAAGCTATACAGAAGGTCCAGAAGTCAGTCCTGTGACACCAGCAGGACCCAGCGGCTTAGGGAAGACACTGGGCCTCTGGTCGGCCTGGCAGAATTTAGCCTGGCTATTCTTGGGGTGTGCTGAGCACCATGGCTGGGGTCCCAAGTTTTGACCTCTCAGATCCTCAGATGGTGGGTTCCTAGGGAGTCCACACAGGCATGTATCTTTCTTAGTCCTTGTCCACAGGCCTGGCATTCATTTCCTAGCTTGTGAGACAAGGTCTGTGTGATATGGGATGCAGGTAGCAGTGGCCTGGAAGTTATGACATGTGGTCACTGAGAGGCCAAATGACTAGTTGGGCGATCAGACAATTTTAGAATTTCATTCAACTAGTAGAATATTGGTAAATAGTTAACAATTGGCTTCCTCAAGAGGGTGGGAGGGACTATACTAGGAACATCCTGATTGATAGCATGAGCCAATTCACGTGGTGTAAATATTCCAACATGGCTGAATTCAGGCTAGCAACAGGACATCAAGCATCTGGCCAGGTAAGAATGAAAGTTGGCCAGGGCTGGTGCGACCCAGCTTCAGCACAGCTCTGCATCCAGCTCTCACCGTGTGCTGGACCTGGGACCCAAGCCATCTCCCCAATCCTAGAGGGTCCCAGGAAGCAGTGCAGTGGGCTTCCAGGGTGCTGTGATCACTGGGGACTGCACTACAGGGCCCGGAAGGGCCTGCGTGGCGAGAGGTGGGAGACTTTTCACCTTGTGTCTCGAGCTCAAGAGGTGTGTCACTGTCCATGGTGTCGGGACTCTCCTGAGGGTGGCTGTCAGCTCCGTGCCACCTTTCTGTTGCTTCCCTAGGAATCATGCTTGCTCATTCGCCTCTTTCTCAAACTGTGTGTGGGGCCCCCCAACCACGGCCAATCCCAGGGGAGCCTCTAGTTAATCCTCTTTCCCAGTGAGCCCCAGGGAGAGTGGGCTCTGGTGGTCACTGGGCGTGCGTGATCTTGACCCCATTTATGCCTGGGAGAGGCAGCCCCTTCCCCAGATCATCAGGGACAGTGGCACACAGCTCTATTCCCGGCAGCCCCAGCGAAAGGATAACCACCCGCCTGCGACTTTGTGACTGAGGAGCCACATGTATTTCCTCCTCAACATTCCATGACCTCATGCAGTCATTGTGATCCACGTGGGTGGACCTGGCAACAGCAGGCCTCCCGCCCTCTTGGTGGCTCTGTCCATCATCTTTTCTCATATGTCCACTGGGGCCGAGCCCAGGCTTGGCTGTGAGTGCTCAGGTACTGTGGGGGGCCCTCTTGCTGGTGTTGTATTTTCCTCTGAGTCAGGACCAAACCCAAGCCCCCCAAGCAGGTGACCGTGAAGAGCTTCCACCATGTTCTTCTCTCAAGGTGGTTGTGCTTCGGGTACGAAGTATATCAGTGATGGGTGAAGTCAGTTTTCCTCTGCCCGGTTCTTCCTTTTCACTTCCCCCCTTGGGAGAGTATCCTCAACGTTGGAGCAGAAGACCAAAAGCAAAGCACAACAAACATATGTTCTATCACTGCAGCTGGCTGCAGCCAAAGCACTGCTCAATCCAAACCGCTGGGCTGCTTAACGTGAAGCCACTTGGCCATCATCCCTACGTTTGGCTGCTTCCGCATGTCTCAGAGTTGAAGTCCAGGTGCAGTTTTCTGCCAACAGAGTCTGGAGGCTGTTTGTTCCTTCTTGATAAGCTGACCACACACCAACTGTCAGGTCAGTGACTGGAGGGCTTGGGACGAGACAATGGCAATCTGTCTCTCACCTGAGAAGAACAATGACGATGTTAAGACTTGCGCAAGAAAATCAAAGATCCATGGCTAAAAAGAGATGCTATGATTCCTTCAGGCATTCATTCTGAAAAATACTGACTGAGTATCCGCTAAGTGCAAGGCATTGAGCCTGGCACTACTGTGGGGGGGGGGGGGTGCAAAGGGGATTGAGACAAGGACCTTCCCAGGCATGTGCAGTGCAAGATAGAGCTAGACAGGGCCACTCCTAGGGTGAGGGCCCTGGGTCAGTTGTTTGGCAGCTCCCCTGTTCATATAAACCATTCGAGTCCCTCTAAGTCAGAAGGTGGCACCATCTTGGTGGGCCAATCTCATGGGCCCCCTGGAGAGATACCTAAACAGGCCAGGGGAAGTGGTCAGCTCCTGGGATGACCAGGAACACAGCACGGAAGGCCCTTGGGGCAGCTGGCTGGGTGGAGGACAAGAAAGCATCATGAGGGTGGAGGAGGAGGCAGCCGGGAGTGTGTGGGTCCTGGTCTAGGCTCTGTGAGCTCTGCTTGGACAGCACCGTCTACTCTCAGATACTGAAGGATGAGTTCGAAAAGCTGGAGGCGGGGACTCTCAATAGCCACCAGACAGTGGCATTGCCAGCGCAGGTTTAAGAGCAGCACTGGACACCGGAAAGGCAGTCAGGGAGGTGCACCGGGAGTTCAGGAGAGGGCGGGGTTTCTCCCATGGACTTACAGTCTGGGGAAAAGGCCCTTCCAGGAGTGCGGGGTGTAGGAGGGCAGCAGAGTCATGGAGAGAGGTGGGGAGTGAGAGGTAGGGAAAGGGGAGATCTGGAGGGCCACAGCAAGTTCTGTAGATTCAGGGAAACTGAAAGGCCACGTGGGGATGGGTGTGGCCTCGTGGTTGAGCCCCCTGTTGGGACACCTGCATCCCACACGGAGTGCCACGGGTCAGAAACTCAACCTGTGCCTCCCATGAGGTACATTAGCAGGAAGCTGGAACTGGGAGGCAGGACTTGAACTCAGGCATGGTGAGATGGGACGTGGGTGTCCTAAGCAGCATCTTAACCAAGCACCTGCCCATCATCATGGTTTTGGTTTCTTTGTCTAATCCAAGCTCAGACAGATTTTTTTGGGTATGTTTTATTCTAGAACTTTTATGGTTTTATCTATTACGTTTGGAGCTATGATCCATTTAACAATCTTTTCTACTGCGGTAGAATACACAGAAGAAAAAATTAACCATTTTAATCTTTTTAAGTGTACAGTTCAGTCACATTAAATATATTTACAACATTGTGCAGCTATCACGAGTTTTCCCAGGACTTTAAAGAAAAGATGTATTTATTAGGAAGGCAGTGTGCTGGGGGGAGGTGGGAGAGAGATCTTCTATCTCTAGTACACTCCCCAAATGGCCACAGCAGCCAGAGGTGGGCCAGGCTGAAGGCAGGGACCTGGAACTCCCTCCAGCTTTCCTATATGGGCGCAAGTACTTGGGCCCCTTCTACTGCCTTCAGGCCATCAGCAGGGAGCTGGATTGAAAGCAGAGTAGCAGGGACTCCAACTGGTGCTCTGCCATGCGATGCCAGCATGGCGAGCGGCAGCTTAACCTGCTGTACCACATCGCTGGCCCTTTCCAGAGCTTTTCCTCTGGCCCATTTTGAGTGAATTTTTATGTGCGGCATGAGGTAGGAGAGGAGATTCATGTACTTTGCCTGTGGACGTTCAGTTGTTGTAGCTGCACTTGCTGAAAAGACTATTTCATTGTCCTATCATCATTGTCAAAAATCAGTTGGATCTGCATCCTTTCAGTGTTGTTGCGGGGCTAGCGTTTCAGAAACCGCGGACCAGGGCTGCACGGCACTGTCTGAGCGCTGTGACGTTAAACTGCCGGGTTGTGAGCTCAGTGATGGGAAGAGGTTCCAAGGTGCGTCGGGTGGGAGGTGAGTTGACTGTGATTAATCCCCGGAGGAGGGGCAAGCGAGACAGGCCAGGGGAGGAGCGGAGCTGTAACTTTGACTTGAAATGTGCCAAAGACAAGGTCACCTGGGATTGGTCTGGAGGTCATTCCCAGGTCACACAGATGGTAGGCGGTAGTGAGTGGCAGAGTTGGGACATAAGTGAGATCAGTCAGCTACAGAGCCTCTGCTGTCTCTAAATGGGCCCCCTGGCCACTCTACTCCTCAGGACAACTGCTGCCCATAGCCAGGCAGGTCTGAGCTTAGGTGAAGTATTTCAGAGGTTGTTGAACCAGTCTGGTGGCCAACCCCAGTGCATTGCTTGATTTTGTAATTGAACTTTTATTGAAACAATCATGATCATGCATTTAGGTGTTGCCTGTGGCTACTCTCATGCTACAAAGACAAATACATTTCCTAACTGACTCATTAAGAAAGTATTTGATTGTTATTAACATAATAACATGACTGAAGGTCCAAGTTCTTCAGGGGAGAGAACGGAGAGAAGAGGATCAAAGATAGTTGGCAAGGGGCTGGCATTATGGCGCAGTGGGTTAAGTTGGTGCCTGTGACACAGGCATTCCATGTGAGCATGGGTTCAAGTCCCAGTTGTTCCACTTCTGATCCAGCTCCCTGCTAATGCGCCTGGGAAAGCAACAAAAGATGGTCTGGGTGCTTGGGTTCCTGCCCCCCATGTGGAGACCCAGATGGAATTCCAGGCTCCTGGCTTCACCTGGCCCAGCCCTGGCCATTGCAACCATTTGGGGAGTGAACCAGTATATGGAAGATTTTTCTCTGTATCTGTTTTTCCTTCCCTCTCTGTAATCCTGCCTTTCAAATAAAGTAAATAAATAAATCTTAAAAAAGAAGGGGTTGGCATTGTGGCACAATGGGTTAAGCCACCATTTACGATGCCAGCATCCCGAATTGGAGTGCCAGTTTAAGTCCCAGCTGCTCTGCTTCCAATCCAGCTCCCTGCTAATGCACCTGGGAAAGCAGCAGAAGATGGCCCAAGTGCTTGGGCCCCTGCCACCCATGTGGGAGACCAGGATGGAGTTCCTGGCTTCTGGTTTTGGCCTGGTCCAGACCTGGTAGTTCCAGGCATTTGGGGAGTGAACCAGTGGATGGAAGATATTCTCTCTCTCTCTCTCTCTCTCTCTCTCTCTCTCTCTCCTTCTCTCACCCTCTCTCTCCCTCTCTCTCCCTATCCTATGTAGCTTAGCCTTTCACATAAATAAATAAGCAAAACATTTAAAAATGGAATTAAAAGGTAAATTTATTTTGGTGCAAAAATTTTCGAAACCCATGTATAAGTTTTTCACAATATGCATTTTTCATGAACATTTTGAAGACCCCTCACATGCATGGTTTTTGAAAATTTTTTGCACCAAAATAAACTTTCAACACAATTTTCCACAAACTCTTTGGAATACTCTTATACCAAGTCCCCACAACACATTGCAGGAGTCTGAGGTAGAGTAGTGAGCCCCGGGGCAGGATTCCTGCTGCGGGAGAGTGGGGAGGATTACTTGGAGTTAGAGAAGGTACGCCGAGGCCCATCATGAAGGGCCCTTGATGCCTGTGTAGGAGTTAGACCTGCATCTTAGGGACCGTGGGGGTTTACAAGAAGCAGTGGTGTGACCTAATCAGATTTGCACAGTAGAGTGCTCTGGTTGCAGTGTGGAAAGTGGGGAATCAACACATGTTAGGAGTGGCTGAAGACATGAAGTGGGCTGATCGAGTAGATATCAAGAAGGCCAACCCACTTGGACCTGGGAATAGATGGGATAGAAAAGAGAAAGAGGACGGGGCTGGCACTGTGGCGTGGCGGGTAAAGCCGCTGCCTGCAGTGCTGGCATCCCACATGGCCACTGGTTTGAGTTCTGGCTGCTCCACTTCCGATCCAGCTCTCTGCTATGGCCTGGGAAAGTAGTGCAAGATGGCCTCAGACCTTGAGACACTGTGCCCATGTAGGATACCTGGAAGAAGCTCCTGGCTCCTGGCTTCAGATAGGCCCATTGTGGCCATTTGGGGAGTGAACCAGTGAATGGAAAATCTATCTCTCTCTGCCTCTGCCTCTTTGTAACTCTGTCTTTCAAATAAATAAATAATACATCTTTAAAAAAAAGAAAAGAGAAAGAGGAAATGAAAGGTAGGTGGCAGACAGCTCAGTAGATGATGGAGCCAATCCTACAGCAGAGGACAAAAGATTTGGGGTAGTGGATATATATATATATATATATATTTTTTTTTTTTTAAGATTTACTGACTTGTTTGAAAGAGTTACAGAGAGTGAGGTGGAGGGAGGGGGGGAGAGGAAGGGAGAGAGAGAGAGAGAGAGAGAGAGAGAGAGAGAGAGAGAGAGAGAGAGAATGAATCTTCCATCTGCTGGCTCACTCCCTGAATGGCTACAAAGCCAGATTGGCCCAAGCCAAAGGTAGGGCCGGGCCAGGCCAAACTCAGGAGCTTCTTCTGGGTCTTCCACGTGGAGGGCAGGGGACTAAACACTTGAGCCATCTTCTGCTGCATTCCCAGGCCCGTTAGCAGGAAGTTGGATCAGAAGTGGAGCAGCCTGGATGTGGTCTGGCACTGATATGGGATGCCAGCGTTGTAAGTGGCGGCTAAACCTGCTACCCTACAATGCCGACCCCGAGGTGGGTATTTCTGAGACTGGTGGAGGCAGGGGATGAACGCATCTTTGGGTGTGGTGACTCTTTGAGTCACCTCTGGGACAACTACTGGAGAGGTTTGCGGATCTGCGGTCAAGGAAAAGGATTTGGGCTACAAATCCAAACGTTTGAGTGGTCGGTATGTGGACCGTATTTGAGGCTACTGGAGTGGTAAATATTTCTCAAGACAGGTCTGTAGAGCAAGGCGAGGAGGGAGGCCAAGGTGAAATCCTAGGATGGCATCAATGAAAGGAAGTGGGCAGGGGACACAGTAAAGCACACGAGGACAGAATGTCCACAGAGACAGGGGAAATAAGAATGTCATAGACACCAAGGGAAGTGGGGGGGACAGGTAAGCAAAATAGCAGAATAGTCAAGAAACAGGGGAATCAGAACACGTTCTTTCCTCGGGCTTCCCACTGTCCTCAACAAGGGAGGCACCAGCACTCTGGGTGGACTTTCAGAGGAGTGGTGGTGGAGGCAGCCATAGTTAGGTGGAAAGTATGACTGAGAGATGAGGTAGCATAGCTAGCAGGTCCAGCCAGCTCCTGGGATGGTTATGAGAGGGAGGCGCAGAGACAGAGGGGCAGCTGGGGGGGGGGGATCTGGGGCTGAGGGGGAGGTGCAGAGACAGAGGGGCAGCAGGGGGTGGGTGAGGGGGACCTGGGGCTGAGGGGGAGGCACAGAGACAGAGGGGCAGCAGGGGGTGGGTGGGGGACCTGCACCTGAGGGGAAGGCACAGAGACAGAGGGGCAGCTGGGGGTGGGTGGGGGACCTGCACCTGAGGGGAAGGCACAGAGACAGAGGGGCAGCTGGGGGTGGGTGGGAGGATCTGGGGCTGAGAGGGAGGCGCAGAGACAGAGGGATAGCTGGGAGGGCAAGGGGACCTGGGGCTGAGAGGGAGGCGCAGAGACAGAGGGGCAGCTGGGAGAGCAGGGGGACCTGGGGCCGAGGGGGAGGCGCAGAGACAGAGGGGCAGCTGGAGGGGCGGGGGGACCTGGGGCTGAGGGAGGGTTTCAGGTACAGGAGCGATGTGGGCACGGTTAGGTGCTCACGGGAAGGAGTCAGTTCAGAAAGGGCGAGGGTGAGTAGGGGAACGTCCTGAGCAGGTAGCAAGGAGGGATCCCGCTCATGGTGGAGGCTCAGCCACTGTGTTGGGAAGCTCAGAGAGTTCCCACTTGGTGGTTCTACGTTGTCCTCTAAAATTGACAGGGGCTGGGGCTGGCACTGCGGTGCTGTGGGTTAAGCTGCCAACTACACCGTTGGCTTCCTATACGGGCGCTGGTTCGAGTCCCGGCTGCTCCACTTCTGATCCAGCTCCCTGCTACTGTGTCAAGGAAAGCAGTGGAAGATGGCCCAAGACCTTGGGCCCCTGCACTCACATGGGGGACCCAGATGAAGTTCCAGGCTGGGCTTTCACCTGGCCTAGCCATGTGGGGAGTGAACCAGTGGATGGAAGATTCTCTCTCTCTCTCTCTCTCTCTCTCTTTCACTCTCTGTAACTCTGATAAACAAATATTTAAAACAATGAAGAGAAGAGTGAGCTTGGGGTAAACACTGATGAGTGTTTGATGCGCTCTGATGAACACATGAGCCGGTGAGTAAGTGAAGCAATGACCAACTCACGACTACATTGGCGCATTCTGGAACTACTTTGCTATAATCCTGGAAACTTGAAGGAAACACTAGGCTAGGAGAAGCCACCTTATCAGAGTGCAGGGGCCTCAGGGCCTGATGAGCTACACGTGGGCTAGCTTAGCCTGCCAGAGACACCATTTGTGTTCTCTAGACCAGTACGGAGTCAATACAGAGCTCCTCACACCTCCATGTCCAGTCCAAACTGAGATGTGATGTCCAAGTACAACACACACTACCACTCAGGACAACAACAACAACACCTCATTTAGACATATGGATTGCATGCTTTCATGCCGAATTATTGGATCTACAGGGTCAAAATTTGTTAATATTAATTTCACCTGCTTTATTTGCTTATTTATTCACTTTTGATATGAAGCCACCAGAAAATTTGAAATTTTGAATGTGGTTGGCAGCACTGCCCCCAGCCCTGGTCAGTAGCATCTGTAGTCCAAAAGGAAGCCTTATGCACCCCCTGTATATTGTCCAAGTTCAACCAATACATTTGTGAATGCAGCCATACTGCTGAACTTCCATATGTACCTGTTGTCCTAGGTAAAATTTGGTCTCTAAGGGCTTGTTTCCTGTACATAGGAAATGCTCCTAAAAAATTCTCCTTCAGTCCCTCTGAGGATTATAAAACCTCCCAACTGCCCCATTGGCAAAGTTCTTTTTAGTTTTTATTTTAATATTTATTTATTTGAAAGGTAGAGCAACAGAGATAAGGGAAAGACACGCACAGAGAGGAAGAGAGATCTTCCATCTGCTAGTTCATTCCCCAAATTGCTGCAACAGCCAGGTCTGGGCCAGGCCAAAGCCAGGAGCCAGGAACTCCATCTAGGTCTCTCACATGGGTGCAGGCACCCAAGCACTTGGGCCATCTTCCACTGCCTTCCCGGGAGCATCAGCAGGAAGCTGGATGATAAGCAGAGTAGCTGGCACTCTGACATGGGATGCTGGTGTTGCAAGTGGCAGCCCGACCGCAGTACCACAGAGGCAGCCCTGGCCCCGCAGGTCAGTTCTGCACCCTTGAAATCACACTGATGATGGAAACATGTGCGCATTATTGCCCTTGTCGTTATTGCGGTTGGCACGCAAGAGCCTGACTTCAGCCTGGGATTGTAGCAGAAACCTCCCCTCCATGCATTAACAGTGAGCTGAGTTGTTTTCTGCCCAAGTTCAAAGAATATAATAGTAAACAGAGAGCTTACCTTGGACTAGGCATGGTAAGGAGAGTGGGGAGGTTCCACAGGTAGGAAATGGCAGAGGCCGGGTCTGAACTCAGCAGGTTGAGCACGATGATGCGCACCTTCCAACCTAGCTGACCATGGATCAGGAAACAAGAAGAGAGAAGTCTTGCTTAACTCACCTTACAAAAAACCACGGCATCGGCCAGCCTGCCATGCTGTGCCCTCTTTGTGCACTGGACATTCAGCCAAGGCTAGCGGCGTTAGCAGAGGTGCCCACACTGCACATCCAGCCAACTTGGTGAGGGTCTGAGGACCTCATCCCAGACCCGTGAAGTCAGGACTCTTGGAATGGGGCCTAGAAATTTGTATTAACTTTTGTTCCCAAATAGATAAGGTTACTAGTACTTCACATAATGGCAAACACAGATAAGTACCTTGTTCCACAATCTGATTTGAACTTGGACTTCTGTGTAACTACTGGCACAAAATGGAAGAAATCCATGCACGAGGAAGCCGAGGGCCTGGCCTTGGGTGGACCTAACATTTGTGCACTACTCTAGTCAGCTTCGCAACTTTCAGAGGGCTGGGGCCTCCTACCCCTCTCGGCCCAAGGGATGAGCGGGTACTGCCCAGGGCGGATGCTGGGGTTCTACAGCGGGTGAGCGGCATCGCACACAAGGTCACGCACTGACTCTCTCCTGCTTCCTCCTCCTAGCCTGTCAGTGTTATGATGTATCCAGCCGGTCCAGGATCTGGTGACTCCCCGGAGGGCTTCCCAGAACAACCAAGGCTCCAGCCACAAATCGGAAGTTGCACAGCTCAGACACTGGGTACTGACGGGGGGATGGCACGCTGACCTCTTCCTGCTGCAGGCGGTGGCGGGTGCGGGAGGGAGGCGGCGCTCAGAGAGGTCTTCCCCAGCACCCGGGAAGATGGGGGACTGGTCTTCCTTTAGTGGCAGGCTCCAAAGTTTAATCTCGAGATACCGCAAGGTACACAAACCACCAGTCGGACTTGCCCCTGGCTTGACAGAATTGCTTTCCTTCTGAGACTCCCTTACCAACGGGGCCCGCTCTGTCTTCCAGGATAGGCGCGAGGGTGGACTCCTATGGTGACCTAGAGTCTTGAGCTGGGGTGACCTAGAGTCTGAGCTGGGGACGGCGGCAGAAGCAGGAAGAGGGCGGGGTGGGGACAAACTCCCGGTCCTCCCTGGGATGGGAAGGGCTGGAATACAGCAGTCGGGGTGAGGCGTCCCCCCGAGGGAAGTCTAGCCCGCCTCCATTTTGCAGGGAAGAAAACCGAGGGGCCAGAGGTTAGTCAGCGGCGAAAGGGACAATACTACAACTGTGGCTTCTGAAAGACACAACAAAGCCTCCAGCGAGGCCCTTCCTGTGAAACCCGCGCCCTCATTGGGCGACTCGGAGCCAGGCCGCACCCGTTGCCATGGCAGCAGGCGCGCGCACTCCGGTACCTTGCGCTCCCAATAAAGTTGTTGTTGAAGCTCGGGCGGAAGAAGCCGCAGCGGCACCACGTGGCCAGGCTGGGGGCGGGGTCTGCCGAGGCGGGGCGGGGCCGGGCCAGGGGGCTGACCCGGCGGGCAACGGAGGCGGAGGGCGACGGATGCGGGCGCGGGCGCGGGCGCGGGCGCGCGAGGCGGGCCATGATCGCGTCTTGCTTGTGTTACCTGCTGCTGCCGGTCGCGCGCCTCTTCCGCGCCCTCACAGGTACCGGCCCCGCGTCCTGACAGGCGGGAGCCCGGCCGGGGCGGGGCCGTGCGGGGCAGCGCTGGGCCTGGGGCAGCGGGCGGTGCGCCCTGCTTCGCGACCACCGTCCCCCGGGCAGTGCCAACGTGTGGGGATGCCGTCCCGGACCCGCGGGGTCCAGCGGGGTCTCAGGAGGCCCGGGCCCGGCCGACGGCCCCTCCCACGGCTGTGGTCTGGAGACGTCGGGCCACGGTTAACCTGGAGCCGGGCAGGGGAAGGGGCGCCCCTGCCTGTCCCTGGGAGTGCCCTGGCTTCGGGGTCCGGGAGGGTTGTCAGCTCCGCGCCGAGGCAGAGGCAGGGCGGCCCTGCGGGACCTACCCGCCTTCGCCTGGTGAACTTCCGCCCGGTTCACAGCTGACAGTGGGCTCTGCTCAGTGGCAGGGACACGTGGACATGTCAGCGCTGGCGCCTTGGCCGGGTGCCCGCGCCCCTGTGCCGGGCAGGGGGCGGTGCCCCGCTCCGGAGAAGAGGCAGGGTTATTACTTCACTTTTTCGCAATGTGCCTGCTTCCCAGTCCTGACATCGCACGGGGCGGCCAGACTTCTGCGATTTAGGGAGCAGGAGTGCGGGCTACTTTCCCAGCAGGCAGGGTCCCGCTGTGCGGTCCGTGTTTTCCTTCCTGGAACTTTACGCGGGGTGTGTGTGTGTGTGTGTGTGTGTGTGTGATTGCTAGCATATGTTTCAGCGGAAGCGTTTTCATTTCGGTTTTCCTGCGTGCCTGCATTACAGTGCAAGCTTCGCAGGGCTGGGCCAAGTCTCTCCAGCGCCAGTGCCCTGCCTGGTAGAGAGCAGGTACCCAGTGAACTCGGGCGGGAACGCAGCACTCCCCAGAAGTTGTTTACAGGAACTCAGCCTGCTCCTTCAACTGCTGCTGTTGCTGGAGGGGCAGCCTTGTAGCAGACACTAGTGACAAGAGCCTTGCGCTTGTATTAGCTGTGCAGATTTGGTTTTTAATTAAGATTTTTTTTCAAAGAAAAGCATTCTATTTCTGAAAAACAAACACTACCACCACCAAAACAACAATAAACAACAACAAAAAAACCCCAAAAGCTGCTAGATTTGAAAGCTGGTAGCCTCCTGCATGGAGGACGGAGAGCCTCTGCCCTCGGTTATACACAGGGCACAGAGTGGGTCCCTCACACCAACACCTGCGACCCAGCCTGTGGGTTTAGAGCAGGCGCCATTGTCATTTCGGGCTGGATCGTTTGTTGAGGGTCTGCCTGTAGCCCTGTCCGCTCACCTCTGGATGCCCACGACACAGCCACGGTTGTGAGCGCCACAGTATCCATGGACATTGCTGAGTGTCCCCTGGGGGCAAAGTCACCAAAATGCACATAGGTCCTAAATAAGACTTTTGAGTTATCTTTTAATATTTGAGCCATTTTGAGGTTTTTCTTGCCTTTAAATATAACCGCCAGTACTCATACAGCAATTCTGTAGTGACTGTGGGTCCGCTGTGTATGTGTGTCACTTGTCCTGTGCTGTGGCTCGGTGGCTTAGTGGGGGAGGGGCCTGCTCTCGCTGATATGCTGGGCTCAGAGTTTGGGGGCTCTACCTTGAGAGTTTTCCCCACCTGCCCTGTCGCCTGTTGGCCATCACTTGTGGCTGCGGTAGCCGAGCGGTGACAGCTGACTTTTACTGTCGGTTGTTGGCACCTTCTGGGTTACAGTCTCTGATGTGCGGTGGAATGGGAAAGCGGATCGTGGAGCAGGAAGATTTTATGAGTGGAGTAAAGAGCTTTGAGAAGAAGCCTTGGGGCCTTCACTCAGAAGTCAGTTGTTTGGATGTGTAGACTGTCTACTCTGGGGCTTTTATTTTTTTTCTGCAGCGAGTATGTTCATTGATTTGGTGACTCAGGGAGCTTGAAAAGCTCCTGAGGGGATCTTGTCCCCATTTTACAGTAAAGAGCGAGGGGCATTGTTGGAGAGGAGTTAATTTCAAGGCCGGACCATAACCTGTGGTTCCGATTCATGGCTCCCATGTCATGTGATTCTCGGAACCAGAAGGTTGCTGTTAGCGGTGTTACCATGCACATAGAAGGGGCGTGCCTCTGTGTGCCCGTCAGTGTCTTGGATTACACGGGACAGCAGTCCTTCACTGGGGCACCGGGTGAATATTATTTATGAGTCAGGTCCCTACCGGGTAAATTAGGGGAAGCACTTAGCATAGCGCCTGGCACTCAGCGTGCACTTTGCCGTGATGGGGATGGCCCAGGCGTGAAGTGGGCAGGCTCGGCGACAGCACGGACATGAGCGAGGGGGACGGGGTGTGGGTTGCGTGACGCCACCTTCTTACAACCTGGTGTTTTACCTTTCCTCTTAGATGCTTTCTTCGCATGTCGGAAAAATGCTCTCCTGGCGAAGAGCACGGCCCCCCAGCTAGAGGGCGACTTTGCCATGGCCCCTCGGGGCACAGACCAGGAGGAGTGTGAGGGCCTGCTGCAGCAGTGGCGAGAAGAAGGGGCGAGCCCTGTGCTCTCGGCGGCCAGCGAGGGCCCCCTCGCCGACAAGGGGCTGGCGCAGAGCAGCCTGGCTCTCCTGATGGATAGTCCTGGGGAACACGACGCTGCGTCAGAGGACAAGTGGTCCAGCAGGCAGCTGAGTGACCTGCGGGCAGCGGAGAGCCTGCAGGAGCCTTTCCCCGAGGTGCTAGAAGAGGAGCCACTGCCAGAGGCTGGGGGGCCCCTGTGGACCGCTGTCCCCGTGCAGACAGGCCCCCAGTACGTGGACTGTGCTGTCCTCCCCATGGGTGCCCCCGCCGCTGAGCAGTGGGAAGAGGACCCCGCGGTGGTGGCCTGGAGCATCGCCCCTGAGCCTCTGCCCCAGGAGGAGGCCACTATCTGGCCCTTTGATGGCCTGGGGCAGCTGCAGCCTCCCCCAATGGAAATACCGTATCACGGTGAGTCTGGCCGTCAGCAGGCCGAGGGGGCCAGTACCGCAGAGGGTGTCGGCTTTGGGAAGAGCTGCTGCCGAACAGCAGGTGCCCGGGCGGACGGGGAGCTCGGCCGCTGTGCCTGCTCTGCTTTCCCCACGGTCTTCCAGAGGTGGGAGGTGCGGGGTGGGGAGGGGGCTGAGACCTGGCCCTGGTTCTCCTCCTCCACGCTCCCAGGGCTCCCTGCGGGAGGAGTGGGGTCTCAGCCTCCCCCATCTGCCTCGGCCAGAGTGACTTCCGTGGTCTTTGTGATACACGTTGGGTGTCCTTTACAATGTGAAGAAAGGATTCAGTGGCTCATGAAGGGTTGAAATCCACTCTGCTGTGCCACACTGGAGGGGATATGGGGGGCACGCTGTGGGCTCTGGCCCCGGGGACTTTTCCAGCTTTGGAGGTCAGCCAATACCCAAGGCTGAGACGACCCCAGGAATGCCCTTAATGACTGATGCTCCAGAGACCCCTGGGTTGATGGAAAGTGAGGGTTTGTCGGGCTGTAAATCTTCACTGAGCATCTACGAGGTGTGTGTACGGGGGACGCGGTGGTGAACAGGCCAGGATTCTTTCTGGCTTTGTGCTCTGCTACTCTGGTCTGAAGAGTGTCCTTGGAGCCCTGGCCCAGTCACCGCAGAGAGGGACAGGTGATAGGAACAGAAGAACTTCAGGCCCCATTAAGAATGGAGAGGGCAGGGCCGCTGGATCGCGTAGCTGTGGCCTTGAACTCTCTTCCAACCCCTTTGCAGAAATCCTGTGGCGCGAGTGGGAGGATTTCTCCACGCAGCCAGACCCGCAGGGCCTGGAGGCAGGGGACGGCCCTCAGTTCCAGTTCACTCTGATGTCCTACAACATCCTGGCCCAGGACCTGATGCAGCAGAGCGCAGAGCTCTACCTGCACTGCCACCCAGACATCCTAAGCTGGAGCTACCGCTTCGCCAACATCATGCAGGAGTTCCAGCACTGGGACCCGGACGTGAGTGACGAGGCCACGTGTCCTCTTGCGTGGGTACCGAGTCCCACCCGGGCATGTTCAGATGACTGGCGTCAGTCCGTGAGTTCTGGGCTGATGCTGAGCAGCATCCAGCAAGGTGCACCTGCTTCCTGCTGGGAGGGGCCCCTGGGGACTCAGCGAGTAGGAAGAGGCAGCACACATGACGCCCGCTCAGCTCATGGTGGTGGCCGTCGGGGAGGAGTTGGTGCCGCGACCCTGCCTGGGGCCTCAGGTCTGCTCCCTGAGGGTGGACGTCACACTCCGGCACTCTGGGAGTGACGGCTTTCTGTGTCCATCCTCAGATCCTGTGTCTCCAGGAAGTCCAGGAAGATCACTACTGGGAGCAGCTGGAGCCCTCGCTGCGAATGATGGGTAATGCAGCCCCTGGCTTGCGTGCCGGCCTCCCCCTAGGCCTGTCTGCCCCAGTCGCACTAGCGAGCTAGCTCTTTCCATGTGTGGGTAGCAAAGAAAGTAGAGGTCTGCAGGTGGTTTGTCTGTTTGTTTTTTAAGATTTATTTATTCACTTGAAAGAGTTGTAGAGAGAGGGGGAGAGACTGAGAGACAGACAGCTCTTCCGTCCCCTAGTTCCCTCCTCAGATGGCTACAATGGCCAGGACTGGGTCAGGCCTAAGCCAGAGCTTCGTCCAGGTCATCCATGCAGGTGCAGAGGTGCAAGCAGTTGGGCCATCTTCTGCTGCTTTCCCAGGCCATTAGCAGAGAGCAGGATCAGAAGTGGAGCAACTGGGACACGAACCGGTGCCCATATGGGGTGCCAGCATCTCAGGCTATGGCCATTGCGCCACCAATGCCAGCGCTGAGGTCTGCAGTTTTCAAGCCGTCCTGACACCTGTATATAGCTCTCTGATCCTTAACGTAACCAGCCTGGTGAGGCTGAGCACTGTGCCCATTTTACAGAAGAGGAAAGCGAGGCTCTAAAACTTTCTGTGTTCAAAGTCACAAAGCTGTGAAGCCTGACAGGAGTGGAACTGTGGCCCCAGCTCGCTCGCCTGCAGAGTCGGGTTCTTCTGCTCACCCTATAGGAATCTTGCTGCATTCCCTGCCCTCCCTCCTTCCCCCTGCAGCCCTCAGCTGAGAATCCTGTGCAGGACAAGTGTCAAGGGCAAGGGCTCCCCTTGCTGAGGGCCGGCGCCTTAGACCCCGCTGGGCTCCTGCTGCTGGCTTCCAGGACTCTGACCGGCCGCTTGGCGGGGTTTTCCTTGCAGGCTTTACCTGTTTCTACAAGAGGAGGACGGGGTGTAAAACAGATGGCTGCGCCGTCTGCTACAAGCCGACCAGGTTCCGTCTGCTCTGCGCCAGCCCTGTGGAGTACTTCCGGCCAGGCCTGGAGCTCCTCAACCGGGACAACGTGGGCTTGGTGCTGCTTCTGCAGCCGCTGGTCCCGGAAGGCCTAGGGCCAGTCTCAGTGGCCCCGCTGTGTGTGGCAAATACCCACGTCCTGTACAACCCACGCCGCGGCGACGTGAAGCTGGCCCAGATGGCCATTCTCCTGGCCGAGGTGGACAAAGTGGCCAGGCTGTCGGACGGCAGCCACTGCCCCATCATCTTGTGTGGGGACCTGAACTCTGTGCCTGATTCGCCTCTCTACAACTTCATCAGGGACGGGGAGCTGCAGTACCACGGGATGCCAGCCTGGAAGGTGACGTGGGGCGGGAGCACGGTCCACGGAGAGATTCGGTGTTGACCTCCGCTCTGCCTCTGTGGCGGGGACCTGGGGACACCTGTTCTGGCTGCCTCCTGCTTTCTTTGGTCAGGTTGAGTAGCTGTGCCCAAGTCTGGCAGTTAGGAACCGCTGAGTATCTTTGGCATTTTGGAATCCTCTCTGGTTTTTATCACTACTTTTCATTCACCCATAATAAATGTACTACATTGCTGCGAGAACCCAAACATGGACAGGGCTAAAGCCCCCCGTGGTACTTGTGTTCCCTCCCCTCGCCTTGTCGAGTCAAGGGATGACTGTTGCAAGCTTGGTGGCCTTCAGCCAGTTTGTTCCTATGCATTCACAGAGATATATATGTTCCTATGATGTTGTAACCGAAATTGACACTTATGAAGTACTTACTGTGTGCCAGCTGCTAGTTTAAGCACTTTACCTGGATTAACTCTTTAATTTTCACAATTGCTATCCTCATTTGTGCTTTATAGGGAGGAAGCCAGAGAAGTTAGGTAATTGGCTGTAGGTAATGCAGGTCGTTAGTTGCGGAGTCAGGATTTGTAGCCTGCCAGGTGGTCTGGCCGCTGAGATCTGGCCTTTAGTTACTGTGCTGTGTTTGCGTCTGACCGCTGACATGCAGTCCGCCGCGTGTGCTTGTGCTGTACACACAAGACACCCACCATGGTTTCATCTGTAGCGTGGATTTTCTTTCTCGTAGCATTTTGCACTTAGCTCTCTCTCATTCCTTTTAACTGCCGGATCTCATAGTCTTAAACAGAGTGTGCTGATTGTTTTACCGGTCACAACTGCTTGTTCCCCTATTTTGCCCTTACTGGTCCAACTTACTGCTGAACTTTTGGCCGGGAGAAGGGACACGGGATGACTGGATTCTTATTGGGCACTTTGGGCTTTATGTTAGTGAGGTTCCTCAAGTGCCAGTGGTGTCCTGGTTGCTGTGTGTAGAGAACGGTCTGGTCCTGCCCTAAGGGAGCTGTGATCACGGAGCACAGGGAGTGGAACAGGAAGTCACTGCATGCCTGGCTTGGCAGAGGCACTGTTAGGCGTGGGGAATGAGCGCCCTTGTTCTGAAGCAGGAGCCCTGAGTTCAAATCCCTGCCTTAACACCTGGTGTGAGTCACTGAGCCTCCTGACATGGCCTTTGCCTCATCTGCACATTGGAGATGTTACTACCCTGCTTTACGGTAGAGGATATTGGACCTCTGTTAACTGACTTGCCCAGTCACACAGCTGGCGATGGGTGTTGCACCCCAGGTCTCTCTGACCTCAGACACCATTGGAGACCACTGCCCAGCCCCCAGCACTGGGCTAATGTCTTGCACATAGTTGGCACACAACTATTTGTTGGTTGTTGTTAAATGAAATAAAAGGAATTGTGCTACATGCGTTGGAGGTACGCCGACGACTGACGCTGCCCACTGTTCCCCCTGCTACGTTCTGTCCGTTCGCAGGCTGCTCTTCGGCTTTGACCGAGGATGGTGACGTAGACACGGTAGAGTGCTTCGGCGTGTTTCCTATGCAGTTTGGCCCTGTAGTTCCCACTACAAGGCTCCAGATCTTAGACCTTGATGCAGAAGATCCAGAGACTAGGGTCCAAGTTTCCTATTGGAGCTGAAGCCCCCGGCGGCGGGTCCTCCGTGAAGAGCATGGCGCATGTCTTCTGAGGGGAAGTTCATGCAGTTCCGTTCTCCTGGGCTCACCCCACTCTCCTCCCCTTCATTCCTGTCTCGTGGACGTTTCAGCGTGTCCAGCGAGAGCGTAGTGGTTTCAAGTAGCTCCTTATTTTTAACCTTTCCCTGGGACTTGCTGTGGCCTGCTTGTCCCTTGTGTGCAGCGTGTGATCACCTGTATCTGTGTCTGTCTGCACATCCTCCAAGTGGGCTGGTGCTCCCTTCCAGCTCGCTCCCCTCATCCCCGCCCTGCTCCTCCCTGCAGGTGTCCGGGCAGGAGGACTTCTCCCACCAGCTTTACCAGCGGAAGCTGCAGGCCCCGCTGTGGCCCAGCTCCCTGGGCATCACGGATTGCTGTCAGTATGTCACCTCCTGCCACCCCAAGCGAGCAGGTGAGCACGTGCCGGGTGCTGTCTGCGCAGGCTGAGTTGTCACGCCTGGGTGACGGGAGCCAGCGGACCCCCCCCCCCATTCTCTGCGCAGCTCCCCTCTTTTCCTCTCTGCCCTCCCCACGGTCCCCCGGGGAGACGGCGACTTTCCCTGCTGGCCTTCGGAGCTCGGCTGCCCCTGGCTGCGCCCGCAGCCTCGGGCTCCTCTCCTTCACCGTTGGCCTTTCCCGGTTCACAGAGAGACTGAAGTACGGCCGGGACTTCCTGCTGCGTTTCCGCTTCTGCAGCGTCGCCTGTCAGCGCCCGGTGGGGCTGGTTTTCATGGAGGGCGTGACGGACACGAAGCCAGGTAACGGGCGGGCGCCGCGGGGTGTGCGTGGGGCGGCCTCCGAGCCTCTCCTCGGTAGCCCTGAGGGCTTGGTACGGAGCCGCAGGCGGTCACACGCGTGCGTGGACGGGCAGGCAGGTCTAGAGCCGAATTCTGGGTGGCCCGGAGGCTTTGAGGAGGCTCCCCGTGTGCACAGTGGCGTCGGGCAGGGAGACGCGAGGGGCCTCGGGCTCCAGGGCGGCAGTGGTCCTGGTCGTCGCAGGAAGTTGTTCCTGCGGGGGGAGCTTCCAGGCCAGACGGAGCATTGTCCCCTCTCCCCTCTCGTCTCCGAGGCCTCTAGGAGAGTGGAGCAAAGAAACAAACTCCATCTTTGGGCAGATGGCTGAAGGCGGGAACAACCGCGACCCCATGAGTGGCTGCGGGGAGCGCGGGCGCCACGGGGCGGCGCTGCGGAGCTCACTGGGCCATCGCTGCAAGCGAGGCACAAAGCTCAAACAGCCCAAGGCAGGAGCCCAGGACTCAGGTCCAGGTCTCCCAGCTGATTAAGCCGCCACCTGCTGCCTCCCAGGGTGTGTGAGCAGGAAGCTGGAGTCAAGCAGGGCTGGGACTTGAGCACAGATACTCCAGTAGGAGACACGTGGGTGTGCTGAGGGGCTTCCTAACTGCTCAGCCAAGTGCCCACCCCGAAGTCAAGTATGTTATTGTAATCGTGGCAGTAGCAATAACAACACCAACATGGCCATACTGTGGGAGTCCCATGTGCCCAGGACTGGGGTGAGTGCTGCGTGGGTCGAGCTCAGGCAGGGGAGCGTGCTCAGTGTTCCAGGATCACAGGATCCTACGGTGGAGTGGCGACAGGACCCCACCGAGCTAATTCCATGTTACCAAAAAGTTATTTTGAAAAATCATTGCTGTACTTGAGTGCAGCATAGAATAACCATTTCAATTTAATAGCAAACAAATTAAACCAAAAGTCTCAAGTGCATACTGACAGTCACATTGCAGGTAGGAAAGAGTTCCTCTATGGAGGGGAAACAGCCAGTTCACTAGCAGTGCAAAATAGTCGTAGCATTTTCCAAGGTAGAGACGGAATTTGTGAACACACCCATTCAGCACATACTGCGCGTGTCACCTCACCTGGGGCTGACCAGTGCCTCCTGGTGAGTCCTTTTTAAAGACTCCAAGTGTGAAAACTGTCACTGGGCCGGCACTGTGGCATAGCCAGTAAAGCTGCTGCCTGCAGTGCCGGCATCCCATATGGGCGCTGGTTCGAGTCCTGGCTGCTCCACTTCCGATCCAGCTCCCTGCTATGGCCTGGGAAAGCAGTGGAAGGAAGAGAGGGAATACTGTCATCTGAACAATTAAACTTTGTTGTAAAAAACAAATCTAAGCCAACTGAAGACTAGCTAGAAAATAATAGTGAAATGTCCTATGTCTGCAAGACTTGCTAAAACTGCTCATTGAACAGTGCATAGAGTGAGATGCAAGATTTAGAATCATAGCATGAGTAAATCTGGAAGGATGAAAATAAGTGAAATAAGCACCCAGTTCAAGAAATTAGAGAAAAGGAAAGAAAACAAAAGGAAAAACGATTAAAATGGAGATAACTGAGAGAGCAGAAAAGCAGTGGCATAATCTCCAGGGGTTGGTTGGCTGAGAACCGGCTGTTGGTGCACGAGCATCAGCTAACCTACTCAGCAGGGAAACAGGGCCTGAGAAGTGTCCAGGTACAGAAGGAAGAAGGCTCAGCTGAGTGCAAGAGGAATGGAAAATGTGGATGGCAAGATGGAGTTGAAAGAGAAGTGTAGTTACTGCTAGCATTTCAAAATTCATGCGTGTTTTTGTGTAATATACATTTTCCACAAACTTTTTGAAACCCCCTCATATTCTATTAATGTGATGTATTACATTAATTGATTTTCAGATGCTAAACTAATGTTATAGTCCTGGGATAAATCCTATGTGGTCACCATATATAATCATTTTTATATTTTGCTGGGTTTGGTTTCTTAGCATTTTGTTGAGAAATTCTGCATCTGTATTCATAAAGGACATTGATCTGTAGTTTTTCTTTCTTCTTTCTTTGAAAGGCTGAGTTACACTGAGAGAGGGGGGAGAGACAGAGAAACATTTTTTTAAAATTTATTTTATGTAAAAAGTAGAGTTACAGAGGGAGAGAGAGACAGAGACTGCAAGATCTTCCATCACTGGTTTACTTTGCAAATGGCCGCAATGGCTGGAGCTGGGCCAGTTTGAAGCCAGGAGCCAGGAGCTTGTTCTGAGTCTCCCACATGGGTTCAAAGGCCCAAGGACTTGGGCCATTCTCTACTGTTTTTCCAGGCCATTAACAGGGAGCTGGATTGGAAGTGGAGCAGCTGAGACTCAAACCGGGGCCCATGTGGGATGCTGGCACCACAGGCAGAGACTTAACCTACTATGCCACAGCACCGGCCTCATACAGAGAAATCTTTACTCTTCTAAGGGCTGCAGTGGCCGCAGCTGGGCTAGACCAGAACCAGGAGCCAGGAGCTGCTTCCCAGTCTCTCACATGGGTGCTGGCATCCGAGCACTTGGGCCACTGCTTTCCCAGGCGCATTAGCAGGGAGCTGGATCAGAAGTTGCGCAGCCGGGAATTGAATCAGCACCCATATGGGATGTTGGTGTCCCAGGCGGCAGCCTTACCCACTAGGCGGTAGCGCTGGCCCCTGATCTCTGGTTTCCTTGGTGATGTTTTTATCTGATTTGGTATCAGAGTAACCCTGGCTTTGTAGAATGAGTTGGGATGCGTCTCCTGCTGTGGGAAGTGTCTGGGCAGGATTTGCAGCAGTTCTCTTGCAGGTGCTCGGTAGAATTCACCGTGAAGCCCTCTGCGCCTGGCTTCTTTCTTTGTGGGAAGCTTTTGAATTTCTAACTCAGTCTCTTGCTGAAAGCCTGCTCAGATTTCCTGTTTCTTCTTAGGTTAGTTTCCTTGTTGGTGTTCTTCCAGGAATTTGTCCATTTTATCTAAGTTATCTAATTTGTTGGTTGCTTACAGTATCCATGTAGAGTGTTTTAAGTTTCTATATGGTTTGTAACGAAGGCCCCTCTTTCACTCTTGATGTTATTGAGTATTTTTTCTTCTAAGGGGTTGCCAAGTTGGTGATTCTTGTTACCCTAATGATGTCAAGTACGTCCTCGCTTTCTCTCCTTATGTTGGTAACCTTTATGTGTATGTGTGGTGTACATACGTGTGATGCGTGTGTGTGCACATGCATTCATGGATACTTACAGACACACCATGGCCGGCCTGTGACGGAAGATCTCTAGAGGAATGCGCCAGGAGTTTGATAGCACTGATGCCCCTGGGGAGAAGAACTGAACAGGAGCGAAACTTCACTGATATTTTTTCCTACATTTTGATTTTATACCATGTAGCTGTCTGACCTATTCCCTAAAAATAATTAATTAATTAATTAAATTACAAAGGAGGGGCTGAGCCAAGGGAGACACGTCTAGGTGAGAAGCCTTTATGGCCGCCCTGGGGAGGTTCCTGACATCGGCTCATTGTTTTCTTCCTGTTGGCGCCCCTGTGTCTCTCCCTTTCCCCTTCTGGATCCTTCTGGAGCAAGTCAAGGATCCGAGAGGAACTGCAGGGTGCGGGTCTGACCCGCTTCACTGTCGATGGTGATAAGACCTTCTTCTCTCTGGTCCTCTGCAGAGCGACCTGCTGGCTGGGCCGAGTCTGTCCTTGAGGAAGACACATCTGACCTTGAGCCTGTCCTCCCCAGGTAACCCTACCTCCGCCCCTGCCTTGGTGTGAGAGAGCAGTTCCCCTGGGTGTCTGGAGATCAGTGAGAGTGTCCGATTGGCTGTCCTGTGATGAGCGGCCCACTGGTCCTCCTGAGATCTGCAGGAGCACTTTGTGCTGAGCCGCGTCTTTCTAGTACTTGCTAGGCCAGTGTGTGCCACCTTTTCCTGGGGGTAGAGCCTCACAGAAGGCTTGCTGGCCCGTGGCTAGGGCACGTCCGGTGTACGAGATGGTAGAAGTGAGGCGTGTCAGGGGGTCTCGGCCTGTCTGTTTTTAGGCTAACTCCAGCTAAGATTGCCAGCCTCTTGTTAGCATGGGAGGGAATTTGCTAGGGTCGCCTCATTTGGGATCTTCCCTTAAAAAAGATGAAATAAACCCCTGGGCAAGTGACCTGGGGAAGATGGAATGGTTTCAGCTGACTGCGGCTCCCCTTCCCGCCCCCCAGGACCGCAGGCACCATGCGGCACTGCCTCCACCTGACCTCAGTGTACACCCACTTCCTGCCCCAGCATGGCCGCCCAGAGGTCACCACCATGCCCTTGGGCCTGGGGACAACAGTGGACTACATCTTCTTCTCGGCGGAGCCCTACGAGAGTGGGAACAGAACTGGTGAGCGCAGCAGGTGCTGGGGTCCCAGAAGGCAAGGATGGGAGGGTGGGCACCGTGGCCTGTAGGGCATTCTGGGGGCCCAGGCAGCCAAGGGGCAGTTTCCCAGCAGCCTGGCACTGGGCATGCTTGCCTTTCCCCCCACAGGCCAGCTGCCTGCCTGTGTCTCTGCATCCTGGAGCAGTAGGGAGAGGGTGTAGGACAGCCACTCTCCATCCCTGGGTCAGTGGTGCAAGGAGAGCACCGGGAGGTGGCCGCGCTTCTTCAGTGGCGGCCAGTTAGTGAGGGACGAGGCTGTGTTGGAGCCCCCCCCCCCCGTGCCCCAGCGGTCACAGCATTAGCCGCGCCCCAGCTCCCTCCTTGCCTCTGTTTAAAGGTTTCTGAAGTGTTCCCATTGATTGCCCGTGCTAAAAACTCAGGTTTTCTATAGACCACCTGGATCTCCACTGGAGTCCTGGGTGCTGGGCTGGGCATGTGCTCCTGTGCGCCCACGCTCTGGACCTGCCTGTTCCAGTCAGTGATGTCAGCCCGGGAATCTCTGAGAGCCAGAGGGCACAGGAGGGCGGGAGGGAGGGTGGGCCGCCAAGGGCACAGCCTGCACAGAGCGTGGTTGCCCAGAGGCGCCGCCCGCCGCCCTGCGCCCCGTGTCTAGCTTCTGGTTTGTGTCCCCCAGATCCCAGGCTGTATCGAGATGGGACTCTGAAGCTGCTGGGCCGCCTCTCCCTGCTCTCGGAAGAGATCCTGTGGGCTGCCAACGGCTTGCCTAACCCCTTCTGCTCCTCTGACCACCTCTGCCTGCTAGCCAGCTTTGGGATGGAAGTCACCGCCCCCTGATGGGCTCCCAGGGGAAGAGAGCGTGTCTTCCAGAGGAGCTCAGTGGATCAGGACTGTGGACATACCCCTGCTTCTGGAAACTTAGAGCCAAGAAACTCCTGTCCCCTGCCCGCCCCTGCTGGTCCCTTCTTCCCACCGTTAGGTTCTCTCCGGGCCTGCCTACGCTCTGCCCGTGGGCCCTGCCCCCAGCCTCTTCCTGATCCTGTGCCGCGCACTCAGTGAGTGGCCCCGGAGAGGCAGAGGGGCCCCTTCCTCCATGTATCCAGCACTCTGCCTTGATTGTGAATTACCAGGGTTGCGGGAGTTCTGGATCTCACTGGTTATTTGCTTGCAGGCTGTTTCTCAGGCGCTCCTCCTGACCCGACCTGCTGCCTGCCTCCGCGACCCCCGGCCCAGCCTCTTGGCAGGCGTGCGTGCGTGAGCTGCTGCATGTGTCACGTGTCTGTGCTCTTGGGGCAGGGGGCCGCCCACACGGCTCTTCCTGCCCGTGCCCAGCCCACTGTCTGTGCCAGGACCACAGCCCGGGGGCAGGATGAGAGCGTGTTACAGGGGCCAGGACCGGGGCCCTTCTTCCTCTCCTGCTGGGCTCTGTGAGGCGTGTGTCCTGCCAGCCAGGCCAGGCTCGTCTGGGCTCTGGGAAGGAGGGCCCCAGGGCCCGGAGCAGCGCGTTCAGGGATGCACCTGCTCACAACTCCGCACGGAGCTGGCATGACTTCTCCAGGGCGAGGCCCTTTCCCAGGCGGCCCTGAGGGAGGCGGAAATGGAACCCCTGTGTGGAGTTGGGTGGGCCGAGGCAGTGCCTCTTTGAGGATGAGGGGGAAGAACCCCCAGGACACTTGTCTCACTGGCCGCGGCCTGCAGAGCAGCTGGGGCGGGAGTCCCAGGAGGGGAAGGCCAGGGCTGTGGTCTTCCCCTGCACACCAGGGGGCCTGGTGCCCACTCCCTCCTCCCACCACTCTGCGCTGCCCCCTGCCGTTCTCGTCCACTTTCTCCAGCAGAGCCTGCTTTAGCTGAGGCTCCGCTGCCTCAGTGGACGGGCGGCCTGGGGTGGAACCAGGACCTGGGGGCTGCTCTGTCCTGCAGGCCTCGGCTGCTCGGTGCTGCTGCTGCGTTCCCTCCCCTGACCCAGCTGCTCCCTACTTGCCCCTCCTCACACCCCTGGCCCAGCCTCGCCGCGGGCCCCGCTTGCTCTTACAGCCGCCAGCCCGGCCTCCGCCATGGACTGAAGAGAATGGCCAAGGTACCGAGTCAGGGGCAGCGCGCCGGAAGTTAATGTGCGTTCCTTTCTTTGAAAGCCAAAGACCCGGCTTGAATTCTGCTGCATTCGTGGTTCTGAGATTTCCATGCCTCGGTTCTGGGGAATTTGTTTTTCCGGGGAATTTATTTTTCTATGTATGTATACCTTTAAGTTTTGTTTCCTAGGGAATAGGCATGTGCCTGTCTGAGCCCCAGGCCTGTCTGTCCACAGCGCCCCCTTCACTCTGCCCCAGCACCTCCTGAAGTGGCCTCCAGACGGTGCCTCTTGCTTCTTAGGACAGGGCCCACCCAGCCCAGGAGAGACAGCCTGGAACAGCTAACGGTGGCGGAGGACAGGAGCTGAGACATGCTTTAGTTTGCCTGTTTTGTTTTGAAAATGAAATAGGGGTTTCAATGGTCATTTAAGCTCCTTTTTTTCCAAATAAAGATTTGCCTTTTTGCCCCTACTGTTGGTCATTATGGAGGCCGAGGGGTCTCTGGACAGGGCCGGCAGAGTGAGGTGGGTAGGATCCAGACCCACGCTTGGACCTGAGCGATTTGCTGTGACCCCCGTCTCCACCACTCTGAGATGAGGTGGGCTGGGCAGGCAGCTCCCTCCTCCATCGCCGCCAGCTGAGAGCAGAATGGCTCTGTGAGCTGCCTTTGACTGCGGCTGTGGCACCGCCCCACGCCTCCCCCGGCACAGTGACAGTGACGGGAAGCGGGTAAGGTGAGCCTCCCCACGGCTGCAGGAGGCGTGGGGCGGTGCCGGTGCCTCTTGCTGAGAGTCTATTTCTGATCATCCCTCTTGCATTCGGGAGCTGGTGCTGAGCCATGACCATCTGTCGCTGGAGACATCTGCCTTCCTTCCTGGGCCTGGCACTGCTGGTTCCTGGGTCTCTCCCAGCATCCTCGTGCCCTGCCAGGCCCACACACCCTCGGGAGCCCTGACGCCAGGTGTGGGGTGCCACCTTCCCAGGTTCCACACTGAATCAGAGTTACGTAGCGCTGCCTGAGCTGGCGTCCACAGAGGAGGTGAAAAGAAAACAGTCCGGGCTTGGGAACCTGACCGGTCGTCTCGGCCTGGTTGGCTGGGGACTGTAGGAAGGTCAGCCACGGGGTGTTCAGTGCACATTCCCTAGCGGGATGGAAATGAAGGTAACGGTCACTTCCACATGTGAGCAGGGTTCAGATCCTAGACTTCCTCCGGGCTTTGGCAAGGAAAGGATGCTAAGAATTCTAGAGACCCGCTGGGAGGAGCTGAGGGTGCGCGGTTCTCCCTGGCCAAGCTGGACGACTGGGCTGCAAGCTGGGATGCCTTCCAAAGCTTGAAGGCCTACCTGGCAACCCTACTTGGAATCCTCAGTAGGTAAATTAATTAACATCGTCCTTGCTCTCAGGCATCTGCGAACTGAATCAGCAGTGTCCTCAGTCAGCTCCCTAGCAGAGCCGAATGCCAGGAGCTCGCGGGGGACACGGCCGCCACCTGGGAGGCAGTGTGTGCCAGCGGTCGGCATGGGCCCTGGGGTCAGGCCCCCGGCTCGACTGCGGGCTAGCCAGAGAGGCCGCGGCTTGCCCTTCTGGAGAGCGTGAGCGCTGATCTCAGCCCTGCAGTGCTGCCGCGAGGGTCCGGAGAGTGAGCACCAAAACGAGGGCAGAGAGAGAGAGAGAGAGAAAGATCGATACCTTCTATCCGTTGGCTCATTCCCCAGATGGCTGCAGCGGCCAGAGCTGTGCTGATCCGAAGCCAGGAGCTTCTTCCAGGTCTCCCACGTGGGTGCGGGGGCCCAAAGAGTTGGGCCATCTTGTACTGCTTTCCCAGGCCATAGCAGAGAGCTGGATAAGAAGTGGAGCAGGCTGGACTTGAACCGACGCCCATATAGAATGCCAGCACTGCAGGTGGGGGCTTTACCCGCTATGCCACAGCGCCGGCCCCTTTGTTAGCAGTGCACACAGCGCCCCCACGTGACTGAGACAACAGCACTTCAAGGCGGGGTTCAGGTGGTGTTCAGATGGCACCTCTACAGCTGGAGACACAGAAGTCTCCAGCGCGCGTACACTGGGATCTCTGCCTTATTTGTCACCCCAAGCTCCTCGGAACAGATTCTGTCTGGGAGAGAGGCCGTTACCTTGTGTGGTGGTCACGCATGCGGGATGGGGCCCAGGATGGGCAGCACAGAGACAGCTTTTAGCTGGAGACCTTTCCTGCCTGGGGTAGCTAGGTCTTCCCTGCAGGGCTGGGTGAGCAGTGACACACAGTGTGGCTTCCACCAGGGGGTGCTGCTGTCCCCCGGCTGCCAACACGGGGCTGCACTCCCCCCCCCCCCCTTGCTCCTTTTCTCTCCCTTCTAAACAAATGTGCGGCAGGAAACCATCCCAGGCAAGAGCCACCCAGATGAGGGCCCGGTAGAGTGCATTTCCACCAGGCCCAGGAGAGCTGAGTTGGCTGATTGGACGGGAACCCCGCCCTTCTGCCCAGCCCATCGGCTCCCGTCACCCCGAGTAAGGCCTGGGCCCTTGGCCAGCGGTGGAGGACGGAGCAGTTGCTGCACTGAAATCCTGAGGTTTTGTGTTTCCCATGACCCAGTCCTTTCTGGCCAGGGGTCCGAGACAGTCTGTTCGTCTGTGTGCACACTGCCATATGGGCCGACCTCCAGCTGACTGGGGGTGGCACCTGGCTACCACCTGCCAGGCCTCAGCTGGGCTCCCTTCACTCCCACTGGCAAGCACTAAGGGTGGCCAGGCGGCCTGGGCCTGGCCGTGACCCCCACCTCCTTCCAGCACTGCCCTCCACAGTAGTGGTTGGAATGCCGGACCCTGACAGATAGGGGTGGCAGGGCTCCAACCTCTTCACCTCCAGGGCTCTGAAAGGTGTCACCTGCAGCCAGAGGTCCACGCTGATTAAAATCAGGCTGCACCTGCTGTGAGCCAGCTGCCTCCCCGAGTGTCCCCCAGGAGTCTCTGGACACGGCCTGTGTGGGAGAGGTCTCCGGGAAGCCTGCACGGCAGGCCCTTGTCCTCCCACTGCCTTTGTGAAATCACTGGTTCTGGTCACCTTTACCGAAAGGCTCTTTTGGGCATTGCTGTAGCTGGAGTCCATTAAGCCCGTAGCAAAGCTGGCCCTATGGGTGGGACAGAAGCCAACACCTCGTCTCCCCAGCTGGCAGGCCTCCCAGCGAGCTTTGCTAGCACGTCGTGAGGTCTGGCTGGGGGGAGACCTGCTGTCTTGTTTCTTAAGTCTGGGGTTTTACTTCGGGCTGAATGAAAGAACAGAGATGTGAGGAGGGAGACTTAGGTCTGAAAACTCCTTGGGAATCTGAAAGGTATTTTCTGTGCCAGTCCGCCTTCAAGGGTTTGGGCTTGTGTTCAAGTGTGGGAAGAGGGCCAGAGCCAGAGGGGCAGTGGAGGGGAGGGGGAGGCTGGCAGACCCAGGGGCGTCCCCTGAAGCTGTGACTTTCACCACTGGGCGCACTCTGGGCTGGGGGCTGTGAGGAGGGACTCCAGACCCCTGTTGCCATGGTTCCCTGAAATAAGGTCATCTCCCAGGAGAGCCCTCCCCTTGCTCCCCGTCCCCATGGGCCACTGTGGACGGGGACAGGAAGAGCAGGGCTCTGGAATGCATCCTGGGCGCAGGCTCTGGGGCCCCGGTGCAGCGTGTGAGGGAGAAGCAAGGATCCACTCCTGGATTAGGGTTTACAAGAACCCAGTGGCTTCGGCTGGCTAAGGATGAAAGTCTGGGACCCCAGAGGCTCCTCAGGACGGCAGGGGTGGGAGGTGTCCTGTTCCCTGGCTTCAGGCTCCCCGCACCACTGTGGGGACGCGCGGACAGGGCCCCAGCTCCCAAGGAAAAGGAGACGCAGCAGCCTGCGTGTGGTGACGCCAGCCCAGCCCACACATCGGAGCTGGGAGACTTTATTCATTTCAGGGCAGAAGTGAGAACAGGAATGAGACGAAGTGTCAGGGGGAAAGGGAGGGGCAATACTGATATGAGCACAGGAAGTACAATGTCAAGTATAACACAGCCAAACACAAGGCTTGGGGGAGGGGCAGTGCTCCATCACCAACCCGGGCTGCTTCCCTCCGGAACCTGGGACTCCAGAGCACCAGGCTGGGGCGAGAGGGCCGACACTGACACACCCCCGGCTAGCACCACGCAGCCCTGGGGTGGGAGAAGCTGGCAGGAGGCTGTAGTACTTGGCAGGGGCACCCCCTGCGGAGCACTGTTCCTGCCTTCACATTGTCCACAAGGCCAGGGGCTCGGGGCAGAGTGTGGTGCTGTGGCCCAGCCAGGAGATGGCTGCAGGCAGGAAGAACAGGTGCACACACCGGCACAGGTGCCCCCAGGCCCTCCGCCAGCCCGGTTTCCCATCTAACCCCAGAGTGGGGAAGTCAAGTCCAAGCTGGAAGGGGCAGGACGGGAGTGCCAGGAAGGGCCGGAAACCAGATGTGGTCAACTCCTGGGTTCTCTCTTCTCCTCAAACCCCGACCCCGGCTTTGTGCCTGCTGTGCCCTTGGCTGCAGCCAGGGAGGGATGGTGGTGGCAGGCATGATGGGGGAGGAGAGTGTAGGGACGTGGGGGAGGCCACAGAGGGGAGGACTGGCAGGCAGGTGGACAACTTCCTAATGCTGACCCCGGCCCCCCTTCCCCAGGCGGCTCGGGCTGACCTCACCTTGCCCCCTCCTCAGCCAGCAGCCCCCACCTGCAGAGGGCATAGGAGCTGGGCTCCCTCCCCAGCAGCCAGGCCCCGTCTCTCCTGGGAAGTGAGATGAAGTGACGCCATGGACAGTGACTAAGGCCCCGAAGTCCCTGTCTCTGCCTCCCCAGAACCCTGGCAGCCAGGCCAGCCCCGGGGAGCAGAGCCTGTGTAAACACGCCCAGCGGGGAGGAGGGGCTGCTACATAGGAAAAACTGTTCAACAGAAAGTAAGAAGCACCACTGTGGCCTGTGGTGGTCGCCCTAGGCGAGGTCTCGGCTTGGGAGAGGAGTGCCAGGGGGCTGCCAGCCAGGGAGGGGCAGACCGCGGCTCAGGGCTCCGTTCTGCTTCCTTCACCCCCAAGCGTTCTGCAGGACGGAGCCCTGTGGTCCAGCGTGGTCCTCAGGGTCCTGGACCCTCCGGAAGCAGGCTCCGGCTCCCAGCACCCTGCTGGTGAGTGACACCCACACCCAGAGGGCAGCATGTGCAGCCCCAGGCCTCCCGAGGGAGCAACATGGGACCACCCTCCCCGCCCGCTGAAGGCTGACTCGGGGTCCCTGACCACGCCCCTCTGATTGGTGTGGCTTAGGGGAGGGGTCAGGCCCACCAACCCCAGGAGGAATGTGACCCCGCAAGGGACTGGCCAGCTGGGCTCCTAGGGTCTTCTGGGAGCAGCGGGCCCGGCTCTGGGCGCAGAGCTGCCAGACTGAAGAGCTGCCCACCGTGGGGCATCTCCCCGGCAGGCTCTGCCCAGCAAAGGCAGCCCTGGCTCCGCCTCCTCCGGTTTTGCTCAGAGGCACCGTCCATCTCCCTGGCAGGGGAAGGCTGCCCCGTTTCCATCCCAGTGCACCTGCTCTGGTGACCCAGCGGTGACTCAGGCGGCCCTGTTTGTCTCCGGTCTGCTGGGAGACGGGAGGTGGACACAGGCAGCTGCCCGCTGTGGGAGGAGCCTCAGGCCCACCTCTCCCTCTCTGCCAGGATGAGACCCCTCAGGCTTCCCACCTGAAAGCCCCCAGCCGACTCCCCCCGGCCCAGCTGGCTCTGCTCCAGCGTTCACAAATGCATTCTCTTTCCCCTGTATTGGGTTTGTTAACGTTATGAACTGATTGCCAACCTTTAAAAAGGCAGATTTCTCATCGAAGTCCAGACTTCTGGCCTCTGAGGAATTACGCTCTCCACGCAGGGCCTGACATGGGAGAACAGACGAGCAGCGGCTGCCCCTTTAACTGGGAGTGCCCTTGACTCTGCCTCAGTCCCCACCCTGCCCTGCAGCCCTCCCCTGGAACACACAACTCCTCCTGATCCAGGCCCCCAGCTGCTCCTGGCTGACCCAACCTCTCAGTCAAAAACCTTAATGAGAAGCTCAGCCGGCCAGCCGGCCATAACCCGAACCCTCTTCAGCTTCCTGACAAAGTAGCTGCCTATCTCTGCTGTAGGGACGCTCTGCTCCCCAAGGCAGCCCGGTTCCAAACTCTCCCCGTACCCCTTTGTCACTTACATCCCCCAATTCTTGGGCCCTGGCCCTCCTGCATGGACACACGGCGCCCGGGCCCCACACCTCCCACGCCTGAGCCTGCAGCCTTTCCCCAGCCCTGCGGACCCCTCCCCACGTGCTCTCACCTCCGTGCCAGCTGTCTGGGGTCTGGTCGGAGGCTGCAGGCAGCTCCAGCCGCTTAGATCCCTCCCTGCCAGGGCCTAGAGAGCGGGCCCAAGTGACAGGCCCGGCCATCACTGGGACCCCCAGCCTACAGGGGCTGCTGGAGTAGGGGGGCCGGCCGGGGCCACAGCCGTCCCTGGCTGCTCTTGATTCCCCCGGCAAGGGCTGAGCCACGGGGAAGGACCCAGGCCTTGAGGGTCCCAGACAGTCACCCCGTGTCCAGCCACCGCTCCTGGTCTGCTGCATCCCCACGGTCACACAGAGCCCAGTGCACAGCTAAGACCCTCAATAGGGAGGCCCCTGGCCTGCAGCAAGAGGCAAGAGGCTCTTGCGGACCCAGTTGGGGCTGAGCACCCTGGACCCATGGTTCTTTCCTGCTCCCCTGCAGTCCAGCCCCAGGCCACTCTGCACCAGGGCCTGAGGGTCTCCAGGCCACAGGATCCCACTCTGGGCGCAGAAGTCGCGGGGGCCGAGCTCCGGACTGAGGGCCACGTGGACTTTTCTTAGGATAGTGCCTACCCTGCTTCCCGTTCCCTGGGTCAAGGTTCTGCCAGGGCAGGCAGAACCAGAGAAACACATCCCCCCACCCTCCTGCTCCCCACCACACCCCACAGATAGGACAAGACGCCAGGGCGCGTCACCAGCAGAACCGGCAACCCTGCCTCAGCTGGCGCGTGGCACTCAGCCGGCCCTGCAGCCATCAGCAGACCCCACTTGATTCATTTTCCCCAAATACCTTTAGCTTCAGCTGCAGAGCTAAAAACGCCAAATCAAGTACTAACTGCCTCTCTGCCCAAAGTTAGGGGTCTCAACTTAGTTGGGGGTGGTCTTGGGGCACTGAGCTGGAGCGCACTCTTCCTGCCCCATCACGAGCCCCTTCTTCGCCGTGAGCGATGCTGGTTCCAGCAGGTGGATCCTGGTCCCCAGAGGTGGGCGGGAGGCCCCGGGCCGCTGGCGCCTGCTTCACACCCGGATCTGGTACCCGTTGAGGTCTGGCATGGCTTTGGGCTCCGAAGGCTTCTTCTCACCCGAGGGTCTGAGGGAGGAGGAGAAGAGAGCAGGGCGAGTGAGTGGCCGCCCAGGGAGGCTGTGGCTCCCGGCTCTGTTCCCTAAGGCGCCCTGCCGGGGCAGCAGAGTGGCGGGCAGGTGTGTTTCTGGAACGCTGGCCTGCACGCGCCCTCCTGAGCGTGGTCCCTGCTCACTTTTACAGAAGCTCGCTCTCCTCTGGGGGTTGGCTCCCCTGGAGGTAGCTGGTGGGGAGCGGCTTGCAGAATAAATCCCTATAGAAGCAGAAGGATAGGTCAAAGCCAGCCAGAGGCCTCACAGCAGAGAGGTGGCTCCTGGATGACAACTGCATTTAAAGCAAGAGCCAGCCTCATGTCGTAGGAGACACAGTCACAGGAGGAGGCCTGCTTATTATTATTAGTTATTATTTTCCCATCTAGATAGAGACACAAACCACAGACTCAAAGTCACGCTCGAAGCCATCTGCCAAGGCTGCACATAGCCAGCACCCAATGCGCACAGCCTCTGGTGGGAAGTTCCTTCCAGGGACCCCTTCCCTCCCGGACAGCCCACTCTGCTGCCTGCCTGGATCTTCTGGGGGGAGTCTTTGGGGGGAAATGGGGCTGCCTCGCTCAGCACACAAACACCCACCCCACTATCCCACATCACTGCCCTAGGGCAGGAGCAGAACAGAGAGAGGACAGGGGAGAGGACAAGGGAGGGAGAGGAAAAGATGGAGACGAGGGGAGGGAAGGAAAAAGCCTCCCTGGGCCGCACGCAGGGGCGATCCCGTCTCTCACCGTCTCTCGCTGCGGCTGTTCCGGCGGTGGGGGCTGGACTGGCTCCGCTGTGGGGAGGAAACGTCCTTCTTCCGGTCCTTGGTGGGGGAGGGAGGGCCTGTCCCTTTGCCAATCTGGGGGTGGGGGTGGGAGAGAAGTAAAAGCCTCACTCCAGGCTGCTCCAGGGCCCAATCTGCCCTGCACAGGTACCTGGGAAGGCTCTGGCAAGGTCCTGCCCTGCTCCGGGGGCTGTCCAAACCCCCTTCCCAGGCACCCCCACGGCCAGGGCAGGAGGTGCTCAGCAAGGCTGTCCTGTCCCTGTGGACCCCCGCAGGTAGCCAGGAAGTAGGGGCTGTGGCTGGGCTGATAAGAGAAGCCCATTCAGCCATGCCCACTGAACATGGCATTGGGGAGGTAGCCCAGGTCTGGGACCTTATCAACCCCAAAAGTGGCTCTGATTATCCCAAGCCAATCGGGAGTCAGACTGGTAGCTTTGTCGCTAAGAAAAAATGACCAGAGGCCGCTGTTACGGTGCACAGGTTAAACCTCCACTTGCGGCGTTGGCACCCCAGATCAGAGTGCCCATTTGTGTCCTTGCTTCCAATTCAGCTTCCTGTTAATGGGCAGGAAGGTCAGCAGAAGATGACCCAAGTCCATGGGAGACCTGGATGGAGTTCCAGGCTCCTGGCCTCAGCCTGGTCCAGCCTTGGCCATTGTGACCACTTGGAGGGGCAAACCAGCAGAGGGTCTCTCTGACTCTCCCTGCCTGGGGTGCACGTGGGGTACAGGAGAGGGGCAAGTAACATGGGGAGTCCTCAGTGCTCAGCAGGTTGGGGATCAGCGCTACCCGGCAGGGAACTCCCAGTTCTAGCTCCAGACCCAACCTGCGGCCTTGAAGACGCGTCATACTGTGAGCGGCCAGGGCTGGGGGCTGGGCTGCCCAGAGGCAGGCTGGGGTGGGGAGCAGGCAGCCCAGGAGCAGCAGAGAAGAGCAGCCCCCTCCCTGATGCAGGGTCTACTGAGCCCAAGTGTGCCCTGGGAGAAGGCACCGGCACCCTGCAGGCTCCTGGCCTCCCGCCTGGCAGGGCAAGGGCGGCCATCTGCCGGGATCTTCCGCAAGCCTGCATTCCCAGCCGAGGCCGAGGTCACGCCCATCCGCCTCTCAGCACCAGTGCGCAAGTTTCTGACTTCCTGTCCCCATCCAAGCAGCTCCCAGGACGTGGGGGAGGAAGCAGTGGACATGAACTTGCCCAGGTGGCCAGCGGAGGCACAGTGCAGCAAGCAGCAGCTGGACACGCACGAGTGCTAGGTCGCCTGTTCTAGTCCAAACAGCCCCCTTCTAGCTCCCCAAAGACCCTGGCTCATCGCTGGTGGGGGGAGGGAGAGGAAGTGACGGCCCTCATTGTGTTTCTTGATTTCCTCCTAGTCCTTCACTGGATGCAGGGGGCTGGGGGCCCAAGTCAGGACCCATAGGGGGCGCTACAGAGGTGCTCACCAGCAGGTCTTCACTCCTAAGACCCTCCCCAGCTCCCGGGGTCACACCCCCGCCACCAGCCACCAAGCAAACCCTGGTCCTGGAGCCGTCGCGGTCTGCCCACCCCAGGCTCCACCTCCCTCCGCGGGGACCCCTCCTCCCCCGCGCTGACCTTGAGCCGCATGTCGCGCGCGTGGCGCTCCAGCTCCTTGCGGAAGTCGTCACGGCCCAGCTTGTCCACGTCCAGGACCGAGTGCTTCCAGTCGATGCGCTCCACGCTGTGCGGGTCGTGGGACACGCACTGGCCCAGCTTGACCTTGCGCAGCACGTGCCAGCAGCGGCTGTAGGCGGCCTCGTAGTCCAGCACGAGCTCGCTGAGCGTGCGGAAGGCCGGCGGCTTGTACATCAGGTCCTCGCGCCGGCTCATGCCCAGCGCCCCGTAGCGGCCCCCGAAGTTCACCCCCAGCACGATGTGGCGGAAGTAGTTCCCTGAGAAGTAGGTCTTGAAGCTGATGGGGAAGCGCTCCAGGGCGGGCATGCTGTTGGTGAGGTAACTGCCGGGCACCCCAGCTAAGGAAAGAGCGCGGCGAGGCGTGGGGGCCCCACCCGGGGCGGGGGGACGCGCGCCCACAGCCCCTGCGCAGCCGTGCAGACCTGTGACTTCCTCTTCCCCACTGGTTTCGGGCCAGCATACAGTAAGTGCTTAATAAACGGAACCTGATAGGAACAGGGCTACTAGAACATTCCCAGCTGCTGGGCCAGTCAAATTCCTCCTCCTCCTCATGGTAATAATAATAACAGAGGGGACGTCTTCACAAAGTTCGTGGAAAAATGAAATCCGAAGGTAAATTTATTTTGCTGCAAAGCAGAACTTTTTGGAGGCCTCTATAGGCACAGATGGCAAATATCTGGCGTCAAAATAATCCTCTTTTCATTCCATTTCCCACAAACCTTGTGAGGTGCTCGTAGACGGCAGTGGCTGGAGAAGGGGTGAGGGGGGCTGCAGCCCCCTGGCCTGGCCGACTCCCCAACCTCCCCGCTCCTGTCACTCACACCTGTCACAGGCCCTCGCTGGTTTCTCTTCTGTCTGGTGCACACGTCACCACCCCCCCCCCCGTTGCCCTTCACAAAGGATCAAGGGCATTGCTGTGGCCTGTAAGGCCAGCATGGCAGTCTCTGCTGCCCATCCCTAGCCCAGCCTGCTCCACCTCTGCAGCCACCCTCCGCCCAGTACCTTGTCCTATGGCCCCTCCCCCTTCCTCTTAGTCCATAAGCCTGGCCGCCAGCGCCATCACGGCCTCCCTTCCTTCCTTGTAATTGGAGAGGCAGAGTTCCCATCCTCTGGTTAACCACCCAAATGCCCACAATGGTCTGACTGAGGCCAGGAGCCAGGAACTTAACCCAGGTCTCCTGTGCGGGCAGCAGGAACCCGGTTCCTGGAGCCATCGCCTGCTCCCTCCCAGGGCCTGGACTGAAACCCAGGCCCCCAGTACAGGACACAGGTTCTCCAGCCGGCGTCCTATCCCACTCCTGCCTCCCTTTCTAAAGCAAGTCTGCTCTGCTCATTGGTTGATCATGACCCGCATTTTGCTTATTTCTGCGTTTACTTCGTCTCCCCCACTGGGACGTAAACTTGCTGGACCAGGGACCTTGTCTGTCAGGTTCTTTGTGGCTTCTCCAGGGCAAAGCCAGGCACATAATAGTTGCTCAGTAAACTCTTCTGGAATGGGTGCGTAGAAAGGGACGTGTGGATACAAGCACAGAGCAGGTGCTGCGCACAGTGCACTGAGCCCTCCATGCACCGACCACTCTGCCACACGCACCCCATTAATCACCCCCTTTCTCAGGGGAGGGCTCCGAGGTGTTAGGGAGCCTGTGTGGGGTCACACAGTGTGTAAGTGGCAGAGCCAGGATTCCAGCGGCGGTCAGCGTGACCCCAGAGTCTATGACCTCAGCCCCTACATCACGTCCCTCCAGCACTAAACTCACTCTGCCGAAGCTGACTGAGCCCAGCTCCTTGCGAGCGTCCAGGGACAGAGGTGAGACGTGTGCAGCCTTGTCCTGCACTGGCTCCCAGTGCAGCAGGGATGAGGGCCAGGAATAAACAGCACAGGGCCCAGTGCACGTGCAGTGACACAGGGGGCTCTGAGGGCCCCTCACCCAGATGGACATCCGTCCTCTCTTCTTCCTGCCCATAAGCCACCAGATGATCCTTGGAAGGCCTTGGGACCCCATGATTTTGCCTGGACTGGGAGCGGCTTCCCTCCTGTGATGTGGGGGGGGGGCGGGGCAGCCTCCACGTGGTACACACTCCCTGAAGGAGAAGTGGATGTGGGGCCGAGTACTGGCCATGCTACAAAGTTCTCAGGGGCCTCATGGCCATCCTAGCTAAGACCCTATCAACTGCAGTGCCAGCCGGGTTGTTAGACATGTGCCTGCCTACTGTGGCCACCGTGGACTCGGTTCTTGGCACCTCTGGGTGGCGGGGGTGGGTGGGGTGGAAGGAGGGCACCTGTGGTCTCATTGTATAAACCCAAGGTCTGTCTGTGGGGAAAGAGGGGTCCCCTGCGGGTCCTGTTCCTCCAAAGGAAAGACCAGTTTCACACCCTCTCCCCTTCCTGGCCCCGCCCTCATCTGTGCTCCTCTGACCCCAGGGGAGATAGGCAAAGTGTTTAAAAGCAGGTAGAAACATGGGAGGGCTGGGGAGAGAGGGACTGTCCTGGAGTTACTGCAGCTGAGCAGTGGTGTGTGCGTGTTGACCACACTGCTCCATCTGCAAAAACTTGAAAAATCTTGTAATGAAACAAGTGAATAAAGAACAGGTTGGGCTCGGGCACTGACCACGTAGGGTGTAGAACTCGCCTCCCCTCCCCCTGCACCCGCTGCGGGTTTGGCTGCCCCCCTGCCTCCCTTACTTCTGCCCTCTAGGTTGGGGTGGCCGAGAAACCCTGTCTGTGAGTTTTTTTTTTTTTTAAGAGAGTTCTACTCCCAGGATCCTACGCTTTGTCCCCACAAATCAGCATGCCCTGGAAATGCCAATACTTGGGCATTCTGACTGCTTCTCCCAGGCTGGCTCGTGGACATCAGTCTTTGGGAGACATGTGCCCCGATTCAGGGCTTGGAGAACAGGGCAGCTATGCCCACGTGACTCAAGGCAGCTGCCCAGCAAGCCCGAGGCGTGGGGCCCTGGGCCCCCAGGCTCCTCCACCTTGGGGAGGGTCCAGGGGATGACTGCCCAGGCAACAGCTGGGAGAGCTCTGGCCCTCACTGGGCCCTCCCCTGCCAGGGCCGGAAGCAGAGGCCCAGGGAGGCTGGGCGACACCCCGAGGAAGGATACATTCCCAGGATCACAGCTTCCAGGCATTTGATCGGCAGAGCCTCTTTGGTCATCTCCTTGGCCAGGTCCATCAGCCTGTGGGAAAAGACGCAGAGCTATGAGGACAGCGCCTGTCTCCAGCCCTTTCTGGTGGGGGAGGGTTGAGAGGAGGGGGCAGGGGGACGAGAAATACTGGCTGCACAGAGCCTTCCCAGCCCCCAAGCCGCCCTCCTCTGGAGTGGGAAGGGGCGGTCGGGGTGGACAGAGGCTCCCTCCTGTCCCTTGCCTGCCTCCTCCCACTCCTGGCTCCAGCTCTAAGACCCAGGGGAGGGGAGCACAATTTGGGGGCAGAACCTGGACTGCCACTGGGCCAGGGCCTGTCTGCCAGGGCTGGGGGGAGAGGCAGGGACTCTTCCCTTCCATTCCTGAGCTTGGCAGACACCCCTGACCCAACCACGGCTTCTCCAAGGAGCTTCCAGACTGGCTGCGCCTGCTCCTGCTCCCAACGCTTGGCTGTGTGATCTCAGGCAGAGAGCTGCCTGGTGAGCCCCTGTCTGCACCTGAACTTGGAATTCAGGCCCTTCCAAACGTCTGTGCCCAAGGCTCAGTTCCCCCCTCCGCACTGAATGCTGTTCAAGGCCTGGGGTGAGACTTAGCCTGGCCGCTGGCTTCACACACTGCAGCTGCAGCAGAGCGCGAGCCAGGCTCTGGGGTCAGGGAGCCTGGATTCCACCACAGGGCCCGGAGCAGGGGTAAGGCAGTCATTTTGCTAATGAACCAGTTAAAGCACATTTTACCAGGAAGCAAACACAGATTATGTGGGCAGCGAGATGGACAATTCCCATTAACTTTGAAACCCTAGGGGCTTCAAGCTTGTGGGCTGGGTGGGCCCCTAGCCCCGGCTGTGGCATCCGTTGCTCACTGTCCTCTGGCCACACAGCTACAGTCCACTTAGGACCACCCTCCGGCACCCCCAAGGGGCGGGGCTGCCCCTCCGCCTGCTGGCTCAGAATGGAGTAGGGCTCCCTTCTCATCAAGCCAGTCCTGGCCAGTCATCTGCTGATGTCCCCAGCGCCCCAGTGGCACCTGCCCCCCTGGAGGCTGGCATGCCCGGAGTGGCCCTGCCTGCCCCGTGAGCTTCCACTCAAAGGCACCTGACGGAGGCTCCAACCCGGCCTGGGGGCAGGGGACTTGGGGTCTCCTGGACTTACCCTGTCAGAGGTCTGCTCTTCTTAATTTCAAAGAACTGTGTCCCTGTGTGATTGTACCTGCGGGTGCCGGTTAAGGGCTTCCTGGCTTGTTCTGGAAGAGGTAGCCCTTCTCCCCGCAGGGGCCCCAGCACTCCCAGGGGTGCAGGCTGCATAAGGACCCCACAAAGAGCCTTCTGCAGGCACCCTGGAAGCTGCTCAAGGCCTGGTTCTCCTGGAGGGAGAGGCAGGCATGGTAAGGATGCTCCCTGCTTCCCCTGCTCCCCCTCGGCGGCCTCCTGCACCCTCCCGCCTGGGGCTGGAAGAGAGGCTGCAGCTGGCGACAGCTCGGACTCTGCATTGCTTCATTTCCCATCTGGCTGCGAGAAAGGAGACACCTGGGGCTGGGGCAGTGCCCTGCCTGGCTAATGGCTGGGGGCTCCTGAGCCAAGTCCCTCCCTTCGCTGGACGCTTTCTGCGCTGGCAAAGGGACAGCCAGACCAGCCTTTCGGACCTCAGCAGGGCCTTTCCCGACTTGTGCTGCTTCCCCCACCCCTGGCTTCGTCTGCAGCCAGGGGGACTGGAGGGAGAGGCCCCAGGAGACTCGGCTCGGCTCTGGGGTATGGCACAGAGGTTGGAGGGGCCGAGAGCAGGATCAGCAGCGACTCAGGGCAGAATCTGGAAAGACTGGGCAAGCTAGCTCCTGCTGGGGGAAGCAAAGGCAAGAACCAAGAGAAGATTCCAGAAAGCGAAAGTTAACCTTCTGGGGCATAAACATCCTTTGTCTTCTGCAGTTTCCCCCACCTTTAAAATCAGGTTTTCACGGGGCGCCGGATTCTGTCCCGGTTGCCCCTCTTCCAGGCCAGCTCTCTGCTGTGGCCCGGGAGTGCAGTGGAGGATGGCCCAAGTGCTTGGGCCCTGCACCCGCATGGGAGACCAGGATAAACACCTGGCTCCTGGCTTCGGATCAGTGCGATGCGCCAGCTGCAGTGGCCATTGGAGGGTGAGCCAACAGCAAAAGGAAGACCTTTCTCTGTCTCTCTCTCACTGTCCACTCTGCCTGTCAAAAAAACAAAATCAGGTTTTCAACAGCCCCAAGGGAGCCTCTGCTGGGGCTGGCAGCTGATGATGAGCTAGCTGCTCAGGAGACAGTACTGCCCCTTTCTCCCAGGAAGCGGGTGATGGAGGCCGGAGCCGGGCCGGGACTCATCAAAGTTCCTCTGAGACCCAGGAGGGGACACAGGCTGAGTTCCCAGCGTTTCGGGGAACAGAGCCATGTCACAGAACGATGCCTCTGCAGCTGGGGAGTGAGGAGGCCCCTCAGATCCCTCTCCAGGCCTGTCTGGCTTTGGACCCAGCACACCAGCCGGCCAGCGGCCATGACCCTGGACCAGAGTGGATACTGCAGCTCCCTGATGTAGCGCTGCACGGCTTCCAGACGCTCAGGGACGGGCGTAGTCGGCTGGAAAGTAGGCACACTCGGTACGGGGATCTGAGGACAGAGAAAGAGCTCCAGTCACGAGAGGAGGCCCGGCTTCCAGCCCACCAGACGCCCGGGGTTAGCTCCCAGGGGAGCCGCACCTAGGGAAGGGGCGGCCTCTTCCCCTCCCGAGACTGCTCCCAGCAGCACCTCCCTCCTGGCACAGACAGCACGCCTCATTTGGAACTCATGCTGGCGCTCCAATTTTATGTTTCTCCAATAATTTTAGAAAAACATAGGTTGATTCACTGACTGCTTTGAATTTTAAGTATTTGTTAACTTCAAGACCTAATGAGAATGCCTGCATTGGGGTTAAGTTCGTTTGGGTTTGGGTTTTGCTCTGGTGCAAACGCTGGCTCAAAGCCGCCCATCCCAGTGTCCTACCCTCTGAGCGGCTTCCTGGCCGGGGTAGCAGTCAGTGGCAGCAGGCCAGGGATGAGGGGGACAGGTCTTGCTGTTACCGTATTCCGGGTCCCAGCTGCTTTACAGGGGCCTTGGGGGCTCCTTCAACCTCCCTCCACCACCAGATCCACACCTGAGCAACACAGGTTCCTGGGAAACCAGATAGCTCATCTCCCCGGAACGATCTCCAGCACTAAGCGGAAGAAGGGGCAGTGGGGAGGAGTCAGGCAGGTGCCCCCAGTGCCTGGGAACTGCCAGGCTGCGCCAAGGCCCTGGGGCTGTCTTTTGGCCTCCAGCCGGTGAAGCCCAGGTCCTGCAGCTTCGGCTCCAACAAGTCAGTGCGGCTCGAAGGGGCCAGGAGAGGTACCGACTGGGGATCCTCTCGGGACCCCAGTTCAGAACAGAATTCCTTGGGTAGAAGAACCAGATCTCCAGGGACAAGGCCCACCCCTTGGAGCTCCTGTGAGATGGTCTCAGGCTCCCACCTGGGAAGTGCCACCCTCTTCCCCCCAAGGCCGCCAGCTGATCCGCCAAGGCCACACAGAGCTCACGCGCATGGCAGGGGGTTGCAGTCTGTGCAGGTAGGGTGTGACAGGAGCCCTGTCTCCTGGGGTAGGCCTGGGTGGGGAGAGCGGGGGGAGGGAAGGGCCCCCAGCCCACTCTGACAGTTCGCATGAACTTCCGCTCCCTCCCGCCCTAGCTGTCCCCTGCTTCCGGTCTGGCCAGCTGGAGGAAGCCACGTCCCTTTCCAAATGGCCTCGCTCCCTAGAAGGGTGCTGCCACCTGGAGTCACCAGCAGGGGTAAAAGGCCAGGGATGGGGGCTCCCCTCTTCCTGCCTGACCAACCTGTGTACAGGGGACTCCAGGACTCTCCATGGACCTGGCCTGGCTTCCCCTGTCACAGGGATATGGGAGGAGGGAAGGGAGGGGGAATTAGAACGGGATTACTGAGCAGTTTGCTATAAACAGCATCGCACGCTCATCGGTCACTTGACCCGCTCAAGTGGCCGTCTCTGCAAGGCAGGATCATCCCCACTTGCTAGCTGGGGCTCCAGTGGCTTCGAGGAACTCCAGCTAAAAGTCTGCAAGGCACCCTCTCATGGGAAGCTCCCACAAGGCGGTGGCCATGGTCCAGGAACCATTCGCCTAACCTCCCTCAGAGCCAGGCCAGGCCCAGGCCAGGGCCAGGCGGGACCCACAACAGCATCGGCACCTGCCATCCAAGTGACCCAGGAACTGGCTGCTCTGAGAGCAGGAAGATTTGGGAAAGACCTAAGTTCCCAGCAGGCCCTTGCAGGCTGCGCCCACTGCAGCTCAGCGGGAAGGAGCTGGTCGGCCATGGCCTTGACTCCTGGCAGCCCACCGCAGATGCCACCAGCTTCTCTCAGAATATTCTCTGCAGGCACACGCATTCGTTCCAACATGATTAACAAAGACCCTACAGGCTGTGTTGTCGCTCAACAAGTTAAGCCGCTGCTGCGATGCAATGCTGCCAGCATCCTGTGTGAGTGTTCAAGTCCCAGCTGCTCCACTTCCGATCCAGCTCCCAGCTAATGCACCTGGGAAAGCAACAGAAGATGGCCCAACTGCTTGGGCCCGTGCCATTCACATGGGAAATCTGGATGGAGTTCTTGGCTCCTGGCTTCAGCTTGGCCCATCCCTATTTGGGAGTGAACCAGCAAATGGAAGATTTTTTCTCTCTCTCTCTTGTCATTCTGCCTTTCAAATAAATAAACCCATACAAACAAATGACCAGGCCTACTTTAGGGCAGGTCACAGGTATTTGCCCTCCAACCACCACCTCCAGAACAGGAGCCAGAAAACATTTCCTCCCTGTTGAGCGGTGGGGTTAGGTGGGGATGTGGTAGCGTCGAGTGATGTCAGCTGCCCGGATCTCTTTGGGACAGCCCCTTCTCCACTGCCACGGTCAAGGGTGTCCTCCAGGATACCCCGAGAGCCCCGAGTTCCACCAAGATGTTCTTACTGGTGGGTCCACTTGGATGGCAGAAGGCTCAGGGAAGCAGCGAGCGCCTACGACGGAACGCATGCCGAGGGTGAACGGCCTCGAGGTGAGTGGGGCCGGCTCCAGCACTGCACACTGCCTCCCAGGGCCCAGCTCTGCCACTTACAGTCGGCTGACCTCGGTCAGGCTTCTGAACTTCGTGGTGTTTTGGCTGCCCCATCTGGAGCCCATGGCCAACCTTGCAGCATCCGAGCAGGGTCGGGCACACGAGCCGTCACCGTTATCATCAGTGCGTGCCAAAGGAGTCAGGGTTGGCACACGCCGACCCCAGCACTGTGACCCTCTCAGGGGAGACATCCAGACTCCCCTGAGACGCTGCAGGTGCTCCCTGGCCGGAGTTCCAGCTGGACCTGAGGCAAGGGGCCACTAAGCTTTGAAAGGTGGTGACAGCTCGAAACATCAAGGAGAGATCCTTCCTGGGGAGCGGAAGTTGTCGATGGATTTGGGATTCTCTTGCAAACAGCTGCCCTTAACATGTTGGTAACAGCCTGGGATACTGACCGAAGCATCACACGCATTCTGCCATCCACGCCGCGTAGTATCCCTCTGGAGTGGGCATTGCTATTATTCCCATGCCTTGCTTATGGGAAAGTGAGGATTTCAGTGCTGGGTTTGACTCCACAGCACCCCTTTGTTACACCACCCTTCAGGGGGTTCCAGACTCAGCCACCTGCAGGAGCCCAGCAGGCAACATGAAAAGGGAAGGCAGGCTGGGCAGGTGGGTGGTAGGGGCTGTGTCAAACTGAGGGTGGGGGGCAGTGCTCCCCAGTCCCAGCCACCAGCTGCCACTGTGCATTAGCACGGGACTGCCTCTCTGCTCCCAGGTCCCCTCGTTCTCATGCCAGAAGTCTGCAGCTTCCTGGGGGAAATCTTCCAATTTTAAATCCTGGCTTATGTGGTCTTTGTAGTCCCAACACACTTCCTGGGCCCCTATGGTGTGACCTCTGCAGAGCCTGCCTCTGGCCCTGCTCCTACTCTGGGCCACTCAGGAAGGGGCGAGCCCAAGGGACGCCCACCCACCCTGCAGCCACTGGCCCGGGCCCCGCCCTCCCTCCTCCACACCTCCCAGGCTCTCAGAGCTCGCTCCTGCTCTGATGGAGGTACGGGAAGAACCTCACGCGGACGCAGGCATGGCTTGAGCGGTTTCGGGTTCCCCCAAACCCCTCATCCATTCCCCTTCTCTCCACCACACTCCTGTCCGTCTCTTCACATCACTCCCTGTCCACGGATGTTAGTGTCTTTCATCCATGCCCTTCCTCCACTTGAGGATGGAGGGTGACATGAGGATACCATGGACCAATCACTAAGGCGCTCCTGGATTCCCCTGCAGGCCCTGGGAGCGGTGAAGCCATGGCCCGGTTTAGACAGAAGTGAGATGGCTGGAGAGCCACCTGCTCAGCCCCAACTGGTTCACGTGGGAGGAGCATGGGACATGGGTCTGGTGGCCACAAACGCTATGAGTAAAGTGTAGTATGGCCTCGAGTCGAAGGACTCGAAGGACGCGCAGGACGCAATGGACAGCCAGTAGCCAGGACTGGCTCGGGCACTATGGTTTGCCGAACGCTTGAACACACAACCTCTCATTTACTCTTCCTCCACCATCAACTCCATTCTACGGATGAGAAGACTGGCTCACGCAGGCCCATGAGGCTTGCCCAAAGTCATGCAGCCTGGCAGACCGACCCAGCCAATGTCACCGGCCCTGGGTGCAACATGTTGTCTTTCAGGAATGTATCCAGAGAGATAATCAGAGATGAACCCCGAAATTTATGCTCCAGAATGTTCACCACAGGGTTAAATGTCCAACCAGAGGGGATTAGCTAAATAAATGACAAGTCTGTGCAGAGTGCAGCGATTCAACCATTCGAAATCCATCTGCATTTAATTTTTCCCAGGAAATACCCTGCAGTAGCTCAACCTCTGACCTCTGATTCTCACTGAAAATGCGCTTTGGGTGGCTCTGCCCAAACCCTGTCGGAAACAAAACACAGCAGGCCATGCGTCCCCTGTTCCATCGCACTCGCTGCCATCCCCCCTCGTCCCCTTCCTCGACACCTGAGCAGGCAGGGCTGAGCACTGGGCTCGGGCCTCTGTCTGTGGGACTCTGCTGGGGAGATTTCGGGTCTCTGCATTTGGGAGAATGCTTCCTTAGTCTTAATCATAATGTTTCTTTAAAAACAAAACAAAACAAAACACCAGGCGTGTCTTTGCATAAAGCACTATGTAACACAGAAGTCTCAAACACCCTTTCATTGGGCAAACACACATAAGTGCCTGTTCAGTGCCAGGCACACAGGAGACCCTGAGAAGACAACGATGAATGAGACACAGCCTCTGCCCCCGTGGGCGACCCAAGGGAAGAGAGCAGTGGTGGGAGAGTCCAGCCAACACAGAAAATTCGTTTAACTTCACCCTTCTCCACCGAACTGCTTCTAAGGGCCCCAAAGCTCGCACCCAGGAGGGCACAGATCCCAGAGCCCCAGGACCTGGCATGGAGTCTCTGCCACTTCTTGGTGCCGGGACCTTGAGTTTTCAGCTTCCCTGTCTGTAAAATGGGCACGTAACCAGCACGTCCTTCCCGCAGATGCAGGGAGACTGCTGAGACAATGCCTGAAAACATTTTGTCAAGTTTGTTAATCCACCTGCTGTGCAGCTCAGGACACAGGGGTGCCCCCTCCCAGGAAACCCCAATGGCAGAGCAAAGTCCTTCTTGACAGGTATTTAAACTCTTACTGTGCCCGCGGATCCCTACCCCCTCAAAGGGCAGGGTGACCCCGGGTCACCGAACACCCCAGGTGGCCCTGGCGCCCCACGCCTCACCTTGGGCAGGTCCGTGGCCCCACGGATGCGCTGCGCCACCTTCTCTCCGTCGGGGTGGATCTTGGCCACGTGCTTCCACATCCTTTCCCAGGTGGCCTCGTCCACGGGCAGCCCGCCCCGGTTGACGAAGAAAGGGATGCCTCCATCCCGCAGGTCCTCCTCCCCTTCCTCCTCTGGTTCCTCGTCTCTCTGGGCCGAGGCCCCTTCGCTGGGCTCCAAGCTTCCGGCTCCAGTCGAGGAGGCGGCGGCGGCCACAGCAGTGGCAGTCGGGGCAGCACCGCCGCTGCCACCACCGCCTACTTTCTTCCCCCCGGGCATCCCTGAATCCTTGACAAGGGTGGGAGGATGTATCAGGAGGCGGGAAATTTGGGGGGGCTCACAAGAAGCCTCCCACACACCAGCTGTGAGGATGCCACATGGCCAAACAGAGTGCAAGGCGCCTTTAAGACACCAGGGCGTGGCTCCTGTACAATAAAATACTACTCGAAAGAAAGAGGAAAAAAAATCAGTGCAACAGCGTGAAGTGGGGGTTGAGGGGTGGGTTGCGGGGGTCAGCCCGAGAGGCCTCGTCTTGTTTGAAAACCGGGATAAAGAGAACACCCCCAACCCTGGCGACCTTCGCAAAGCACCCCCATTTGGCGGGGAGAACAATGCCGGGCCAGCAGTCTGGGCTGGAGGAGACCGTCGGAGGGAAACTGAGGCCAGAGGATTCGGACCTGCGGCCGCAGGGAGGCAGGGTCAGGGCACGAGTGCCCACGCCGACCCGGCGCCCCGGGACCCCGCTGGCGGCGAGAGCGAGATCCTCCGCAAAGCTCTCCCGAGGTCGCCCCGGCACGCGCCCCGGCGCGGGGGGCCCAGGCGACACCGGGCGGGAGGGGAGGCTCCGAGCAGTCCGGGCGCCCCGGAGGCGCTGGGGCCCGAGACTAGTCCCGGAGCCACGACTCGAGGCCGGCGGGGCGCGGGGAGCGGGCGCGCGCCGACGCGCGCATTCCACGCCCGCTGCAACTCCCTGTACCAAGTGGGCTTTGTCTGGGCCCCCTTTCCGCTCGCCCCCGGGAAGCAGCAGCGGAGCCGCCCCCAGAAAGGAGGAGGGCGCGGCGGAGAGGCGGAGGCTGAGACACCCAAGGCCTTGAGGTCCCCAGCCCGGCGCGTCTCAGCGGGCGGACGGCGGGCACCGGGCGCGGCGCTGCACTGACTGAGCCATCGCCGGGCGCGGGTCCCACGCCGGGGCCCGGGGCTCAGCAGGAACCTCTCGGGCAGCAGGCAGGGGCCGAGCAGAGGTCACCGAGCGGCGGGGTCCGGCCGCGGGGTCGCTGTCCCGGACCGGCTGCAGCATGGGCGGTGGCGCGGCCGGGGCGTGCGAAGGATGCTCCGTGGCTGTGCGCTCGGGCTCCCGCGGCCCGGCGAGAGGCTGGAGGGAGGACCACGGGGCGCGCAGGGCCAGTCCGCAGATTCCGCGCGGCCACGGCTGGCGGATGCAGCTGGAGGCGAGCGACAAAGCCTGGGCGAACGCCGCTGCGCCGGCCCCTGGGGAGCAGCCTGCGAGCGCGGCGCCCACGGGCAGATCGCGGCACGCACTGGCGGATCGCGGCTCTGGCGGCTCGGCGACGCTGGGGCCGCCCCCGCCGCCCGAGGGCCCGGCTGCTGCCCGCCGAGTCCACTGCCCGCCGGTCGCCCACCGGGCTCGACACTGGCCTGCTCCGCGCATGCGCCCGGTCCCCCCCTTAAAGGGCCAGCTCATTCCCGGCCGGTCCTCCGGCGCCCGCCGCCCTCTCGCCTCCCCAAGTTATCTCCGGGATGCGGGGGGCTTTGGCTCCCTGCTCACCTCCGTTTTGGGGCGCGGCGGGGTCGGTGCGGCGTCGCAGAAGGAGTTTTCGATTGCCCGGACAGAGCGCAAACTAGAGGGAGATTCCGGGCACGGAAGGAATTACAGCGGTCAGGAATTTCCCTGAGGGGGGTCCCCCGCGGGGGCCCTGGGCTAGGGTGGAAGCGAGAACACTGGCCCGGAAGACCCGGCTTTCGCTGTGAGAGGCTCAACAGATCGCTTCCCTCCGAAGGCCTCCCGGTCCCCAAGTGCCCGCAGTAGTGGTCGCACTGGGTGAGCGCGGAGTGCCCCCAGCCCGCACGTGTTCCGTAAGAGAGCTTGTCTAGGAGTTAGTAAGGTTGGCGGTGTCTGCTTCTGGAACCGAAGGGGTTAAAAACATCCGGCCCGGGAGGAGTAGCACGGGTGGGAGTTGGGCGCTTGGAGTCGCCTCCCTGGACAGGGAGGGAGGGCTGCTGCTCTCTGGGGTCGGGGTTGGGCTGTGGGGCTGCAGGGCTGCTGCACGGGAGTGGGAGGGGAGGTGGGACGTCAGCAGGGCCCGGGGGAGGGGAGGGTTGCCAGCCAGTGCGGCCAGTGCGTGGTCCCTGGGCTTCAGAGACTCAGCTTGTTCTCTCTCCCCACTCACTCCACAAAGCTGCCCGTTCCACTCGTGGGGAAGACAAACCGACAGAAGCCAAGGACTTAACTAGACGCGTGGAGCCGGTGTGTGCTGTTTCCTCGCCTCTGTCCTGCCCGCAGCTGGTGCCAATGAGGGTGCATGGGAAATGCGGATTCTCGGGCCGCAGCGGGCAGGTTCCGGGTCCTTAGGCTTGCCTACACTGTTTGCTTTGCTTCGCTTGTTTCCCCTTACTTTTCTTTTTAAAAATAATTAATTTATTTGAAAGGCAGAGTTACAGAGAAGCAGAGGAAAGCAGAGAGAGAGAGAGAGACAGAGAGAGAGAGACAGAGAGAGAGAGGTCTTCCATCCGCTGGTTCACTCCCTCCCTAGATGGCCATAATGGTCGGAGCTGCGCTGATCTGAAGCCAGGAGCCAGGAGCTTTTTCGGGTCTCCCATGTGGGTGCAGGGGCCCAAGGACTTGGGCCATCTTCTACTGCTTTCCCATGCCATAGCAGAGAGCTGGATTGGAAGTGGAGCAGCCAGGACTCCAACCGGCACCCATATGGGATGCCGGCTCTGTAGATGGAGGCTTTACCTGCTACGCCATAATGCCAGCCCCTCCCCTTACTTTTACAGATTTATTTGAAAGACAGAATCTCATACACACATATGGTGGGAGGAGGGAAGGAGAAGGATTGATTTTCCGTGCATTTGTGCACTCCTCAGATGACCCTAGCCTGGCCTGGGGCTGGGCCAAGCCCAAGTCAGGAGTTGGAACTTCCTGCAGGTCTCCCAGGGGGACAGCAGAGACCCTAGAACTTGGGGCCATCGGCCGCTGTCTCCCAGGCACATCAGCAGGATCAGCAGCTGGGGCTGGAACCCGCACTCTGACTTGGGATGCTGCCTTCCCAAGCGGCGGCTTCACCCGCCGGGCCCCAGCGCTGCCCCGCTCACCGCATTTCTTGACAAGTCGAGGTGTGTGTGCCAGGGCTGGGGCGGAGAAGGCCTCAGAGAACCCCCAAGTCCTCAGGGGCTCCCCATCTGTGTGGTTGTCTCTGGGATCTGAGCTTCCTGGGGCCTCTGAGCGCCAGCAGCCAGGGTCAGACGCCATGGGGGATCCGGGATGGGGAGATCCCAGGGCTGCAAGGAAATAACTTAAGCTTGGGTCCTCTCAAACTCACTAAGGTGAGAAGGAAGCAGGCCTGGGAGAGCCACTGAGGTCTAGGGCCTGGCGCTGTGGACGGAGGATAAAGCTGTCACCTGGGACACCCGCATCCCATAGGAGCGCCAGGAGTCCCGGCTGCTCCACTTCCGATCAGGCTCCCTGCTAACGTGCCTGAGAAAGCAGCAGAAGATGGGCCCCTGCCACCCACTCGGTGGAGTTCCAGGCTTATGGCTTCTGCCTGACTCTTTTCTGGCTCTGAGGTCCATTTGGGGAGTGAACCGGTGGATGGACGATACCTCTCTCTCTCTCTCTCTCTCTCTCTCTCTAACTGCCTTTCAAATAATAAGCCCTGAAAAATAGAGTTAAAAGAGAGAAAGCCACTGGGTCTCCACAATGAAACCTACTCACCATATAAAAGGGAAGCAAGTCTGGGAGAGCAGCCCCCAGGCTCTCACAGCGAGTGTGGCGCAGAGCCAGAATCCAGACACTGGGGTCTCACCATACACTTTGTCTTTTGTGTTAGCCACGTGCTTCTGGTGGTTTTAAAATATGCTGGCAAATTCTTTCCAAGGAGGGAGTAATTCCCTCCTCTTCTTGGACGTGGGCTGGACTTGGTGATTCCTCATGGGTTGGATGTGGAGGCCATGTGGCTCCTACGGTGACATCAAGGCGACAGCGCCCTCTTTCTCAGCTGCCACAGGGTGTTCTGCTGGCATCACCCTGTAGGCTGTCAGGCGACAGCCAGAACCGAGCACCTGATAGGTGGGGATTCAAGGCTTCAGATGGTTCTGGCACCTGCCCTGTGAATCCGACATGCAGGGGGCACAGACACGCCCACCTCGCCGTGCGCTGTCTGAACTTCTCTCCCACAGAGATGGAGAGAGACTCAGTGACCCTCGCTGTTTTGAGCCAGTGAATTTTGGTCTGACTCGTGATTTCCTGAAATGCCAGCTAGTGAACTAGACTTAAGGCATTCTCTGAGACCGTCGCGTACTGAGCACCTGCTGTGTGCCAGCTACCAGAGAAGTCATAGTGGAGAACAGGGCTGCAGTTTCCCTAGTGGGTCTTGGGGTCTATTTGCTTAGGAGATGGTTAAACCTGATCCCCTGCAGGTGCTCCACCAAAGGGGTAGGACATTAAGCTGTGGGACCGCAGGCTCAGAGCGACTTCCTGGGCAGATGGGGAAGTGGGGAAGAAGAGGTGAGTCGGGAACCCAACTGGCATGACCTAGGCTAGAGAATTTTCTAGAATGTGTGTATGCACATAGGAGGGAATGTGTGTTAGGTGAGGGGGCACATACCCAGAGCAGACCATGGTGGGGCTGCTAAGGGCTGTGTCTAACTTAATCTCCTCTTGGCCAGAGCCCTGAGAGGAGGAGTGTGGTGGCTGAGGTTGCACAGCGTGTGACGTGGGCCCAGGCCTGGGTCCTTTACCAAACCCTCCCCTGACTCATGCATGCCTGGGCCCTGGGAACAGCCGCTCCGACAGGCACTTGGGTACTTCTCTATTTGGCTCAAAGCTTTTGTAGCCATTACCTCTTTTGCTGTGTCCAGAAAATGTCTGGGAGAAGTTTCAGTGAAGAAACACTGCACCGGGGAGGCGAGGCCGGGTGTGCACCTCGCTCAGCGGCTGGCGTGTCAGAACTGCTGGCTCCCAGTGACTGATGACGGGGAAGATGACAAAGGTGCCTAGCTCAGGTTGTGCGTTCCTGTTCTTATCATGCCCTAGACTCGTGTTCTAGAAACTGATACACACTGTCTTAGGGCATCAACAATCGCACCCATCTACTTGGACTCATTTTCTCTTCTGTGACACTGAAACTCTGGGCAAGTTCCTGGAAAGGGAGATTGGGTTGGCTTGGCCTGGGCTGGGGCCACCTCTAGGCCAGAGGAGCAGCTTCGCAAGCCCTGGGGAAAGAAGCCCTGAAGGTGAAAGGTGCTGTTAGGAAACAGGACACGAAGATGCTTAGGACTGGGTGGGCTTAGAAAATACAGGCTCTACACTGTCCACTGTTAGCACAGCCTGAAGTTATATGTGGCCCTGAAACTTTGAGTTTGGTGTTAAACTTAAAATCCAGGGGCTGGTATTTTATGGTGCAGTGTGGTAAGCTGCTGCTGTGATGCTGGGATCCCATACCAGAGTGCTGAGTCAAGTCCCAGCTGCTCTGCCAGAGCACCTGGGAAGGTAGCAGATGATGGTCCAAGCACTAGGGCCCCTTCCATGTGGAGTTTCTGGCTCCTGGCTTTAGCCTGGCCTGGCCCTAGCTGTTTCTGCTATTTGGGGTATGAACCGGAAGGTGGAAGACGCCTCTCTCTCTCTGTCTCTCCCTCTCTGACACTCGCTTGCTCCCTTTCTCTCTAACTCTGCCTTTCAAAGAAAAAAAGAAGTGTGTGGAAAATGGAATTTAAAGAGAAGTCTATAAAAACAAATTGAACATCGAGTCCCTCGGCTGCACCAGGCACATTTCCAGGACTCAGCAGTCACATGTGGCCCGTGGCTGCTGTAATGAACAGTGCAGGCAATGATGCATCTCCGTCGTGGTGAGAGTTGCATTGGGACTGCTGCTCCAGGATTCTTACTTGGCTTCCAACTCCTTTCCTTTCCTTTCCTTTCCTTCTTCCTCGTATATTACAGATGTGGAATCAGCGAGAAAGCAGGGGAATTAGCATCTTCATTTGCATCCCCAGTGCCTGCCTCGTGCAGGGATACCTGGGAAGGATCTGAGCAATGTGCTGAAGTGCATCCCAGGAGAGTCAGCAGGGAGCACTTGGTTCCTGGGCTCCACCCAGCCAAACTTCTGGGTGAGATGGGTGTGTGGTGGGGCGCGGCACCCACAGTGTTGGAGAGCTTCCCAGGCAGTGTGGACGTGTAGTCCGGCTTGCCAACAACTGAACTCTGCTGTGAACGGTGAAGGGGAAGTGACTCGCTCAGGTAGCCCAAACACCTGAATGTACTTGGGCCAGACTGCCACTGTGGGGTTCCAGTGACAAACTCGGAGAGCTCTCCCCGGCTGGGGCATCTGTCTGAACTGCATGCAAGATTCTTGGAGGAGAACAATCCTACTCTTGCTGAGCCCTAATGGAATCCAGCTCAGTTTGAATATAGTGTCAGAAGGACTGCTTTGGGATGCTGCTTTTCCCAGGCAGAGCTGAATGGGAAGTGGAGCAGCCATGTTGCAGGCGGTAGCTTAATGCACTGTGCCACAATGACAACCCCTAAACAAGTTTAAACCCTTTACTTGCTAAAGAGAAAGAAGGGAGCCAACATTGTAGTGCCGTGGGTTGAGCTTTTTCTGTTTGCAACACCAGCATCCCAAATTGGAGCGCCAGTTCAAGTCCCAGTTGCTCTGCTTCTGACCCAGCTCCCTGCTAATGCACTTAGGAAAGCAATAGAAGACAGCAGACGGCCTGAGTACTTGGGCCCCTGGCACCGATGTGGAAGACCTGGATGGAGTTTCTTGCTCCAGTCATTTTAGTTTCTTGCCCCAGTCATTCTTCTGGAGAGTGAATCGTCAGATGGAAGATTTCTTTCTCTATATCTCCCTTTGTAACTCTGCCTTTCAAATAAGTCAGTTGAGAGAGAGAGAGAGAGAGAGAGAGATCTCACCCACTGATTTACTCTCCAAATGGCTGTAATGGCTAGAACTGGGCTTGGCCAAGGCTGGGAGCTGAGAACTCAATCAAGGTTTCCCACATGGGTGACAAGAACCCACTCGAGCCATCACCTGCTGCCTCCCAGGATCCACATCAGTAGGAAGCTGGAACCCGGAACTGGAAACGGGAATTGAACCCAGGCTGCTTGTCTTAGCCTGCATCTTAGTGGACAGACCAGATGTCTGCCCTGTGAGGTCCACTGGAAATCACTTCTTTCTCAAGCAGTTCCTGTATTTTGGGCCTTGATCTGCATGATTCCATCAATTACCTTCTGCAAAGCACCTGGTGTATGTCAGCTGTTTTACCTGCGGTGTTCCGGTTTGTCCCCAGGACAAGCTGCTGACACAAGTTTACAGGTGAGCAACCAAGATCTCAAGTCATTAAGGATTATCACTCTTGGATTTTTTAAATGTTTATTTATTTGAAAGGCAGAATTACAGAGAGGCAGAGGCAGAGAGTGAGAGAGAAGTCTTTCACCCACTGGTTTACTCCCCGAATGGCTGCAACAGCTGGAGCTGAGCCAATCCGAAGACAAGAGCCAGAAGCCAGAAGCTTCCTCCAGGCCTCCCACGTGGGTGCAGGGGCCCAAGGACTTGGGCCATCTTCTACTGCTTTCCCAGGCCATGGTAGACAGCTGGATTGGAAGTGGAGCAGTCGGGACTTGAATCGGCCTGCAATAGAATGCTGGCACTGCAGGTGGTGGCTTTACCTGCTATGCCACAGCGCCGGCCCTGAATTGTCACTCTTTAAGCTGGCACTGCTGGGTCCCAACTCCACGTTCTTTCCCTTGTAGCGCTGTGTGGCGACCCCGTAGGCAGGAGCTCGGGGCAGCAGGCAGACAGCAGTGTTCTGCGCTGCATCCTCACGGGGGACTGGGGTGCCGTCCTTGCTTTTCGAGTCAGAAGAGGCCCCAGTGCAGCTCTGATCCGGGCAGCTGTGTTCTGTGAGAGTGCTCGGGGCTGGGGGCCGGGGGATGTGGGGATAAGGCAGGTGGAGGGACCTGCAGTTGAGTCCTTTTAGTTGATGGTGTGCCTGGGTTCCTTTCACTCAAGGATTTGAAGGCAACAGCTAAGAGCAGTGTTGTACCTGGACCAACTAGTTCTTACACACCTAGCGACTATGGTGCGTGCTCCGAGTAAGCATGATCTATTCTTGGCTTGGATTCCCGTGGGCTGGCAGCGTCTGTGTCGCTTCAGGATGCACACAGGTAATCCGAGCCCCTGCCCGATACTTCCTGGGCAGCTCAGCCTAGCCTCTGGGGGCTGGACGGGGGTAGCACTCATTGTGTCTATTCCAAAGGACTCTAACAGAGAGATCTCACCCCTGTCGTTCTCTGGGGGCCACAAACACAGTAACAGGAGATCCAGGTCTTGGAGAGCAGCGACGGCCTGATTTATAGTGGATTAGGCTTGGCTGTGTGGCGTCCAGCGGGTCTGCTGGGAACAGAGCCGCAGCCGGACATGGCGAAGAAAGGAACTTCGTCGCTCTTCTTGACCAGCCCTCATTTCTAGAGAGGAGACAGAGGCTCAGAGAGAGGACAGCACATGCTGAGGCTCGCGCAGCCAGCCGGTGGGGGGGTCACACGTGGACCTAGTGCCCCCATCATTCCCAGCGCTGTTTGCCTTCTCCGACATGTTCTCCAGCAGGCGAGAACCCAGCACCAGCTGAGCCCTTCAACGTTTCGCAGTGCCAAGTTTCAGGTGTGGCTGCGCGGTGTGTCCCAGTGGGTGACAGCAGGTGGGGGTGTGCACGTGGCAAGGTTCCCTTGAACCTGGGACACTGAGGGATGGCTCCTCCATTTCCCAGGCAAAGCACACCCACCCCTCCTATTGTCAGGAGTGTAGTGTTTCCTCTGTTCTCCAGGCGCTGGCTGCAGGTGTTTGGCTACTGGGTGGTGATTGAGTTGGTCAATCTGGAATGGCCAGGCTCTGGTAGCTCTCTAGCCATGGCCAAAGCTCTGGCTGACCAAGAAGGAATCAAAGGCCAGTCTCAGAATCCTCCTTCACTGGACGGGCCCCAGACTTTGTAGCAAGGAGGAACAGGGGATGTTTTGAGATGCTGCTGCATCAGACCTGTTTGCAAGTTGCAGGACTATATCTCTCTGAGATGGGGCCTGGGTTTGTTTGTGAGCCTTGGCTCCCAGGAAAGACTTCCCTTTAGTTCAGCAACAATTTTGGAGTGTCTGCCATGTAGCATGGCGTAGCCTCAGGTGCTAGGATGTGCACAAGATTGCCACAGCTCTTGGGGTGCATCCACTAGGTCACATCTCATTGGCCAGAGGCTCTGCACAGAGTGTCTCATGTAAACCTTACCACGTATCTACAGGTAGGAACTATAATTTCCATCTCACAGACAAGGAAATGGCTTTGAGCAAATTGGCTGTTGCTGGGCCGTCGCCATCGAATGACCGCCCCTTATGCTGTGCCAAGAAGCCACGAGCAGACTGCAGTACTGGCAGAGTCAGGCCGATGTTCCTACTCATACTCCAAGAAGGTATGCAAGGTGCGCAGAGGGAGACATGGGCTCTAGCCCGGGTGACTTTGTTTGGCTTTGGGCACTATTTCTGTTTGGGGCTGCACAGTTCTTCACTGCAGGGGTTGTCCTGGGCCGTGTCGATGGTTAGGAAGAAACACTCGGCTGGCACTGCGGCTCAATAGGCTAGTCCTCCGCCTAGCGGCACCGGCACACCGGGTTCTAGCCCCGGTTGAGGAACCAGATTCTGTCCTGGTTGCCCCTCTTCCAGGCCAGCTCTCTGCTGTGGCCCGGGAGTGCAGTGGAGGATGGCCCAAGTGCTTGGGCCCTGCACCCGTGTGGGAGACCAGGAGAAGCACCTGGCTCCTGGCTTAGGATCAGCGCGGTGCGCCAGCCGCAGCGGCCATTGAAGGGTGAACCAACGGCAAAGGAAGACCTTTCTCTCTGTCTCTGTCTCTCACTCTCCACTCTGCCTGTCAAAGAAAGAAAGAAAGAAAGAAAGAAAGAAAGAAAGAAAGAAAGAAAGAAAGAAAGAAAGAAAAAAGAAATTAGATGGTTTTCTCCCTTAACAAGAGTATTCCCTTTGATCTTCCAATTTGGTCTTCCGCTGACCCCGCGGCTTGCTCGTGTCAGCACACAGAGCAAGCAGCACCTGCAGAGAGTCGCCAGTGCGTGATTCCTTGGCACAGCTCTCCTACCTGGCCTCTGTGAGTCCAGCCCGTGGGTAGTGCCCACTTATTTATTAGTGGCCTATTTTTAAACTTTATTTTCATCTTATTTGAAAAGGGGAGATAGAAAAAGTGAGAGGGATCTTCCCTCTGCTGGTTCTCCCCCCAAATGTAACAGTGCACCAGCTGGACCAGGAGTCCGGAACTGCCTCCAGGTCTCCCACACGGGCGTCAGGACCCGAGTGCTTGAGCCAGCACCTGCTGCCTCCCAGGCTGCACATTTGCAGGAAGCTGGATGGGAAGTGGAGCCAGGCCTTGAAGCAGGCTCTCTGATATGGAATGCGGGACCCCAAGCAGCATCTTTTTTTTTTTTTTTTTTAAAGATTTATTTATTTTGAAAGTCAGAGTTACAGAAAAAGACAGAGAGACACACACACAGAGAGACAGAGAGACAGAGAGTCCATCGCTGTTTCACTTCCCACATAGCCACAATGGCCAGAGATGGGCCAGGATGGAGCCAGGAGCCAGGAGCTTCATCGGGATCTTCCACATGGGTGACAGGGGCACAACGCTTGGGCCATCCTCCGCTGTTTTACCAGACCACTAACAGGGAGCTGGCTTGGCAAGGGAGCAGGCAGACCATGAACTGGGTCCGAGTGGGGCAGCGGCTTTACCTGCTACCCTACAATGCCAGCCCCAGCAGCGTCTTAACTTCTCGGCCCTATGTTCACCCCATCTCATTCCTAGGCTGTGACTTGTTCTCCCCTGTCAGGGGGCTTTTTAGAGAATCTATTTTATGAACAGCCACCAGCACCAACTGTGAGCTCATTTAATCCTCATAGCACCTGGAGGAAGGGGTTTTTAATCATCCCTGTTCAACTGCAGGAGATGGGATTAGGAGAGGGGAGCAATGTGCTCAAGTTCACGGCCGTGCCCAGTGAGGGAAGGAGCAGGATTGGAACGCAGACCATGCTAAGCATTGTCTTAATCCCTGTGCTCTGCTGCTCCCTGAGGGTGCCCTTGGCCTGGGCACTGCCCACTGGCTCTGAGTGACCTTGTGCTGTGTCCCTGGGACAGCAATGAGCAGCGGCTGCCCCAGTTGGCCTGGGGGGCTTTGAAGAGGTGGGGCTTGGGGGGCTAGGGTGCCTTTCCTACCCCATCAGTTGTGCTGAGAAAGGGAAGCTGTGATTTTGGTGGATCCTCCCCGGGGAAGGGGGGGATGATTATCTGGCTTATGTGGCAGCCCACAGTCAGAGAGGGCTCCTGTGAACGGGGCAGAGCTCCCGGTCAGACCGCAGGACAAATGGGCGGCGTGTCCTCCCCAGCCTGGTGCACCAGGGCTTGTGATTGTGCACCTGCCAGCAGTGGGGAGAGCACTCTGTTCTGGCAGGAGGCCGAGAATAGATGCAGTACTGGGGCTTGGGTCCTGAGGCCACTTGTCCCCTCTATCCTTGGCCCTTCTCTCTGGGGCCATTGCCCTTTGGGACCATGACTTATGAAGCTCGGGGGCTTTAACTCCCACGGGGTCAGACCAGCAAGAGTGGAGAGGCCCTAGATGACCCGCTCAAGGAAACCCTGACACTCCTGTTCTGTGTGGCTCACAAAGGACCCTTGTTCACTCTCTTACTGTGGGAGAGACAGGGAGGGAGGGAGGGATGGGATGGCTGAACTGGTCCCTGGGGAGGAGGGACCAGGGTGGCTGGCCTGTCCTCAGCTGTCACAGGCAGGCTGGGTTAGGGGCCAAGAGTTAACCGAGTTAACTCGTGAGAGCATGTGGGTGGTGATGGGTGGCTGTGCCAGGGCAGTGCCTCTCCCACTGGAGTCTGCACCAGATCGGGGCGGGGCCCAGCTCCCGGAGTCCCTTCAGTAGGTGTGGGTGAGGTCGAGAGCCTGTGTTTGTGGCACGCTCCCAGCTGGGCTGGGACTTCACCCAGAGACTCATGACGCCGAATTATAATTTTCAGAATCATAAGATTAGGGCTCTCGTACAAGTATAAAGTGAATTTGTGTTAAAGACTTTATTTAACTCCTTCAGAAAATTGTTAAAAACACTTTTGAGGGATATAGCTGATCAGCAATGCTGAGATGAATTTGCTGATGGGCATAGACTGGTGGATATTCTACAGATCGGAATGGGATTATGTTTTCTAAAAATCCATGGTCCTCTACTGGACACAATTAATTTGCATATCTATGGACAAGAATATTTTGCCTTGTGATTCATTTTTCTTTTTTTCTTTTTTTTGACAGGTAGAGTGGACAGTGAGAGAGAGAGAGAGAGAGAAAGGTCTTCCTTTTTGCCATTGGTTCACCCTCCAATGGCCGCTGCGGCTGGTGCACCGCGCTGATCCGAAGCCAGGAGCCAGGTGCTTCTCCTGGTCTCCCACACGGGTGCAGGGCCCAAGCACTTGGGCATCCTCCACTGCACTCCCGGGCCACAGCAGAGAGCTGGCCTGGAAGAGGGGCAACCGGGACAGAATCCGACGCCCCGACCAGGACTAGAACCCGGTGTGCCGGCACCGCAAGCGGAGGATCAGCCTAGTGAGCCGCGTCGCCGGCAGTGATTCACTTTTCTACAACTAAACTTCTAGCTTTCCAAGGTTAAAACAGCTTAGTCAGTAGAAAGACAAGGGTAGGTGTCCAGCCCTGGAAAGTCCCTACAGCGTTTGGAGGACTTGTTAGGACACAGGTCGCTGCGTGCCATCCCAGAGTTACTGAAATGGCAGGAGAGCAAAAGTCCTTCCGCTTTCTGTGTTCGATGAGTAATCTTCACGTCCCCATGACTTTGCTTCTGGCCTTTTTCTTCTCCAGACTGTGGAAATGGGAAGGAGATGGGGAGCAGGCCGTGTGCAGGGCAGGCGGCCTGGCAGCGGGGGTGGGGCCGTGGGGCTGGCTCAGCTAGGGCCGTGAGTCACTCAAGGCAGCTGGGAGCAGGAGTGTTGCCTTGCCAGGGACCATGTCCAGGAAGGAGCCAGGTCTCCACTGTGGACAACCCCCTGCAGTGAGGATATCTGTGAAGAGAGGGGGCAGTCCAATGGGCTCATAGGACCCGCCCGCTGCAGGCTGGCCGGGGTGCAGCCGGAGCTCATGGGGGAAGGAGACAAGCCCCTGGGTTTGATGGAATCCTGTGCCTGTTGACACTGTCCCGTCCCTCGAGGCCATCTAGTGGCTGTTGGGTAAAATCAGGTTCAGTGTATTCCAGGCCATTCACTCTATTCTTGGTGTCTGACGTCACTTTTTTGGCTATCCTGGTTATGGAGCAGCACATCTTGGTTAATCAGTAGCGACTGGCCTGGAGTGTGTGTAGAGTGGTTTTGCAAAATGAGGTGTGCCGTGCTGTTGGTGAGAAAAATCTCAAATTTACATAAAGTTTTACATTTTGCAAAATATCTGCTCTAGGCACTCCATGAATATCTTTCATGTTTGCCCATTACATTACCTTAAAAACATCACACATACGGGGATGAATCTAACAATACGTGTGCAAGAACTCGTACTGAAATTACCCCATTGTTATTGAAAAGAGTGAAAATCTAAAGACACCCAGGGCTGGACCGGGGTCATGGGTCAGAAGACTCAAGACTGCAAAGAGGTCGAAATGAGTCTTCATGTTCAGTGTAGCCCTCATCAAAATGCACGTGGCTTTTATTTCATGGAAATTGACGAGTTGATTTTTAGACTTTGGGAAACTCCAAAGGCCAAGAAGAGGAATGGCAATATCGAAGATGAAGAAGCAAGCTGGAAGATGTGCGTCAGAAGAGCCCACACTTGCGGGTCTGTAGTCCCGGAGGGCGAGCAGGTGTGGGGTCCCGCTGGGTCCCGCCCTCCCCCAGTTGAAGCCACACCTGTTCCTGTGGCTCTGAAGGCTGCACCCTCCTGTAGAGCCTGGGAAGCTTTGGCAGTCCCAGTACCTGGTTCTGCTTTCTCTGGCTGAGTGTGTCTCATTGTAGGGTTAACACATACGGAGGCATCACAAGAGATCCGGGGACCCCGCTTCAACCGCTTCAGACTCCGTACAGGTTTCCTACTGGTGGAAGGAGACGGCCCCAGTTCCTTTTTTTTTTTTTTTTAAGACTTATTATTTGTTTGAACGGCAGAATTACAGAGAGGCAAAGGCAGAGAGACAGAGACAGAGACAGAGAGGTCTTCCATCCGCTGGTTCACTCCCCAACTGGCTGCAATGGCCAGAGCTGGGCCAATCCAAATCCAGGAGCCAGGAGCTTCATTTGGGTCCCACGTGGTTGTAAGAGCCATCTTCTGCTGCTTTCCTAGATGGATTAGCAGGGAGCTGGATTGGAAGTGGAGCAGCTGGGACTCATATGGGATGCGCTGCTGGTGGGGGCTTTACCTGCTCTGTGACAGTGCCGGCCCCAGCCTCAGCTCCTTGACCAGACTTCAATAGCCCTTCACAGTCTAACTCTGCCAGCTTCTGTGCTGTTCCTTCAGCCATAGTCTCTGAGACTCTTGGGCATCTTCAGTTTGTTGAATGACTCAGACTGTAGCTGTGGGTTCTGAGCAGCGGCACCTCCTCCCCTCTGCTTGCTTGACCAGCCCCTGCTGGCCTGCCAGGTGTGGGTTTGAACTTGGATTCCTCAGGAAGGCTGAGACCCTTGGCTACATCTGTGGCTGACTCCCCTGTGCCACACCCTCTCAGTGCACCCATTGCTCCCCTTCTAGAACACTCTGCACCTTCATTCAGTGTCTCTCCTCCCAGCAAGCTGGAGCTAGGGACCAAGTCTCCTGTTCATAGAACAGCACCGGGCACAGATAGATGCCTGATTACCATTTGTTAGGAACATGAATGAAGAGGAGGTATACATTAAAAAGATAATCTTGTAAGGCTGATTTTGTAAAATGCTGCATAGGGGCTGGTGCTGTGGTATAGTAGGCTAAGCTTCCACTTGTGGCACCAGCATCCCATATGGGGACTGGTTCGAGTCCCAGCTGCTCCACTTCCGATCCAACTCTCTGCTGTAGCCTGGGAAAGCAGTGGAAGATGGCCCAAGTCCTTGGGCCCCTGCATCCACCTGGGAGACCTGGAAGAAGCACCTGGCTCCTGGCTTCAGATTAGCCTACCTCTGGCTACTGCAGCCATTTGGAGAGTGAACCAGTGGACAGAAGATCTTTCCCTTTGTCTTTTACCTCTCTCTGTAACTCTGCCTTTCAAATAAATAAATAAATCTTCCAAAAAAAAAAAAAGCTGCCTCACTTCAGCTTGGCAAAGATCACCTGTTTAAGATGCCTGGGCACCAAGGGTGAAACTCTGGAAAGAACTGGTTTATGCCTTCCCATCGTTTCCAGAACCCACCCTCCTTATCCACATGTCAGACTGGGCGGGAGTGTGGTCAGACAGGGCCAGCGTCTCCACCTGGAGCAACACAGCGCGCGTGAACCGGACGGCCCCGGAACCCTCTCTTAGGGAAGGCAGAACGACTGTGCTCTGAAGCAGAGCCTTCGTCGTGTGGGTCCCGGCAGGGAGTTTCCTGATGGCACAGACCGGCAGGGCCTCAGTACCAGCCTGCGCCCCCGCGAGGGTGTGGTCCCTAGAGGTGTGTTTGCTTTCAGTTTTGGGTGTTGGCCTGCACTCAATGGGCCACTTATAAAACAGACGGATGCAGAATGGTAATGAGTAGAGGCCAGCGAGGGGAGAGGGAGGCTCGAGGGAGATTAGGCGACTGAGACCGGACAGACAGGAGCAGAAAGTTCTCTGCTCTGTAGCGCGGGAGGGTGGCTGCAGTCTGCAATACGCTGTGGTATAGTTTATGAAGAACTGCAAGCGAGCAGCTCCACGTCTCCAAACACGAGGGAACCGTAAGGAGAGGAAATGCCAGCTGGGCTGATTCGATCCGTCAGTAGACCTTGTACTCCCGGGTTGAAATATCACACTGTACCCCATAAAGATGAGCAGTATTTGGTGTAAATTAAAAAGAAAACAATCTCACATGAGCCCTGCATTTATGTTTCTGGTTTCTTTATTCAAATAGTTTCTCACTTGATAAAAGAATGAAGCTCAGATATCGACAATTTAGAAAACGCTGATGGGTAAAAGGAAGGAAATACAGGCGGGTCATCCCCGCGCTCAGCAGTCACCCGAGAGGCAGAGGCACGGCACGCCCAGCGCCCAGGGCCCACAGAGCGCGCCCATTTCCTTGACAGGCAGAATGTAATAATGATGCACACAGCATAATGAATCTAGCCTGGAGTGTAGCCATCTTTATACCAGTGCAGTTATAAAACATAATTTCCAACATTTCTTTCCCAAGGAGGAAGGACCACCTACGGACAAAGTAAAAGCCTCAATTTAACGCTGATGGAAGGAACTACTCACACTGGCTTAAAAAGATTTATTCATTTATGTACTTGAAAGCAGGGCGAGAGTGAGAGCGAGAGCGAGAGAGAAAGAGAGATACCTTGTCTTCACTCTCCAAATGCCACAGCAGCTGGAGCTGGGCCAGGTTGAAGCCAGGAACTCCATCTAGCTCTCCCACATGGATGGCAGGGACCCAAAGACTTGGGCCCATCCACTGCCTTCCCAGGCACATTAGCAGGAAGCTGGATTGGAAGCAGAGTCGCTGGGACCTTGTCTGGCACTCTGATGTGAGAGCTGGTGTTCCAACAGGCAGTGTACACAACACCCACTCCTATGTTTATATGTGGATATATATATGTATATGTATATATACACACACATATGTATCCTCCTGCATCTCAGGTACACAATATACCTATGTATTTTTTATTTTTTAAAAAAGTCGTATTTATTAATATGAAAGGCAGATAGAGCAAGATAGAGCAAGACCTTCCATGTGCTGGTTCACTCCCCAAATGGTTGCAATGCCTGGAGCTGGGCCCATTTGAAGCCTGGAGCCAGGAACTTTTTCCAGGTCTCCCACGTGGGTAGCAGGGTCCTATGTACTTGGGCCATCTCCCACTGTATTCCCAGGTGCATTACCAGGGAGCTGGGTTGGAAGTGGAGCAGCCGGGACTCGAACCAGCGCCCATATGGAATGCCAGCATTGCAGACGGTGGCTTAACTTGCTGCCACAGTGCCAGCCCCATACATATGATTTGTAACAAAATATGTGTCATCCCAGTTATCAAATGTTCTTAAGTATTTTTCTTTCATGCCTTGTTTTTCATTCTAAAAGTAACAAGTGAGACGTCCTTCCTGCCATGTCTTGTTCCTGCGGGCAGCTATGTTGTAATATACTTCATGAACATAGTTTTGGTGTTTCCAGGGCTTGCTATTCTGAATGACACAGGGTGAACCAGCACCTTCATCCAGGATTACGTCCATACTTTTGAAATGTCATTCTGAAGGGGTTAAGCACGTGAGAGCCCAGGGGCTGGCGTGTGGCACAGCAGGTCAAGCTGTCACTTACAGCGCCTGCTCCAGTCCCAGCTTCTCCACTTCCCATTTGGCTCCCTGCTAATGCTCCTGGAAAAGCAACAGAGGAGAGCTCATGGATTTGGGCCCCTGCCACCCATGTGGGAGACCCTGATGGAGTTCCTACCTCTGGGCTGGCCCAGCCTTGGCTGTTTCAGCCATCTGAGGAGTGTACCAGTGGATAGAAGCATTCTCTCTCTCTTTGGTTTTCAAATAAACAAATAAATAAATAATAATAATAATAAATGTGCCACTCCACAATACATTGTTCTGGCACACTGACGATTTGTAGTTAAAGGCGCTTGGAAAACAGCAGGTGCAAGGCGAGTCCAGTTTCTTAAACAGGAGATGAAATTCCAGGGTTAACAATGCTTCTCCTCTGCCCGAAGCAAGTCACCCTCTTGTCGCCAAGAACCGGAAGCTGAGGCTGAAGCGATCTCTACAAACAAGGCGGGCTTCCCTCCCCCGTTACTCCTCCACTCGGGAGCTACCCTACCCCAGCCTCCTTGACACGCTTCGTGGTCCCCTCCTGTCCAAGTCCGCGAGCGAGTGTTCTGCTTCATCACTTTGGGACTTCGGTTCCTGGTGACGACCTCAGCACCACAGGGACTTGTATGAAACAGTGTTGTGTGCTTTTCACCTGCTGAGTGTTGAATTCTCGGGACCAGCGGAGCGTGCTGGGCGGGGAGAGGCGAGGCTCTCTCTGCCGGCATCAGCTTGGACCTGGGTCTGGCGTGGCAGAGCATGTGAGCAGGTCGGCTCGTCTGCTGCCGCTGGCTGGTGGCCTGGCCTGGGCTTTCTTGGGCCAGGAAGCCCATCTCTGGGGACTCCCGCGTCCTCAGTGTCCGCAGCCCCATCTCAGAGAGGGGCACACGGTGCAAGCTGTTACTCCTGGTTATAATTGGCAGCTTTACTCACTATGCCACGGTGCCAGCTGCTCTTGGTTAAATGAGCGTGTGGAGGAACGTAGGCCTGGTGGGAATGTGGGGCCTCTGGCTCAGATGTTCAAAAACAGAACTTTCCTCCGTGCTCCCCAAGTTACCTTGGGTTTATCCCACTTGTCACACAGGTGGGGAGTTACGTTTCAGGGAGTGTGGTCTCCCACGGAACTCCACCTGCCCAAGGTTGTACGAAGTTCCTACAGCCTGAAGCACCAGGTCCCCATGTGTGACACTGTGCCAGGCCCCCTACTCAGTGGTCCCTGGGAACCCCTGGGTATCAGGTGGCACCGTCCCTTTGGGCTCCTGGATGTGTCGGTGCCACATCTTGGCAGATCTGAAGCCTTTGGTATCTGGGGCTCAGTGCCCTTCGGTGCACCACAACCCGCCGTGTGGGGTTTTCTACCAGAGAGTGTAAGTGCAGCCATCTTGAAGGTATAGGGCTGCCCTCGGCTCAACCCCTGCAAGCAAGTCACGGAACACTGGACCTGCAAAAGCATGTTGCTTGCCCCGTTCCCATGCTTGACGTTGGACAGGGTCGCGTGCCGGTCACAAGACCGCATGGCGCCCCTTGCCTCACGTGGCTGATGTAGCTTTGTTCTTTTTTAAGATTTATAGAAATGTTCGTGTTCTGATCATGTACTGTAACAAACCAATTACGGCGATGGGCAAATGGGTAACTAACACAGTGAGCTCACAGAACCTTCATTGTATTTGTAAAAGAACACGGTTAATGGTCAAAGCGTGCACTTGCTCTAGGAAAAACGGAAAGCCGGTGCCAGTCAGGCTGTCTTGCGTCGTCCTGCAGAGTCCCCTGGTCCGAGCTTTTCTTCTCTCTACTTTGTGCTTCTTGTAATTCTTCCAGCGCCCCTTGCTCTGCCCTTTGATTCCCTCAGGCGTCGCTGGTCCGCGGCAGCCCCGTTCCTCCCGATCTGGCCGGGAAGAGGTGCCCGGCTCCCCACGCAGGCAGGGAGGTGCCCGGCTCCCCGTGCTGCTACTCCTTCCCCCTTCCCCCCAACACACTGCATTCCCTGCGTGCTTCCTGACCCAGCCACGGATGGCACAAGAGGTGTCGACTTGCTGCTCTTTTGCTTTCTGCCCTGCAGAACCCCAAAGGGAAGGTTGCAAAATCAGAAAACCGGAGGCGAATGAGCACGGGGGGGGGGGGGGGGGGAGCAGCCCAGGTTACAAGGCCCGGGAAAGCCTCCGCTGCTGCTGCCCACGTCAGCACCTGCAGAGAGGGAGTTCCCGCTGTAGTCATGGAGCTGGCTTCCGGAGGGGCTTGGCTGAGAAGGAAGGCGTGGGTTCTGTGGTCACTGAAGCCACTTCCGCGTTTTCCTAACAAATAGAAATGCCTCGGGGCGTCATCCAGCAAGAAGGCTTTTCTCCTCTTGTCCCGGTTTCCCCCTATTTCTCTGTTTCCCAACATCAGGCCACCGATGGGCATCTACCTTAGATTTCATGTGACTTAGAATTGGATGCTGCAGGGGAGGCAGCATTTTATCGCCGCCCACTTAAGGTTTTTCCTGCCGAGAATTAAATTGAGGTAAGACAGAGGAACAGGAAAAAGGGTGCACACATATTTAACACGGATTTTACATGGCTCGGGAGCTCCTGGGAAGTGAAAAGCCCGAGGGACAGTCGGAGTTGACCATTTCTTGAAGGTGTTATTTACGGGGCCAGCGCTGTGGCTCAGTGGGTTAAAGCCCCAGCAAGCAGCGCCGGCATCCTATATGGGTGCCAGTTTGAGTCCTGGCTGCTCCACTTCCAATCCAGCCCTCTGCTATGGCCTGGGAAATCAGTAGATGGCCCCAGTCCTTGGGTCCCTGCTCCTGAATGGGAGACCCAGAAGAAGCTCCTGGCTTCAGATCGGCCCAGATCTGGCTATTACAGTCATTTGAGGAGTGAACCAGTGGATGAAAGACCTCTCTCTCTCTCTGATTCTGACTCTCTGTAACTCTGCCTTTCAAATAAATAAATAAATAAAAAAGAAAAAGAGGGGCCGTTGCCATGGGGCATAGTAGGCCAAGCCTCTGCCTGCGGCTCTGGCATCCCACATGGGCCCCAGTTTGTGTCCCGGCTGCTCCTCTTCCATTCCAGCTCCCTGCTTATGACTTGGGAAAGCAGTGGAAGACGGCCCCAGTAACGCGTGGGAGACCTGGAAGAAGCTCCTGGCTCCTGACTTCGGATCAGTGCAGCTCCAGCTGTTGTAGGTAGGGAGTGAACCAGCGGATGGAAGACCTCTCTCTCTCTCTCTCTCTCTCTCTCTCTCTCTCTAACTCTACCTTTCAAATAGATAAATAAAATTCAAAGAGAGAGAGAGAAGCGGCAGGAAGTTCTGAGGACCTTCTTGGCCCTGCTGTCTTCCAAGTTCCTTTAGTGCCAAACGGCGACTATGCCAGGAGAGCAGATTCTGGGGAGGCACTGCCTTCTCCCTCCCGTGGGAGCTGGGGTGGGGAAAGAGTGGGTGACTTGGAGAGGAAACCCTGTGTGCTCTGGCTGGGTCATACCGCACCTGCATTTCTTACAGTGTCTTACAAAGGAACTTCCTTTTGAGGATCAAAATATTTTAGCTGAAGTCATTTTGGAAGTGGAAGGAACGGAGGGAGGGAGGTGTTTGAAAGCGAGGCCTTTGTTGGCCCCAAGCACATTGTTTCAAGTGCAGGAATGACAGAGGCATGCCCTTTGGGAAGCTTTTGTCATTGAAACAAACTTGGATTTTGCAAGCAAAAGATTTGGTTCATTGCACCGCTGTAATTTGTTCCTTGGGTTGGGATGAGAAGGCCTGCTGTGACCAGCTTGGCTGGCTCATGGGAAGAGGCAGAATAACACAGTGGTGGGGAGCAAGTCCCTCACAGCTGCCTGCCTGGATCTGCAACCCTCACGCTGCTGCTGCAAATGGAATCTTGAACAAGGTGAGTAACTGTTCTGGTCTCAGTTTTTGTGTCTATAAAATGGGAATGATGGCACGTAGACTCCCAATGGTTGTCATAATTATTCAAGGGTTAAAAAGCACGTAGAGACGGTTCAGTGTTGATTCAAAAGGCCTGCAAGTTTCATCAACGACATGGTATCCGTGCATATTTCTTGGCCTGGAGACCTGTGCCATGATTATGTAGGATGTTCCCATTGGAGGAAGCTGAGTCCAGGACACGCAGGGACTCTGTGGTCTTTTATGTGAGTCAAAATTGCTTCAAAATAAAAGCTAAAAAGCACTTAGAGGAACTATATCTGATCATGTGGTTCTCTGAAGAAGGTTTATCTTTGACAGGAGATTATGGGCTCTTTGGAGCTAAGGATGTGATTGGTTGCCCCCCCCCCCCAGCACCTATCACTGCGGCTGGCACATAGAAGGCTTCAGTGGATATGTTCTGAATGAATAATTGGAGAAGTTGATGGGGCCGGTGCTGTGGTGTAGCTGGTAAAGCCGCTGCCTGCAGTGCCGGCCTCCCATATGGGCGCCGGTTCAAGGGCCGCTCCACTTCCGATCCAGCTCTCTGCTGTGGCCTGGGAAAGCAGTAGAAGATAGCCCAAGTCCTTGGGCCCCAGTGCCCACGTGGGAGACCCGGAAGAAGCTCCTGGCTCCTGGCTTTGGATTGGTGTAGCTCCGGTCATTGCGGCCATCTGGGGAGTGAACCAGCGGAGGGAACACCTCGCTATCTCTCTGCCCCTACTTCTCTGCAATTCTGCCTTTCAAATAAATAAATAAATCTTTTAAAAAAAGAAGAGGTTGAGAGGCGCTTCCAGCAGGAGCCTAAGCAACAAACATCTGAGCCAGTTCCTGCATTTGGGGGGCAGGAAGAGGTGCAAGGGCCGTGTGCACCTATACATGACGCACACCCAGGGATGCACCTGCCCCTGTGCAAAGTAGGGAAGTGGTTGATGGCGTGTGGACAATGGCAACAGGAACAGGACAGCGAGATGAGTCATCAGTCAAGTGATTCAGCAGGTGCAGCTGAGAGCCAGAGGTGGCCCCAAGAGTGTGGTGTGAACCAATAGTTCCTGACCTTGGGCCCGGCTGATCATTTCAGCAGATAATGTAGACCATCTTCTTCCGTACTCACATGCTGTCTGTGATGACCATTCTTCTCATGTTGTTCCAATATAAAGAAAGCTTTCTAGTTTTCTAGAATAAACTCAGAAACAATGGAAGAAGGTCCAACTCAGGAATTCAACCTTGCTACTGGCAATATTGGGGTGACAGCATTTGAGTGATAAGCCTACCAGAATATCACAGAGCTTAAACTGATAACACTATTTACTATTGGAAGTGTTCTCAAAGAGATACTGTTTTTGTGGCTCTAAGAAATACAAAGGATTTTGGGGCCCTGTGGCATTGTGGTACAGCAGGTAAAGTCACCCACCTGCAGTGCTGGCATCCCATATGGGCACCAGTTAAAGTCCCGGCTGCTCCACTTTCAATCCAGCTCTCTGCTATGATCTGAGAAAGCAGTAGAAGATAACTCGAGTCCTTGGGCCCCTGCAGCCACATGGAAAAACCCAGAGGAAGTTCCTGGCTCCTGGCTTCGGATTGGTGCGGCTCTGGCCTCTGCAGCCATTTGGGGAGTGAACCAGCAGATGGGAGATCTCTCTCCCTCCCTCCCTCCCTCTCTCTCTCTCTCTCTGCCTCTCCTCTCTCTGTGTAACTCTCACTTTCAAATAAATAAATACTGGGGTGAGTTAGGTTTCTCTATTACAGACAGACTTGGCAAGCAAATCCTAGGCGAAGCTCGGAAGAAAGTACCTGAATGTGACCACCTGAAAGTACTCATTACGTACCCACGATGCTGAGGTGCGTTCTCTGTGTATAATGGATAGAATACAATTTTTTTGTTAAAATTTTTTCATGAAGTCAAACACTTATCATTCAATGTTTTGCTTCCATATACATCTTATTGCTGGGAAGGATGGAACGTGTAACAAATATGCCGTAGCTCACAGAGATGGGTGGAGCTATTTCACCCGCCCACGTCCTAGCTTCCCGGGTAGACTCGGTTCTCTGGGGGCATTCGGAGAGTGTCGCTCTGCAAACAGCTCGTGTGCAGTGAGCACTGGGGTTGTTGAAGCCTCTCACTGTGCTCTACTGACACGAATTGCCTTACTAGTCAGTGCATTTCTAAAGACTTTTATTGGAATTACTATATAATAACTATTACCAGATCACGGTTATTATATGTTCTCATTGCAATGAATACTATGAAAAGGAGTAAGAAAAATAAAAATAAACCATAATTCCAACACGTAGCAATAATCGCTGCTGACAGTTTTGGGTATAACCTAGCTCCGAGGGGTTCCTCGTGTAGGAGTGGGTTTATGCGATACCACATTGAAACCTGCTTTTCTCTGATGGTTCTCTGGAGAATCGCTTTCCCTGCGTACCGACCAGCAGCGGTATCTGGTCTTCAGGATCGTCATGTTCCGCCCCTATGGATGAACACGCAAGGTGTGTCTTAGCCCGTTTGTGCTGCGAGAACAAAAGGCGTGTGACTGGCTAACTGTGGAAGAGCAGAAGCGGGTCAGAGAAGTCCACGGTGGAGTTGCCAGCAACTGGGGTCTGATCAGTTGTCCACAACCAAGGTGGCACTTGCTGCTGTGTCCTAGTGTGGCGGGATGGCCGATGCTGCGAAAGGGACCGACATCGTGAAGCTTGTTCTTTGAGAGCACAGAGTTCCACCCACCAGGGCCCCACCCACAAGACTTACCCCCCCTCCAAAGACCCCGGCCCCACTCTTAATGTTTTCGCATCACTCTATCTAGAGTTTCAACGCTGGGGGGACACAGCATTCAAACCCTGGCAGGGTATACCCACGTGCTCTCTCTCGCATGCTACCAGTAAGTGGCCATCTTCGAACCCATTCTCTTGGGTAAAATTCCCAGGAGTGGGCTTGCTGCTGCATTCCATTGGAAAGCGGGCTGGAGCCGTTTGGAAGCTCATCGAGCCCGTGTGCATTTGTTAGCTTCCCCAACCTTGACTGTGAGCTTCCAGCACGAAAGGAAAAGGCCGGGTCCCCATGTCTCTGAGTTGTGGCGTGCGGCCCAGCCCAGCCTTGGGCGCTAGGAGAGCTGTCAGCTGCAAGTTGTACAATGCCTGTGAGAGGCTTCACTGTGTGATTATCCTGCACGCTGTGGAGTCTGGGTAGAGGGTGCTCGGAGGTGTGGGCACCAGCTCCACACTGTCTTGTCCTTCCACCTTCACGTACTTCCTGTCCTCTCCTCCCGCGGGGTGGGGGAAGGCACCCAAAAGAAGGGAGTGGGCACGGGAGCTCTCCTCCCACCTCTTTATTTGCATCAGAGAGGAACGTGCTTCCCAAGAGTCTCATTGGCCAGAGTTGGGTCAGATTACTTCTAGGAGCTGGCGCTGTGGCCACTGCCTGCAGTGCTGGCATCCCATATGGGCACCGGTTTGAGTCCTGACTGCTCCACTTCCCATCCAGCTCTCTGCTGTGGCATGGATAGCAGCAGAGGATGGTCCAAATGCTTGGGCCCCTGCACCCGCGTGGGAGACTGGCTCCTGGCTTCAGATCAGCCCAGTTCTGGCCATTGTGGCCATCTGGGGAGCGAACCAGTGGATGGAAGACCTCTCTCTCTCCCTGCTTCTCTGTAACTCTTTCTTTCAAATAAATAATAATAAATATATCTTTTTTTTTTAAAGGCTACTTCTAAAGTCATGCTCTGTCTCCTGGGATTTCCATCAGTGAAGCACCCCACACACAGCAGGGCTCCCATGAAACCACAAGGGAGCCAGAAAGTGCCATTGCTTAGTGACATGATGGTCGCTGTGACATCGTAGTGCAGGGACTTATTCACGTGCTTCTGGTGTTGCTGGTGCACACGCCCCGATGGCGCTGCCAGGTGTGTAGCGACGAACTATCTGATAATAACGACCTGGCTTGTGCATTTTCTCTCCTATACTTTTTGTCATTATTTTAGACTTCTGCTTATGAAAGAAGTTTGCTCTAAGACACTGGGGCTGAGGGCCCGTGTTGGGGGGCAGTGAAGCCCCCACTTGCAGAGTCAGCACCGGTTGGAGTCCCAGCTTCTCTGCTTCCAGTCCAGCTCCTGCTAATGCGCCCGGGAGTGCAGTGCAAGCCGGCCCCAGGGCTCGGGCCGCACCCGCATGGGAGACCTGGATGGAGCTCCTGGCTCCTGGACTCTGCTGTTGCAGCTACTTGGGGAGTGGACCAGTGGATGGAAGATCTCTCTCTCTCTCTCTCTCTCTCTCTCTGTCTGCCTTTCCCTCTCCTCTGTCACTCCGCCTTTCAAATAATCTTTTGAAAAGGCACTATGCGGGCCGGCACCGTGGCTCAACAGGCTAATCCTCCGCCTTGCGGCGCCGGCACACCGGGTTCTACTCCCGGTCGGGGCGCTGGATTCTGTCCCGGTTGCCCCTCTTCCAGTCCAGCTCTCTGCTGTGGCCTGGGAGTGCAGTGGAGGATGGCCCAAGTGCTTGGGCCCTGCACCCCATGGGAGACCAGGAGAAGCACCTGGCTCCTGGCTTCAGATCAGCGCGGTGCTGGCCACAGCATGCTGGCCACAGCGGCCATTGGAGCATGAACCAACGGTAAAGGAAGACCTTTCTCTCTGTCTCTCTCACTGTCCACTCTGCCTGTCCAAAAAAAAAAAAAAAAGAGAGAGAGAAAGAAAGAAAGAGCAGTATGGGGTGTTATGTCTCAGCAGCCTCACACATCTCGTGCTCACCACGGCTCTGGACTGCATCAGGAGCTGTGCCTCGTGAGTGACAGGCACTACATGTGTGAGTGACAGGCGCCGTCTAGGTCTCAGCAGGTACGAGCTGTGATGGTCACCTCTCAATGCTGCGTTTCTTTTTTTTTCTTATTTTTCTTTCTTTCTTTTTTAAACAGATTTATTTATTTATTTATTTATTCATTTGAAAGAGCTACAGAGAGAGAGAGAGAGAGAGAGAGAGAGAGAGAGAAATATCTTCCATCTTATGGTTCACTCCCCAAATGGCCACAAGAACTGGGCTGGGCCAGGCTGAAGCCAGGAGCCAGGAGCTTCATCTGGGTCTCCCATGCGGGTGCAGGGCCCCAAGCACTTGGACCATCCTCTGCTGCTGTCCCAGGCCCATCAGCAGGGAGCTGGATCAGAAGTGGAGCAGCCGGGACTCAAACCAGTGCCCACATGGGATGCCACACTGCAGGAGGAGGCGTAGCCTTCTACAACACAGTGCTGGCCCCAGGGGACAAGTTCTAAGTTAGAAGCGTGTGCCTCTCCTGTTTCCTTCAGAGCTCTTAGCTAAGGCACATTTGAATGTGAGACAGCAAATGTCCCTTCTGAGCCCCTGGGAGAGGCCCCGGGGCAGGAGTTTCAGACCCAAAGGAGCTGAGCTCACAGGAGCCACAATTTGCAACTAGTTACTCATTTGTTGCTCCATTCTCTTCCCATTTTACCTTCTCCCCCTTCTCTGCTCCTGAGCTCCCCACCCGCTCCTCTCCCCTCTTCCTTCCCCACCCCTCCCTTCCTTCCCCTCTTTGAGAGTCAGGTCCTTGCTGGCAGTGGAAGACTGGAACCGGAGATCTGGCCTGCAGCCTGCAGAGGAGGGGAGCAGCTGCAAGGTGGGGCGGGGTCGCCCCAGCTGCCAGGGGTGAGGGGAAGGGCACCGCCTGTGGACCCCTGGGGGGAAGGAAGACGGACCCCGCCACCCCACCCCAGAGGATACTCTCCAGTGGGAGGCCGCGCTGAGCTGAAGGCACTAGGAAAACAGCAGATGCTGGAGAGGCCTCTGCTCTCTCCGTTTCCTTCTGGAACCAGGAGACACAAACTCCCGCCTGGCAGACACCCTGTCTGTACCAGGAAGCGCTCTGGGAGTCGCTCTGAAAACTCCGGGTTTGCTGTAACATGGAGGCTTATTTTAGAAGCCACCACCGCCGCGTCTCCCCGCACAGTGTCTCCCGACACCCTTTCCTAAGCAGCACACATTTCTGTCTTTCTCCCGAGACCCCAGTGGGCAGCGGCCTCCCCCAGCACTGGCCCCCTGCAAGGGAGGAAACTCTGACCTCCTGACCACCTTTGGGGCGAAACCCTGGGCCGTTCTGAGTGTGCAGCACCAGTGCCCTGTAGGCGGTTTTGGAGTTGCAAGGTCTTCATGGTGCTAAGACCCTCAGGTCCCAGGGGCTTAGGTCCTGCCTGGTTATTGGTCCTGCCAATCTCTCCTGAGCTGCCCTTGGTCTTGTCCCAATGGCCCTGGGAGTTTTGGGGGTCACCATCAGCTTGGTGGTCCGCAGGGGGCATCCCTAGACTTTGCCCAGAGCAGGGCCCAGACCCCTTCTCTTGGGATCTGTCCCTTTTGTTGTCCCCGCCCACGCCAGCCCAGGGAAGTCTTTCCTAGGTCTCTGTGTCTTCCCCTTGAACGTTCTCTGGTCTTCCCAAGGGTTCAACATCAGGGACTGGCAAGCTGAGGGTCCTCGCAGGCTGGCTCCAGCCTTTGCCCTTGCAACCCTTTCTTCCAGAAATGACCACGGTGCCCAGGATCTGCTGAAAGGGAGCAGAAAGCAAGGGTGGGGGTGTGTGTAGGGCGCAGGTACTGAAAGACGTGGTCCCCCTTCTGGCCACGTGGCACAGTGCCCAGCCCATGTAACAGATGACCGTTCAAAAATGAACAAGGGAGCGAGAGAATGAATGGATGCAGGGCCCCTGGCTGGGAGCTGAGACCACAAATTCAAGTCCCAGCCCCCTGGCTGACCCCCCTCCCATGACCTAATCCAAAAGGAAGGAAAGGATGAAGTCATTTCTGGGATCCTTCCAGCCCCCACGGTGTATCCGCACAGGAAAAAGAAAGACTATGCCGTCATCCTGCTGAACTTAGGGAAGTGTCCGCCGCCCCCGCCTGCCGCCTGCCTGCCGACTCAGGCTGCTTCCAGATCTGTCTCCCTTCTGCCGTCCCCCACATGGCTCCAAAGCAACCTGCGGACACGCAGAGCCGCGTTCACTGCTTCCCGCGGGCAGAGACGGCACGGCCTCCACCCAGCCTTAGCAGCTTCCAAAAGCCCAGGGCCTCGCTGGGGTGCTGGCTGAGGTTCGGGTTCTGGATCCAGGCGGCTCTTTGGTTAGGACAGGTAAGGGTCACGGAGGAGCCGATACAGCCGAGTGGAGATCTGCAGCTGAGTGGTTCAGAGACTTGAGGGGTGGGACCCGTCCGGGAAGCTCCCTGGTGGACTTGTGGGGTGGCTCTCTGGGAGCTCCCGGGGCGATGCTCCCTGGTGGCAGCATCTTTCAGAAGCACGGTGGGTGAAGTGCTTTTGATGGGAATGGGACGACAGGGAGGTCCCGGTAGCACACACCGTGAGCTGCGGGCAGTTGAGTCCCCTCCCAGCCTGTGTCGGCTGTCTCAGGGAGAGGGCTGTCCCCTGCAGCCAGCTCCTCCCTGGATCTGCTTGGGTTTGGCCCCCTGGGCGTCAGGGTCCAGCGAGGCTGGAGAGGCTGGAACAATGGTCTTGTGAGACCTGAGCCTGGATCAAGGTGTAACTGTTTTAATTAGGCCTCCATCTTGTCACTTGGGCCTGACCAGGCCCTGAACTCTGAGCCAGAAGCTCCTAAAAGTAAATACATGAACTCCCCTTGCGATAAACTCTCCTAGCAACAGCCAATTAACAGATAACAGAGAAATACCTAGTGTTTCTGGTGTCTTCTCAGGGCAGATAAGGTGATTGATAGCTACCTGAGACCCTGCAGTTCCGCACGTACACCCCAGCAGCTCGGACCCTATGCTTCGGCCAATCAATTCAAAAGGCATCAACCCCAAAGCCATCCAACCACCTTTACTAGGTCCGTTCCCGCCACTGGTTGCACTAATCAGTTCTAGGAGATGTCCTTTGAATTTCCCGCGGGATGAGATGATTTGCTAAATGGCACCATGATGTATAGAGTGTCTCTGAAAACCCTATAAAAACCCTGTTAACTGAAGGGTCGGGGCTCTCAATTCAGACCCGCTGCATTGGTATTGATTGAGAGACCAGGCCCGGACCTGCGAACCTGCAATAAAACTCTCCTGTGCTTTACAGCGGTATCGGCTCCTTGGTGGTCTTTGGGGATGACTGAACCGGGCATAACAGTCTCTGCCCTCTGCTTTCTCGGCTGCCCCTGGGGTGGCTGCGGCCCCCTGTTTTGGCTCTCTGCAGCCTTCTGAGATGCTCCTCCTTGAACCGGGGGTAACATCCCCTCCCCTGCCCTTTCAGGCCAAGGGGAGCCCAGCCACTGCTAACTCTTGTTGCTTTTTCTCTTATTTCCTATTCCCAATGAGCATGTGGTACTTTTTTATTTTTTAAGAAGATTTATTTTTATTTATTTGGAAGTCACAGTTACAGAGAGAGAGAGAGAGAGAATGAGAGACAGATGGGGTGGGGCGGGGGTGTCTTCCATCCGCTGGTTGCAAATGCAACAGAGCTGGGCCAATCCGAAGCCAGGAGCCAGGAGCTTCTCCCAAGGTCTCCCATGTGGGTGCAGGGACCCAAGGACTTGGGCCATCTTCTACTGCTTTCACAGGTGCATTAGCAGGGAGCTGGATCGGAAGTGGAGCAGCTGGGACTCCAGCCAGCGCCCTTATGGGAGGCTGGCTCCATGTCATGTTCTCTAAAGGCACCTCTAGAACACTGTGTTCTTAATGTCAGTTGTGTGGAGAGTATAAATGGTATTGCTGATCAGGAGAGAACCTGGGGGCGGGGTGGGGGGGGATAACCACAAGATGATGCTTTTATGAACAAATGTTCAAAATAAGGTCATTTTCAAAGGAAGCTGAAATCATGACACTCATTTAAACACGGAAGTGGATACATATTACAAAGTTCGTTTAGTTCATTGGTGAAGGCAGGTGAGGGGGTACATTCAGTTCAGATGAGAAGTCAAGGAAACACACGGCTCTAGGGGGTAAAGCTGCTTACTGGCGCTCCTTCCTGTGGGTGGACTGCGTCCTGATAAACCCACCATCAGCGGAAGAGGCACTGGATATGTCTGACCTCCCGAATGTCCTAGCTCAGCCTGGCCTGCCCGAAGGAGCTCAAACACAGCTGGATAAAATCATCCAACACCCGGTGAAGTGCTGACCATCATGCAACGTACTGGCTACTTAAAGTGAAACCGGAATGGTCGTCTGGCAGAGGGGAAACAGATGAGCATTTTGCAGACACGACAGGATGGGAGAACAGCAAGAACACCCAAAGCCCAGCACAGCACCCTGGAGTGTCAGTGGTTTCCCCGGTGGCCTCCTGGCTGCCTGGCATTGCAAGGACCTCCTGACACGTATCGTTAGCTTGGGAAGAGACCAAAATGCAAACTCCAGGCTGGGCACTTGGCGCAGCGGTTAAGATGTCACTTGGTTCACCTGCTTCCATACTGGAAGGCCTAGGGTTGAATCCTGGCTCCGCTCCCAATTCCAGCTTCCTGCTCACTCCGTCCTTGGAGGCAGCAGGTGGTGGCTCAAGAACTTGGGTCCCTGCCAGCCACAAGGGAGATTCAGACTGAGTCCCAGGCTCCTGGCTTCAGTTCCTGTGGGCATTTTGGAGAGTGGATTAGTAGATAGAAGATATGCCTCTGTCTCTCTCTGCCTTTCAAATAAAAATAAATAAAAAATTTGAAAAGTAAATTCAAAAATTCAGCATCCAAAATTTGCAGTATAATTTCTACGGAATGCAAATGCCTTTCACACCGTCATAAAATGCAAAATTAGCAAGCCGCACCAAGGTGAGCGGTGACGTGTGCAGTAAGAAACTGGCTGTGCCTTGGGAATCGGGGAGCGATGGCAGTTGAGTCTCCACCAGACAATGTGTCTGCAAACCTAAGAGCCAGAGTTGTTTGGGTGTCTACCAGTTATGAACAATTTGCAGACTTGTGAAGTGGTGCAAGGGCCATGAGACCCCCAGGAAGGTGTGTTCCAGCTGTGCACGGCTTCTGTTGCAGCAGCGATCTTCCTGCACCGAACACTGGCCGGCAGGGCCCCTGCGCCAGGCTGAGCACCTGCTTGGAAATGAAGACAGCGAGCTCCCTACCTCCCGCTGGCCCCAGCTGGTGACGTGTTTATTACTCTTCCTCCCAGTGAGGGAAAGGTATTTACAAATGGAGTTCCACCATAAAGTTTCCCTCTGAGAAAAAGTTTCTACTGCTTAAAAATGTTGAAAGTCACCACCCCAGGTCCAACAGGCCCATTCTACAGAAGAGGAAGATCAAGGCCCAGAGGGGAGAATGACATGCCCCAGGGCCCACAGCTTGCTTGTTGATGGATCTCCAGGTGGAAGGCGGGCTTGGAGGGCCAGGGAGGTGTCCCTTTCTGGCTTTGCTGGGTGACACTGTGCGTCTGCCTGGAGGAGGGGCTTCGGAAGAGGCAGATGCTCTGGGCAATCGGCTGCCCTCCCTCTAATTGGGAGTAGGGAGCTTTGAGCGAACCAGCGATCAAATCCCAGCATTGTTCAGTCTCCCTAATTACTCTTTGGCACTTGGCTCACATGCAGCTCACAGGATGTTCATGAATAGTGTCGACAGGGACACTCAGCGTTTGCAAAATTCTCCCGAGGACTCAAGTCCCGGCCTTGTTCTGGAGCCTGAGCAGGCGCGTTTGCTCCCAGCTGAACGATGGCTGAGCTAAGGGGCTGGAGACCGCTGACCACGTGCGAGCCCCTCGCCTGCAGTCCCCGTTTGAATGCAAAGCTCCCCAGTCCTTGCTCTCACCCACGAGGACGCCTCTTGTGGAGTGATCTGCTCTGAGCATTTTATAAAACAACGTGCCTCCATTTCTTGTCTCTCGGCCATCTAGTTGTCAAAAACCTCCCAATCTTACACACACAGCCCCTTTCAAGGGAAGCTTTGTCTCCGAAACAGACAGCTCGCTGTTCCATCTGGCCCTGCCACCCAGAGCCCTGTGATTCCAGATGGAAAAATCCCCTTGCTTCTGTTTCCAAGCTGCCCCCACCTCCATTGTTTGATCTGCAGCCGGCAGCACAAGCCTCCCCAGGCTCTGGGGCTGGAAAGAGCCGCGAATGGTGCAAACGGCTCATCTTTCTTCCCATCCGCAACCCCCGTGCCATGGGCATGGAAAAAACCCTCCCATGTGGCTGAGTGGCTACAAGAGCGGGGCTGGGGCAGGGAAGTGGGGTGAGTTTGCCTTTATCAAAGAAGATTCTAGAAGCAAGGCTATTCGTACTGCCCAGGAAAATGACAGCTTCCCACTGCAGTCGCAGCTGTTCAACCCTCTACATTTTTTCCCCCGTTGTCCAAAGACGGCCCTCGGGAAAGCCAGGATCTGGCTGGGATCCTCTGGCAGCAGCAGGAGCCGCATGGGCTTGGGAACCGATCTGGTTTGCTTCCAACCCTATCCTCCCTCACCTGCCACTGGAGAAAGAGGAAGAGAGGATAGGGTGGGAGAAGGAGATTCCTGAAATTTCAGCTGCTGAAGACCCCCGGTGAGATGTCCACGCCTCCTGGCCGCCTCCTCCTCTGCCTGCCAGCCCTCCAGCCCTGACCCCTGGACACAGCTAGGGCCTCGCTCCCAATACTCGTTTCCTGTAAAGGCGGCAGGCTTGGGCCATGGTGAACCTCAGGGGAGTCTTGTGCTCAAAAGCAGGTAGAGAGCTTGCAAAAGACTACGGTGCATTTGCCTGGGCAGCACATTCCCTTCACATGGGACTTGTCCAGGCTTCCTAACGCTCTCTCATGCACCTGCCTCCACGCAGGCCTGGGTCCCCCTCCGCGTCCTTGAGCGCTTCATCTACACACATGAATCTCTCTATTGCAGTAGCTGGAATGAATTATCTCCTTAATTTGTCCTGTGCGCTCCTTCACCCCGGGCTGCGCTCCCTGGGGGCTTGGCTGAGAACAGTCAGCATCTTCATCTCCGAGCTGGGAAATGGCCCTGGGTGGCAGGGGAGCCCCAGCAGGATGTGGTGACGGTGTCTGCATGGCAAAGCCTCCGAAGCAGGGGCTAGAGAGGGCTCATGTTAACACGCCCAGGAAGCAAGACAAATCCACCCTGTGTGCGTGCATGCGTGGATGTGCATGTGTGCACGTGTGTGCGCGTGTGTGCACGGATGCATGTGTTGGGTAGGGGGCAGTGAAGCAAAGGAGGGGGTGCTGGGGAACTCACCGGTGCAGGGGAGATGCAGGTCACTCTCTTCGCCATGACCTTTTTTTTTTTTTTAAATATTTATTTATTTACTTGAAAGTCAGAGTTACACAGAGAGAGGAGAGGCAGAGAGAGAGAAAGGTCTTCCATCTGCTGGTTCACTCCCCAATTGGCCTCAACAGCCGGAGCTATGCCGATCTGAAGCCAGGAGCCAGGAGCTTCTTTCCAGTCTCCCACATGGGTGTAGGGGCCCAAGGACTTGGGCCATCTTCTACTGCTTTCCCAGGCCACAGCAGAGAACTGAATCGGAAGAGGAGCAGCTGGGACTCGAACTGGCACCCATATGGGATGCCAGCACTTCAGGCCAGGGCGTTAACCTGCTGTGCCACAGCGCCGGCCCCCTGCCTTTTTTTTTTTTTTTTTTAAGATTCTTTATTTATTTATTTGACAAGTAGAGTTATAGACAGTGAGAGAGAGGGACAGAGAGAAAGGCCTTCCATCCGATGGTTCACCCCTAAAATGGCCACAATGGCCGGAGCTACGCCGATCCAAAGCCAGGAGCCAGGTGCCTCTCCCTGGTCTCCCATGCGGATGCAGGAGCCCAAGCACTTGGGCCATCCTCCACAGCCTTCCCGGGCCACAGCAGAGAGCTGGACTGGAAGAGGAGCAGCCGGGACTAGAACCCAGCGCCCATATGGTATGCCGGCGCTGCAGGCGGAGGATTAACCTAGTGCGCCAAGGCACTGGCCCCGCCATGACCTTTTGTGGGCAGCACAGGCGGAGAGAGCAGACAGCCTCTCATGGGCGCCCGTGCTCTTAGCGGGTCAAGTGTGTGACGGAGGCCGGGCCAGGCAGCTGTGTCTACACAGAGCTGCTGTCTGCCTGGGATGCTCCCAGAGGCCTTTGAGACAGGCACTCTTGTTGGGGTCGGCCAGAGGACACTGGCTTTTCGAAACTGGGAAGCTTTATGGCTTGTTAAAGGGAAAAGGACAATGGCTAAGAGACTGGGGAGCCCCAGGCATCCACAATGGGAACTTAAAGATGTTACTTTTTGGGAAAGATTTATTTACCTTATTTGAAAGGCAGAGTAACAGACACAGAGAGGAAGAGACAGAGACAGAGAGATCTTCCATCCGCTGGCTCACTCCCCACATGGCTGCAGTGGCTGAGGCTGGGACAGTCTGAAGCCAGGGCCAGGGCCAGGAACTGCAGAGGCCCAAGGACTTTGGCCATCTTCCATTGCCTTCCCAGGCTCATTGGCAGGGAGCTGGATCAGAAGCGGAACAGCCGGGACTCGAACTGGCACGCATATGGGGTGCTGGTGTTGCAGGCAGTGGCTTTACCTGCTACACCACTACAATGGCCCCAAAATGTTCCTTAGAAAAATCTGCAGTGAGGCAGGTGTTTGGTATGGTTTAGGTGCTGGCTGGGCTACCTGCATCCTACGTTGGAGGGCCTGGATTCGAGTGGCTGCTGCATCTCTGATTCCAGCTTGCTGCTAGCGCACGTACCTGGATGCAACAGGTGATGGCTGGAGTACTTGGCTTCCTGCCACTCCTGTGGGAGACCTGGACTGAGTTCTGAGTTCCTGGCTTTGGTCCAGCCCTGGCTTGTTGTGGTCATTTGGGGAGAGCAGAGAGGAAAGAGGGGCAGAACAGAGAGGAGACAGGATAGGAATTTATTCAAAGGGAATGAGTTTGCGGAGATGGCTGGTAATAAGAGTGTACTGAGGGTCTGGGTTTAGACAGCTTTAGCCAGCTAAGGGCCATGGCGGGTGGGAGCTATGCAAACCCAGGGGCTTTCCTCTCTGTGGACAGTTAGTTGGAAAAGAATGCAGAGGGTGGAGTGAGGGAGAGCACAGGGCATGGGGCTGAGCTGGTTTCAGGAAGGGGCTAGGGAGTCCCTGGGGTGGGGGTGGGGGTTGATCTGCTTTCAGGCAAGGAGCTAAAATGGCTCTGAGGTTTCCGTCCTTGCTCTGTGAGGGAGTGACCCAGTGGAGGACAGAAGGTCTCTCTGTCTCTGTCTCTCTGTCTCCCAAATAAATGAAAAGGAATCAGTAAAAGTTAAAAAATAGATGCTTAAAAGAAAGAAGCAGCTTTTTAAAAATGCAGCGCAACAGTAATAGCTCCTAGCTTCCAGTTTCAGTTTACGTGCAGCTGAAGTGAGCAGAGCCCGAGCTTAATTAGAGAAGCATCAGCCAAGAACTTGAGCGCAGACAGTGTCCAACAGCTGTCAGTTTCCGTTCCCTGTCTTAGACCACTCCCTCTTGTTTTACACTCAGTGGCTGTTCCCACTTAGTCTCGCCTCACATGTTGTCCAATCATTTCACTGCCACACAAGACTACAATACTCAGTTCCGCGGGGCTAATGGAGCACATGTGTTATTATCAACACTGTCCCCTGATAGGAGACGCTCAGGTTTGTCTCTCTTTTGTTTTTATTTCACTGTTGTAGACAATGCCAAAATTCACATCACGGATACACCACTTCCTGATTCCGAATAGTGAAAGATAAGCATCAAAGAGCTAAGAAAAGAATTGTTGACACTCTTTCTTTTTTTTTTTTTTTAGATTTATTTATTTGAAAGACAGAGTTATAGAGAGGTAGAGGCAAAGAGAGAGAGAGAGAGAGAGAGAGGGGTCTTCCATCCACTGGTTTACTCCCAGGTGGCCGAAAGGGGTGGAGCTGCGCAGATCCGAAGTCAGGAGCCAGGAGCTTCTTCCAGGTCTTCCATGCTGGTGCAGGGGCCCAAGTGGGCCATGTGGGAGACTTGGAAGAAGCTCCTGGCTCTTGGCTTCAGATCGGCACAGCTCCAGCCATTGCGGCCAGTTGGAGAGTGAACCAACCCCCCCATTTCAAATAAATAAATAAACAAATCTTAAAAACAACAACAACAACAACAACAACAAAATCCTGAGAGGTGGGGTTCACTTGGTTAATCCTCTGCCTGCGGCGTTACCATCCCATATGGATGCCGGGTTCTGTCCCGGTTGCTCCTCTTCCAGGCCAGCTCTCTGCTATGGCCCGGGAGGGCAGTGGAGGATGGCCAAGTGCTTGGGCCCTGAACCTGCATGGGAGACCAGGAGGAAGCACCTGGCTCCTGGCTTTGGATCGGCGCAGTGCCGCTGTGGCGGCCATTGTGGGGTGAACCAATGGAAAGAAGACCTTTCTCTCTGTCTCTCTCTCTGTCTATAACTCTACCTGTCAAATAAATTTTAAAAATTAAAAAAAAAAAAAGATTCTGGGAGGACCCCAGACTCCAAGGTGCTCCCTAGCCAAGGATTGGCCAAGTTCACAAACAAGTGCAAGCTAGAAAGTACACACGCAGCACACTCTGTGTGGAGGAGTTGCCGTCTCTCCCTGTGTTGGTGACATGAACACAGAGAAAGGTGTCCACCTCAGAGGCTGCTCTGTGCATTTCCTGGGAACTGAACCCATCAGTGTCACGTTTCTTTCTTAAGATTTGTTTTTTGTTTGAAAAGCAGAGTGGCAAGAGAGAGAGGGAGCGACACACAGAGAGGAATCTTCCCTCCGCTGATTTACTACCTAAACAGCTGCAACAGGCAGGGCTGGGCCAGGCCAAAGCCAGGAGCCTGGAACTCCACTGGGGTCTCCCACATGGGTGTGGAGACTCAAGCACTGGAGCCCCTTCCACCGCCTTCCCAGGGGCATTGGCAGGGACCTGGATTGGAAGTGGGGCCCAGAACCAGCGCTCTGATACGGGATGCCAGCGTTGCAGGCAGTGGCTTAACCTGCTGCACCGCCTTGCCAGCCCCTGGCATCTATTCTTAATTAAAATGCAAAGGGGAGTAACAAGGTCTCCAGAATGTCTTAACGTGGGGTTGACCTGCTTTGGGGGCTCTCTCTTCTTCTGTGACTACGATTTAGCCCAAACCACAAACTCACTGAATTTCTGTTCACGCTTAGCTTTCTGTGGAACTAACTGTGTTCGGATTGGTCTGTTTGCTTAGTGATCATTTCTCTGTTAAACGAAACTGGAGAACAATAAAAATCTGGCGGGCTAGGACATAAAGCAGGTAGCCTGCCATCTAGTGGCAACAGTGTATATTGCTCTCTCCCTTGGTCTGATTTCCTAGTCTTTTCCTCCGCCCATCAACTTCCTTAATTACAGGGTTTTAATCGCCCCACGGTTAACAATGCCTGATTGTCCCAGCTATTCTGTGATGAGGGAAGGGACCACTTGGCCGCCTGCATTTCGTCGTTAATTGCGCGAAAAGTCCGCCTGAGGTTTTGCCCCGGCCTCAGTGGGCCCTGGCGGCTGAAATTCCAAGTGCGGATGCGCTCGTTGCCGCGGCGTGCGGATTTGGGCTGCAGGACGGCGCGCCGGTCGGGGTTTTCTCTTAGCGCCTGTCTCTTACAAGGGTGCTCTCCCTGCAGCCCGCTGGTTCTCGGATGAGATAGAACAGATCCAAGGCTCTGGCGCGGAGGGGGTCAGGGTCGGCGGCAGCACGCCGCTGGGTTGGGTTCGACGCCAGGAAGGGCAGGGTGGTCCCGAGGCAGCGCCGCAGGAGGCGGGAGCGGCCCCGGAGCCAAGGCCGACCTTCCGCGGGCTCCTGGGAGCCGCATCCACCTCCCGTTCCGCCAGTCGGAGCCTTGTTGCGGTATTGAGTCGGGGAGGGCGAGGACCCGGGACAGGCAGCCCCTCGCTGGCCCCTGGAGAGCAGAGGCAGTGGCGCGGCCAGGCAGGGCTGGTAGGATTACGTCAGATACACAGAGTAACAGGCTCTAAACCAGGAGTGGATGGCTTATAACCTACGCAAGGCTGGTGACCATCGGCCTGTTAACTAATGATTAATTTCAAAAATTCATATTTCAGCCAGCGCCATGGCTCACTTGGCTAATCCACCTGCGGCGCCGGCACCCCAGGTTCTAGTCCCGGTTGTGGCGCCGGTTCTGTCCCAGTTGCTCCTCTTCCAGTCCAGCTCTCTGCTGTGGCCCTGGAGTGCAGTGGAGGATGGCCAAGTGCTCGGGCCCTGCACCCGCATGGGAGACCAGGAGGAAGCACCTGGCTCATGGCTTCGCATCGGTGCAGCGCGCTGGCTGCAGCGGCCATTTGGGGGGTGAACCAACAGCAGGAAGACCTTTCTCTGTCTTTCTCTCTAACTCTGCCTGTCAAAAAAATTCATATTTCATTCATTAAATAATTAATACCTGTGCCAGTTAAGGGTGGGAGAGGCACCCTGTCCCCTGCCCTGTTACAGCGCAGACATGATGACATAGACAAATAGTTATATGGCATACACCTGGGGAGGGGATGGCATTGGGAGCCATATGTGTTAGGTATGAGGGTGTCTGTGTGTGTGCACGTGTGTGGGTGGTCCAGGCAGAAGCAGCAGCAGGTGCATGGGTGCTGAGCCTGGAAGGGGCTGAGTGTGCTGTGGTTTGAATAGGGTTGGGCTCCCCACCTTACGCAATCACATAAACCCCGAAGTCAGAGGCAGGCATTTGGGCGAGCAGTAAGGATGCCGAGTGCAGTGCCTGTGGCCCGTGTCGCAGTGCCCTGTGTCAGTGCCTGGCCTTGAGCGCCGGCTCTGGCTCTGGATTCCAGCTTCCTGGGAATGCACACCCAGGGCGGCAGCAATGGTGGCCCGGATGCGTGCCTACTAGCCCTGTGGGAGACTAGGGGTGAGTTTCCAACTCCCACGTTTGGCCTGTCTCAGGCCTTTGGAGTCTGTGGCTGGGAGTGAGACAAGGCCCAGCTCACAGGCCTCGGCAGAGAAGGAACCAAGACGGGGCGGGGGTGGGCAGGTGGTTCAGGGTTTAAGCTGCTGCTTGTGACACTGGATCCCATAGCAGAGCCACCCCCTCACTTTCCCAAGCACCTTAGTAGGACGCTGGAGCAGCAGGGACGCAAACCAGTGCTCGCAGGGGGTGCTGGGGTCACAGCGGGCGGCGCCATCCACTGCCCCACGATGTGGGCCCTGTGAGCAGATCGCTTTGTATTGTAAGTGCTCCTTTCTCTGCACGTGTTCCGACCCACCACAGTGAGTTACTGTCTCGGGGAGCAGGGCCCCGTGGGCACCTTCACCTTGGCCCATGGCACTGACTTGCCCCGGGACTGTGACAGATGCAGTTGCCGTGTTTGAGCCACCAGGTTAGGAGTGATTTGTTTCAGCTCCCACAGGAAACACATGAGGGGCACTTGGGGGCTCACACCCCGAGCTGACACCAGCAGACAGCGCCTGGCCGCCCTCCTCTCTGCCCCTCCTGTCTCTACTGCCCCCTTCCACCCTAGACCTGCCGCCCAGTGGGACCGGAAGGCCAGGCCAAGCCCGTAGTGGGCAGGTGGGGAGCAGACATCTCCAGGTTTGTCTCAGTCCTGCAGCTCAGGCAGTGAGACCTTTATGTGTCTTCCTGTATCCACACAGAGACAGGCAGGGAAAGGTTCTGATTGGCTTCTTGGGTCAGGTGTCAACCATTCAAGCCAATCATGGCTGCTGGGGGCGGGGCTTGGTGCTGTGATTGACGGCCCCCTCAGAATCCCCTGGAATGTGGGAAGGCTTGAGTCCCTACTGAAGCAGGTGGAAGGCAGGTGTGCCTGGCAGCGGAAACACGGGAAACGTGTCTCTGCCCTATAATCAGAGAACTCTGCTCTTCCTCAGGCTACGTGCGCTGTCCCAGAATCCCTCGGAGCTTTCAAATCATAGCCAGGATCATGCTTTGTCAGCAGCAGCAGCAAAGGTCATCTGGCCCAATGCCCTCATTTTAAGCAGGGAATTGAGGTCCAGCACAGGAGTGACTTTCCCGAGGCCACACGGCTGGGACGCTGCAGAGTTGGGGCAGGACCTCTTCCTACTCCGTGGTCCAGGACACTTCGGGCTTCTGTCTCTGCCAGCAGCTGGCACACTGCCTACTCTCCAACACCTGCTTCCCTGGGTCAGCCAGGGCCTAGGACGCCCCAGTGGGCCAAGCCTCCTCCTCCTCTGACCTGCTCCCCTGCAGCCTAGCAGGCTGGGAACAGGGCTCAGTCCAGAGCGGCTGGAAGGGCTGGCTCTCCTGCCGTCTTTGTCTCCCCACTCCCACATCCCCACCTAGTAGGACAGCAGAGCCACCTCCAACTGGGCCACTCTAATTGACCTTGGCTGACCTTGGCTTCCGTTTGCCTCCCCCGTAGCCATCAGATTCCTTACTGGAGAGCGCTGCTGTGAGGACGGCGTGGCCTGTGTCTGAAGTCACCAGCACTGTGAACGTGAGAATATTCCATGCGTTCGTGAGCTTTGCAGGTGCCGGCAATGACTTGGCTAAGTTTCTTAAGATCCCCTGTTTGTAAGACTCGAGCTTAATCTGGTGAATTCCCTTTGCTACTTAGCTGGTTTCAAGCCACCTGCACTTTTGTCCTCCGACTCCATATGTTAAGTAAGCTTTTCTGCACTTTACCAGTTTTAAAAATATTGATCAAGATCAATCAGGTTAAAATGTGACTGTATTTCTTTTAATATCCTGTGCTATTCTCTCCCTCTCTGTCTTTATCTGATCAAGCTGACCCGTAGCTGGTGGGAATGCAAAATGTCACACCTACTTTGGCAGATAGTTCGGCTGTTTCTTTCAAAGCTAAGCGTACTCTTACGTAAAATCTAAGTCACACTCCTTGGTATTTACCCAAATAAGTTGAAAACTGAAGTCCACACACGTGGGTGTTTGTAGCAGCTTTGTGCATGCTGAAACGTGGAAGCCACCAGGAGGACCCTCAGTGGATGAATGGATAAAGCGTGGTCCATTCGGACAATGAGAGAGTATGCCGTGCTACAGGCCACGGGAGCGCGTGTTGATCGCTAAGTGTGGGACAGCATAAAAAGGCTCCATGCAACCTGAGATCCTGGAAAAGGCCGAACTTTGGAGGAGGTGACAGGAGTGACGGTCGCCAGAGAGGAAGAGGATGAAGAGGCGGAGCATGAGGATTTAAAAAAAAATTTTTAGATTTATTTATTTATTATGTGAAAGGCAGAGTTACAGAGATGCAGAGGCAGGGAGAGGGATAAAAAGGGAGAGAGAGAGAGAGAGAGAGAGAGAGAGAGAGAGAGAGAATCTTCCATCTGCTGGTTCACTCCCCAAATGGCTGCAATGGCCAGAGCTGGGCTGACCTCAAGCCGACAGCGAGGAGTTCTTCCGGGTCTCCCACGTGGGTGCAGGGGTCCAAGCGCTTGGGCCATCTTCTACTGCTTTCCCAGGCCATAGCAGAGAGCTGGATTGGAAGTGGAGAAGCTGGGACTCGAACCAGCGCCCATATGGGATGCTGCACTGCAGGCAGCACCTTTACCCTGTATGCCACAGTACCGGCCCCAACACGGAGGATTTTTAGGGCAATGAAGCACTGTCTGATGCTGGGATGATGAACACATATTTTATACATTTTTCCCAACCATGGGCTGAGAGTGATGGTGATGTGTCCATGTGGGTGCACCCACTGTAACAAATGTACCGCTCTGCTGGGAGGTGTTGAGAATGGGGAAGCCTTGCATGGGGGCGGGGCAGGCTCTCTCCTCTCCTCTCCACTTCTCTGTTTTTCCCTCAAATGTTCTAACATAGCAAATTCTTTAAAGAAAATGCGTGAGAGGACTGCTGACCATGAAAGAGTAGCAGTTTTCAAAATGACCCTCTTACCATAACAACTGGAAAACTGCACAAAGCATATGCCATTGACTAGGAGTGTGGTCTGGGCACTCCCGTATCCATTGCAGCACCACTCACAGTGGCTGAGATGTGGGAACAGCCACAATGTCCATCAGTGGGTGAACAGATAGCGCAGATGCAGCACATGCGTGCCTGTGAGTACATCTGTAGTTCTGCATGTGATGGAACATTATGTAGGCTTACAAAACAGGGACTCCTGCCATTTGTGGTAACATGGATAAACCCGGAGAATATTATGCCACGTGAGATGAATAGACACAGAAAGACAAGTACTGCATGATCTCACTTGTGTATGGAATCTAAAAAGGCAGAACTCGGGGGCTGGCACTGTGGTGTAGTGGGTAAAGCCACTGCCTGCAGTGCTGGCCTCCCATATGGGCACTGGTTCGAGTCCCGGCTGTTCCACTTCCTATCCAGCTCTCTGATGTGGCCTGGGAAAGCAGTAGAAGATGGCCCAAGTCCTTGGGCCCCTGCACCTGTGTGGGAGATCTGGAAGAAGCTCCTGGCTCCTGGCTACGGACTGGAGCAGCTCTGGCTGTTGTGGCCAACTGGGGAGTAAAACCAGTGGATGAAAGACCTGTCTGTCTCTCTGCTTCTCTTTCTCTCTATATATAACTTTGACTTTCAAATAAATAAATAATTTTTCTTAAAAAAAAAAAAGTAGATTGATGGAGAAATTGGCACCTAGCAGTGGGGTTCTGCTGTTCTGAAAACCTCAAATGGGGTGGATGCTGTGGTACAGTGCGTTAAATCACCCGTGTCCCATGTCCGTGTGCCTGGTTCAAGACCCAGCGACCCCATGCTTCTGATTCAGCTTCCTGTTAATGCGCCTGGGAGGCAGATGATGGCCCAGGTCCTCACTGTCCTGCCGTCCGTGGAGCTCCTGGTTCCTGGCTTCAGCCTGGCCGAGCCCTGGCTGCTGTGGGCATTGGAGGAGTAAACCAGTGGATGGAAGGTCTCTCTGTCTCTCTGTCTCTGTCTGTCTCTCTCTCTTTCAAATAAATAAATAAATAAATCTTATAAAATTCCTAAAACACGAGGCAGTGTCTTTAGGACTGGGAGGCAAGCTGTGGCTGGAGAAACAGCAAGGAAACCCATACTGCAGGTTGGAAACCTTGCAGGTCAGCGGCTGTGGAGTCTGTGATGAGAACTCACTGTCGAAGGCTGGGGAAACGGGGACCTGGGCTGACTATCAGGGAGATGTCTGGAATGCGGCGAATTTGTGAAATAGAAAATACATCTAACAAACTGTGGACTTTGGCAAAATGGTTTCCAGGCAGAGTGTCTAAAGTGTCAATTGGTTTATTTTAGCCTCTTGCAGTAAAATATGGGGAGAGAAAGGTGAACTGAGGAAACAATTCAGTTTGTGAGAATTTAGGATGCTTATGGAGAAGTTGTACTTAATGAGCTGGAAAATAAAACCACTGCTTAATTCTTCTAGCTGTCAATTATTTCCAGAGAGCTCCTTAAGGTGACAGGACCCTTAGTTAAGACTAAGAGATTCATGGCAGTTCCTATTAGACTCTCTCAAGTAGACAAAGAGCTGTAGTTTGCCAAAAAGTAGCAAGGGAGGGGCTATCTAAAAATGAATTATGAATGTGTCTATATGGCGTGAAGCACATCAGAATCACATTAACTGGAAACCCACAAAGTCTTTATGAGAATTGCATTGGCCAAAGTACTGCCAGCTAGGACTTAGAGGCGCTGAGTTCAAAATACTACACATCAGTAAAAACTGATTAATTTTAGCTACCACATTAATACAGGTGATGAGCTGCTGGGTGTATCCTAGGAATGCAAGGTTGGCTCAATGTCAGACAGCTGACTAAGGTAAGTCATCCTAATAACTGACTAAAGATGGAAAAAATCCATTGAATCTTTTTTTAAAGCAATATTAAAAACTTAATTATGATTAAACATTCAACAAATCATGATTAGAAGAGATCTTCTTTAACCTAATAAAGGGAAATTAAATGTATATATATTTTTAAAAACTGCAATAACATGCTTAATGGTAAGATGTTAAAAGCATCCCCTTAGGGCTGGCACCATGGTTAATCCTCTGCCTGAGGAGCCAGCATCCCATATGGGCGTTGGGTTCTAGTCCTGTTGGCTCCTATTCCAATCCAGCTCTCTGCTGTGGCCCGGGAAAGCAGCAGAGGATGGCCCAAGTGCTTGGGCCCTGCACCCCATGGGAGACCAGGAGAAGCACCTGGCTCCTGGCTTCAGATTGGTGCAGCGCACCAGCCACAGCGGCCATTTGGGGGGTGAACCAGCGGAAGGAAGACCTTTCTCTCTGTCTCTCTCTCTCACTGCTAACTCTATCTGTCAATTTTTTTTTTTTAAAAAAAGCATCCCCTTTAAGGTTGAGAGCTAGACATAGATATATATTATCATAACTCCCATACAACATTGTATTAGAAGTTGTGACAACTAAAGTTAAGGAAAAAAATATACAGCATAATAATTTAAAAGAAGCAACAGTATACCAAACTACAACAATGCAACAGTTCTTCCTGAAGGTGACACCTACAGCAGGCGTACAGACTAAACTCCTAGAGTCTGTGTTTCTAGAGTCAGGATATGTTCACACAATGAAGAACTACCATCACTAAGTACTGAAGAGCTGTGGCTACATACGAGTATATGAACCTAGATAAATCAGAAGGCCAGAGGCTGGTGCTATGGCTCACTTGGTTAATCCTCCACCTGTGGTGCCAGCAGCCTGTATGGGTGCTGGGTTCTAGTCCCGGTTGCTCCTCTTCCAGTCCAGCTCTCTGCTGTGGCCCGGGAGTGCAGTGGAGGATGGCCCAAGTGCTTGGGCCCTGCACCTGCATGGGAGACCAGGAGAAGCACCTGGCTCCTGCCTTCGGATTGGCGCAGCTCTGGCTGTTGCGGCCAGTTGGAGAGTGAACCAACGGAAGGAAGACCTCTCTCTCTGCCTTTCTTCTCTCTGTGTAACTCCGACTTTCAAATAAATAAATAAATAAAATCTTTAAAAAAATTTCAGAAGGTCAGGTAAAAAGATAGTCATGTCTCAGAATAATGCTGTATTATTCCATTGACAGAAACTTCAAAACCAAGCAAATAGAAAATATAGGTTTTAGTGGTATGTGTGTAGAAAATTATTATAAGTGGCCGGCGCCACAGCTCATTAGGCTAATCCTCTGCCTGCGGCGCTGGCACCCCGGGTTCTAGTCCCAGTTGGGGCGCCAGATTGTGGTTGCTCCTCTTTCAGTCCAGCTCTCTGCTGTGGCCCGGGAGTGCAGTGGAGGATGGCTCAAGTGCTTGGGCCCTGCACCCCATGGGAGACCAGGAGAAGCTCCTGGCTCCTGGCTTCAGATCAGTGCAGCACTGGCCGTAGTGGCCATTTGGAGGGGTGAACCAACTGAAGGAAGACCTTTCTCTCTGTCTCTCTCTCTCACTGTCTAACTCTGCCTGTCAAAAATTAAAAAAAAAGAAAATTATTGTAAGTAAAAACAAAAGAATGACTAATGAGATCAAAGAGGGGTCCTTTAAATGACTTCGAAGATACGGAGGCTGTGCTACCTCTTAGGATATGTGCTGGGCTCCCAGTGTTTGCTTTAAATGGCACTTGCCCACAGTTCAGACTCTTCTCTGTGTGATACATTGTACAACAAGAGTTTCAGCAAGTATTCATTTATGGAACACACCTCTTAAGAAACTTTACCCAAGCCAACTCTCCCACAGGAAGAGGCGAGTGTCTCTGTCATCTACCAGGGCTGCTTCTAAGAGTTCTTGGGAAATGGGATGAAAAAAATCAGTTCCTTTTGGTGCAAGGACTTTTTTTTTTTTTTTGACAGGCAGAGTGGACAATGAGAGAGAGAGAGACAGAGAGAAAGGTCTTCCTTTTTGCCATTGGTTCACCCTCCAATGGCCGCTGCGGCTGGTGTGCTGTGCCGATCCGAAGCCAGGAGCCAGGTGCTTCTCCTGGTCTCCCATGGGGTGCAGGGCCCAAGCACTTGGGCCATCCTCCACTGCACTCCCGGGCCACAGCAGAGAGCTGGCCTGGAAGAGGGGCAACCAGGACAGAACCCGGCGCCCCGACCGGGACTAGAACCCCGGGTGCCGGTGCTGCAGGCAGAGGATTAGCCTAGTGAGCCGTGGCACCGGGCACAAGGACGTTTTGAAGTGCACGAGTCAGTTCTTCACAATAGGCATTTTCAGAACTTTTTGAAGACTCATCCTTTGCATGGATTTCAAACATTTTTGCACCAAAATGAACTTGCCTTTGAATTCCATTTGCCATGAACTTGCCAAAAGCACCCTTGAATATTCCCAGATTCACCTCTTCTAAAACTTGCAACAGATTTTCCAGCATGGCGTACTTGGAGTTGCCGCTAGATGGAGAGCTCCTTGGTTACTTTCTTTCTCCGTCTTGGGGTCCTCTGCACTTAGCAGAGGCTGTTCCATGGTGTTCACGCATAAAGAGGAGTGAGAGGACCTGTTCTTGCTGGAGGGTAGTAGCTGGACCCATGCACAGACACAGGACAACTCAGATCTTACAACTGCTGCTTCACTCCTCAAGTGGCCGCAACGGCCAGGGCTGAGCCTGGCCGAAGCCAGGAGCTCCATCTGGGCCACCTGTGTGGGCTGCAGGGATCCAAGATGGCTGCAGGCCATCTTCTACTGCTTTTCCAGGCCGTTAGCAGGGAGCTGGATCAGAGGTGGAGCAGCATCGCAGGTGGTGGCTTTACCCCTGCGACAGAGCGCCAGCCCCAGTGTTGGACACAAAGGCCAGAGCAAGGTAGGAATGATGTCCATTTCACAGATGGGAAAACTAGGGGCCTGGGGAGCTCTATACTCGTCAAAAGTCCCGCTCTTGGGAGGTGTCGGGACACACTGTCCCAGCTGCGTGCCCTGCCGTCGAGAACTTCCTGGTGTGTACCTCCATTTGTGCCCGTCTCTTCATTCATGCAGAGTAAATCAGTACCGTGACCATGTGCTCTGTCTCCCCGCAGAGACCATGGCTAGGGCAAGCTTGCTGTGGATAACGGTGAGTGTAAACCCCCACAATTCAAATAGTCTTCTTGAAGATTTTTCATTTTTTTTTTTTTTTGGCCAATTACTTGTCAAATGTGATTAGATCAACATTATTTTTATCTCATCGTATGGTTGACAAAGAGCTTGTAGTAGGAGGGGGGAAAATTTCAACTCTCATTTTTCATGTCAACTTGTGGGTTAAGCTGCGATTTCTAATTATCCCTTTAGTGGGGGTAATGCAGTTAAAATTAGGTTCTCTTGCTTGTAAATTCACCTGCCCAGGCAAAGAGAACTGTAGCAGACAGAGACGCGGATGGCTAAGCAGCAGAGGTGAGTGGCTGCCAAGCTCGCTCCTAACTCCACGTCTCAGAGTGGCAGAACGGCCACATGAAACCCTTCATGACACACCAGCAAAGCTCAATTTTCTTCTTTTCGTTTAGATTTTATGAATGTGTAAATAGTTCTAGAAGCTTCTGGCATTATTCCAGCATATCACTCGTGCCCCTTTCTCAATGTTGATAAAACAGTTGCTCTAAGATCCAAACCCAGCTCTCTCTCCTCCCCTCCCCCCAGCCCAAACCTGTGCTGCTTCTGGGCCAGAGCACCTTGGCATGGTTTGCTTTTCAGCTGGTTCTAGACTAAAAGTGTTTGAAGCCAGGAACCAGGGCCCACGTTATCCATTTGCTTGTCTTTCACTTCCTGCCCAAATACAAACACAGGCCTTGAATTTGAAAGAAAAAAAGAAAAAGTCCTTTTGCGACAGAGGACACAAAGCTTTTACGTCCTTTTTTCTAGAAAGCGCCCGCGTCTCGCTTGATCTCATCTCAGCCCATTGCCCTGATTCTGGGGGGGCTCAGTAAGCATTGAATAAATGAAGGAAAGAAGGGAAGGAGTGCTGGGGGGGGGGTGTCTGGATGGTGGAGAAAGGAGAGCTGGGAGAGGGAGGTGCAGCGGGACCTGGGTACGGAGGTCGACAAGCCCCCTCCTCTGCGAGTGAAATGACATCTAACCTTGGTCAGCAACTGGAAGGACACTTTTTGTTCAAAAAAGAAAAACGGGGCCGTGCACTGTGATAAGACCATTTCCTTTCTCACAGCGTCTCCTTTAATGTCAGGTCTGAAATATGAAGTCATTAGGGGGTATTAAAACAGTGCTGACAAACTAATTAACAAAAGACATTACGCCGGATGGGCTCAATTTATCCTTTTTAATGGTTCTTATAAATGGGTGCCGCCAATTAAAATTAATAAAGATTTACCAGCGACTGCCCGGTGTACACGGCTAAGAAGCACCGCTGAAGGTCGGCTTAAAGTCAGCTTCGTCAAAGCTCAAGTTCAGCCCGGGAGTGGCAGCCCGTGGGGTCCTCCGGCTTGGCCGGCCCCAGCTGCTTCTCCTTCCACTCCGCTCCCTGGATGCTATTCAGCGCCTCTCTCCATCCGCGGTCGGCTCTGCCCCATCCTAGGCCGATGAGACGCTGAGAAATTAAACACACCAAGGAAAGAATGATATGTTGCCCCATGTCGGGTGACACTGGTCTGATTTGTCACAATTGTCATGGGAGATTTCTGCTGTTACTTCCAGAAAGTGCCTCCGGGCTTGTTTCTCGAGATGCACCCAGGCAGGCGTTGCCCCGAGAGCCCCTCAGCTCACCCAGTCTGCGCTTTCCCCTTTTGTGGCCTGGATATGGGATCTCCCCAGAGTGGGAACATCAGGACAACTGAGCAGGAACTGGGTGCAACTTTCTGAATAAGGTCTGGTGTTCCTACCAAGGTCCCCAGCAGGGCAGTGTCATGCACTATTGTTCAGGTGGTACCCCGAGTTTTTGTTGTCATTGCATTTTGTCTTACCCCTTTGGCCTCCTGGGAAAAAGCAACAATTAGGACCATCCAAGCCCAGCTAAGGTGGAAAAAACACTGTCAAGAGGAGTCCAAGCCGGGGATCCACTAATCTGGCCCATATGACATAGACAGGCACCTAAAATGCCCAGTACACGATTGCACTGTCTTGTTGGTTCTTTCCTCCAACTTTCCACCAATGAGGTGGTTATTTGCATGCGCTATGGGGTGCCCAGACAATTGGTCACGCATTATTCTGGGTGTGTCGGTGAGGTTGTTTTTGGATTAGAGTAACTTTCTTTCTTTTTTTTTTTTTTTTTATTACAGGCAGAGTGGATAGTGAGAAAGAGAGAGACAGAGAGAAAGGTCTTCCTTTTTGCCGTTGGTTCACCCTCCAATGGCCGCCACAGCCGGCACATCGCGCTGATCCGAAGCTGGGAGCCAGGTGCTTCTCCTGGTCTCCCATGGGGTGCAGGGCCTAAGCACTTAGGGCATCCTCCACTGCACTCCCAGGCCACAGCAGAGAGCTGTGGAAGAGGGGCAACCGGGACAGAATCCGGCGCCCCGACCGGGACTAGAACCCTGTGTGCCTGCGCTGCAAGGCGGAGGATTAACCTATTGAGCCATGGCGACGGCCTGAGAGTAACATTTATATCTACAGCCCCAGTGAAGCAGATTACCCTCCCCTGTGTGGGCGGGCTTCTGCCAATTGTTTGAACACCTGAATAGAACAAAAGGGTGACCCTTCTGTGACTGACAGTTCTTCCACGTGACAGTGTTCTGGACTCACCAGGCTCCGTAATCTCATTGGTCAATTCTCTACTGATCTATCATCTATCTGTCATCTATATCTATCTGTCTGTCTATCTATCTATCTATCTATCTATCTACCTATCTATCTATCTCTATCTATCTATCTATCTACCCATCCATCTATATCATCTCCTAGCAGTTTCTTTTCTCTGGAAAACCCTGACTAACACACCAAGATTCTGCTACTTCTATTTGCTGACAGATGTTGTCCTGGAGGAAAGTAACATTCTTGCCAAGACAATTGGCTTTGTTGAAAGAACCCCAGGGGCTGACGCTGTGGTGTAGCAGGTAAAGTTGTCGCCTGCAGTGCCGGCATCCCATATAGGTGCTGGTTTGGGTCCTGGCTGCTCTGTTTCCTATTCAGCTCTCTGTTATGGCCTGGGAAAGCAGTGGAAGATGGCCCAAGTCCTTGGGTCCCTGTTCCCACGTGCTCCTGGCTCCTGGCTCCGGACCGGTGCAGCCCTGGCCATTGCGACCATTTGGGGAGTGAACCAGCAGATGGAGGATCTCTCTCTCTCTCTCTCTCTCTCTCTCTCTCTGCATCTCTGTAACTCTGCCTTTCAAATAAATAAGTAAATCTTGAAAAAAAAGAAAGCCCTTAATCCTTTAGTCTCTCTTAAAAGGAGAACTCCAGGATTTGGATACTTTGAAAATCAGAAAAATCTGTTCATTCTAGATCTTTCTGAGTCACAGAGGTGAGAGCTGGACAGGGTCAGGGTCCCTGAAGCAGGGGTGACACTCAAGGGTGAGGAGAGGCAGCTCCAACAGTCCGTTCTCAGCTTGGTGGTCTCCACACGGAGTGGACTCCGGCTGCCTGCTCTACTCCACCTCCCCACTTCCCACCTAACTCCCAACTCCACAAAAAAGTGGGAAATGGGCAACGTATTCCTCCTGCAGCTGCGCCCTGTGAAGGCCGTGCAAAAACGGCCCGCGGGCAACGAATTCGAGGGAAATGTGACCTCCGGAGGGTGTGACTCCCTGGGAGGCATCAGCCACACTCTTAATCGTGCATTTTATTGTTTCCTTGCTAGCATCGCGCAGCAAGTCGCTTGTGTGACAGGACATTAGAGAGGACAGAGCAAGTCAGAATGGATGGACGCTGGCCCCTCACGGAGCCGCCTCTGCAGAAAGTAGGACACAAAGCCCAGAGGGAACAGGAAACAGCATTCCTGGGAATGCCCTCTGTCCAATCCACCTTAAACAGCACAGTGTAGACTCACAAGAGCTGACAATTCAAATGTTTCTATGATGATCTTTGAGTTTCTGATATTAGGAACTGATTTAGTTTTAGCTGTGACTGCTGCCTATTCCCAAGCTGTCGATGGTGATTGTAGAGTTTATGCAAGATCAACTTGAGGAGGAGAAGCTGACATTCTCGACCACTGAACTGAAAACTGAAAGACGCCCTTTGGTTCCATAGCTCAATTGCTGAGAGGGTGATGTTCACCCAAGGTCTCCACTTCTGTGCACCTTGAATGCTTCCACTGGCAGTTGGGAATCACATCCACAAAAACTGTTTCATAAGAGACTCCAATGGGACTACAGACCTGAAAGCCATGCAAACATAAATATCAGGGGTTATTGGACGCCCCTTAAGGATTTCAGATCAGAAAGAGAGTAGCAATGGGGGTGCATTTTTAGATGGAGAAACTAGTTGGCATTTATTCTGTTTTCATAGTTAACAACTTTGTAGGTTGGGCACTTTTATCTTGTTTCTGAAGTTGTGAATTCCATGTTGTCACACAACAAGGGTCTATCGACACTTGGGTGTTCTTATTCCATAGCTCCTCTTCTTTCTGCCATGCTCAGCTGGTTTTGATGGGTGTCTCAGAAACATCTGGTTAGCACTCAAGAGTTCAGCCTCTTCACTGGAGCCATGATACTAGGATAGAAGAGTCAAACAAGGTCAAGGCCCCAGCCTCTTATTACCTGTCTAAAGCCTAGTGGACCTATGTTGGGTGAAACTATAATTCATTTGCTTTTCCATCTGTCCATCCATGTAGCTATCTATGAATATTTTAATGTTACAGAAAAATGAGAGGATTTGGAATCAAGAGAACCGGGGTTCAGTGCCTGTGGAAAGGCATACTTTCTTCTATGTGCTCCGAAACACCTGCTAAATATGTACATTCCCAGATATAACAAATTAGGTTCTCTTGAACCAGAGCCCAGTGACCTGTGCATTTAACAAGCTCTCTGGGTAACCCTAATGCACACTAAGTTTGAGAATTGCTGGTGTGAGACATTATATCTCAACTTCTGACAGGTTCCAAGCTACTCGAAAGATATAGAAACAAAAGTATTAAGAATCCATGAAATAGCCTGGAGAGAAGAGTTTAAAAGGACACAGCATCCCCAGGAATGCCCTCTGTCCAATCAGTCTTAAACAGCAGAGTGTAGACTCACAAGAGCTGAAAATTCAAATGTTTCAATGATAACCTTTTAGTTTCAGGTGTTAGGAACCAATTTTAACTGTGACTGTTACCTACTGGTGCAATAACTGGTACCTATTGGCCTCCTTGTCTTTGTCTAAGCTATTGAGGACAATGATAACGAGGATTATTGGAATGTATACGTGAAAGCATAAATTTGGAGCATGTATGCAGAAGTGTTTTGTAATGTGTTAGGTACTAATTCAGGGGTGGGAAACCATTTTTCTGCCAAGGACTATTTGGATATTTAGAACATCATTCACAGGCCATACAAAATTATCAACTTACAAATCAGCCTGCTATAGATTGACTGAATTTCGGGTTCTGCCTGTGGTTGCCTTGGCAGAGGCAGACTAAATGTTTTTTCAGGCTTTATGTGGTCTGTGGATCAGATGTTCCTTCTCCCTGTGCTAGATAAATATTGGTCTGTGGGCCAGAAG